>OZ014554.1:8984894-10233228 GCA_963966155.1 Clivina fossor
TCGATCTAAGCTGGAATACGGGTCCATAATATGGGATCCTTTTTATGCATCTCATATTAATGCTGTTGAATCTATCCAACGTCGTTTTCTAATTATCTTCATCTTAAAGCTTTTGACTCTTATCCTCCACGTTCCTTTTCTCATACCGAACTTCTTTCAACCTTTTCTTTTGATAGTTTACGCTTGCGTAGATCTACTCTTTGTCTAACTTTTCTTTTTAAACTTATTAACAACATTATTGACGACTCTCATTTACTTTCTTCACTTAACTTTCGTTTTCCTTCATTTCCTTCCAGACAATCTGACACATTTTACCTTCCATCTGTACACTCTAACATTTGTCATAGCTCTCCTGTCTACTCAATGTGTCACTTGTTTAATTGTTTAACTGATTGTAACGATATTTTTAGTTCCTCTGTCGGTAATTTTAAGACATCTGTCAAGATCAGTTTGTCACAATTTTATAATTGTTCATAATTATCTTATTGTTTTACTGTTTTGTTATTGTTTTTTTTTTTTTGTTACACTGTAATTGGGCATTCTGTCTGTTGTGTAATGTAAAATAAAATAAAATAAAATATAAACACATGTGTATTAAATTTTATAGCTAAGTAAAAAATTACCAAATAAAATAAAATTTAATGTTTATTTCAAAAATTGTAAGTGTGCAATAGACAAATCATTTGTTATTTGATTAAACAGTTTGACATTTAGGTGTAACATTGTTGTATTCTTTCAGTATTGTTTTGTAGTAGATTGTGAAGAAATAATGGATAGTTATAGTATCCAAGAAAAAATTAAATGCGTTGAGTGGTATTTTGCGGGTAATTCTTTTGTTCAAGTGCGAGATTTATTTAGCGCGTTTTATTTAGATCGCCCAATTCCGTCAGTAACTACCATTCGTAGAATGATTCTAAAATTTAAAACTACCGGTAGTGTTTCATCATTGTGAGGGGCGAAATCAAGAACGGGAGAACAACAATGAATATAAAGATAATAAACTTAACGTAATATTAATGATAAACCAAAATCCAAATTATAGTGTGCGTCAAATAGCCTCCGAACTAAACATACATTATACAACGGTTCATAAAATACTGAAATCAGAAAAATACAAATCGTACAAGTATTCAAATCATCAGTGTGATAAAATAGCAAGAAGTGAATTTTGTGAAATAATGATAAATAAGGCAAATTTGGATAGGCTATTTTTGAAGAATATTTGCTTCACGGATGACACCTGTTTTACTTTAAACGGTATACCTAATGTGCAAAACAATCGATATTGGAGTAAAGAAAATCCTCGGTTAGTGCTGACAACACATACACAGTTTCCCCAAAAAATTAATGTGTGGGCAGGTATTTTTGGTTCGCACATTATTGGACCGTTTTTCATTGACGGTAATTTCAATGCAGAAAAATATTTGGAACTTCTGCAAAATCAAATTGGACCGGAATTGGATGTAAAATCAAGGGAAAACAGAACTATTTGGTATCAACAAGACGGATGTTTTGCACATTATGAAAAAAATATAAAATTATACTTTTACGAATGCTTCCCAAATTCGTGGACTAGGCGGTGGAGGGCCCATTAACTGGCCAGCTCGTTCTCCAGATTTAGCACCAAATGACTTTTTCCTATGGCCATATTTAAAAGAAAAAATGTATAAACATGATGTTCCAAATATTGAAACTTTAAAAAATTTAATTGTAAGAGAATGTGAAACTCTTACACAGAGACAATTAAGTAATGTTCGTCATTCATTTTATAATAGGTTAGGATATTGCTTAGCAGCAAATGGAGATTTATTTAAACATTTGTTATAAATTAATAAATAAGTACTTAATTTGTTTAAATAACATTTTTTGAAATAAACATAAAATTTTATTTTATTTGGTAATTTTTTACTTAGCTATAAAACTTAATACACATGTGTTTATATCGTTATAAAGAAAAAAAAATACTGTACTTAACAGTCTCACAGCCTACTTAGAACCCCATATGAAAATTGAAAGTTACTGTAAATTTTTCGAAAACAAAACGAGATATAAAAATTTTGAGAACTGCTCCAAATTGCTTGTTAAAAAATGCCTAAATAACGTGCAAGTTAAAATTTTGCATGAGTTTAAATAAATAAGTAATAAGTGAAAAACGAAATTGGCCAAATTTACATTTTTGCTTACATCTAGTCACCAATGCATTTTTTCGAAAAAACAAAAACATTTCTAAATTCATCCCTGAGTGAGGCAACTTTTGTCTAATTTAACCAAAATCGTATCTCGTATAGTTTCGGAGATCCCAATGTTATGGCTCATTTTTTAGTGGTTAACCCTGTATATCGTAAAATATTAATATTTATGTAAGAAAATTGACTTTATACCATGCATTTTCACATTTTGAACAAGTTTTGTATTTAAATATTTGCTCTAAAGTCAATAGGGAAAGAGATACAGCCGTATTTAAAAAAATAACATTGAAATCCCTATGGTTCACATTTCATTTCTACACCCGGTATATATATATTTATATATTACTATATTATTATCTTGAGTATAAAAGCCGAATATATCAAATTTCAACAATGAAAGTACAAAGTGCATTGTATTAAATCTGTTAACTGTAGAATTTGTATTTTTGTTTTCAATTTTCAATTAATTTGAAAAAAATCATGTCACGTGATGAAGTAAGTAATTTTTAAATAGTTTTCATAAATTTATTTGATTTCGTAAAATAATTGAAAAATATAAAAAAATGAACATATTGAATATAAGATATTGATATATAAATATGTTATTTTTTCTAGTGATATATAATGGACTTCCGATGAAGCCATAAAATGCATTTAGAAAAATGCCTACCTACACGATATTATCAACACTTGACTTTTTATTATCATTATAAAGTTGCTTATTTCATATATCTGTTTAAGTTATAAGTTACAAAACTATATTTATTTAATACTCAAACATATCGAACGAAATTTTATACTGATAAAAGCTAAATAAATAAATTAATCAATTTTCAAAAAATTCGATCTAAATTTTTTATTTTCAAAAATCAATATTTCTTTGAAAACAACATAATATAATGTCAATAAAATAAAATTGATTATAAAATAATAATTATAACAAATTGTTTATTTTTAAAAATCAATATTTCTTTGAAAACAACATAATATAGTGTCAATAAAAGAAAATTGATTATAAAATAATAATTATAACAAACGTCTACTGCACAATTTCAATGTTATCTATCGTGCGTGATGTGCTAAAAAGCATGAATTTAGTTTTGAATCCTTTGAATACTGGTAATACACGCACATTGCACACAGTGGAAGAAGTTAATTTGGCCTGTCGGCGCACATGTGCTCAGAAAATGGAATTTCCTATGATCGATCATTTACAACTACAAGTATTGCATTGTTCCGTATCGTATCGTAAAAGTTAACACTTTGAGTGCCACTCTAAAATTAGAAAATGCAGCTGTGTTCAGCACCTGTATTTTTTAGTTAATAAGCCCTCACGCATAAGTTGCGTGAGCTCAGCGTGTAAGGGTAAGTTTATGTTGGAGCTGCGATAAATGATGAGAGCAGCGACAAGAGCAGCGCAAAATTCATTTCTATGATATGCAGTTTACAATGGAGCTTCGACAATAGCGACGATCTCTGCTTTGCAAGTGACATTTCATTAAATCAAACCAATTAATTAGAAATTTTTTTCTAAAAATGTGTGATTTTGAAGAAGAAATACTTGTAACTTCAAATGCTGTAAAAAGTATTATATTGCATTTTTACATTTTTCATATCTAAATTTATAGGTTACAAATTTAAATAAATTACAATGTTTATTTTTCAATTACAATAATTATTATTATACTGCTATTACTTTATTATTATACTATTACTATTATTATACACTTTTCATATCTAAATTTAGAGGTTACAAATAGAGACATATTCATTTTCCGTTTTAATTAATTGTAAAAAAATACCCCAACTAAATCTGTTCAGAATAAATTCATCTACAAAATAACATATCATTCATGAAAATCCATCACAATTTATCTTCCCAAAGAGTAAAATTTCATTTCAACCAGACAAAAATCCGTCATAGGCGAGAGATTTATTCGCATTGAAGAGAAAAATGCTTCGGAAAAGTATTTTATGATATTATGTAGTAGTTCCAGTCCATGTGAACTTAGTATTTCCTATTATGTAACGAATAACACATCCGCTTATCTTCCACTGCTCTTCAGAGGAGGACCACTTTGATCATTTGGGTTTAGTTGAAGAAATAAGAAAAAGACAAGTCTTATAAACCCTTGTAGACTGTTGCACATACTACATAATGTCAAATATCGCTTAAATATGAATGTATAAGTCAAAATATTTGCATGAAAATAAGAAATAAATCATGTTTCATATTTAACCACACCTGATAAAAGCAAAGAAAATAGGCAGTACAATTATCGCCGCTCTTATCGTTGCTCGGCTACCAAGCGTGTCTCAACGCATCGCTCCAATATAAACACTTGCATATAAAATAATGATATCATTTTCTTTGCTTCGCTAGTATCGTCGCTCTTATCGTTTATCGCAGCTCCAACATAAACTTACCCTAAGGAAAGATATCGCACTTCGCATACGATGCATGATTGCCAATCAAAGTGTTATAGCTTGAAAATAATTACTTTTTGGCTTATGCAAGCTTCAAATTTTAGTTACACATACACACAACAATTTGCACAGGTCAGTTTGCGCAAATTACTTGAGCGTGTAAACGGGTTATTAAAAAACATAAAGGCACAACAAAAAAAAATATTTAATTTTTTTTTAATTAGAAATTCAACGTAGCTGCCGACATGTTTCTTAAATTCAAGAAAAGACCAGAAGAAAACTATTTGCTAGAATTGTACTCATTGTACAAACAGGCTACAGTTGGAGATTGTAATACAGGTACATAACGTTATATATATATATATATATATATATATATATATATATTTCTTATCTCTAAATACAATCCGAAACTATGCTACAATTATTTTGTATAATAATATTTCACCTTGAAAGTTTCATTTATGTTTCCAATGAAACCAGGAAATGTGGAAGCGCAAAAATGGGATGCATGGAATACTCGCAATGGACTTGCTGACAATGCTGCGAAAAATACTTACATCACAAATGCCAATCAGTTATTATCGAAATATGCTTATATTCTCACAATTAGTTTTTAATTTTAATCACGAAATATTTATTTTTACAAATTCTCGTACTTTTCAAGACTTGAAAATATCCAAAAAAAATTTGCATTATGTTAATCATCAATTAAGTATATTTTGATATTAATTATTAATATTAGTTCTGTGAAGAATATATCAAAATATCCGCTAGAAGACAATTAAAATTATAGTTGTACTAAAATAATACGTTGAAATAAATGATTGGTGCTAGACAAATGAGATGTTTTAATCAGTGCAGTTCGTTTCGATATTATTAAGTTCCAAATCACATTCTAACCTTATTTCCTTATATTTCTAATTAACTTAGATATAGATTTTAGCACAGAAACAAGTATTTTATTTATTTACTGATTTAAAAACGCGTGTTAATACATATTAATTCATCTCGCTAATTGACAAATGTTTGTATGTATGTATGTATGTAAGTTTCTGCAGCATCTCCTCTTAAACCCCAGAACCGATTTTGATGGGAGTGATGTCATTTTAATTTGTTCATTCCCTATTTGAGAAAAGGAAAGTTTCATCTTTCTACGATTTCATCTTGGTTCTCAAAAATTTGAAAAATTATGTTTAACGCTAACCTGCAAATGTCAAATGACAGCGTAGTTGCGCAGCAACGCACAACGGGAAAGCTGCAGTTGAGCAGCAATGCGCGACAAGAAAGTTATCTTTCAAATACTGAATTTTTGCGCAGTTTCGCAGCAACGCGCGACGGGAACGCTAGTATATATATATATATATATATATATATATATATATATATATATATATATATATATATATATAAATATATGTATATATGTATACATAACGTATTGTTTTCTGTGTTTAGCCACGAAATCGTGGAGGGGCGTGCTTCACATAAGGGCCAGCATCGAGACACCGTGAGGGATTCAGAAAGAATTAGTCTTCGAAACTAGAGGTAACTTGAGAA
This sequence comes from Clivina fossor, assembly GCA_963966155.1. Taxonomy (NCBI): domain Eukaryota; kingdom Metazoa; phylum Arthropoda; class Insecta; order Coleoptera; family Carabidae; genus Clivina; species Clivina fossor. The sequence continues at coordinate 8,991,071 of OZ014554.1, forward strand.
CCGGACTACGACGGGGATACGACGTAATTTCCAGTAATAGATGTGCGTGATAGCGGAAGATTTTTGAATAGAAAACATGATTTGAGTGCTTTAGTGAGAGAAAGGAAATTGAGTGAGAGTTCATATGCTCCAGTAGAATACCATTTAGAAATCACAGTGGATTGCCTACAAGGAGAGGCTAGGAAGTGGGCCGACATCTATGCCGGAATATGGGAATCTTACATAGAATTCCTTCGGGATTTTCTGCATTGTCAACGCGCACCCAAAACAAGTGGCGTTTGATGATTATGTCCGATCGGTGGGACCCTAAGCAAGGCTCTAGCATGTCTACTCACCTCGCACGCTACGTGGGACAAGCGCGACATCTAAGAAATCCACTTCCAGAACCCATATTGGTAGAGAAAATGATTAAACATTATCCGATACATCTACAGTCTTTATGGCAATTAGTTAAACAACAATCACTAACAAGTCTTTCTGATTTTTTGCGAAATCAGGAAGCGACCACGTACACACATCTAAGGAATAAAAACCTAGCAGTTAAAGCAGTAGCTCCATTGGAAATTGCAGAAATCACTATGTCTCCAAAGAACATCTTCCAACCATCAACAACTCCTACGGGCCTCGAACAACGCAAGGCATCGGGAAAAGGCAAGCCGAAGATTTGAAGGACCTGCAGTCATCTTCGGCTACCCCAAAGGTCCACACCCCAACAGGTAATCTATCTCCTGTCGTATACAAGTTAATGTGGAATATGGGATAGAGACCGGGTCTGGGACTGGGAAAATTCCACCAAGGAATTCTAGAACCTATTCACTGCCTTGAAAGACACTTGCCACCTATTTTCCCCAGTTTCGCCGCCTGGACATAATGACGAAAGGGAGCTGACTTCAATCCAAATCGCATCCACGTACCCAGAATTGACCGAATCAAATGGAAGTGACCCTAGAGAGGTAGTAACCTTGCCGGAAATTATAGTACAATTACCGCACAAGACCATCACGGCGCTCATAGACACGGGCAGCAAAGTCACTTGTTTAGCGGAAGAAATCTTTTTGGTCTTACAAGCAACCAATCTTACTTTTGCTACGTTACCCGTGACTTCAGTTCAGTTGCGCGGTGCGATTGGCCAACGTAGCCAAAGGGTTACAAAGCAGATACTATTGACCGCAAGTACGGGAGGTTGCGTTATACATTTATGCTGTCTGATTGTCCGACATCTTATTAGACCTTTAATCATCGGGACAGACTGGATGCAAAATCATCGGGCCCAAATCCAATATGATCGACACCTATTCACTTTCGAATCAGAAGTAAATGTAATAACCATTCCTTTTAACCAAACCATAGAAATAGCCCACCAACCTACTGCCAATTATCTTCAGTTCAGCCAAAGTATACAAGGTCCTGATGGCAACACTAGCCACCTTCTGGAACCTACGGAAAGACTTCGGGAATGTGCCAAAATCACTAATCTGGGTCCAAAATTACAGGAAAAATTTTACGAAATCTTGTGTCGGTATCATAATACGTTCTCCGGCCGTCTCGGCTTAACCCACCTGGAATAGAAAAATGATCTCGCTTGAAAATTCGGTCGTGGCCAGTAGGACACATCGATAATGATAATGCCGTACGTACCAAAACAGAAAATGTGCAAAATTTTTGCTATCTGCACGAGCCATACATCCTGTATCACCAAAACTGAACCGAACCGCACCACGCATTTGATCATTGGTGAATTTCATTGCCTTGGCCTAATTTCGAATCTCGCATTCTATCACCTTTGGCTACATATGACTATATCATCAACAGAATGGATTTTATTTGGAATATGTGCAAAATAAATGAATTTTGAAAGATTAGTATGAGCTGCACGCGGTTATTTCGCGATTAAAAAACAAAATTTAAAATAAATAGCATTTTATTTTTATATACATACATGATCATGTCATGTACTCAAAAGTGTGTGGCACAAACTCTTTCCACTATTTCGAAATTAGTTTTCTTCAAACATTCCTATCCAGACAAGTAAATCTACATAAATACAAAGATCATGAAACGCACAAATTGCCACAATTAAAGAATTTTTAATTAACCCATTATGTACTAGCGTGACCATATGGTCACAATTTTTAGGTTTTATTAATGTGATTGTTTTAGGTACACTGGTTTTTTATTTTGTTATATTTTGCGCGCGTTATTTTCTGTCTACTGTATATTCGGCTTATATATATTAAATATATGCTATTGAGTTATTGTTTTGGAATACTAGTAATAAATATATTGTGAACTGTGAAAAACTCGCTGCAATGTGGTCTTCAAAGAGGTTAGTTAAGAATTTTGTAACTATATGTTGGTTGTTTGCACTAAATTTTGTTTTGGGTTTATGTTGAACTTTGTTGTAAATAACTATTATAAACTCAACGATAATAATTATCTAAGATTATTTTAATTGATGTTTTTTATCACTGTAACCATACGGTCACACTAGTCCTTTACGTTACTTATTTTTATTATTTGCATTTAAATTTTTTGCATTTCCGATTTTATTTTGACAATTTGTTCACGTCGACTCGACTGCTGCTACATCTGAAGACATTGGGATATGAAGGAACAGGCACAATTAGAGAAAATAGGGTACCTAAAGACTGTCCGATTATGCCTGTAAAACAAATGAAAAAAGAGAAACGTGGCGAATTTGATTATGCCTTGGCTAATAAAAACTCTCAAGAATCAATAGTCATTGCTCATTGGATTGATAATTCCGTGGTATCTGCGGCTTCAACAATTCACGGAATATATCCAATAAGTCCAGTTAGTAGATATTCAGCTGCACAAAAGAAAAAAATAGGTATACCACGTCCAGATATTTTTGACAAATATAATAATTTTATGGGGGGAACTGACCAAATGGATGCTAATATATGTAAATATAGAATTGGGATACGGGAAAAGAAATGGTGGTGGTGCATTTTCACCTGGCTGATAGACGCATCAGTGCAAAATGCCTGGGTTTTGACGAGAGAGTCGGGTTCCAATATTTTACATTTAGATTTTCGACGAGAAATTGCCCAAATTTATCTGACCAAGTTCAAAAATCCGCCAAAAGCCAGGGGACGATCTTCCACTAGTTTCTCTAGGTTGACAGTACCTCAAGATGTCCAGTACGACCATTTGGATCATCTAATAGAGAATGTACCAAACAATAAAAGACGCCGATGTGCAAATAATAATTGTAGTAGTGTCATACGTACACAATGCAGAAAATGCAAAATTGGATTGTGCGTTCCTTGTTTTGCAGACTATCATACTGCAAAGTAAATTAAAATGGTTTTTACGTTATTAAATAATAAATAAATAATTATCCCGAAAAACATTATTTTATGAATCGCATACCTCTTGATCCTAGCGTAACCATATGGTCACACCATTTTTCCTTCAAACAGTAAACATTTTTTTAAAAATAATTTTATTTTAAGGTTTTTAAAGCAATATAAATGAGCATTTTGATACTAAATATAATTATTTAAAAAAATATATATTTCAGTCCTTAATGGGTTAAATTAATAGAAATAATTATTCAAATATAGTTCCGAAAAACGCGCAAGCGAGTACTTCATCGGGCCGTGTAATGACCGCACAGAATATTTAAAATACGGTTCTCAGTTACCAATAAAAAATTTAAGTAAATTTACTTCGTATATTTTACGACAAATAAATTTTAACTCTTAATTTATTCATGACTAATGCAGAAGATAAAAAAAGTAATTTAGAATGCGTCAAACATCCAGTTTCTTGTTTAAAAAATAAAAAGATTTTTATTAGATACGGGTTCAGATATTTGAATCATGACGGTGTGGCGGCCAAGCCACACATTCATTTATGCGCCCGGCTCAAGCAGAACGCAAGTACCGTTACTCGGCCAAGCAGTAACGCAACCCCCTAAGCTATCCAATCAGAACGGTCCTCACTCCCACTACTGCTCACCCCCACGCGCACTAAGGGCATCAGGACGACTATAAGAAGGGCTGTCCAGACAGCAATCGGGAGAGTTCTCCTTCAGCTCTCAAGCAACCCCACTGCATAAGTGGACACCAGCAAACCCACTGCACAAGTGGACACCAGCAGTACCCACTGAATAAGTAGCCCGCAACATGCTTTACATCACTGACCTCGTGGTATGTACAGAGCCAGCAACGCATTTTACACCAGTATACCACCAATTGGCAAGCACTAACCGCCGATTTGGTATGCACAGAGGCAGTAACGCGCTCTCCACCAGCAAATGACCAGCACACACTCTCCCCACTGACTAAGTGGGAAGCGAAGCCAACACTATGCTCCCCTCGACAGCAGAGTCCAACAGAGAGTTCACCACTGACTAAGTGGCAAGGTAACACTCTCATCATCGGCAGAGTTCGCCACTAACTTAGTGGCACGTAAAACACTCTCGCCGGCATCTCACTCTCAGCGATCGCAGCTTTCACCGATCGCACGCTCTCATCGATCACACGCTCTCATCGATCGCACGCTCTCATCAATCGCACGCTCTCTCCACCGCTTACAAAGCGGACGCATACAGAGACATGCCTGCCCCAGACAACGGCGCACGGCGCGCTCTCGACAGCCTCACGGTGACGGCCCTTTAAAACACCAAGACACCCAACCACACACGCTCTACCACGAACCAAGTAACAGTGTATCGCGACCCGGATTTGCATATCGTGCACCGTGTCATTACACTTATACCATTGGAACTCTATATCAATATTAATTTAATTTTGAGTAATTTTGTCTCTGTTTTTTTTTTATTTTATAACCTTATCTAATATTGTCCATGCATTTCATCAAACTTGAAAATACAATGACAGCTAGATACCTAGCTGTCATTGTATAACTAAGTATACTTAGTTCTTCAAAAAAGTATGAATTGCTTAAAGCACGACCCAAGGAAAATTAAAATAAAAAATATTTACATATATTTTAAGATGACATTCTTTGAAATGTAAAAATAAACAGATATAACCAAGTTTTATATACCTCGTTCTGTTAATTTGGATTGGTTCCACATTACTGTCTATAGGAATAAGTATAGTTCTTTCCATTATAAATAATCCAAAATATTAATCAATTTAAACGAAAAATTCATAAATAGTAGTAGACTTCCCAATCAGTTGTTGACAAACTGTGTCAAACGAAATATAAACGAAATGACTATGTTGTATATGTAGTTCATAATTAGCTAGTATTAACTGTATAATATGCATATCTGTATTTGTATCTGTAAATATCTATGTATGTAAATAAGACTGTAAATAAAACCATTAGCTTTGTTCGAGCAGCAGTTATAAACCGTCACAAACTATCAGGCGCATGCGCATATGCATTTTAACCTTCGAGCAGAAATAAGTTTGTGATTCTGACTACAGTAAGCTGTTCAAGCTGTGTTAGTTTGTAAACCGTTTGAAATGTTTCTGGATAAGTAAGAAATTTAGAATCCGACGCATGCGTATCCTCCGACGCATGCAGCCGTCTAGTCTTTGGTATTTATGTTTATAATTTGTTTTGCGTTGCAAATTGAATTTAATATTTAATCTATTTAGAACTCAAGGTAAAAGTTCGCATAATTTTGCAGGTTATAAATTATTTATAGATTATTTTTCAGATGTCAGACATTACAAGTAGTTCCAGCGATTCTGAAATCTTCAGTGATTCTGAAATTTATAATATTATTAGTTCATCTAGTGATGATGTAATAACATTAATTCAAAAAGAAAAAAGAACTAAAAATGAAAATTAATTTGAGGAAACAGTACCACAATATAGTGCCGAAGTTTTCTTTGAACATTTTCGAGTTAGCAGAAATGTAGCACAAGATATCAGTGAGCGTTTTGCGGACAGTACTTTTTATAAAGATCAGACTGGAGGATACGGAAAAATAAATTCATTGCAGCATACACTCATATTTCTATGGTTTGCAGGTCATCAAACTGCTTGTTATCGAGATGTTGCAGATCGATTTGAAGTTGGTACATTACAAAATTTTATCATGCTTTTTATCATTTTATATTTTTAAACTGGACTGATAATTGATATTTTTTTTTTTTAAAAAAAGGAACTACTAGTTTATAAGTATTGTGTAAATGTAAAAAAAAAAATTATAAGCATTAGTACGTTGTTTTTGGTCATACGGAGAATGACATATTTTTTGAGTGGTCTTTCGAATCAGTTTATTAAGTGGCCTACTGCTGAGGAAAAAGAAGTTATTGAACAACATTTTCGAGAAAATAATTTTCCAGGTGTAATTGGAGCTATTGACGGCTCCCATATAAAAATTGATAAACCGAAAGAAGATTCCGATTCATATTTGAATAGAAAACATATCTTCAGTATTCAAGTATGATAAAAAAATGTAAATAGCAAAATTTGTTTTGCATTTTTAATTGTTTATTTCAGTTACAGGTTGTGTGCGACCATAAGCGAAAAATTCGTGACATTTTTGTGGGATATCCAGGTTCAGTGCATGACAGGCGAGTTTTTAGAATGTCTCCGTTATCACTATCACATAACTTATCAGAAAAATGTGGAAATAATTATATACTTGGAGATAGCGGATACCCCTGCCTTCGTCATTTATTAACTCCATTTCGCGATCGCGGCTAACTAACAAGAAATGAAGTAAAATATAATACAATATTAGCTAAAAATCGATACGTTATTGAACATTGTTTCGGAATATTGAAACAAAAATTTCGACAATTGTATCATATCAAAATGCACAAAATAAAAGATATAATTCATTTTATACGCGCTTGTTGTACTTTACATAACATTGCAATCGAAGATAAATTCCACTTTCAAGAAAGTGTTCCGGGAAATACAAGATAACAACGAAGAAAATGGATATTATAAATATTATATTAAAATATTATAAATAAAATACTTATCTTGATTTGTGTCATTAATAAAAATATTTAAATAAAGTATCTAATATCTCGTTTATTTGAAAACTTTTGCTAAGGTGTTTTAACAATCGACGATCGGCACAAATTTTTGTATGTAAACTTAAATTGTAATTCTAAACATAATATTCAAATAAAATTATTCAAATTTTTTAAATAAGGGTATTTTACCTAAAAGTTGAAACACAAATCAGCAAATCCGAGTCACCCTGTATTTAAAACCTGGAATATTTTTACATTTTTATTCGTTTCAAGCAAATCCAAAACTATTATGAAGAATAATTTTTTTTGTGAGCTGGATAATAAAAATTATACCATATGCTACCATTTTACTTAAAAAAAAATGAATATCTCGTTTATTAGAAAACTTTTACTAAGGTGTTTTGGCGTTAATCGCCTTGTTTTGACCTGTAGTATCACCCCTTAAAAATAAAATACCTTGATTGCAAACACCCTGTATATACAGCGTGATTTATTAGTAATTGGAAATATTTTAACTGGAGTATCCTGGGCTCAGAATATGACGATTTCACGCAAATCACTTAGATAAAATGTGGTTCCTTACTGAGCTACAGGGTGTTTTATTTAAAAATTTAAAAACGATTTTTGCCCAGTACTTAAAAACTATTTGACGTATCCTTATCATACTTGGCAGGAAGTGTAGGTACCATACACCATACTAAATTATGTTAAATAAAAGTTTCTGGCTTTTGCCAGTGGCGTACAACAGGGGCAAGTAAAAGGTTGATCCTTCCTAAATTCTACGCCACTGGCGGAATTGTTATTTTAGTACAATTTTTCAATTCTCCAATACTTTCTGTGTAAAAAACATACTCGTTCTTCGTAACGATAAAGTCACTATTTTTCGAGATATTTAAAGTTAAACATAAGCTGCACCCTTGGGATTTTTTCAAAATTTGCTGCAAAAAATCTGATCGAACTAAGGCGTAATGATGGGAAACAAAAATTTTTTATCGCAATATTTGATTCCTCAAAAATTCGATTCCATAGTCAATGCGACAAAAATATTTCCGTAACGCAAATGTACTCTGCAAAACGAACAGAATTCCAGGTGCCTTCACTGGCTTTAAAAATTGGTTACGCATTAACCCAAATAAACCTACCGTCCTTTTAAAAGAACAGAGGCCATTTTAATTTTTATCTATAAATAGGGTATTCCCCGGCGGTAGTTTATACACGTATTATCAACAGTAAGGTTTGCAGTGTATGTTTATTATCATTTTGTCTCATTATATGACAAACAGAAACAATAATTAATATTTAAGTGCACAAATAATTCGTGTCCATTTTCCTGATCTAACATGGACAAAGGAAAGTAAGTATATATTGTTTACTTTTTTATTTAAAAATAATAATTTGTGACCATATGTATTACAACTTAGGCTGTTTTAATTAGCAATAACTAAATTTATCGTAATTGATTATATGCATTATTTATTGCTTGACAAACATGAGTGTCCTTTTTAAAGGACAGTAGGTTTATACACTACTATATATTATACATATTTGTTTTTTTATTCCAGTGACAGAAACAGACCATTGTCTCTTTACGAGTTGCAGCAACTTGCAGAAGAGGCTCTTGATGAAGATTTGCCAAATCAGGTATATATTTTGCCACCAGAAAATGCATGCGACGAGCTTACTGATGAAGATTCTGGCGATGAAGAGAACGTGAATCTGGAAAATCTACCCGGAGGTCACTTGAGAACTAAAGTTGAACTGAATGTAGAGCACATAATCTATAGTTCTTAATATGAAAGCGAAGATGAAATACCGTTAGGGCAGCTAAAAAGAAAATTTTCAAACAAAAAAAAATAAAATCATGAACTGGAAAGATGATGATTTACCACATTTTGAGTCAGATTGGAAACCTGTGCAATCATCAGTGAATAATGTTACACCCCTCGACATATTTCTTTATTTTTTTGATGACACTTTATTTGCAATGATAGTTGCAGAAACTAACAGATATGCAAATCAAAAAAATAATAATGGGGATATCACCGTATCGGAAATGAAATGTTTTTTTGGGATACTTCTTCTTAGTGGCTATAATTCCGTACCAAGAAAAAAAATGTACTGAGAAAATGCTACTGACTGCGGCAATGAACTAGTAAAAAATTCTATTTCTCGAGATAGATTTAATTTCATTATGTGGCATCTTCATTTTGCTAATAATAATATTATAGACAAAAATGACAAATTTTTTAAATTGCGACCACACACTACAGAACTAAATAAAAATTTCAATAATTTGCCCCAGTTGAGGAATATCACACCGTCGACGAAACAATGGTCCCATATTTTGGCTGACATGGGACCAAACAATTTATTCGAGGAAAACCTATTCGATGGGGTTACAAGTTATGGACAGGTACTACGCGTCAAGGATATATACTGTGGTTTTCCCCATATCAAGGATCATCTAGTATACTGATTGATAAGTACAAAGACATGGGGCTTGGGGCAAGCATAGTTCTGACTTATGCAGATGTACTTTTATCGCTAGGATATAATTTGTCGTACCATATTTTCTTTGACAATTTTTTTACCTCTGTACCCCTATTGCAAGAACTTTCAGAAAAAAAGTTGAAAGGTACTGGGACTATTCGTGAAAACCGAACTTTAAAATGTCCTCTTACACAAAATAATGAATTAAAAAAGCTACCAAGAGGGAGTTTTGATTATAAAACAGTCAGAAAAAATATTGTTGTTTGTAAATGGCACGACAATAGTATAGTTCATATAGCTTCTAACTTTACCCCTGTGCACCCAATTAGACAGGTCGGTAGATATTCACTAAAGGAGAAAAAAAGAATATCTGTGAAAAAATGGACTACTTGGCCTTTAGAAGGTCTATTGCAACAGCACTGTTGGAAACCAACAGAAAAATTGGAAAACGAGGACCAAGCAAAATGTCAAGCTCACTACGCGATATATCAAGATATGACAGAATGGACCATCTACCTACCTTCCAGGAAAAACAAACGAGATGCCGAGAGTGTCATAAGAAAGTGCAGACAATTTGCATGAAATGTAAAGTTGCACTGCATATAAAAAAACTGTTTTGTTTCATATCATACAAATGATTAATTATTAATTAATTTTTTTTAGTTGATAATTTTACTTTTGTTTTTCTTATAATAATATAATATTTTTGTTAAATGATTTCAATAAATTTACTATTATTTATCACGGTTTATTATATTTAAAAAGTTTTAATAAAAGTAGTATATTAACCTACCGTCCTTTTAAAAGGACACTGATTATCTCAAAAACTATTAATAATTTAAAAAAAAAATTACTTACAAATTATGTTTGTTATACAAATAGATAGCAATTTATAAAAAAATTAATTCAAAATTGTTTATGAAAAGTTTCCGGTTTATCTGGGTTAAAAAAATGTGTGGCAATTAATAGAGGCATAGCTCTTCGTAAAGAAGATTTGAAAACAAACGATACTCTTCTTTCATTTCTAAATTTAATGGAATTAGAATGGCATATACGAATATCATCAAATGCTCTAGTCACACTAAATAAAAGAAAATTAAATTCAGCCCAGTTACTTCCAATTACTGGTGACTTGGTAAAACTTGGAAACTACCTAGATAAAGAAATACAGGTACTTCAAAAAAAAAAAATAATTAATAATTTCTCACCGAAAGTTTGGAGTAGACTTGTAGCCATTACATTATCTCGCATAATTCTATTTAATAAACGTAGATCTGGTGAATCTGCTAAGTTAACCATAGAAGCCTATGCAAGGAGACCAGCTTAGTCTGATCAAGGTACTGAACAACTAAAAAGTTCATTATCGAATTTTGAATTACAATTAGCAGCTAAATTAACGATAGTAGAAACTGTGGGAAAAAGAGGCAGAAAAGTACCAATTCTTTTAACGTCTGAAATGAAATCTAGTATTGATTTAATTATTAAATATAGAAGTGCAGCAGGAGTCGATCCTACAAATCCATTTATATTTGCCAGACTAAATAATTCAATATTACCTATACGGGGACATGATTGTCTACGGAAGTTTTGTAATGAGGCTGAACTAGAAAATCCTAACTTAATTACAGGAACTAAACTGAGGAAATATATAGCAACAGTCTGTCAAATTTTTAATTTAACGGAAAATGAAACAGATTGGTTAGCACAACATCTTGGACATGATGTAAGAGTACATAGAGAATTTTACAGATTACATGAAAGTACCGTCGAACTAACAAAAGTTAGTAGATTGTTATTGGCCATAGATAAAGGTGAAGCATCCAAATTTACCGGAAAAAAGTTAAGCGAAATTAATATCTCTGGTAAGATTTATGATGAAATAATATAATAAATTTTGTAACTTCAAATTTGCATTTAAAAAACTATTTATAAAATTAATTCAAACATTCATATTTACATAAAGTTAAATCTAACTTAAATACAAAATTTAAAAAATCAAAGGAAATAAATTTGACAAATTATACAACATTAAAACATTTATTTCCACAGATTTTCCAAATTATGAAGAAGAAAATGTTAATGAAGACATAATTGAATCAGATGAAGAAGAACATGGCGAATTAACGAATAACACTGACACTACAGAAGCACCAAAATTAAATTTGAAAGAGTCAGGTATATTTAAAGTTAATTGAATTTTAAAATCTCAATTTCAATTAATATTTTAGTTTGCTATTAATTTGTTTTTTTTTAAAATAATTTATACCTTATATTTTAAAAGGAAAATCTACCAGACAACCAACTATAAAAAAGTCTTGGTCCAGTCAAGAAAGTGAAGCTGTTCTAAAATATTTTAAACTGGCCATCAAACATGAGAGAGTACCCCGAAAAGAAGAATGTGAGAATTGCATTAAAAAAAATGAAATTTTATCATCTCGAAAATGGTCCGATATAAATAAATAATACAAACTCATCAAACAACAGTGCTGTACTTGAAAATGAGCCGTCAACAAGCTCAGGTACTACCATAACGATTCCTACAAGTAACAAATTCAGTCCGCTAGATTCTGAACCGAATAATTCAGAAGTTATTATTACCAACACAATTAATGAAAAATCAAAAAAACTATCTCCTATAGTGATACCGGGAAAAGTACAAAATCACAATAATTTAGTGTCTGATCTGAATAATATAGTTGGTGCCAGGTTATTCCATATTTAGTACACATGGTCTAACACAAATATTTTTGTCACTAACTTAGAAAAAAAGAAATCATATATGGAATTTTTAGAAAATAAAGCTAAATACTTCACATACACTGATCGCGCAGAAAAAACACACGCGTTTGTGCTAATCGGGCTCGATCACGAACCTTTAGCAATTGAAGTGCTCGACGAAATTAAAAATAATTATGACATTTCGGTTAAACAAGTATTCAAAATGCGTAACACAAATCGCGCTAAATATTTAGTGACTACTGGTAGTGACATTACACTTAGCGCCATATCCAATAAAATCCGCACTTTTTTTACAATCGTGTCTCTTGGATAAGGCACTTCAACAACAAAGAAGTATTACAATGTCACCGCTGCCAGCTCTGGGGCCATGCCACAGCAAACTGCCACATGGAACCCAGGTGTTTAAAATGCGCGAATAATCACTTAACACGAACCTGTCCATACACAAAACAAAACATCGCAATAAAATGCGCAAATTGTGATGCTGCTCACACTGCCAACGATACCTCCTGCACCACGTACCTGGATATCCTGGCGCAACGTGAAGCAAGAAGGCAGGCTCAATCGGCCACAAAGAGAAAGCCTTTTATTCCAGCACCGCCGCCGTCAACCAACGCATGGACCAAAACCCCAGAAACCCCACCGCTCACGCAACTATTGCCCTGCCCGCGCACTTTTCCCCCCTTACTGCAACGAAACAATTTAACTAATAAACCAAATTCACCCCCCACTCTCACAAATCAGCATAATCTTAGTGATATGAATAATTTATTCTCTGAATTGAATAAACTAAATGATTTAATAGACATTAAACACTCTATATCAATTGTAAAACAGCTTAACGAGCAATTAACCAAATGTAATTCTCAAGCAGATAAATTAATGACATTTTATACTTTTCTTACATCAATTAATTATGAACCCTAAAACATGTACCATGAACCAATTAACAGTATCTTCATGGAATTGCAATGGAATTTCGTCAAAAATCGGCGAATTAATTAGTTTCATACACAATCATAAAATAGATATCATGGCACTTAACGAAACTAGACTTATCAATAGCAATAAACTTTGTATCTACGGGTACACTACATACAGACTTGACAGACCGAACAATAGACACTACGGTGGAGTTGCTTTACTAATTAGAAAAGATATTCCCCACCAAAAAATAGCTATCCCACAAAATTCGTCAGAAATGATAGGTTTAAAAATTAATAACAATTTTAACATAATAGCTTGCTATAATGCACCCAGAAACACAATAAAAACAAACGGACTGGCAAGCATTTCGACATTATCTAGATCAAAATATTGTAATAAATAGTAATATTAACACTCCAGAAGATATTGAATCCGAGCTAACTAAATTTGTAAATATTCTAACTCGGACTAAAAAGAAACTTAGTCAAAAAATAATAATACAAAACAATAAAGATAAGTTACTAGAAAATATCAAAAACCTAATAATATCTCGAAATTCTGTGCTAAAAATCTATCAAAAGCTTTTAATGCAAACGTAAACGAAAATGCTAAAATTCTCAACAAAGAAATTAAAAAACAACTTTTCCTATTCAACAACAATAACTTAAAAAATAAGCTGAAAAACCTCAGCACTACAGATATTTCATTATGGAAAAACATTAAAAAATTTAAAAAGCAAAACCATACAATACCAGCCCTCACTGATAGCAATAATATAACTTCTTCCACAGATTTTGAAAAAGCCGAAAAGCTTGCCAATACCTACGAAGAACATCATATTATTAACACTAATAACAACAATAACACTCAAACTCAAATAATCAATGAGGTAGATAAATTCCTAAAGAAAAAACACAGTTACAAAACCAACGATATCAAAAATTTCCTGACAAAACCCACGGGAATATTTAATGTTATTAAACGATTAAAAAACTAAAAATCGAATGGCCCGGATGCGTTAGAAAATATTCTTCTTAAAAACTTATCGAAAAAAGCGTTAGTCCAACTTACACATACTATTAACGCAATAATCAAATTACAACACTACCCAATACAATGGAAAAATGCCATAGTTATCCCAATACTTAAGCCCAATAAAAATCCTAATAATCCCACTAGTTACAGACCAATCAGATTGCTAAATTCTATTTCTAAAGTAACAGAAAAAATTATTAAAATAAAATTAGAAATTTTTTTAAATAAAAATAACATTGAATGTAAATTTCAATTTGGCTTTCGTAAAGATCATAGCACAACAATGCAGTTATGTCGTTTGATACACGATATCACACTAAATTTCAACAAAGATAAAGTTACGTCAATGACATTGCTGGACGTGGAGAAAGCTTTCGATCGCCTCTGGGTCACTGGTTTGATCTACAAACTAATAAAATTTAAATTTCCAGCTCCATTTATTACACTAATAAATTCATATCTCACCAACAGAACATTTCAAATCAAAATAAACATCTTATCCAATCCCAAACCCATTAAAGCTGGTGTACCACAAGGCTCTGTACTTGATCCTATAATTTTTAATGTATTCTTGTATGACATACCCACCAATCCTAATGTCAACATCGCAATGTATGCCGACGATACAGCTGTCTACGCTCGCTCTTATTACGCACCGGTGGCGAATAAACAAACACAAATGTACCTAAATAAACTTGTAGCATACTTCTCTGATTGGAAGATCACACTAAACATAGACAAATGTGAAAACATTGTTTTCACACGTAAATTCACAATCACCAAAACACCAACACCGATTAAAATCAAAAACAATAATGTTGCCAGATTAAACACTGTAAAGTATCTCGGAGTAAAACTGGACGACAGGCTCAACTTCCATAAACATATAAACACAATCACACAAAAATGCCATGTTGCAATCAGATCATTGTATCCAATGCTAATGAACAAACACATTAATTCTCACAATAAAAGACTGATTTATACGTTTGATTAGGCCAATTATGATGTATGCAGCGCCTGCATGGTCATGTGCATCAAAAACTGTTAAAAATAAAATACAAATAATACAAAATAAATGTCTCCGTTTAGTAACGAATAGTGACAAATACACAAAAATTATTGACTTACATAACAAAGCAAAACTGCCATACATCACCACACTAATTAACAAACACGCCAATGATTTCTATAAAACAAAAATAAATAACAGCTCTTTAACAAGCAATCTCACAATTTAATAACAATAAAAATTTAAAAAACTGTAGCCTTTTACCCATTTCCTTTCTTATTTATTTCCCCCCCTGTTACTTCCCCCCCCCCTTCCAACTACTAACGTATTTTTGTTAAAAACACCCATACAAATAACTGTAAGAATGTCAAATAAAAAAAATTCAAATTGGTCTAATTATTTAACCCTTAATGTTCCTAATAATAAATAAAATCATAAAACCTTTAATTATTAAAAAATTGTTATGCAATTGTAATATCTAAAATGTACTTAAGTATATATTCATTAATTACTATAAATTTTTAGATGATTTAAACTTCCAATTAATACTCATAAATTATAAACAAATCCTAAAAAAAATTATTTCAAAATAGGTTTTTCGTTGCACTTTTCCTATTTAAATAGAATAAGATCTTAGTAGAATAATGTCAATTTTTTACTTTATTATATTATATTAATAGTTATTAAGTAATTAATTATTTATATTCTTACCGATAAGTATTTTGTTAAAACTAGAGATAAGCGAAATATATCAAACTCTAAAATGTATTATGTATAAAAACATCTTGTAACTTGATGTAAACAAAATGACAATCAATAAAGCATTTTATAAAGTAAAAAGTGGTTAGAGTGCCCGGCTAGTAAACCTGGGATCGTCGGTTCAGTCCTAGCTCGAACCGAAAAATATATTTTATTTTTTTATTTTTAAATATCAAGTATACAAGATCGAACAATATAGTAAAACACGTAAACAACTAGAATACTTGTTAAAATCGGATTTTTATTTATTTTTTTTGAACGTTAAAATCGTCGTTTCATTTGGTTTTAGCTTGTATTCGGTTTTGACTTGTAATTTATCGTAACATGGGCTCTTATGGCAACCGGACAGTATAAAAAGGGAGAAACAGCGCGCATAAAATCCCTGAAACCATCACATAATTTAAAAATACAAAACTACATAACATACAGAAATGACCGATCAATAGAGAAAGGAGGCGGAACTGCTGCACTCATTAAAAAAGAAATAGACCACGACTTGCTTGATAACGCTAAATGTGCCAACATTGAATCAACGGGAATCCAAATCAAAACGACCAAAGGCCCAATCAACATTTACTCAATATATTCTCCACCTAGCAAACCAATCACTGAATCCGATTTGGTGAAAATCTTCAGCTGCGACACCCCAACACTAGCTGCTGGGGATTATAACGCCAAACACAGTGATTGGAATTCAATAGTCACAAATAACAAGGGAATAGAACTAAAGAAATTTTCAAGTAAACACAATATCATAGTTGACGGACCAGATGAACCAACGCATATTCATCAACCAACTGGAACAAAAGACGTGCTCGACATAATCGCATTGAGAAACTATGCGGGTACATACAGCATAGAAACAACAGACGACTTGTTGTCAGATCACAACTTAATTGAAATAAATTTAAAACAACAAATAGAAATAGAAGGCGAAATAAAAATTATAAACTGGGCTAAGTTCAGAGAAATACTAAAATTTAAAACTCCCATAATTAACAAAAAAGTGGATATCAACCCAGCAGTACAGCAATTCGAACAAGACATACTAACAGCCATCGACAACTCAACGACAAAGAAAACAATAAAATACGAAACAACAATACCGGCCTCAATAAGAGCAAAAATAATACAGAAGCAACAGCTATACAAAGAGTATAGAAGAACATTGCATCCCAATACAAAACGCCAACTCAACAGCATAACCAACGAAATCAAACAAATGCTGGAAGATTTGTACAATGAAAAATGGGAAAATAAATTAGCAAGCTTAAACACCGAAGACAATTCTCTTTGGCAAATGACCAAGGCCCTGAGAATGACGAATAAACATAATAAAAGGATTCCACCAATAAAAACGCATAATGGTACAATCACAAGTAAAGAAGAAACTGCGGAAGAATTTGCAAATAACCTGCAACAAACCTTTAAACCAAACGAAATGAAACAAGAACATGAAAACTTTTACAACAACTTACTACAGACTGGCTACAAGAATACTAACAAACAAATTAAGCTGACAAACAACGACGAAATCTCAAGCATAATAAGAAATATAGAGAATAGAAAAGCCCCAGGAAAAGAAGGCATACCAAACTTAGCACTAAAAAATATAACAGAAGACGGAATTGCAGCACTAACAATAATAACAAACCAAATACTGAAATACAGTACATTCCCTGAGACATGGAAAGAAGCAGAAATCATTATGATCAAAAAACCCGGAAAACCACCAAACGAAACAACTAGCTACAGACCAATAAGTCTCCTACCTGCAGTGAGTAAAATAGTAGAAAGGAAGAAGTTGAAAAACTAAAAATTTTACCCGATTTCCAACTAGGATTTAGAGCACAACATTCCACAACTCAACAATTGATACAAATAACAGAACACATCAACAAGAACCTTAACACATCCACAGGCACAGCAGCAATATTCCTCGACGTAGAAAAGGCCTTCGACAGAGTCTGGCACGAGGGACTTATTGCTAAAATGAAAATGTACGGAATATCACAACCAGTAACAGAACTAATAGAATCATATCTGAATAACAGAAAGTTTAAAATTAAAATACAAAATTCTAGATCAACACCAAGAGAAATAAAAGCAGGAGTCCCTCAAGGCTCTGTTCTAGGCCCGCTATTATATAACATTTACACCTCTGACATACCAACGTTACGACATGCAGAAATAGCAAAATTCGCCGACGACACCGCTATATACTATAGCCACCGACAACACCAAGTGAAAGGAAGAAAACTTCAAGAAGACCTTGACAAACTGTCTGACTGGTTCTCGCTGTGGAGAATCAAAATAAACCCGACTAAAACCCAAGCTATACAGTTCAACTTACGCAAAAACTCTAAAAGACCAGACGAAATCAAGATTAGCAACTACAAAATACCCTGGAGCAGCACATGTAAATACCTGGGAGTAATTTTAGATCAAAAACTAAACTACGTCGCCCATACAAAAGAAATAAAAAGAAAAATTGGAACAACCGTAAGCCAGCTTTATCCACTGTTATGCAAAACCAGTAAATTATCAATAGAAAACAAAATAAAAATAATTAAAACAATAATAATCCCGACTGCAACATATGCAGGCGAAATCTGGATGCAAACAAGCGACACTCAAATTAAAACTCTACAAGGTAAAATAAATAAAATAATCCGAATGGCAATAAATACACCAAAATATATGACAAACAAAAAACTGCTTGAAGAAACAAACCTAGAAACAATAGAAACAGTCATAGAAAGAAGAACACTCCGCACGATTGGCAAAATCCAAATTCACAGTAATAAAGCAATAAGAGAAACACTAACCCCATATAGAAGAATTCAAAACAAAGAAGGAATAAACAAAATCAAAAGAAAAGCCGATGAACACGGTACAACACAAAAGAAACTAAGACAAAATCGAAACCAAACGACAACACACCTAACCGACAAGGCAAGCTGAAACCGAATCGGCAAAGTTGCCAGCGGGGTGGAGGAGCACTGGCTAAACTGAGTAGTCTTTCACATACTTCCACTCCGACACAACAACACTGACCAGTTCTTAATAACAAGAAAAAATGTAAAAAAAAAAAAATAAGATGAAGAGGCAAAGGAAACCATTCCGGCCTTATCAAAAGACAAGGACAAGTGTGCGCATAAAATCAGGATAATACTCAGACTCGTGGTGGACTCGATACTCGACCTTAGTACAGAGCAGACGTGTCCAGAACAGCAATAGTTTTGTCATTTCGTGCTCTCTCCGTCCGATTGAGATAGGGAATTTTCTATTCCGTCCGCCACGGAATTCTGCGCAGCGGTAACCAGCATTACCGGTCGTGGTGGGGGAAGTAAAGTTCGTATTAATGGTGTGTGCGGAAAAGTGGTAATTAGTGCGGTAAGGGAGGTAGACAGTGTGGCAAGGGCGGAAAGGTCTCCGGTAAGGTGCTTCATCGTCTTTGCAACCGACTTTACCAATTCAGTGTAATGTTATAAAATTCCACTTATGGTATTTTATTAAAAATAAAATTTTTGTGAATATTTCAAAATGTTGCCTGCTAACCAACAGCCTACATTTGAAATATTTAATAAACTGTGAAAGAGACACCTATTTAGTGTTAAGTGCAACTAGTTCAAAGTGATATAGACACTTGTAGAACAAAACTACCATTATGGATCCCCTTGAGATCCAAGGTCAAATTCAAGCAATAATTGCTAAAGACAGCCCGACAATTGAAGAATTCAGAGAAGTAATGCGCCTGCTTTACGAGCAAGTTAAACTACTATCAAGCCAGAACACTGAGCTGAGAACTCAAAATCAGTTCCTCGTACGGAAAATCTCGTCATATGAAGAACATTCCGGCTCGTCATCGGAAGGTAGTGTCACTTCCTGCTATAGCAACAGGTCGTCTACCAAAAGGAAAAAAACGCAAGGTATGCCAGCATCTATTAAAAAAAATCAAACTAAATCAAAGCCATCTAAAACCATGGAGACTGACCCTCCATTACCCACTACCAGCATGCAAATACCAGTTAAATCAACACCAGTTGATAATTCGCAATCAAGCCACAAAAACATGACGCCCAAAACAGCTACTATTAATCAGGATATTGCTATATCACAAAAAAGGCAAAATATTCCTCCTATTCTAATTAGGAGTAAAAAGAATACTCATCACATCATAGGTGAATTAAATAAATTAAATATAGAAATTAAAGGCGCGACCAATCAAAAGGATCACGTCCGCATAAATGTGTCAACGGAAAATTGTTTTCGAACCGCAACCAAATATCTAATCGACAACAAAATCCCCTTCAATTCATACGATCTTGCTGAAGACAAACCTCTAAAAGTTGTCATTAGGGGTATTCCGGAGGGAATAGACAGTGACGACATATTGGAGGAGTTGAAAACACTGGGTTATCCTGTTATTAAAGCAGCCCGAATGAAATCAGGCAAAGACCGTCGCGAGCTTCCACTTGTGTACGTGCAACTACACAAACCGTCCGGAAAGGACATCTTTAATTTGCAGAACCTGTTCTACCTGAAAATTAAGGTAGAACCTCTCAGAAAATCCGACGAAATTTCGCAATGCCACAATTGCCAAAAATTCGGGCACTCAAGCTCGAACTGCCATTGCCCGCCAAAATGTGTGAAATGCGGCAAAGGCCACGCTACAGACAAATGCTCGAAGAAAAAGGACAGCCAACCGACCTGTAGCAATTGCGGGGGTCCGCACACCGCAAACTACAAGGGCTGCCCAGAATGGCCTAAAACTAAAAAATCACAACCCAGCAAATCATCCGTCAACAATTACAACAACGCTCTGGCCACTACCGTTCCAGCAATAAACATCCCACCACCAGGCAATCAATTAGGCCAACAAAAACCCCAATCCTATGCGAACAAAACCAAACCGTCAACAATTGCGCCTATTGCAATGACACCATCTGCTCAACAAGCTGCCTTATATGCAGCTATAAATTCTCTAAATGACTTAGCCAAAGTCTTGTCAAATCTAGCCTTGTCGATGTCCAACAATGGCTAACAAAATAAATAGTAACACTCTGAAGATCGCGTACTTCAACGCAGATGGAATCCACCGACAAAAGCTAGAATCTCAGCAATTTATGCGAGAATGTCAACTGGACTTATTTCTTATTAACGAAACACATTTAAAACCATGTGATACTATCAAGTATCCAAACTATAAATTTTACCGTAATGACCGGCTCCACCAGAGTCATGGAGGAACAGCAATAGCAGTGAAAAACTCGATACAGCACTACAATATTCAATCTCCACAACTCAGTAACTGCGAAGCTACTATTGTTGACATAATCCCGAAGCACGGACAAATCATAAGATTCATCTCCGTGTACAATCCACCAGATAAACCAATACAAGCAAGCGACCTCGACGCACTACTAGACAAAACTACACCAACAATTCTCGCTGGTGATCTAAACGCAAAAAATCCAAACTGGAATAGTATCAACCTCACCAAGAATGGAAAAATTTTATTCCAATACTCCGACGACAACAACTTATCGACAACAGCCCCAACCGAACCAACAATTTTCCCGAAAAACGGCGGACGGCCAGACATAATTGACACTGCAACTTTCCAAAACATCCAATACCCTTTCGAAATCCAGTCAATCAATCAATTAAACTCAGACCATAATCCAGTACTCCTAAAACTTTTTATCACATCTAACCCACATCAGTCATACCCAACAAGACCCAAAATATCCTGGCCATTATTCGAGAAGGAAGTAGAAAAGGAAATAAAAATACCGCTCGGCATAAACAGCATCGAATTACTGGAAGCTGAAATTGATGCTTTTACTAGCACCTTAGTCGATTGCTTAAAAAAATCCGAAATTAAAACATGTAACAACAATCAAGACAAACACAATGAGCTTCCAACCCGAATCCAGGAATTAATTAAAACTAAAAATCGAGCACGACACTTTTGGCAGAGAACAAGAACTCCAGCATCTAAAGCAGAATACAATAGTCTACAACTTCAAGTAAAAGAAGCACTCACCAACAATAGAAACAGCAACTTCGAAACCATGCTAACTAACCTTTCAACGCAAGATAACTCCGTCTGGAAAAATTACTAAAACACTCACAAGAAAATCAGAAAACTTACCATCACTAGCGGGTAGCAACAACATAATAGCCAACACCACAGCCGACAAAGCCGAATTATTTGCAGACTGCTTTGAAGATCAATTCAAATGCAACAACATCAACGACCCATTACAAACTCCAATAGTAGAAGATTTCGTGGCAAATCTAATGCTTTCTGATGACCAAGAACATCTCGAAACAACAAAACCAGTAGAAGTATATAGAATGATCAAGCTACTAAAAAGCAAAAAAGCACCAGGTCCAGACAGCATTCCAAACAAAGCTTTGAAATGCCTGAAAAGGAAAGGATTAGTGGCTCTCACCACTCTTTTCAACGCAGCGATAAACCTGAATCACTTTCCATCACAATGGAAAAAATCCCATATAATCGTTTTTCCAAAAGCAGGAAAGGATAGCGGGGTCGTCACTTGTATCTATAGTGTCGTTGCGTCATTATCTCCATTTATCGCGCCAACATGATTTTCGTTACTCGTTCCATCATTGTGTGAACATAGTGCATACAAGATAGTGTGTTACATCAGTGATATTGCGGTTTTACAGCAAAAACGCGCTATATGTGCGTTTTACGCAAAAAAGAAAGACTGTGAATTTTGTGATACAAATAATTTAGTGCAGTGTTATAAGTGATTGTCGCGTTACAAACAGATAATGACTGATAAGTTCGTGACAATCATGTGTGACAAGAACCAAGAATCCGACATTCTGGAGCTATTGGCTAGCCCATCACCGTCTATCGAAGATACGAAAAAACTAATACGTTTATTATTCTCTAAGAATGCAACATTATCCGAGGAGAACAGAAATTTACAACAACAAATCAGCCATCAAACAAGTTTATTAACCGAACAAAATCTACAAATTGCTAACCTAACCAACAAAATTACAATTCTCACCGAGAAGATAAGCGATAAACTTTCCCAATCCGAATCTGATTTTGATGACACCTTAAGTACTGTGTCGACAAACACGCAAGCAACAAATGCATCATTTCCTCCGCTGTCTAGAAAAAGAAAAACAAAGAATACACGGCAAAACAAAAACAAAAAAGCATCGTACACAAATACGGACAACGCAATGGAAACCATTGATAATCCCATTGAAAAGGTAATAACTTAAACACCATCAACATCAAACCTGACATTTTCACAATCCAAAACAACAGAAAATAGCAACAATACACCCGCCACTACAAGAAAACAAAAAATACCTCCGATACTTCTACGAACAAAAGAAAACACACACAAAATTATTGGGGCATTAAATTCCCAAAACATCGCAATCATAAGCGCCATAAACCAAAAAGACTTCGTTAAAATTCAAGTCGAAACCGAAACATGCTTCCGCAAAGCAACAAAATTTTTAGACGATCAAAAACATCCTTACAACACATACGATCTGCCCAGTGACAAACCGCTCAAGGTAGTCATACGCGGCATCCCTGAAGGCATTCCGGAATGTGATGTAGAAGACGAACTAAAAAACTCAGGCTACCCAGTAATAAAAGTAGCCAGAATGAAAACAGGGAAAGAAAGAAACCTTCTTCCACTCATATATGTTCAGTTGGACAAGCAACAAGGTAAGAACATTTTCAACTTAGAAAGTTTGCTTTATCTAAGAGTCAAAGTCGAATCCCTGAAAAGGAAACACGAAGTTAGCCAATGCCACAATTGTCAACAGTTTGGACATTCTAGAGCCAACTGCCATGTTCCACCCAAATGTGTTAAATGCGGCAAAAATCATCTAACAGAAGACTGTCGTAAACCGAAAAATACTCCAGCTACATGCGCAAATTGCAAAGGATCGCACACAGCAAACTACAGAGGTTGTCCGAAATGGCCTCAGTTAATCTCAAACAACAATAACAAAAAAACGGAAACACAAGCTCCGACTACGCTTCAAAATTTAACTAATAAACCAAATATATCCACTAATCTAAGAAACAATCAAAGATCCTGCTCAGAAGTGCTACAACAAAACAAAGAAAACAATACCACTCCTACTACAGATATCAACGAAACCCTACAAAAAATGATGAATACAATGCAGGAATTTATGAAAATTGTCTCCGTCATTACAACTAATGTCAACAATAAACCAAAACATGGCTAACAACATCCAAACAAATATACTTAAAATGGCATACTTCAATGCCGATGGCATTAAAAACCAACAATTAGAAGTATTCGACTTTATCAAATCCAACCAACTGGACATACTATTACTAAACGAAACACACCTAAAGCCGCCAGACAAACTTAGACTAGCCAATTATATAGTATACAGAAATGACAGACTACACCAAAAAAATGGAGGCACTGCAATTATAATCAAAAGAAGCATAAATCACCACATCATACCGACACCCAACCTAACAAACATCGAAACCACAATAGTTGACATAATTACCAAAAATAGAGAAACTATAAGGATAATATCCGTATATAATCCTCCGGATAAAGAGCTCTTAGAAAGTGATCTAGATCTTCTACTTAATAAAACTACAAAAACCATACTCGCCGGCGACCTAAATGCGAAGCATCCATCCTGGAACAGCAAAAAAGAAACCAAAAACGGAAAAATACTTGAAAAATACAGCACTTCGAACAACATCCTAACTACAGCTCCGAACGAACCAACAATCTATCCAAAAGGACTTGGACTACCAGATATAATCGATACAACAACATTCCAGCTTATTCCCTACCAATTCGACATACAAGTATTAAACCAACTCAATTCCGATCACGTACCAATCATCCTAAACATTCACCTAAATTCCTCTCCCAACTACCTACAAAACAAAAATCCACTAATCAACTGGCATAAATTCCAAGATTTGCTCGAAAACCGAATAATTATACCACAAAATATAGAAACAAGAGTTGAACTCGAAAAACAAATAAACACATTTTCAAACACTATCCAAACATGCATAGACGAAGCAAAAATCACAACAAACAAAACAAAATACCAACTACCAACCAACATCAACAATCTTATAAAAGAAAAAAACAAAGCAAGACATAAATGGCAGAAAACAAGAAATCCGCAGGATAAAAAAGCCTTTAACCACTTACAAGAACTGGTTAAAAAAGCACTTGAAGATCACAGAAACGACGCTTTTTCTGATAAACTTGAATCACTCTCAACTCAAGATAATTCAGTTTGGAAAATGGCAAAAGCTTTCAAAAGCAACGAGCAAACTATCCCACCCTTAATCATAAATCCCACACATACAGCCTACTCTGCAGAAGACAAAGCTGAAGCATTCGCTGACGAATATGAAAAGCAATTTTGCACAAATGAACCGAATACTACACAGACACACATAAACACATTAAATAAAGAGGTTGATACAATTTTAACAAAACCCACCGACTCAACAATAGAATTCACAACTCCAAAAGAAATCTACAAAATCATCAAAAAATTAAAAAACAGAAAAGCACCGGGTCCAGATCTTATAAGCAACAAATGCTTAAAACACCTACAGAAAAAAGGACTGTGCACTCTAACGGCAATCATCAATGCGGCAATTAGACTACAATACTTCCCAGAAGCTTGGAAGACAGCAAATATTATAGTCATACCAAAACTAGGTAAAGACTTGTCAAAAACGATAAGCTATAGACCAATCAGCTTACTGTCATGCATGGGAAAGATATTCGAGAAAGTAATCTTATCAAGAATAAAGCCAATAATTTCAAAACTAAATATAATTCCCGACGAGCAGCATGGGTTTAGAAACGCACACGCCACAACACACCAACTTCTTCGTGTAGTAGAAAATATAACAGAAGGTTATAATAACAACGAAACTACTGCGGCCATATTCCTGGACGTAGAGAAAGCCTTCGACAAGATATGGCACCAAGGACTGATTTACAAAATGAATTTATTTAAAATTCCGCACGAATTCATCATTCTTATAAATAGCTACCTATCCAACAGAAGATTCAGAGTTACACTACCTACTGCAACTTCAACTGAAAAACCAATCCGAGCCGGTGTTCCGCAAGGCTCTATACTGTCTCCATTACTCTACAACTTATACACAGCAGACATACCAAAACCAACAAACAGATTTACAAAACTAGCTTTATTTGCAGACGACACTGCCATCATGACTAGGTCTTTAGACCCAAAAATCGCAACAAGGAAACTTAGTGAATACTTACCACTACTAGAAGAATGGTTCGAAAAATGGAGGATAAAAATCAACCCGTCAAAATCCGAAGCAATATATTTCACCAGAAAGATAAATCTTCCAAAAACTAACATCAAAATATTCAACAGCAATATTAATTGGAAAAATGAAATTAAATACCTAGGACTACACCTAAACAGAACGCTCAACTGGTCCAAGCACTTCAAGAAAACTGTACAAAAAGCAAACATAATGAAATCAAAACTTTATCCGCTATTAAACTACAAAAGTAAGCTATCACTTAAAAACAAAATATTAATATATAAAACTATGCTACGCCCAATAATTACATATGCTGCACCAGTATGGAGCTACACAGACAGGAAACATATAAAAATTCTCCAAACATATCAAAATAAAACAATAAGATCCCTACTAAACGCGCCATGGTTCGTAAGAAATTCGCAAATTCATAATGATACAAAAATTCAACTAGTTCAAGAACACGTAACTGTATTAACCAAAAACTTTTTCACTAAAATCAACAACACCGACAACAAGTCAATTATAAATGCAAGCAACTACGAAGCAGACACTAACTTCAAATACCAACGCCCAAAAAATATATTGCACATAACGCAATAGCGGCATACCGCAAAAATTAAAATAAAAAATTTTTTTACGATAAAAGACATCAGATGAAAGAGGTTATGGGACATACTCCCGGTACTCTGTAACATCAAAAAGATCCAAGTCCAAGTCCAAAGGAAAGGATAGAACTAATCCAGCAAACTATCGCCCGATCAGTCTCATATCGACCATCGGCAAACTATTCGAAAAAATCATTCTAGGCCAGCTCAAGAAGTTGACTATCCAATTAAATGTCCTTCCTGACGAACAACATGGTTTCAGGTCAGAACATGCAACCACCCATCAACTCCTGCGAGTAGTTGAGAACGTAGCAGAAGGGTTTAACAATAATGAAACAACAGCGGCTTTGTTCTTGGACGTTGAAAAGGCATTCGATCGAGTTTGGCATGACGGTCTTCTATTTAAAATGCACCAGTTCGGCTACCAGGAGAAAATCATTCGAATGATTCAAAACTACATCCATAATCGAAAATTTGCAGTTAAAATTCACAACACCATATCAACAGTTAGATCAGCTGAAGCCGGCGTACCTCAAGGCTCTCTACTGGCTCCGCTCTTATTTGCCATCTACACGGCAGATATTCCAAAACCTAAAACTAGGCACGTCAAGCTCGCCCTATTTGCTGATGACACGGCGATTATGGCCAAATCACGAGATCCATATTTAGCTGCTAACAGGCTTCAGGAATATATTCACGAAATCGAATCATGGTTCACAAGATGGAGAATCGCCATCAACGCAACAAAAAGTAACAGCATAATCTTTAATCGAAAAATCCTATATCCACCCCCAGTAATCCTTTTTAATACCCCAATCCCCTGGGACAAAGAGGTTAAATACCTCGGCTTAACCCTAAACAAAACACTCAGTTGGAAAAGCCATATCAAAAAATCATTAAAAAAAGCCATTATCACCAGATCACAGCTATATCCCATGCTAAACAGAAATAGCAAACTATCACTAAAAAACAAACTCCTGATATACAAAACAACAATTAGACCAGTCTTGACATACGCAATTCCTGTATGGGGTTACATCACACAAAATCAAATGAAGCCAATTCAAACATTTCAAAATAAGACGCTGAGGATGATCTTTAACGCCCCATGGTTCGTAAGAAACAACCAACTTCATGAGGAAGCAAACATACAAACAATAAATGAGATTGCTAGAAAATATTCCGATAAGTTTTTCGCCAAATTACCGACTATCGAAAACAAATCCATCAGCGAACTCAGTTTATATGACCCAGCTACAGCTTTTAAGTACCGCAGGCCAAAAAACATTTTGGCCACATAAATTGTACCACAAAATCACATTCCGAAAAACATAAAAATAAAAAAAATAACAAAGCTACAGTCAACTAAGTAGCTGCGATTTATCGCACTAAAAAAATAAAATACCGGTCGTGGTAAAGGAGGGAAAGGAAATGCGCCACGCACCGAGTGAACCATCTTATCGTGTCTTGCAAAGTGACGATGTCCGTATATGGGCTCGTCATGAATCAGCTAACTACGAACATTAACGCCTTTGCGATGCTTCCAGCCCCAACGTCAGAGCAGATATATCAATTAAATCAGCTTCTGATCGAACAAAATAGTATCCTTACTGAGAGAATTGTGCGCTTAGAAGAAGAACTGGCCAAACGAGCCAACCTAGGCAACAGCGAAGAGCACCAACCCAGTGATGAATTGGCCACTCCGACGGCCTACCCAACCACGACGACCATTAAACCAGGCACATCTGGTAACAAGAAAAGCTCCGCAAAGAGAAAAGCTGAAGAAAGCCAAAAGCGTCCTTCGAAAAATGCGGCGCTAGAAATCAGCACAAAAAACCGCTTCACCGCGTTACCAATCGAAGATTCTGATAGCGAGGACCAATCGCCAGCAACTGGCGAATCCACAATTCAACCGGAAACCGACAAGGCACTAGCCAACAAGGCTAAGAAACCACCGCCAATACACATAATGGACAAAAACAGTTGGCTCAATGTCAAAGCCAAACTGAATGACGAAGGCATTAATATCAAAAATGCCAAAAATCTGCGAAACTCAATTCAAGTCGAAGTTGAAGACGCGCAGGCATATCGGAATACGATCAAGAATCTAGAGACCACATCCGTGCCCTATTTTACGTACACCCTGCCTGAAGAGAGATGGATCAAGGTAATAATTCGCGGCATTCCGGAGGAAATCAGCGAAAAAGAAATAATGACCGAACTAGTATTGCTTGGCTACCCAGTTGAGCAAGTGAGTCGGCTCAAAAACTGGACGACAAAAAAGCCGCTTCCTCTGATTCTGGTTAATCTGAGAAAACAAGACGGTGCAAAAATCTTCGACTTAAAGAAGCTCCTCCATTTAGTAGTTACGGTCGAGTTGCATAAACAATCAACACAGATAAGTCAATGCTATCGTTGTCAACGATTCGGACATACACAACGTAATTGCAGATCGGAAGTGAAATGCGTGAAGTGCGCTAAAAATCACGAGTCGTTCAATTGCAAGAAAAATAAGGACGAACCAGCCACTTGTTCAAATTGTGGCGGAGAACATCCAGCAAGTTATCGTGGATGTGCAGAAGCAAAACTAGCACAAAACCATCAGAAACCAAAAATTATGAATTCGGAACAAAGAAAATTTAACTCAAGAAAAGTGGACCCAAAAGTTAGCTACGCTAACATAGGAAAACCGCCAACCAAGTCGGTAAATCCAACCAGCACAACATCCACATCCAAACAGTCAGACGAACTAACCAAAGTGTTGCAAGCAGTCCAATCGCTGTCAGAAAATATGAAGCCAACAAACACAGTGATAGAAACACTGTCTTTGATACTAAACGTGCTCCAAAATCTTCGCGATTAAGGCAAAGGAATTAAAATTAGCCTTCTGGAATGCCGAAGAGCTAACTGAAGATATTAACGAAGCAGAAGTGTTCGTAAATAATCACAACATCAACATTCTAATGGTGAACGAAACTCACCTCAACGCAGCCGACAATCCAAAGATTAGAAACTACATTTTCTACAGAAACGACCGAAAAACCAAAGGAGGTGGTACCGGCATTTTTATAAAAAGGATCTTGGACCACTATCCAATAGATGCTCCAAGAACGACCAACATTGAGGCCACTTCGATTATCGTTATCACCGAAGATGGCCCTCTTCGTATTCACTCAGCATACAAAAGTCCAAAGAACCTTCTCCTAACCAGCGACCTTGACATGTTGCTAAATGGACCAGAACCTACCATCATTGCAGGGGACTTAAACTGTAAGCATCCCTCATGGAATAGCCGTCGGACAAACCCAAACGGAAACAAGCTCCGCGACTACGCAGACCAAGAAAACCTGGCGGTACTTGGTCCCACAGAACCCACCTTTTTCCACCGAGCTAGGTATCAACCTGATGTCCTCGACATTATAGTCGCAAAAGACGTTGCTGCAGCAATTGATCTTCTTTCAATATGTGACACCAACTCTGACCACAACCCCGTCATTGCACTATACAACGGTGGTGAAAACAATGCCAATCAAGCTGTAACGAGAAAGAAAACCAACTGGCAAAGCTTTAAAAACTATATTGAAGATCACACGAATTGCGACAGTCAACTGACGAGCACGGAACAAATAGACAATGCCATAGAGAAATTCACTTCTCTAATCAAAGAAGCAATTGAAAAAGCATCCTAAACTTATACAAGTTTACAAGCAAAAAACGATCTACCGGAAGAACTACGGGATCAAATCAAAATGAAAAACCAAAAACGAAGAGCCTGGCAAAGACATGGAGATATCCAAGCCCGCACCGCTGCGAATAATCTAGCTAGAGAAATCAAATACAAACTCAGCGAACTCAAAAACGATAAATGGCAGACAACATTGGAATCTTTGTCACCAGAAGATAATACACTTTGGCGGGTAACTAAAGCCATCCGCAACAAAAAACCTCCATTACCACCGATTCACGGACCAAACGGAATGACTTACAGCAATACAGACAAAGCAGATACCTTTGCCGAACGTCTAGAACTGCAATTTAGTCCAGTATTTGCAAACTGCGACGTAGACCACATCGATGAAGTCAACAGAAATGTAAAGCAATTTTTGCGGAAAAATTGCAAATCCAATCAAATTTACACAACACCGCGCGAAGTCCACAAAATAATACAGAACCTACCAACTAGAAAAGCACCAGGCCCAGACGGAATAACCAATACAGCCCTGAAAAACCTAGGTCAAAAAGGCGTAGTGATGCTTACCAACATATACAACGCATGTCTCCGGTTAAACTATTTCCCAGATCAGTGGAAAATAGCAGATATTATCGTAATACCGAAACCTGGAGCAAACCACTCGTTCCCACAGAACTACAGACCAATTAGCCTTCTGAACACAATCGGAAAAGTATTTGAAAAAATCATTCTAAATCATCTGAACAAATGGGCCGATAAAAACAACATAATCCCGGAAGAGCAACACGGCTTTCGCGCAGGGCATAGCACCTTGCATCAGCTCCTAAGAACCACGGAGTACATAACACAAGGTTTTAACCGAAACCAATCTACAGGGGCAATCTTTCTCGATGCAGCCAAAGCATTTGACACCGTGTGGCACAATGGTGTCATATATAAATTAATTAAATTAAAGTGTCCGGATTGGGTAATCCAAACTATCAGCTGTTTATTCCAAAACAGACGCTTTCGGGTTAAAATCAATAATGAATATTCGGAAACAAAAACAGCCACGGCCGGATTGGCACAGGGTTCATTGCTGTCACCAACACTGTACAACATCTACACAGCAGATCTTCCAAAAACAGAAAATATACTACTGGCCCAGTACGCTGACGACACGGCAATTATGACATGATCAACTCAAACCGAACACGTAATAAACAGACTTGAATCAACTACGGAGAAGCTAGAGGCTTGGTTCGCAAAATGGAGAATCAAAATTAACACAAATAAAAGTACAGCAATTCTATTCTCTAGGAAGAGAAACGCAACACCACTATTTGATGAAGATATCCAATGGATATCAGAAGCAAAATATCTAGGTCTAACTTTTGACAAAAAGCTAACTTGGCGCACCCACATCAAAGGGAAAAAGATATATTGAGTCTGTTTTGTTTTCAGTTTTTTCGATTATTCATTGATTCTATTTTTTGAAAAGAAAATACACGTACATTTGTAATTGCACGGAAAGTTACATTATTTTATTTCTTTTACGGTAATTTTTTGAATATGTTGTTCAATAATGTTGTAGATATTCACGAAATATAATTTTATTATAATTTCAGCAAAAAATTTATCATGTCTAACACCGGCACTTCCGAGTCATCTGTTTATGATGATTTATCCCTTTCTTCAAGTCCGGAGGATTCAAATGAAGAAGAAGAAGATATTACCGATTATTGTACGTACATTCTTTTTCAAAATGATCAAATATAAATATAAGGTATACAAATAAGTCTCCGCCGTTTTTTTTTTAAAATTAGGAATTTTTTGTGCAGGAACCGTACATTACTTTTTATTCAAAGTATTGTCCATCACTAGCCACTACTTTTTTCCATCTTTCTGACTCGCTCCTCAACAGAAGAAGCCATCTAGACATTAAAAATAAGTTACTACTCTACAAATCGGTCATACGTCCGGCCATGATCTACGCTGCACCAATGTGGGGCTACGCGGGATCCTCATATATAAATAAAATCCAGACAGTGCAGAACATTGTGCTACGTATGAGTGTAAACGCGCCATGGTACGTGCGGAATACAAATATTGCGCGCGATCTAAATATGAACATGATAGATAATATCATACAAGAATCATCAAAAATTTTTTTCCAAAAAGTCAAGTGTCACATTAATGATGGCATCCGAAACTGCATCATCGATTAGATGAAACCACGCCACTGAAGTACAAAAGGCCCCAATGCATAATGGCCTTACAAAACAGTTAGATACGCTAACGCGTAAATTTATTTAATAACGCCAAAGAAAATCAAGAACAATCCAAGATGAAGGTGAAAGGGGCACAAGATGCCCGGTGCACCGTAAAGTCAAGAAGATGTGTGTGCATAAAATCAGTTATCATTCAGTTATCGAAATTATCAGTTCGCATAAGCTAAAGTAGCCGTAATACCGAAGAAGCTGTGGAACAGCCGAATACGAAACGTTGGCGTTGGTAAGCAAGATAATGTATCCCTGTTGAACGTTTGTGTCTTCCAAATGTATCCTCCACTTGTTACTAAGGCGTCTTCCCGAAGTAACAAGAAAACCGCTGTCCTACTACCTATAAAGCACTCGTGTCTTCCGAGTGTCTACCCTCTCTGGTTACGTTGCTACCGGTGTCTGTCCTGGGACACAACGTAACCTTTTCCTCCCCCAGCGCAGGTGTCTGCCACTGTGCTGGTAATTCAGATGTCCGAATTACGATACCGCGGAATTTAGATATTTATCGCCGACGTCGCGATGTCGTAAATATAATCAAAGTGCGAAACTATCAGCCATTGCATTGTATAGTAATTCATAATTGTCGTTGTCTCGTATTAAATACTGTATTATTTTGTATTCTTTCTTTATTATCTTTTCATTTACTGGGCAAAAATAAATAATTAAATAAACTTTTGTGCGTCACCATTATTGCCAAGGCAACCCTGCTACACTCCTATCAATTTCAGCGAACGACTGGGCAAATTCTCCACTGTGATATCCAGGTACGCAGCGTCGGCACCGTAAGATTGACGTTGGCGCCCGAGGGTAAAAGGTAAAAGTTTGTCGGCGACTGCGGCACCACCAAACGTGACCAATACCGGAAGTACGTCACAAACGTTAAGCCAATTCACTCGCTACCTATACATATTCGGAACTATGAGTTTATAAGTATTTTCAAAAAATTCCGGTCTTGTTTATTTTTGATGATATCCCACAAAAGCAGGCAGTCCGTGATTATTTGACACTTGATGAATTTGAAGAAAATGCTAAAACTAATAAATTCAAAATTTTAATCACGTCACAAATGTCTGCTTGGGAAAATATAAATACAGTAGAAATAAGTCCACTAAATATCAATATAGCCATCGATCAAACTTTTCATCAATAAATAACAAAGCAGAATTAGAATTATTAGCTGAAGCGTTATATTATGTTCCACTTGGATTGCAAATATCAGCTACTTATTTAAAGCAAAGATTAAATTCCAATAACAATTTTTCAATCATAAATTATATAAAAAGTATACGAGAAAATGACGATATACTAGATAAAGAATTCTCACCTGAAAGTAGTAATCGTGATCAGAAATCTATTTATAAGGCCCTGAAACATACATTATATTTAATATAAGAAATTAATAATAAAACCAGCCAGTTTGTGTATTATTCAGATGTGAGTGAAGATGCAGTGGGTAAATTACTGAGAAAAGGTAATTCTGTTGATTGTGAAAGTTTGAAAGTGTGGATTTCGAAAAAGAATGTTGAGAATATGAGTATCGCATATGTGATATGTTATAGCAGTGGGACTGAGAATGATTGTGTGAATTTCTTGCCGGTGTCTCGAGCGCTACCGGAACGTCCGATTTTGGTAGCGTCTGGAATTAGTATGCATTGTATTGATGAAAAGAAAATAAGTGTAAAATTGGATAGAGATTTGGATTATTTACAGCAGTTTTATGATGATCGAACTAGTATGCATAACTGAAAATAGTAGCGTATTCACATTAGGGCAAATAAACCTCAATGTGAAAATCGGAAAATCACAATATTCTCACAAATTTAATATCGTAGACGACAATTTTCCGATTACTCAAGACGGTATCATAGGCGACGATTTTTTGCAACATTTTCAAGCCATCATAAGTTACGAAAATTTGACCGGCACTATTTTTAATAAAATATTTCATATCAGCGAACATATTTAAAACTTAGAACAGCGATCAGAAACTCTTATAAACGTTGATATAAATAATAGTAATTTTAATGTCACGGGCCTCGTAGTGTAACAAGGACAAGCCAGTTATTTAATTTTGATTTTAAAACTTCCAAGGATAATGTTACAAGTATTTTGCTAAAAGTTTATTTTTTCTCTTTTTGGTATAACAAGGCACCGGATATGCATTTGTTACGGTCAGCTGTTAAATTCTTAGGGCGAGCATCAGCGTTAAGCATAGAGACAAGTGTCATTGCATTGTCCTATTTCAGCGCAGGTCAAAATAAACCTTTTTGGAACTCGAGTTTAGCATGTGTTTGCTTGTTAGGACATCGGTTAGGGATACGGATGGAACATAATTCCAGAACAACCAGAACTTGCGTCTGGTCTGTTCACTAGAGAGTTTACTCGCTTTCAAAATTATTATTTATTTTATTGTTGTTAATGCAAACCGACAAGGCAGTTGAGGTTTATTAATATTATTTTTGTTAACAGTTTATTACACGACAGCATCTGGGAAATCGTCGATTCACTAAGTTACGCCATTTTCGACCGGAATGCTTTTCCATCCCATTTTTTACGGCGTATTAGCTGTGCCCGTACTCCAAAGGCGGCGTGACTAAAAACTGGTTCAGGGCAATCGAAAAGCATTGTCCGGCGTTTCCGATAGCGATCGTCCTGAGATGACGTGGTACCCTGACACCATCACGAAATGTGTCTGCTGTCAGGACATCGGTTAAGGTCCCGGATGGAACTGAATTCCCGAACAACCAGAACTTGTGTCTGGTATGTTCACAAGAGAGTGTACTTTCTTAAAAATTATTTTTGTTTGATCGGAACCGACGAGGCACTGGATGTATGTTGTCAATTCATTAATACAATAATTATGATGTAAATATAACGTTAATAAACAGACATATGTCACACTGATTTTGTGTTTAATTCCAATAACCTTTCTACCTTCTACAATGAGAGAGTTAGCCAGACTTCTCATTCAATTTAAAATAATTAAAAAAAAAACCGATAAATGTCAATTAATCGATATTAAAAAAACCGTAATGTTTGCTAAAATAATTGGCGGATATAATCAAGATAAAAAAAACATATAGAGCACCAAGCTTATCGGCTCATTTGGGCATCTCATTGAGGCAAGTCAGGGAATTGCTTATTCGCCTTATACAAATTAATGAAAGTTTAGAGATGAAGTTAAAAGAAGTAATGCGATTTAAAAAACTTGTCTCGTCTCAGTGGACTACTGAAATTAGTAGTTTGGCATTTAAAAATATAAATGAAACAAAATGGAATAAGTCAACAATTTTGCCTTTAACGAAAGATATTATTAAATTCAAATAGCAAATAAAACTCTTGCTGCATTGCGGGAAAATTTTAATAATACAAGAAAATTTAGAAATTTAGTAGAGACAACACTTATATTAACTGTTCTTTACAACAGAAAACGTATCGGAGAAGTGCAGTATACAAAACTCCAGACTTATCTGACTAATCTGACTAGATTTTTGTTATTTTTTTGTATTTGAAATATTTATTTGTGATATTTTTAAATGTGATATGTTTACTTTTTTATTTTTTTAAATGTTTCTTTATATTTTCTTGTATTATTTACTACTTATTATTGTGAAATATAAACTTATTTTTGATACTTAATGAGTTTTGTGATATTTGTTTAATTCTTAACGAAAAAAGTTATATGATCTAAGTTTATATAACTAAGTTATTTATGTAAAATAATAATAAAATAGTATATTAATTTTAAACAAATTTTACCTAAAATATTATTATTATAAAACTTTCGGCGTATTAGCTGTGCCCGTACTCCAAAGGCGGCGTGACTAAAAACTGGTTCAAGGCAATCGAAAAGCATTGTCCGGCGTTTCCGATAGCGACCGTCCTGAGGTGGCGTGGTACCCTGACACCATCACGAAATGTGTCTGCTGTCAGGACATCGGTTACGGTCCCGGATGAAACTGAATTCCCGAACAACCAGAACTTGTGTCTGGTATGTTCACAAGAGAGTTTACTCTCTTAAAAATTATTTTTGTTTGATCGGAACCGACGAGGCACTGGATGTATGTTGTCAATTCATTAATACAATAATTATGATGTAAATATAACGTTAATAAACAGAGATGTGTCACACTGATTTTGTGTTTAATTCCAATAACCTTTCTACCTTCTACAATGAGAGAGTTAGCCAGACTTCTCATTCAATTTAAAATAATTAAAAAAAAAAACGATAAATGTCAATTAATCGATATTAACCTTCGACAAGCCGACATCAAATGGCACCGCGCGATACCGACTTGGGCATATTATACCCATTAAAAATAGCTTTAAAAAAATCTAAAACTTGGTAAAAAAAATTTGTTTTATTGTATTATAAGGGTAAAATTTTATTATCTAAAATTGCAAAATAAGGCCAAAAATACATCTTATATGTTTCCATGAATAGTAACACACAGTCTCGCTGTTTGAGTTCTACTAAACACTGGCTAGAGAATAGTTTACCCAGTGACGCGCGCGCAGTCGTACATACCAGTGTTATCAGTTGTCGGGCATACCAGTGCCGTAGGCACAATTCTATAAAAATGTGTGATGATGATGAATATTATGATTCGGATTTTGAATTTGAGAATGAAGATGATGTTTCCAGTTGTGAGGATCAAGTATCAATATCAAGCTACGATTCCGACAGTTATTCAATAAATAGTGAATCAGAAGACGAAAGTGACTCCGACAAAGTTTTTATTTCCAAATCAAATTTTATCTGGAGTAAAAATATACCTTCTGTACAAACTATAAATACCAATTATCAAAATTTGCAAGCCAGAAATTCGAAAGTCACTAATATTCGAGAATGTTTTGAATTGTTTATTACCGACGATATACTGACCGAAGTTATTGAACAAACAAATAATTATATTCAAAAAAATCAGAAAAATATGAAATTCATAACAAAAAGCGAAATGAAAGCAGTAATAGGTGTTTTATTAGTCTCGGGTAGAAATCGAGGTAGACAATTATAATACAATGAAATGTGGTCATCAGATCCGTTGTTTCGGCAACATATATTTACTGCTGCCATTGGAAGAAACAGATTTTCCGAAATTTACAGCACTTGCAGATTTGATGACAAGACAACTAGAGCAGAGAGATTTTTAGAATCGAGCAATAAGCTGGAGCCGCTGAAGCATATTTTTGATCAGTTTGTCAAGAACTGTAAAGAACATTTTATGCCTAAATCTAAAATTACAATTGACGAACGACTAGCCGTCTTTCGGGGTAATTGTCCGTTCCGTGTCTATACGAAAAGCAAGCCTGGAAGATACGGCATAAAAATTTGGACATGCTCCGATGTTGACACGGCCTATATATCAAACCTGCAAGTATATACTGGATGTGTGAATAACGTAAGGGAAATAAACCAAGCACAGAGGGTAGTATTACAATTGACAGAACCTTATTATGGTTCAAATTTAAGTGTAACCACTGACAACTTTTTTACTTCTGTTCCCTTGGCGGATGCATTACTGGAACATCAATTATATATAACTGGTACAATGAGAAAAAATAAAAGGGAAATCCCTGCTAATTTTTTGCCAGCAAAAAATCGTGAAATTTATTCGAGCATATTTGGCTTTACAGAAAAATTTGCATTAGTTTCATATGTGCCAAAGAAAAATAACTCAGTTATATTATTATCGTCCAAAATCATTACAAATGAAATAAATAAAGAGAACTTTAATAAACCAAAAATAATTGAGTACTATAATAAGACAAAGGGCGCTGTCGATACAGGCGACAAAATGACAAAAGAGTATTCTTGTGTTAGAGCGACACGTCGCTGGCCAATGAGACTTTTTATGGAGATGTTAGACATTGCTGCCCTAAATGCGTATGTTATCTGGACTACAAAATATTCTGAGTGGAGAAAAAATAATAGGGGAAAAAGAAAGTATTTTTTGCGCGAGTTAGGCACAGAACTTATAAAAGATAACGTCGTGGAAAGAAAAACAAATAACAAACATCTTCAAAATTGTATCTTAGAA
The DNA here is from genome assembly GCA_963966155.1 of Clivina fossor. NCBI lineage: Eukaryota > Metazoa > Arthropoda > Insecta > Coleoptera > Carabidae > Clivina > Clivina fossor. The sequence continues at coordinate 9,029,929 of OZ014554.1, forward strand.
AGCATAGATGTATTTTGCAAACAAAATATACAACTTCATTCTGAAGAAGAAGAAGAAAACGAAGAAGAGAAGAAAGAACAAGAAAATCGACCATTACCAAAGAAGGCAAAAGGCAAAGAGAAAATGACAAGATGTAAATTTTTAGTAACGAAGAAACGTAGAAAAACAAGGCATAAGTGTATTTCGTGTTCTAAACCAATTTGTATACAGCATTCTTCTAATGTATGTCCAGACTGCAAAAAACAGTTGTAGAACTTTTTCTAGGATTCTAGATTTATTTTATTATTTTTTATTAATTATTTATTATTTTTTATTTATTATTATTTTATTTATTTTTTTATTTATTATTTTTGAATATTTTCTAAATATTTTTTATTTGAAAAAAATAATCAGTGACGCCTATGGCAAACCACGTGATTTACCTGCATTTCATTTGTACAGTGGGAGACAAATAAATACGTATGTATTTTTATTCATTATATTATTAAATTTAACGATTATTTGACATTGGAAATTATTTCTAGGATTGATATTAGTGTATATTTACTATAAACGAGTTGTTATATACAATAATTCAATATTTGAACTGGGCATATTATACCCATGTCGGATACGGGAAGGTTAAAAAAACCGTAATGTTTGCTAAAATAATTGGCGGATATAATCAAGATAAAAAAAACATATAGAGCACCAAGCTTATCGGCTCATTTGGGCATCTCATTGAGGCAAGTCAGGGAATTGCTTATTCGCCTTATACAAATTAATGAAAGTTTAGAGATGAAGTTAAAAGAAGTAATGCGATTTAAAAAACTTGTCTCGTCTCAGTGGACTACTGAAATTAGTAGTTTGGCATTTAAAAATATAAATGAAACAAAATGGAATAAGTCAACAATTTTGCCTTTAACGAAAGATATTATTAAATTCAAATAGCAAATAAAACTCTTGCTGCATTGCGGGAAAATTTTAATAATACAAGAAAATTTAGAAATTTAGTAGAGACAACACTTATATTAACTGTTCTTTACAACAGAAAACGTATCGGAGAAGTGCAGTATACAAAACTCCAGACTTATCTGACTAATCTGACTAGATTTTTGTTTTTTTTTTTATATTTGAAATATTTATTTGTGATATTTTTAAATGTGATATGTTTACTTTTTTATTTTTTTAAATGTTTCTTTATATTTTCTTGTATTATTTACTACTTATTACTACTTAATGATACTTAATGAGTTTTGTGATATTTGTTTAATTCTTAACGAAAAAAGTTATATGATCTAAGTTTATATAACTAAGTTATTTATGTAAAATAATAATAAAATAGTATATTAATTTTAAACAAATTTTACCTAAAATATTATTATTATAAAACTTTCGGTGTATTAGCTGTGCCCGTACTCCAAAGGCGGCGTGACTAAAAACTGGTTCAAGGCAATCGAAAAGCATTGTCCGGCGTTTCCGATAGCGACCGTCCTGAGGTGGCGTGGTCCCCTGACACCATCACGAAATGTGTCTGCTGTCAGGACATCGGTTACGGTCCCGGATGAAACTGAATTCCCGAACAACCAGAACTTGTATCTGGTATGTTTACAAGAGAGTTTACTCTCTTGCAAAATTATTTTTGTTTGATCGGAACCGACGAGGCACTGGATGTATATTGTCAATTCATTAATACAATAATTATGATGTAAATATAACGTTAAAAAACAGACATGTGTTACACTGATTTTGTGTTTAATTCCAATAACCTTTCTACCTTCTACAGTTTGTTATTCTACGACTTCATATATCGTAGTCAAGTTATTACTAAATTATTAACTCACAACGTAGTTTTCTAGACGATCACAAAACTAAATTCAATTTCAATTTCTTAGTTTACAAGATTCATATCAGAATAAATTATTAAATATCTTTGTAGTTTATTATTTTGTTTATGTTAACGAGTCAATAATCTTAAAATTAATTAGGAGACGCGTTACAGATTTGGTGCCGTGACCAAGATATGAAGATTTTCGAAGTTAGTATACAAACAGTTTAAAAAGGGGTAGAAAGGATAATGCAAACGTAAACATAACTAAAGTATTGCTTAATGTAATTATGTATGATACAGGTTAAAGATGGAGTCAGAACAGAACCCCACTGCTGAAACCCCAATGTTTCTCGTAGCCACCGACGTTGTCGCAGCACTGCAAGGATGGAAGCAGGAACAGCAACAACTTCTAACACAACTATAATAGTGCGGTACTCACGGTCCGTGAGGCACCAACAATGTCTATGACCTCATTTCATAGTGAAACCCCAACCAACTAACCAGCACCGGAACAACATCAACCGGAAATCCCCACTATCAATACAGCCAATATAATTTCCAACCCGCGTGTCAGTAATGCCCCCAGCTTGCCATGGATGTACAATAACACTAGCGACCGACCCTCGGTTATTGTGCCGAGCCGACCCCGTTACAACGGCGATATTAACGGTGTTAATCCTGTTCGTTTTTTAGAAAATTTAGAGCTTTATTTTAAACGATGCAACGTTCCGATCGAATATTACTTGGACCAGGCTAAGGAAAGCCTTAAGGATGATGCAGGACGATGGTCCGAAGTTTATGCCGGTTTCTTTAACAACTACCAAGATTTTAAGAAGGATTTTCTAGACAACTTCTTGTCCAAAAGTATCCAAACTAGATGGCATCTACGGATTCGTTCCGACAAATGGGACCATCGTTCCAAGAATATGGCTTTTCATTTAGTGTCGTACGTGAGTCAGGCCAAATATTTTGATAATCCACTCCCAGAGGCCGTCTTTGTCGAAGAAATGATTGGACATTTCCCGGTTCATGTACAGTCCTAATAGCAAGCCACCAATCGGAGTACCATCATCGAGTTATTGAATTTCTGGAAAAAGCAAGAAATTACCACCTGTGGTTATCTTGACAGACAACCCGTTGACAAATTCGCCCCGATTGCGGCTGTCGAAACTGTTTCACCGCCAATTTTGGAAAATCCCATGAATTTCCAATCACCAACACAACGGGGCAGTTATCAACCGACCAGGAAGCGTCAGCATAATATTAATAAAAATTCGGGCGTAAACCTCATCTCGGAATCTCCACTGGCACCTCAAACAATAGGTTCCATTTCGTCATTAGCCTACTACCAACTTGTGTTTCGTATGAGATGAAGGCCTGGATTAGGACTTGGAAAACATCATCAAGGTCACGTTAATCCAATCGCCGATGACTTACCCCGTTTTCGCAAAAAGATTCCGCCTAGAACGGAGTTTCAGCTGTTCGATTACAACAAAGAACCACCTGTCATTTTCCCAGTTGGATCAATTTTTGAAAATTTCCAGACTACCGACTACAGCCAACCAACAATATTACCAGAAATTTATTTGAAATTACCGCACGAGCAAATTCCCCCAATACTCGACTCTGGCAGCGAAGTTACGTGTTTAGATGAGAATATTTGGCTAACTCTCGGCGCTCAAGAATCTCACCTACTCATGCTACCCGTTCCTTCCATACAATTCCGCGGTGCAATGGGACAGAGAAGTCAAAGAATATCCAGACAAGTTTCGTTGCCGGTTCACCTTGGCGAAATCAACTTAAATATAGCATGTTTAGTAGTACGCAACTTAATCCGACCGCTCATTATTAGTGCCGACTGGTTACGTGAACATCACGCCTTATTAGATTTTGAAAAACATATCTTAACTCAACTTCAATGTCTACATCACAAAAAAAAAATGATAAAAATATCTGTATTTAAACCCCCCAAATTTTATGAAAAAATATTCACTTTTGTTGCAAAACAATTTGTCTTCACATCATCATCAGAGTAGTACATCATCCAACAATAAGTAAAACTTGTAAATAATTTTATATTTTTAATTTTAATAACTTTTTTCAAAATTATTTTAAATAAAAAAAATTTGAAAATTATTTTAAATTTTTATATCTAATCTAATTTTAATAATATTTTATATCTAAAGAATATAAATTTTTTCGATCCCAGGTCGAGGCGATATGAATTTTTCATTTTCAAATTATTCCTTTATGATTATATTTGAGTATTAACTATATATATATATATATATATATATATATATATATATATATATATATATAACATGGACTAAAGTATTCTGAACCAAGTAGGTGCCGCCGAACATCAGCCCACCATAAGCATCTCGAATTTAGAAGTAGGCAAAAAATTCCCAATTACAGACGCAAAAAATTCTCAATACATGTTTTGGACGGAAACTATTGGTTACAACTCCTACATTCAAGACGTTCTTCCCAAAACGATTTCGAGATATTCAAGAAGAAGAAGCCACACAGTTAAAAGGTCTGTTCTTTATTGTAAGCATCATTGATGGCACTCAGACCATTTATTTTTCAAATAACTAAAAGTATGTCAATTAATTTCTAATTTACAAAAAGCATATATACATATATTTAAAATATGTCACAAAAAAATTACAGAAATCTGATATTTTTATTAAGAAAATTAATAGTAATATTATTGTAAAAAAAAAACAAAAAAAATCAAAAAAAATTTTACAAAAATTTATAAATCGCGAAGTGGTACGTTTCTGTATGATAGATCTAACAAAACATTTGCCGAAAAAATTAATATTAATAAAATATCTGAAAGAAAATTTGAATTAACAACAATTTTACATTACTAGTTCATTAAAAAGAAAAATAACAATTTCTGTACTTCAATTGCAATTCTGTTAAATTCTAATAAACGATTAGATTTGTTTTTTTTTTTTAGAATTAAAAGCAAATACATTTTTTTCTGTTAAATATATAGACTGTAAAATAAAAAATTTTATATTATGTAAACAAAAATTATCGTATACAATAGTTTTTGAATTTGAAAATAATAAAAATAATGTAATATTGGATGCAAATTATAATAATCACAATTTATTGTGTACTGAATCAATGGATGAGTTTTCCGAATAAATACTGTATGCGTGCTGTGAAGAAGAATTTAAATAAATAATTATACAAAGAATAAATGAATAAATTTGTAAAAAATAATTTTATATAAATGTTTTTCATATTCATATAGTATTTTGCTAGTCTAACTAATATATCCTTTTAGCTAGGAAGTAAATTTATTCTGTCCTTATATATCTAAATAGTATTGTTATAATAATATTACATCATGTAAAAAACTAATTTCGTCGTTCCACATTGTCATTTTGAACTTAACCTTTTTTTAATCAAGTAAAATGCACTTTAGCATCATATTTACTGAATATACAATATTTTGATTAAAATAATAATAATTACAAAATTTGTTTTATGTGCTTTTAGATAGGTCACAGCGTGCCACATCAGCGCGATTTAAGCAGCCCCACAAAGAGCTGATTATATCAGATGCGGGTAAGAATTTCACAACCTTGGGTTGAAAATTCAACAAACCCATAAGAATATTGCCGGCAAAGCGGTGTTAAGAATTGACGGCGACATGGGACGCTTAAACGATTTAAAGGACAAGGTGGCGAAAGTATTCGATGACGCATCAGTGGCGACAAGACTTACTGGTCTGTCTGTACTGCATGTCTCTGGCATGGACGCAGCAACGACGTCGGAAGAAGTAAAAGACCTAATAATTAGTTTGACAAACAAATGCGAAAATATCGAAGTATCGGCTATGAGATCGGGCTTTCGGGAAACACGGAAGGCAAATGTAAGAGTGCCACCCGCAGTAGCAAAAGTATTGATGGCCAAAGGTCGCGTACCACTGAGGCTGGGATTCTGCCTTTTTCGACGAAGAGTACAAGCTCCTACATGCTACAGATGTTTGGAACCTGGGCATTTGGCTGCAAAATGCAATGGTCCCGATAGGAGGAATTGCTGCTATAAATGTGGTAGCCAAGGTCATCTAGCTAGGGATTGCAAAGAGAGCGAGAAATGCTGGTCCTGCGATGTTGAGGGTCACAGGGCTAACACCACTGCCTGCCCAGGCTTTAGAGCTGTTCTTCGGAATGCAGAAACATCTCTAAGTTGACGGAAGTGGGATTCAAGTCAGCTGATGGGTTTTTATACATCTAATAAAGGTTGAAAATTTAATAATTTAATTTAATTCAATTCAGAATTTAAATTAATTTAATTCAAAATAAAATAAATAAATTAAATAAATTGCGAGTATAAGCTCAAGAAAGAAACTACTACTAATAGTAAAAATTAAATCTTCAGAATAAAAAAAATAAAAATGAACACGGTAATTATACTAATAACAGTGTGTGCTTTTGTGCAGGCTATTGATCATATGCCATGCACAGAAACAATCGACCAAGCAGCAATGAATTTGGCACGGCAATTACTTGAAGATTCTACTCCTCCAGGGTACCAATTGGATAATCATTATCCAGTTGTACATCTATATATATATTGATGATCAGCCTAAACGCACCACGATAAGAAGTCTCTGCATTCTAGACGATGAAAAGACGTTAATTTGTCAAATGACTAATAATAACTTAGGTGGAACTATAATGAAGTGGGAGTTGAAAGATGCCGGGAAAAGAATAGCCCGTAGGAACATTGTATATAGTTATCCTATGCATCATACATTGGCAAAAAGAGATGTAAACCGTGATATTGCACGAGCAGCCAGCATTGACTCGCTTGACCAAAGCATTAAGTCAGTCCAATTACTACAGCATCAAGAGACCTACAATTCCTACACTCTAGCCAACAAAATAAATCAGGTTATGGAATTCCAGATAAAAATTATAGAATCTCTATCTAAATTAGACAACAATTTGATCCCCAATATTTTAACGAAAAAGTTCATCACAAAATGGGTCACCCCATCTGTATTCGCTACATGCCCTTGTGCAAAGAAAATCCAGAACTCTGACTCAAATCATCAGGAAAATGTCCCGTTTGTATTATATTTTGATATAGAATCTATTTTGGAAAAAATTGAAAAAACTAAAAAAATTGAAAACAGACAACAAACTCACAAACACATACCATTTAGTATAGCGTATTACTTAAAATGTTCATTTAGTGACTCCCTTTTCAACTTTTAAAATATATCGTGGTAAGGATTGCATCGATTGGTATTGTAAAGAATTGCAATATATTGCAATACAATTAGAAATAATTAATAATAATTAGAATATTGCCTATGAATCTAAGTAATCAAGAGGAAATTCAATTTCAAAATTCAACTACTTGTCATATATGTGGTAATCATTTAGATCGTACAGTTATAAAAGTAAAAGATCACTGTCATTTTACAGGAAAATTTCGAGGTGCTGCACACCAATCTTGTAATTTAAATTATCGTGTTACACATACAGTACCAGTTGTGTTTCATAATCTTAGTGGATATGATTCACATTTTATTATTAAACATATAGCTACTAAAATTCCTGGTAATGTAAAGCTACTACCAATTAATAAAGAACGATATATTTCTTTTAATAAAAGAATAAAAATTCCATAAGTAAAAATCAATTTTAGGTTTATTGATTCTGTCAGATTTATGGCAAGCATTATAGATAAATTGTCGTCTTATCTAGAGGATGATGAACTACATACACATAACAAAATTATTTTGTAAAGATGAGGAAAAGTTTAATTTGTTGAGACGGAAAGGGGTGTTTCCCTATGAGTATTTAGATAGTTTAGAAAAATTAGATGAGGAAACTTTGCCATCTAAAAGTGATTTTTTTAGTTCATTAAAAATGCTGGTATTAGTGATGATGACTATCAACATGCAATTAACGTTTGGAATAAATTCAATCTAAATACTCTAGGTAAATATTCGGACTTGTATTTAAAAACTGATGTTTTATTATTAGCGGATATTTTTGAAAATTTTCGAAAAAACTGTTTTGACACATATCAGCTTGATGCCCTACATTACTATACAGCCCCAGGGCTGGCATTTGCTGCTATGTTAAAATGTACGAAAATAAATTTAGAATTATTGACTGATATCGATATGATATTGTTTGTTGAAAAGGGAATTAGAGGTGGGGTATCTCAATGTTCAAATCGATATTCAAAATCAAATAATAGATATATGGGTAATGAATATAATCATGAGATAGATGACACTTATTTAATATATTTGGATGTGAATAATTTATATGGATACGCAATGACGCAACACTTACCATACGGAGATTTTGCATGGGTGTCTGATGTATACAGTGTTAATGTTATTGATATAAAAGATGATTCTGATACAGGTTATATTTTTGAAGTATATCTTGTATACCCTGAAGAAATTCAGGATATTCTCCTTACCCGTTACGCACTCCCCAAACCTTTTACCAAGCTCGCTGAAAATCATCTCATAGCATCAATTGGCACCCAGAACGTGAGGCAAATTCAAGATCAGAAGACCTTGACGAATCCACAATCCATGAAAGAAGAAGTTATTTCAGGACTGAAAAGAAAAGTCAAATCTCTCACTGAACGGCAAGCCAAGAACCACGAAAAAAAAAACATTCACCATTGCTAACCAAATACAAAATTCTTACTACTTAAGAAGAAAAAAGAAGACGTTCCTTTACCAACCACTAGCGGAAAATCGAAGAACGCAAGACATTCAAGCAATCAAACAAACATGCAAATGACTTGCAACGCCTCTGTAAAGTTGCAACTTTATCGGAATTACATATAAATAATTGTAATAAATTAAAATGAACCGCGGGTGTAGCTTAAAATTTATCGTAAATAAATCGTAAACGAATAAGAGTAATTTTGTAACGAAATTATTATTACTTGCAAATACAGAAATAATAAACTTAATGAATGTGTATGCGTACAATGCATATATGGATAGAGCATGTACAACAAAATAAAATCGAACAACAATTTTACTAACGATTAATTTACGAAAATTTAATATCTAATAATTAACGTGAAAAAATTATTTTTTATCTTCTAAATTAGGTGGCCAGCCAAATTACAACGAGAAATTGGCACGGCCACGAAAAAATACCTTATCTACAACAAATCTGTCATTTACATTTTTAAAATATTTGTTCAATTGATAAAACAAAGTTATTATAGTAATATAATCATAGAATTCTTCAATTTATTATAATAGTTAAAAGTTACAATCTAATAAAACATATTTTTTTGTAAAATTTAAAATAAAGTTTTACACATACTGCAACTAAAATCAGTAATGCAGTATATTTGAATTTAAATTTTTTATTTGATATTTTTAAAGCATGTCTTATAAAAAAAATATAAAACACTTTACTTTTTTAACATAGTATAAATCTACATATAGCATATAAATATATCTACTTTCAGAAACGACATTGTTGGTCCTAGTTGTATAATAATTGATGACACCGATAAAATTTTGATCGATAAAGTAAACGCACAAGACCCAGATGCTGGAGGAAGCAGAAGTAGTAACTCGCCCGTTAATTTTGTTCTTGAGGGTAGGCGAATAGTTGAGTTAGATCACCTTTTCCAATCATTAAAATTTATTAGTAAACATGGAAATAAATTTGGCTGTACTTTTTCCAATTTAACTATTATTGGAGAAATACGAAAAGGTTTAAATTCAGTTTTAAAAATAAAATGTTCAATGTGCAACTCACTATTTTCTATATCTACAAATGAAACAAAAAACCCTAATATGGAAACACTTGATATAAATACAGAAGCTGTGGAAGGAATAATGAGCATTTTAAAATTTTTTATCTTCATTAGAAATTCCCTGCTTGAATAAAAATACATACAGAAAGTACCACAATATTGCGTGTGATAATTGGGAAAACAATGCATGAAGCTGCCAAAAAAGAAGCAAACTATGCTATTGAAAAAGGAAATGTGGACAAAAATGGAATTCCATGCATTACTGTAGTAGCTGATGCATGTTGGTCAAAACGGAGTTACAGATCAAATTATAATGCATTATCTGGGGCGGCTGCAATTGTTGGACACGAATTTGGGGAAGTTTTATATATCGGCATAAGAAATAAGTATTGTGCAGTATGTAATCATGCCAAACAAAATGATATTGTTACAAAAACTCACATTTGTTTTAAAAATTATGAAGGATCCTCAACAGGCATGGAATCTAATATACTTCTGCAAGGGTTCCAAAATAGTGTCGAAATGCATGGTATAAAATATACCACAATGATTAGTGATGGAGACAGTAGTACCTATAAGAAAATATTAGATGCAAATCCTTACAAAGATAGCGTAGTTGAAAAAATTGAATGCCGAAATCATATTTTACGAAATTATTGTCATAAATTGAAAGTGATTAGCACCAACACAAGATTTCCATTACAATTAAGGAAATTATTAAGTGCTAGAATTTTGCGTCTACGCTGGGCTGTTGTTAGTGCAGTAAAATATAGAAAAAACAGTGAGATGGTAACTGTAGACAAAATTAAATATTTAAAAACAGACATTGAAAATAGTATAAATCACGTTTTTGGAGAACACACAAAATGTGAAGATTATTTTTGTAAAAGAAAAACAGAAACAAGCATAATGCCTGATTTGAAAAACTGTCCAGAAATGTATAACAGAATTTTTAACTGTATAAAATTAGTTTCCAGACATGCCCGCAGTTTATTATTTGATGTTGACCGCAATATTGTAGAACAATTTCATTCTCTTGTAGCAAAATTTGTTGGGGGGAAAAGAATAAATTTTGCTAACGGTAGATCTTACCAATCACGATGTCATGCTGCAGTTGTTTCTTTTAATTCAAAAAATAAAGCTCATTATTCTTTCCATAAATCAATAGTAGGTAAAAGTCCTACTAAAATCAAGACAAAATTTGAATTAAAAAGAAGGAAAAAAGTAAAAAGACGTCTAAAATTTAAGAAACCAACAAGAAAAGAAACATGTAAAGAAGATGAAAACTACGAAGATAACTGCCAAAAACCGGACATGGATATAGAAGAATATGAAATAGAAAAGAAAAAGTTTTTAGACGGGTTGTTGATCACTGAAGAGCAACGCGAAAAATTTGAGCAAAATACTATTTTACAGTCAGAAAGCGCAATTTGGTTGCAAGAAAGAAAAAAATTATTGACTGCATCAAATTTTTTTATTGTTTGCCGGCGTTTACCAACTACAAGTTGTGTAAACCTAGTTAAAAATTTGTTATACGGAAAAGATATTTCTCACGTTGCTGCAATAAAACATGGAAAATCTAACGAACCAATAGCATTACAATTTTTTCAAAACGAGATAGGTCAACCCATTGCTAAGTGTGGAATGTTTATTGACAAAGAATTTCCATTTTTGGCAGCTACACCTGATGGATTAATAGAAAATAGTATAGTTGTAGAAATAAAATGTCCTTATAATCCCCAAAATTTATGTTTGCAGCAATTGATAGATACCAAAAAAGTAACCTTTTGGAAAAAGGATAAACATGGTGATAAACTTATTATTAACCCATTAAAGCCCATCGGCAACTAAAGTTGCCACCATTAAATTCTTCTTGCACCGTGCGCATGCTCGGTCGTAACACGTGATTATTAGTTCTTGTGACTACCGTGATGTAGTCCCTCCAAATCAGTTTTTTTTATACAGTCAAAGTGTACACGTCGATTTGTTTAGTGTTGCTAATCCTCTCAGTTTACCAGAATGGCAGTTGATTCTAATTGGTACCTAAGTATTGCTATTTTGCATTGTATTTATTTTTATCTTATTACATTGACAGGTTATGGTATGAATATGGTAACATATTTCTAAATATAAATTTAATTTTTTGCACAAAATATCGTTTTAAAGTTGCCAGTGGGATTATCTGATTACAATTGTAGTAAAATTTCAAATTTTTATTAAACCGGTAATTTTGGCAGGTATACTCGCGGAAAAGATGGCTCTGGGTTACTACTTCATGAACTTATTGACATTTTTGATGATAATGAGGACATAGTAGCTGACAGCATAGCTATATGTCGTAGAGGACTAGGTGGAACAAGTACTCTACGTGAAAATCGCTGCAGTGCCGCAATAAAACTTCCAGAGAAAAAGGCGTGGAAGCACAAACCAAGAAGTGAAACAGCTACATCTTCCACCGGAAAGTTGTTGGCAATCCGTTGGAATGATAATAATGTAGTAACGGCACTCACTAACTGTGACAACGTACATCCAATAAAAAAATCTACCCGTTACTCTCGAACTAAAAAAAAAATTATTTCGGTCGAAATTCCAGGCCCAATTACTCGTTATAACAGTAACATGGGTGGAGTAGATATTGCCGATCAATTTGTAGCCTCGTACCGTTGCAGGATCAGGTCAAAAAAATGGTGGTGGCCCTTTTGTTGCATGGACTGTAGATGTATGTTGTACACAAGGCTGGCTACTGTATCGCCGACTACATTATTAGAATATAGACGCCAATGTACTATTTTCATTTTAAAGTTCTATGGAAATCTTCCTATGGCTCCTGGTGTTCGGTCCTTTCTGGAATTTACACCCGCCCTTGAGGATATAAGAAAGAATCGAACTGATCATTTTGTAAAAAAAGGTGAATCAAAGTATCGGCGTTGTAAAATTTGTGGCAGGCGCACAAATTATTTGTGTAAAAAAAATGCAAAGTCCCCCTCCATCCTGATGAGTGCTTCAAAATATTTCATGATGTCAATTAATAATAAATATAGTTGTACGATCTAAAATATTATGCCTTTGACTAATAAAAAGTTTTTTCTACATATGTTCTTGTTTATTGGATATATTGTTATAAATTACATGAATTATCCCAATGGCAACTAAAGTTGCCACTCTATACCTGATGACTATTATTTCTAATTGACTTATTAACTATTTTATATTATTTTGTAAGTTCTAAGGGCCTAGTATCCAAAATTTCACTCAAAAATATCAACTGGGGAATTATGGGCTTTAATGGGTTAATAAACATCATAGCTGGTATTATCAAATTCAGGGTCAGTTAAGAATAACAGGGCGCAATAATTGTATATTAGCTGTATATACAAAAAAACAAATTAAAAACCGAAATAATAATAAAAGACAATAATTTTTGGATTGAAAATATTCAAAACAAATTAGTAAAATTTTATATGGACTGCATGTTACCAGAGTTAATCGACTCCAGATACAAAAGAAATATGGACATTAGAAATCCAAATTATATAGAGGAAGCAATTACAAATAAAAATAAAATATAATAAAAATATTGTGTTTTGTGAAAAATATGTATTAATTATATGTGTGTATAGTTATGTGTGTAGTTCTATGTGTTAATTATATGCCATTATTAAAATAAGTAATAAATATTTATATTCTTACTTATGCTATTACATAATATCTTATATCTTTTTTTTACGCACTTTTTAATGCACTTACGAATATAAATATATAACATTTAATTTTATGACTTAATATGAAATGACAATATAATATTCTTTTTTATGTTTATAATTTACTAAATATTAAAAATAAAAACTAAAAATATATATCAGAATTTTTATTTCAAAACCTTTTGCATACCTATCATTATAGATTGCATTATCATTAAATACTATTTAATATAATGTATTTTGAATATTATAATTTTAATATTATTGTATTATCTGATTTTTCATTTTAATATTTATTTTGTGCTAGATGTATCTAGATATTTTAATTAATCAATTATTAAAATAAAATTTAGTAAAAAAAAAATAGTGATGTAAATAAATTGTAAACTTATATTTGTATAAAATAAAAAAAGTTTTTGAATTAAGTTCTGTGTAATTTTTAAATAAAATAAGACAATTCCATATGAACAGATAAACAGTTTCATTTGTCATTGCTAAAGTATTTGATTTTTTTTATTAAAAAAATTTAAAAAAAAACAATTTATTATACAATTACAAATTACAAATAAAATAAACAATTTCATTTGTTAATGTTGTTAGCAAATTTATGTTTTTACCCAAAAGGGTGTGGCACAAACTCTTTTCATCATCTCGAAATCAGTCGCCTCCAAACATTCCTATCCAGCACAAGCAAATTTCGCTTCATCCACATTCATAATTCCTCTCATACTTGCTCTTTTATAAATATAACAAGAGAACAAAAACCCACTTAAAGCAGAATATTTTAGTTGATTTTATATATAACGCAAATATGCATTATTTCATCAGTAAATCAGTTGAACGATACAGTTTGTCGGTTCATTTTGTTCTTTGCTTTTCTTTAATTTGCATACCTTCTATACTATTTTGATATTCTACACTTTTCTTAATGAAACTGAAGACGAAATAGCACTTTACCCCAAGCTTAAATTGATGATTTTTACATTAATTAGGGACCATGTATATGTTTCAGTCTGTATTTTTATATATTATATATATGTGTGTGTGTGTGTCTGTAATGATGTCCAATGTCACAGAGACGAGTTGCGAGATGTACCATAAGTAGTTTTTTCGTTGCCCTGTTGATCTTTAACATTCAAGAGTAATAATCATTATTACATTCTCAAAACTTTGTACTGTCTAATTAAAAAAGAATAACTTTTTAAAAGAATAATATTTATAATTAATGCAACATATTACATGTTTTTATATATAATTTTCTATTTCTTTACAAAATAAAGCAAAATATTTTAATATTTATAATTATACACTGCGTTTACAAAAAAAAACAAACTTTATTTTTGAATGACATGACATCTAGATATACATAAGTTGATACGAGACGCGCGTGTGAGAGAGTAGTAGCTACGAGTTAAAATACATAAATTATAGCTACATAAAATTGCGATATTGAAATTAAAGAATATTATTTTTTCCTTTTTTGAGGAGATAATTAGAGAGAGTAACAGATGAATCAACTAGAAAAATAAAATAAAATAAATATGGCTCTCTCAATTAAACTTAAAACTGTTTAATCAGCTAAATATTTTAATTAATTTACCTATAGCATGCGAAACATAAAATTGTTTTTATTATTGATTTGAGAAAAAAATCTATATGTATAAGCTTCAGATTTACTACAAAACAGCCAGAGCTGCAAAACATTATTTGACAAAAATGTTGTCTCAGAAAATTCCATTTTATTTGATTGCTCTAAAGCATAGATTCCCAACGGGGGCGGTACCACCTCCCAGTGGGTGCTAGAGCCTTTCAGGGGGGCGGTAGCGGGTTCAGAGGCAAATGGGGGGCGTTAGGGCAGTCAAGGGGGCCATGGCGTACCTATTTAAGAAATTAATAATAAAATACTTTGAAAATACTGTTTTCAATAAACATTTTATCTGTCTATCCTCTATCAGTCTATCTAAATCTAAAATTTTCATCCTATTATCGAGTAAATAAACATTATAAAGTTTAAATTAGCAATATGTATACGTCCAAAATGATCTAACCAATGTAAACAAAATGTAACAATGTAACCAAAATTGACTTCCACTAATGACTAAGCATATCAAACCTTACTTTAGTTAGATACTTTATTTTTATAGTATTATTTTTGTGTGCTTCGCCAATATTTGTTTCGCCTTATTTGTGGGTGATAAAGTGATAAAAGTTATTAGACATTACAGTTAATGTTAATTAAGTATATCTATAAATTTGTTAAAAAGTTATTTTATTGAAATCGATGCAAATTTTGTCTTTCAAAATGTCTGAATCTAAGAAGAAGTGCCGACAGTACAGTATTGAGTATTTGAAATATGGATTTACATACTCTCCTACAAACCAATCATTGCCTATGTGTTTAATTTAGCAGAAAGTATTTTCAATTGAAGCCATAAAGCCTTCTAGGCTACAAGAGCATTTAAATAAAATGGATCCTGATAGAAAGGACAAAGATTTATCATATTTTCAAGGACGGAAAAGAAATATTTAAAACAACCAATTATATCAACCCTTTTTGCGTCGTCTTCTAAACAAGAAGATGATGGACTACGAGCTTCATATAATATTTCATTGTTAATTGCAAAAGCGGGAAAACCACACACAATTGGCGAGGAATGAATCTTGCCTGCAGTCAAAGAAGTACTAAAAACTGTTCTTCATCATAAGAATCGGTCAGATATCATCAGAAAAATTCCTCTGGGTAATAATTCAGTGCAAAGAAGAATAGATAAACTGGCAAAAGACGTTGAAATATCCTTATGCAATTACTTGAAGACATGCAAATTTTCGATTCAACTTGATGAATTAACTCTACCAAATAACAAAGCACTACTCTTATACGTACGATTCATAAAAGAAGAAAAGATATGCCAAGAGTTATTATTTGCAAAAAATTCGGAAACCGATAGATACAAAAGGAGAATCAATATTTTATACCATGAAGTTTTTTCAAGAGAAAAAAATTCCTGTTTGTAATATTTTGTCAGCTGCTACTGATGGTGCTCCAGCAATGACGAGGCGTCATAAAGGTTTCATATCGTATTTGAAACAAGCAGTAACAAATGTACTCGCTGTACATTGTGTTATTCATCGTCAGCATTTGGTTGCAAAATATTTGAATGAACGCCTGCATACGTCGCTCCATTACGTTATTAGAGCAGTAAATAAGATTAGAAGCAATCCACTGAGTGACAGAATATTTGGCCAGCTTTGTGTTAAAAATGCTGAAGATTACAATCGCTTGTTGATACATACAGAAGTTTGTTGGCTCTCAAAAGGTACTTGTCTGAATCGTTTTTACAATTTATTTGACTCAGTACTAGATTTCTTTAAAAACAGAGACGAAGAACTGCGCGCAAACCTGATAACATCCAAAAATGACATCGCCTATTTGACAGACCTGTTTAAAATATTTAATGAAGTAAATTACAATTGCAAGGTGATGAGTTGAATTTAATTAAAACAAAAAACGTCACAACTGCATTTGTAGGGAAACTACTTCTGTTCAAAAGATATCTAGGTAGAGGTGAATGTAGCCACTTTGCTACATTATCAGAAGTATCTCTAAAACAGGAAGATTTACTTACTTACTGCCAACACTTGGAAGTTCTTCGTGCTGATTTTACGGAGCGATTCGAGGATATTTTGGACATGAATATACTAAGTTGAGTTTTAGATCCTTTCGCAAATGCAGATACAGCGGAATCATCAAATATAGAAGAGGAACTCATAGAACTCACACTAACAAAGAACTAAAAGTAAAATTCAGAAATGGATACCAAGAGTTCTGGCTTCAAAAATCAATATCAGAACTATACCCTGGATTGTGGGAAATAGTACAGATATTTTTAATTCCATTTCCTTCATCGTATTTGACTGAGCGTGGGTTCAGCGAAGTAGCAAATTTACTTTCCAAGAAAAGGAACAGACTGCATATCACTGAGCGTGGCGATTTGCGACTGATATTGACAAAATTGGAACCCGATATTGACAGATTACTAAAACTCCACCAACCTCAACTATCTCATTAATTTTTAATATAAATATAATTTTTGATTACATATTGATTATTGTGTTCATTTTTGAATTTTTAATAAACATTTATCTACTACATTAGTTGAGTAGTAGTTGAGAGAGACCTAACTAAAAACACGTAAAAAACCTATTTAAAAAAAAAATTGATTTTAGTTAAAATATAATGATAATTTAGTTAGGAGTTAAAATATTAATAGACCTAACTAAAAACACTTCTTAAAAATTATTTTTATTAGAAAAAATATTGCAAAAAAAATAAATTATAAATCATTTTAAACTTATATGATCAATTACTATAGAGCAAATAATAAATAAAAAGATTTCAAAAATAATGTACGAGAAAGGCTGAGATGTAAATTAATTTTAATTCAACAAATTTTTTTATCTTATAAAATAATTAATAATATTAAATATTAAAACCCTAGCTATAATTCCAATATTATCAATATGATATATTATTTTATGATTTATATTTGAATTGTGTTTTAACAGCTACTAACTTTTTATAATTTGTTTCAACCTACCATTAAATTAGTTTGTAATATGTATATTTAAAACTGTTCAAGATATGCACAATATGGATTTAGTTTGTAATTTACCATACAGTGTGTACTTCGTATAATTTTTGACGTTATGTAATAAATATTTTTTATTTAATTTTTTCAAATGCATATAGTAATTTTAAATAATATTGTTAATTGATTAAAAAAAATTATTATTTAGTCCGGCATAATCATACAATAAAAAAAAATGCATTATCTTAAAATTGAAATATTAGTTAAACGTAATTATATTAAATCAATTGTATAATAAAACACAAACATAAAAAAATGATTACATATTATATTTACTGATACAATATTACAATTTATAATTTTTAACCAAAATGTTTAAAGTAATTACTGTTGAACGCATTTTGTTATTCAGTGTTATTTATATAAAAATACACAATTTTATACTCTTTTATACCCTTTGAACCAAATAAATTTGATAGATTTATTCGTGAAATAAATAATAGTTCTACTCCTGTTAAATAATACTTTTACTTATTTCACTTGAATCAAAAGACTCTTCGGTAAAATACTTTATAAATATTTCAATTTCAGCTACACTTCTATCCAAATAAGAATGTATAAATTAATAAATAATTAATAATAATTAATTAATTTATCGTTTTTAGAGTAATGGGTAAAGTTGAATTTTTGTGATTGTGTAGTTGTGTTTGTGTAGGGAAGCTGTACCAAATAATCGTTAACATTTAATATTAACATCATTTATATCTGTTTATAAGTGTATCGTTAATTCAAATATTATGAATTTGCTGACAATACTGTGACTGCAAGGCCGGTGAATGAACTCTAAACGTAATAGTGCTAAATCAGCAGTGTCATTTACATTTTGCTATCGCTTAATATTACCTTCTTTGTTATTATATGTACGTATATCAATACATATGTTTTTATTTATATACATAAACAATTACATATAATTACTGTATCTGTGCTACTATATTTTGACAACATGTCTGAGTGTGGCGCATGTAAAAGACCAAAACGGGATTCTTTATTTGTGAGTTGTAAAGGTCGCTGTCAACAATCATATCATGTTACCTGTGTTAGCTTGACACACGCGGATTATGGCATATTGCAAAAAACGCGTTACTTACTTTTCCTGTGTGAAGACTGTAAACGCTCATGCAAAGTAACTACAAAATCGAGCATTGAAGCATTTAAATCTACAACTAAGGACATATTCGGTGCAATACAGAAAATTAATTCGGACACACATTTTTTAAATGAACAATTAAAAGAACTTAAAAATGAATTATTTACTCTTGTTTCGGAAAAAATTTCGGAATTTCAAAATACTATTGTCTCAAAAATGTGTAGCCTTGAAAAATCATTTGATAATCTTCCGCTGCTCAAACTACAAACAAATCATTCGCTGAAATTGTCAAAAAAACCTGATTCTATAGTAGTTTTACAACCAAAAGCAAACCAATCTGTTACAAAAACTAAATGCAACTTAGTTAAAAATGCTGAACCAATTGCAACAAACATCGGAATCAAAAATATTAAGCCTACTAAAAATGGAGGGCTAGCAATTAGTTGTGCAACCCCGACGATTCAAACAAAATCCGAGATTTAGTCAATACCAACTTGGCGAATAATTATAGCGTTGAGCAACTCTCGCAGCTTAATCCTTAAAATTATATTAATTGGTGGAGGAAAAAATCTGTACTTGAATTTAATAATATATTGTATTATAGCACGAGTCACGTAAGTTGAGACAGTTGACAGATGCGCAGAAGACGAGAATTCGTTCGGACGAGTTCACATTTAAAAAATAGGGGAGGCTACATTGACTTGATAGTTGCTGTTGACAACAGTTCATCACAAGTTGACTTAACGGCATCGACTAAGTTAGTTGTTGACGGTTGTGTTCGTGTTTATTATAATTGTTTTCGTTTGAAAGTAGATAAAATATTAAAATTATTTTAAGTTCAAACTTATATAAAATAAGGTAAGATTGGAAAATTAATTTAAAATAGAAAATTCATTAATTGTAGTGTCAGATATAGATGTTATATACATATTTAGTATTCATTTTTTTCTTTATTTCATATAGTTGAAGATGTCTGACGTACCATCAACTAGTAAGTCAGATAAAAAGGGTCAAATTTTACATAGCCAAAGTCGTGAAATCGTAGCCAATGTTATAAAATTTATGGAAAAAGAAGCTGAAGGCGAAAATAATATTCCCACAGATTTGGTGATGGAAAGAGTCGCAGCCGCTACTGGAATTAGTAGAGCTACTTGCTACAGAATAAAAAGACTGTAGATCTATTGAACAAGGTAATGTCAGGGACGGATCTAGCTTTTTAGGGGCCCAGGGCTTAAAAATACCAAGGGGCCCTACACGTTTCAAAACAAAATTGTTTTCTTTTTCTTTATCGACCAAATCATAGGTACTTAGTCGGGAACCTGTATTTGTTTC
This sequence comes from Clivina fossor, assembly GCA_963966155.1. Classification (NCBI taxonomy): domain Eukaryota; kingdom Metazoa; phylum Arthropoda; class Insecta; order Coleoptera; family Carabidae; genus Clivina; species Clivina fossor. The sequence continues at coordinate 9,050,305 of OZ014554.1, forward strand.
TGCAGCTGCGTCTTATCACTACCGGTTAATAAAAATGATCCTGATCGTTCCTTGAGGTGATTAAGTGATGAAAATTAATCACGTTTTAATGTTATATATTACTTTTTGTTGATTTTTAATAAATATTAGTAAATTTGTGTTTTAAATTTTTTCTATTTCGATCTTTTCTCTTATAAGCCGTGCTTGGTATAGAACATAATAGGTATATGTCCGAGAGGTTGGGGGCCCCTGCGGATCTGGGGCCCAGGGCTATAGCCCTATTAGCCCATATGTAGATCCGTCCCTGGGTAATGTATACCTATAGTACATAATATATTAGGAACATGTATGCAATGAATTCACAAATTTAAACTAATTTTTCAAAAAGTTGTTCGAAATTTTCCCATAAGTTCAACTTTAAACCTTTTGGTTTTGTTTTTGTTTTGAAACGGTTTTTTCGTTAAATATAAATAAATATTGTCAAACATAACCAAGTGTGTTTTAATTTTAATATTAATTTGTTAAAATGTTTTATCATGTGCCAACCATATCATCTATTCAATTTATATATTTGCAGGACTATTAGCCGGACACACATCACCAAAAAAGACACGGTCCAGACCACACACAAAAGAAGTAAATGATTTTACTGAACAAGCAATCCGAAGGATTATTTATAACTTTCACATTATAGAAAAAGAATGTGTAACTTTGAACAAGTTACGCCAAAAAATTATTGACTCTGGACTTCAATTTGACGGATCTATTACAACTTTAAGACGTCTCTTGAAGAAACTTGGCTTTCGGTAATAATAGATTTTAATTATAATTTTTAAAAATCTTTGGGGTAGCATGCTTGAATCAAATTCGCAGTATTACACATTTAATTATAATGCCAACACACAAAATACAGACACACAAAACCCTCACCAACCAACAAATTCGCAATCACGCTTACGACCTATGATGGTGGGGCGACCAATCATAGACGAATTACTTTTCTAGAATATTTACCTATTCCGCAAAACTGGGAAAGTTTGCCTTCGGAGAAGGTAGAATTATACAACTTATTATTTTTCGACAACGCTTGAAAAATGTTTTATGAGTCAATAAAATAAATTTGAATATAATAAGTTTTGCGAATTTCTCGTTTGGTTGTATCAGTTTATTGTACACTAATCCTTACAAAGTTTCTTTGAGCACGTAACTACTTTGCCGCTAGAAATCAAAGAAAAATAATGTAAAATAACTTACACAATAATTTTATCATTTCAAATAGTAATTATATGATGTATGTACTATTTTAAAAATTTTTATTATATTTTAGATGGAGAAAAAAACAAGACAACAGAAAAATTCTTGTTGAAAAAGAATCTATTAGATGTCTAAGGATAAAATATCTTCGGGCAATTACGAAATATCGCAATGAAAATAGGCCTATTATATATGTGGATAAAACTTATATAAATTCATCGCATACGAAACCTTACCAATGGCAAGACGACAGCAATGAAGGACTGAAATCTCCTATTGGTAAAGGTCCTAGATTGATAATTGTTCATGGTGGAAGAGAAATGGGCTTCATAAACAATTCCCTTCTTATATTTCAATCGGGATCGAAAACAGGAGACTACCACGACGATATGAATTTATCAAATTTTTCAAAGAGGCTGAAAGAAAATTTTTTACCAAATCTACCACCTAATTCGGTTCTAATATTGGATAATGTTTCTTATCATAATGCTTTGTTAATCAAACATCCCACTTCTGGATCAAAAAAAGAAGAAATGGCAAAATGGTTAAACGAAAGAAATATTTTTTTTGATTCCACGCTAACAAAAGTGGAGTTATATGAAATAATTAAAAAAGAAAAACCTGTAAATGAAATATACATAATTGACCAAATTGTGGCTGAATATGGTCACACTATTTTGCGATTACCACCATATCATCCAGAATTAAACCCAATCGAAAAGATTTGGGCTTTAGTGAAAAATTGGGTAGCGTCAAAGAATGTCACATTTAAAATGTCCGACATAAAAAAATTAGCAGAAGAGAAATTTGCATCTATTACCGTAGAAGACTGGACAAAATTATGAGAAAGCACAAAAAAAATTGAAAAAGAATTAATTGAAAAAGAACACATAATGGATTCAGAAGAATTCTTAATATCGTTAGGAGAAGATTCTGATGAAAATTCTGAATCTGAATTTGACGACTGTGATTAATAAATTTCTGTTTTGTATAATGTATTTTTTTATAGTTTTTATATTTTATATGTAAATAAAGATCATATTTTCAATATAAATAAATTTCTTATGCCATCTATATACTATATGAGGCGTCTAAAAGCAAAACCCACTATAGTGAATTTTTTGGGGAATTTATCTTTTTACGGTTTTATATAGTTTATTGGAAGCTGCATCGTATAAGAACGATTTTGAGCGTCAAAACCCGTTATAAATGCTTTAAAATGTGGTGTGAAAACTGCAGTTAATTCCAAAATCCACTATAATTTCTTGGGCTTAGTTTCAAATGCCGCTATAATCCAACCGCCCAATCGCATGCGTTAAGACGGTACCACGTGACTGAACACATGTTTCTTTTGACATATCAATTTCATTCGTTATACAGGTGTGTTGTGCTATGGTTGATATTGTGTTGTGTTCGTCAATATTAATTAAATAGTGTAAAATGGATAGATATGGAATTGTAAAAACTCCGGCCAATCAATCACGCAAGAGAAAACGGCTACCCACAACATGGAAAAAGAATATCGAGCGTCAAAATAGGTAAAATTGTAAACCTTAGATTTTTTACCTGTTGCTAACACTTTGTTGTTAATATTAAATTTAGGTATATTCCTAAAGAAATGCCAGAGTATCCAGTATGCAGTCATAAAAAGGGGGCTTTTCTATGCAAATCACTAACAATGCGTGACATTCAGATCTTCCATTCTGGCTTTTATAACAATAAAACCAAAATTGAAAAGGACAACTTTATAATCAAACATTGCAGTATTAAAAAATCTAAAAAGCTTAGAGCAGATTCTAAGACAAATAGATCGCTTACATTTAAGTATGACATTGTTAATCAAGAAAAAATACGTATTGCTGTTTGCAGAGAAGCATTTTTGGGAATATTGAATCTCAAAAAGGATCGGCTACAGGGAGTGTTACAGAGATTTTTTAATGGTGAAGGACAGATGCCTAAAGAAGGTAGAAGAGGAGATCATCGCAGCCAGAAGAATGAAGTTGCAAAAAAAGCTGTTCAGTATTTTGTGCAGTCTCTTAGTGTGAGTGAGCCTCATTATTGCAAAGGAAAGAGTATAGCAAAAGTGTATCTGCCACCCGAGTTGAACATTAAAAAGTTGTATATTATATTATAAACCACATAAAAATCTAATATTAATTTTTAAATAAAATAAATCTCATTTAACGTATATATCAATGAAATTTTAATACTAAATATTAAATAAATAATGCACGAGTTTTTATAAAATTACAAATATACTTACTCAATGTTTTTTATTTGTGTAATATAAAACAGAAACACGTGTATTGTTACCGAATGTTTTTTAGTCTGCCTATACAGTAGTATTCGCGCATCATGCATCTGTCAACGTCTCAACTTACATGACGCGTGCTATAATAATTTTTTGTTTAATAAATCTATGAAAAATATTTTATAGCACAACCTGAATAAATATTCAAAATTATTTTTTTATTTAATAAAACTGACAAATTTTTACAACTATCTAATAACACAGCCTGAATTAATATTTGAAATTATTTTTTATTTAATATAGATAGGATTGCATAATATTAACAGCTTTTATATAGAAAAGATTTCCAGTAATTTTCATAAATTTTTCTAAAATTTATATTTAATTTTCAGCATATATATATATATATATATATATATATATATATTGATAAAGACTACGATATCACTTCATATATAGATACTTATTATACGTTGTCACTTCATATATAACGCAGTGTCTTCCAATTTTGGAAGTCACAACGTTGCACATGTTTTTTTATGTTTTTCTGCCACTTTGGATCAAATGATGACGAAATACAAAAATTGTGTTAGAAGTCAAATTGACCCAAAATATCCTCAAAAAGTGTCCCTTAGTTCAAGCCTTGGCCGTTGGCGCTGCGATCAATTTTACAGTTGGATATGCTACATACGATATCACTTCTGATTATATATAGCATTTGAAGGTACTTGGTCTCTTCCGAGAACTGGCAACAGCGGATAAGGGTTAAATTTCTATATGTTCAAATATCTGTCATTTTCTTGCTTGGAGGAAAGCTGTTATATAGGACTTGAAAATTATTCTTACCAAAAAATTTTGAAAAAATATTTTAACTGCTTATCTGTATTTACTTATAATACTATTAATTTTTATTTCGTGTGTATTCGAAAAAATACATTTAATATTATGTCATTTTATTTCTTCATCAAAATTTATTTGGCTGTATTGTACATGTAATATTTATTATATTTAATTAATAACTGACTTTCGTATACATTTCCGAGTGTTTGACTTATTAGTTCATTTATATATAAGCTTGTTAAAAAAATGAACCATCAATTACTTTTTAATATTGGATATAACGTATTTGCAAAATATTCATTTAACTAATTACAACAATAAGTAAAATTTAAAAAAATTATTTTTTCTTCTGTACTTTATAGTAATTCGGGACACAGTACAATAACTAATATTTTGTGATTTCCAGTTTTTACAATTTTTTTTTTATCAAATTAAATTATAACTTTATAAATAAGATATTTTATATAATTAATAAGTAGAATTTAAATAACAAATATAAAAATTATTTCATTGTGGGATTTAAATATTTATCGATTAAATATCTAAATAATATTAATAGATTTATATATAATATATATTATTTAATATTTTAATTGAAAAAAATAACACATCCTGTACCTTGATTTAATTGATTCTAAAATAATATATATTTTTTTTATTTTATAATTCTTTGATGCAAATTTTATAATGTAACTTAGTGTGGTATTACGTTTTACATAGTGCGGGGAATCACCGTACAAATACCACAGACAGTGGAACGTTATTATTCATGTAGTGTACAGTTAAATATTAGTTATTGGTGAAAATGGACGGAAGCAGAGGAAGCATGTTAGTGAAAATGGCATTACACAGTAAAGGTAAATATACAAATACGAATTATCTTATTAAAGGTTGGGCAAACTATGTTAATCTTTATATTTGGTTTTATTTATCGCATTTCAAAACTTAAAAATTTCTTTGTAATGAATCTTCGACTATTATATCAGATTAAAATTTTTTATTCTTTACTATTTTTTTTTTTTTGCTTCTATTAATTATGTGTTTTCTATAAAATTTGTAAGATTCAATTAAGTTTGTTTTATTATAGATTAAATATTATTATCTCTTATTTTCAGCAAATGAAGTATCTAATGATGATAACGAAATTAACTGCGAAACGAAAATAATAAACAATAGTGATAAAAACGTCAAGGTACTTTTAATTATAACTTATACAGTGAAAAATATATTATAATTTTTATGAGAAACTGGATTATTTCTAAAAAGAAATTCATATTACAAAAATAAAATTGCATGTTGTAAAAATAATAACATATCTTTTAAATTTTAAAATTTAGTTTTATATCAAAATTGTTACGTATTATAAAATTTATAATATTTTATGGCTGCCTCATTTTATAGTAATGAACCTTATAATAATATCTCATGAAATTTATAACATATTTTTTTCGTTTACTTCATTATAAAATATTTGCAATTTAGTTTTTAAAACATATATTTCATCACGTTTTTAGGATTGGATTAATAGTAGTAATTTTGAAAAGTATCCAATTAATAAATCAAAAATACCAATATATCATCAAAATGTAAATGCAGAAATTGAAAACAAAACAACGGATGTTTACGAATTTGTAGACACATTTGAGTACAAAGAAGATGAAAAATTAATTTTTAATACTCCACCAGAGAAGAATCCAATCAACTTAAAATCTGAACCATTAATTATTAACAATAAAGTCATTAAAACTGAGACATTTACTAATCACATATTAGAATCTATAGATGACGATAAAACGATTAATAAAGACAAAGTAACTGATAAAATATACACGGAAATTTCACATTTAGATACTGGGAACGAACATAAATTTAGTGACAACAGCGATTCTGCATCTTATATATCACCAACAGAAATAGATGATGAAGATGATAGAGATTTTAACATTTTTGATTACGTAGACAAATCTGAAGATGGTTCATCTGAAGACAAATTATCATGTTCCAGTAATCATTCATTACCGAGTACAATAATAGAAGTAAACAAAATAATAAATACGCCTTTGTCGGAAAAAATTCAGGTATGCAAAACAATTATAAGTTAATTTTTATCTATGATTTTAGTGTAAAAACCTAAAATTGATTTTTTTTCCAACAGAAAATACGAAATATTAATAAAAAGTTAGCGAGATGCCAATATTGTAAGAACGATATAGCAAATAAAAATTTCATGAGGCATTTAGAGAGAAACCATAAGGATGAGGAAGAGGTAAAAAATATTTTTCACCTACCCAGAGGAAGTAAAGAACGGAGACTGGCTGCAGCTTTACTAAGAAATAAGATTAATTTCGATTTGTACTTGAAAGATAATATAATCAGACCTCATTATAGTTGTAAAAATTCACAAAATGAAAATGCTACGTACTACCCTTGTGCGTATTGTAAAGGCTTGTATAAGAAACAATATTTGAAACGTCATGCAAAGTTTTGTCATCTTCAGAAAAACCAAATTAAGAATGACAAAAGAAAAAACCAAATTTCACTTTCTCAAACTACAATAGCTTGTGCTGCAGATCCAACAGATGTAATCTCAAAGTTGACTGTTAAAGAACAAGTAAGATCTAATAAAAAAATATATCATAATGACTGTACATATATAAAGGGATGTGCAAAAGCATGGAAAGAATTAAATAGCTCGCAAATCACTTGAAACAATTAGATAAATTTTGGTACATAAGTATTTATTTTTATATTTAATTTCTCGACAGTTTATAAAAATGATAATATAAAATCACGTATTTTTATATTCAACATTTAATTATTTATCTAAAACTAAAATAATATACGGGTGTTCTACTTAACATTTAAAAGTTACGAGCGTTTCCAGTTAAACAGTCATATAATGGCGTCAGTAACTGCATTAAATTCAAAATGTAAAAAACAATTATGTACAAAATTGTATCTAAATATTTCTAATGATTCGCGAAGTATATACTTTTGCCCATTCCTATATCCTAATTTATTATAACGTCATTACCAGAATATTAATCGGATATTATGATTATTTATTTATAATTTCTAGGTTTTTAATTTAATGAAAGGAGATGACATTGCCTTTGAGGCAAAAAAAGATCTACTAATAACAGTATTTGGAGAATCGTATTTAAAAAAGCATAGGAGAGAACGTATGGCATATGCATGCAGTAATCGCATGAGGGAACTTTCCAGATTGCTCATTGCATATCGTAAAATTACTGATCACGAAAATGTTACTTTAAAAGAAATCATTAATCCTAAAAAATTTGATACTGTAGTTTTTGCGGTTAGGCAAGTCGCGGGATACGATCATGCATCAAAGACATTTAAATCACCAAGTTTAGCTATGCATCTAGGCACTTCTTTAAAGTTAGTATGCGACGAATTACTTCATTTAATTTTAAAAGAAAATATTGGTTTCAAATGTGAAACAAATACCGACACAAAAACATGGATTGAAAATGTTAAAAATTTTAAGAAATTGGTCGTGTCTCGATGGAATATCGAATTGGCATCTCTCGCTAATAAAGATTTAATGGAAAAACGGTGGCAAAAACCATTACTCTTGCCATTAGTAAATGATATCAAAATATTTAGGGATGAAACGATTTCATTAGCGGAAGAAAGTCGAAGATTATTGTCATCTGACAACATGAATGAAAAAGCATATAAATTACTGTCTCAGTGTACGCTAGCACTTCTAATAATTTTTAATAGACGAAGAATAGGTGATGTGCAATATTTGAAGATAAAAGACTATATACAGGACAAAAGAAGTAATTACAAAGACTTTGAACATGTTTTAACAAAAACAGAAAAGATGTTAACCCAGAAGTATAAACGAGTTTTGAATAGTGGAAAAGGATCTAGAGCAGTGGTCATTTTAATTCCCGAGATGCTGGAAAAGTTTATTGACGTATTATTAGAACATCGTAATAAATATATCAGTGACAAAGAAAACGAATATGTTTTCTCATTACCTGGAAGTAAAATTAAATGGGGCAAAGGGGATATCGCTATTAGGATGCTTTGTAAAAGATATTCTTTAGAAAATCCACAAGCTATATCTAGCAACAAACTAAGAAAGCAAATTGCAACTGTTACACAAATTCTTAGTTTATCGCAAAATGAAATAAAACAGTTTTCTAATTTTATGGGCCATACGCAAAAAACGCACGACGAGTTTTATGAGTAAGTATTGCAGCTGTTAAAATTTATAATATATTTCTTACCTTACAATTTTTGTTAGGTTGCCAATAGATATTTACCAAACAGCCAAAGTGTCAAAATTATTATTGATGATGGAGAAGGGAAATGTACCAGTGGAGTATATGGGGAAATCATTAGCTGAAATTGATTTAGACCCACATTCACTACATGTAGAAACGGAAGATAAATACGATAGTAAGTAATTCCTGAAAATATGTACACTTTTAAATTTCATTTGTACGGCAAAACTTTTTATCAATTATTATAAGAAAATTGGCAAGCAATGTGATGATTACGAAACTGTCATTTTATTAAAAAAAAATTAAGAAATACGCAATATAAACATATATTATGCATACGTATATGTACGAATAAGTAAAGATAAATATATTTTTATTTGATTCGTTATAAAATATTACTCTTATCTTAAAATTGAAATTTTTTTTTAGAATTAAGTTTATTTATGTTTTTGTAGATGAAAAAGAACAGAATGAAGAAAATAGTAAGTCTCTCTATAGTAACACTGATTTGGATATTACTACAACTACCCAAAAAATTCGTAAGTTAAATTAATATTTTCTGAAAAGTTCCTTAGTAAAATTTTATTTATTTTTATTTTATTTTTTAAGAAATATGTAATATATGTACATATATGTATATATGTATGTAGGTATAAGTAAAGATAAATATATTTTTATTTAATTCATTTTAAAATATTATATGATAAACTTAGAATTTGAATTTTGTCGAAAACACTGTTATCTTAAATTAATTTTTTTTTCTTTTTGTAGAATTAAGTTTATTTATGTTTTTGCAGATGAAGAATTACAGAATGAAGAATTACAGAATGAAGAAATTAGTATGTCTCTCCAGAGTAATACTGTTTTGGATAATAATACACCAACTCTAAAAATTCGTAAGCTAAATTAATATTAATTGAAAACACCTCTATTAAAATTTTATTTATTTATTTATAGCTTGGTCTAGTGCAGATATTGACGCAATTATGGAACGTTTTGGTTCCTATATAAAGAAGAAAATTTATCCAAATGGAGCAAAAATAAAAAAATTTATAGAACAGACAAATATGAAAAGAACAGTTCCTGTTATTAAATCCAAAATGCAACATTTAATGAAAGTACATAAATAGCTATTACGGATTTATATCAGTTAAATTTTCGATATTCCTTAAATTTTCTAAAGCGTGAATAAGCATGTTTAAGTTTATTACTATAAATATTTAATAAATCTTATTTTCAAAAAATATGTTGTCTTTTTATTTTAATACATTGCCAATTTAAAATTGTATATTTTGTCATTTAAACATAAATTGCAAACAAAATATCGATTGATACAGTAATCTCATTTATGAGGTTAATATATAACATAGATAAAATAGGGGATTTATTTTAAATATTTATATTCACAGCAAATTTTCATACTTTTCAAAAAATAATAATTTTTTGTTAGGTATTAATTTTCATATTATATTTAATTGTACAATATTATAATAAACTCCAAAAATTATAGGAGTATTGCTTATTTTTAATTTTAAAAAATACTGTTTTCCATATTGTGTTCTAATAATTTAAATTATTCAAAGATAAATAAAGAATATTTTTGTAGTATTTTTTTTTGTAAAATATATTTTATCTAATTTATGATTTTTTTCAATTAAGTTATTTGTTCTTGATAATTATAATTATTAGAAATATATTTTATTTACTTTTAAATGCTTTCAATATTTTAAAATTAAATTTATTTAACGCGAATATATTAGTTCTTTTATAATATAAATTTAACTATTAAAAAATTATAGTTGAAGTAAAGTTGTTTAATAAAATATAATGTTCATTTGTATAAAAAACATTTTTAATTCTAAATATGGATTTTTTCGTTATTAATTTATCTTCTCAATATTTATATATTTCCTAAACCAAATTTTTGTTCAGTTACAATGCACAAACTTAACTGACCGGGACCGTAGCAATACCTTCTTAATGACAAATTAAGAATATATAAAAACCTGTATTTTCTACTACTGTATAACTGCACTAATTTAAGATATTTGGCAACGCTGGTGGAAGTCCGTAAGTTGCATTCATTGTTCCTATATAACAACAGTGATGGAAGTGATTTCGTATTTATTATATCTGTATATATATATGAAATTTTAAAGTCATATATCGTTTCCCCTCTTTTGAAAAACTTACTCAGCAAGTTCCCCTAAAGCCATATATATATTTTATATTTACTTATTTTAACTAATAAATATGGAGGTGTGGAAGCCTTTGAAACATACCGGAAGTGACTCCTTAACACGTATCAATATATATATACATATATATATATATATATACATATATATATATATATATATATATATACATATATATACATATATATATATATATATATATATATATATACATATATATATACATCTATCTATTCTACGTCCCTACGTAAAAAATTTACATTCAATTTTGCGTCCAAGACGATCTTGCTTCCATATACGGACGCAAAATTGTTTTCTACGTTATATCAGCTTATTTTAGTTTTATAATAGTGTACAAAAAAATTCAGCTGGAGTCAAAATTGTTCTCATTAAAAAAAAATGTATAATGCTAGTTCACGTTTGTTACGCTTGGAGCGTAAGTGTTGTGTTGAATATACGTGTATATGTATATATAGTGATAATTTCATTTCATAAAATCGCGCAACTTGCGTCCACTAACTTATGTATGGTAATGTGTGATCTGGCAACAAGCTATTTAATTATCTAGTTATAATTCGGTAGCAGGTACGTCTATATCGTAAAAATGGATCCTCTCTCCAGATTAGCTATTAAAGAAAAAGACTTATACGAGTACTCATCGCGACCAACATCAGAAATACAATCTAATTTAAAAACTCTCATACATTTATTAGAGTCCAACTGGAAATACGATGTATCCAGTCAGGCTGCTGACGATTTAAATTTAAAAAAATACAATAAAATAACTATAGTTCCATTAGCGAGCGACCTAAAAATATTAAAAAATTATTTATTTACGAAAGGCCAAGAATATGTACTTAAATTACAAAATGATGATTGTGATCAGTTATCTTACAATAATTTGGTAGATATAATTTATTGTAGAATTATTTTATTAAATCGAAAGAGACCTGGTGAACTTCAGCAAATATTTATTAATACATACTTGAAATTGGGTGAAAAATATAATTATGAAGAATTTGAAGATGCAATAATGCCATCTGAAAAAATTCTAATAAAATATTTTAAAAGAATTGTTATTCGCGGAAAACGAGGTAGAGGAGTGCCTGTTTTAATAAGTAAAGATGTACAAGATTTAATGAAAAATTTATTAAAATACAGAACGAATTTTATTGATAAGGCAAACCCGTATTTATTCGCAAAAACAAATACAAATTCTGCAATCTGTGGATATAAAATACTACAAAAATATGCAACTAAAAAAACACTTGGCAACTCTCACACAAGTTTTTAGTATGAACGATTCTGAAATTGAACAACTAGCTACATTTATGGGCCATATAAGCGGCGTGCATAGGAAATCATATCGTTTGCCAGACGATGTATACCAGACCGCAAAAATATCGAAGTTGTTACTCTTAATGGAAAGAGGATTAGCGGGAAAATACAAAGGAATGTCGTTGGACGATATAGATATTAATATAAATGAAGAACTAGAGCCAGAAAGTGATAATGATGACACGTACATATCTGAAACAACTGGAAACTTATTGTTAGAAAATAATTCAACTTTAAACATTAATTTAAAAAATAACATAGCTTCTTCCTCAAACTTAGAAAATAATGAAAATCAAATCGAAAAATTAATAACAGCCAAACCGAAAAATATAAAAAATAAACGGGTGTTGACTCCGTGGACTGTTGAACAAAAAGATATTGTCAACAGATATTTTGAGAAACATATAAAGGAAAAAATACCTCCCAGAAAGAATGAATGTGAAAATATTATTTCTGAATATCCGGAAGTTTTACAAAACAAAAATTGGTTCAAAATTAAGGTTTACATACAAAACAAATATAGAAAACAATAGTTATTAATTTAATATTGTTTAAATGCAGTTTTGCCAGTATTAAAATATAGGAATGAAATTTTATTTTGATATTGCAATTCATTGTATTAATATATTTTTTTATACATACTCTATATGTACATTTTATATTATAAAATGATTTGTATTCTTTCAATGAGTTGATTATAAATAAAAAAATAAAAAATACTTCAAGTACCTTTTTCTAAAACAATCGCTCACAACTGTATTATATGGGTTTTTTTTTTATTTATAAGTTCACACGATTAGCAAATTTTGTACAGCTGTAATATGAAAATTAGTACTTACTTCAAACATACATAATTTTATTTTAATAAAATTTAATTTAAAAAATAAATTAATAATTGAACACTATATTGATGTTGCGTGACCGTTAACCTGTATTAAAAAAAAAAAAACAAAATACTGATAAATATTACAAGAATTTCACTTCGATAAAAGTTAATGAAAAATATGTATGCCAAATCTGGCAACTATGTGGGAAGTAGATTTGTAATATCAATGAAAATAAATATTCATTTTAGACGTAGAATAAGCGGAAAGCTTTAAATTATATATAGCAGATTCCAAAAAAACGTAAGTTTGAAAGGAGTTGAAATGTACGGTAATGTGAAATTTAACGAAAACAGTCAAATTATGAATTTTGGAAAAAAATATATTTATTTTCTAATATATAATTTTATATTATATAAATATACACCGTCGGATTTTATTTAAATCGTTAATTTTCCGTAGACGCAAAATATACCTAACTGTGGAGGGATGCGAAAAGTATAGCTGGATGTATATATATATATATATATATATATATATATATATATATATATATATATATATATATATATATTATATAGCACTGTATCACTTTGCTTACGTGATGGTGATACCATAGCATAAACACCTTAAGAATAATAGATGATAGCATAAACAGATTCGAGATAAGCAAAATTCCTTTCGTTGTATTATTCTAAGATAATTATTATAAGCAAGAGTTGAATATTATAATATCGTTCACTCTTGCTGCGTTCTTCAAACTTATAACTGCTAAATAAAAACCTGTGTTGAAGTAAATATAAAATTGGTTTTATTATATTTTACCACGATAATATAATTGGCGCAGTCGGTAGGATCACAAATAAAGAAGTATAGTGTGTTTGAAAAATTCGCCGTAAGTCTGTACAACGCTTTATTCAACAATTTCAATTGTTGCTTCGTGTGATTGAACTAATACGAGTAATAATTACTACCACGAAGAAACTCAAAGCCTAACAAGCAAGAAGCCTTCGCAAAAGCAAATCTATACCAATAAGTCTTCGCTTTATCAACAATCAACCTAAACAGTGGTTGCACCAGAGGTCTATTCATACGACCCATCGAGTTCACCAGGCCAAGCAGTTCGCAGAAAAAGGAGTCCGTCAACTGAACGTTATCAGCCCCTACCAACAACGGAGACGTCAACGGTACAGATACAGATAATTAGTCTGTAAGCCTCATTGTTGTTTATTACTATTTATAAATTTCATGTCAGATAACGAATTACAGTCATCTGATACAAATCAAGAAATTGAATTATTAAATTTCTTATTTATCAAAATTTCTTTACAACCAAATAGGTTGCATAATATTCAAATTTCTAATACAAACAATTCAGAAATCAAAATGACTACTTACGCAGATATTAAAAATCTTGCTAGTATCATTCCTGAATATAATGGTGATGTAAATAGATTACCAAATTTTATAATTCAAATAGATGTTTTATGAAATTTTAAATTCAACAACTGTAAATGCGTTGCAAACGAAATACGCTTTTTCATTAGTCCTAAATAAATTAACTGATAAAGCTATAAATCTAATTAATGAAAATACTTTTAATAATTGGACAGATTTAAAAAAATATTTATCAGAAAATTTCGAAGATAAACTTACTAAAGAAACTATTTTATTAAAGATTTTAAATACTAAAGATACAAACAAAATACATGAAACTTTAATACAATTTAAAAATGATTTTGCAAAATATAAATCTAAAGTTTATTTATTAAATTATAATGCAGATCAGAAAACTATATTAATTAAAGAAATACAAGAATTAGTTGTAAAACATTTCATTACATTATTACCAATTCATATTCGAGGATTTTTATTACAAACAACCTACACTACACTAGAAATGTGTGAAAATTTATTAACAAATGATTATAATTATGCATTGCAAACTTCTAAAAATTCATTGTTAAGATCAGATAATCCTCAACAACCTCAAAAATTATTTCATATACCATCGCAAAAATTTCCAACTCAACAATTTCCTTCAAAACCCATAAATGTTCAATATAATTCTAACAAACCAAGTACGTCTTTTGCTCCTAAACAAAATGCTTACAATGCTGTTAGAACCAAACAACAATTTAAACCTCAACCTATGTCGGGAATAACAAAAAGTACAATTCCTATGAGTACACAAACAATAAAACAAAATTATTTACAAGAAAATGTCGAATTTGAATCTGAAAATTTTGAAACATCCTTACAAGAAAATCTAAATTTTGACGAAAATCTAGATTTTGAAAATAATGAGTCAAGTGAAAATAATTTTTTAGATTTCGTAAAGCCTCCAAACCAAAAAATATAGTTATGACTTCAATTATAAACAAAATTCCTATTATTAACTTATCAAATTATAAAGTATTGATAGATTCAGGATCAGATGTAAATCTTATAAGCGAAAATATGTCAAAATTATATAAATCAAAAATTATTAGTGAAAATTTGACCTTTAAAACAGCAAATTCAAAAGTACATTGCAAAAATTCTATAATTTTAAAAATTTTTAATCGACCTCATAAATTTTTTATTCATACTTTTAATAAAGATTGTGATTTATTATTTGGTATAAATATATTAAAAGATTTGAAATGTGAAATAAATTTTGCTAACGAAAAAATTAAAATAAAAAATATAGAATTTTCATTTATTCCAATAACAAAATCAAATTTCTGCAAATTAAATTTTCGATCAGAACATTTAAATAATACTCAAAAACAAAAAATAAATAAATTATTAAAATTATATCCTGAACTTTTTCCAAAAGAAGGTGAAAATTTATCATGTATTACTTATTCAAAACATAAAATTTTGACTAAAGACAATACTCCTATATATACAAAAAACTACAGACTTCCACAGATATATGAAAACGATATTGAAGAGCACGTACAAAATTTATTAAAAACTGGTGTAATTAGAAAATCAAACAGTCCTTATAATTCGCCTATTTGGATTGTCCCAAAGAAAGCTGATGCATCAGGAAAGAGAAAAACTCGTCTCGTAATTGATTATAGAAAATTAAATTCAAACACTAGAGAAGACAAATATCCCCTCCCAAATATAGACACATTATTAGATAAGATTGGCAAACCAAAATTCTTTACAACTCTTGATTTACATTCAGGTTTTCATCAAATTTCTGTAGAAAAAGATGACATAGAAAAAACAGCTTTTAGCACCCCTTCAGGTCACTATGAATTTGTTAGAATGCCGTTTGGATTAATTAACGCGCCAGCGACATTCCAAAGAATAATAAATGAAATTTTAGGAGATCTAATTAACAAAATTTGTCTTGTTTATATGGATGATATTATAATCTTTAGCAAAACAGAAAAACGAACACAATAAATTACAAAGTAAAATCGTTAATGAAAAGTTAAAACGTTTTAAACCAAATACTACCCATACGAAATTCCAAAACGCCTCTCAAGCATTTCTTAAACAAAATCCTAGATTAATAACAAAATTCAAAAAACCATTATTTGAAAAAGTAAAAATTGATAATTATAATGATAAAAATCATACTATTGATGTAAAAGAAAAACATTAAAATTATAATTTATTACAAACTATGATATCCTTATTATTAATTGTAAAATTAAATTTTAACGTATTTAATGTAATGAATGTATAAAAAAAAAAAAAAAGGTCACATCAATAAATCTAAGATTCAATATTTTCAATGTATGTTTGGTATCTTTGAAAATTTAAAATATGTAATTATTTAATTAGTAATAAGCAATATTATTGTAGAATTAATACTATAAAATTAAGTATGTAATCATATATTGTTACCTATTATTATTTATGTTTAAATATGTTATAAATTAATAAAAAAAAAATGTAAAAAGAAAATATGTAAAGGAAAGATATCTGAAAAAAAAAGGTATATTTATTTGTCACTTTTAATTAATAAAATAAAACATCAGATCTCTTTTCTATCTCGTCTCTTGGCCATCATCTAGATGGGGAGATATTATATAGCACTGTATCACTTTGCTTACGTGATGGTGATACCATAACATAAACACCTTAAGAATAATAGATGATAGCATAAACAGATTCGAGATAAGCAAAATTCCTTTCGTTGTATTATTCTAAGATAATTATTATAAGCAAGAGTTGAATATTATAATATCGTTCACTCTTGCTGCGTTCTTCAAACTTATAACTGCTAAATAAAAACCTGTGTTGAAGTAAATATAAAATTGGTTTTATTATATTTTACCACGATAATATAATTTATATATATATATATATATACATATGAGGACCCTAGAAGCCAAGGGGTATAAGTGAAAATTTGGATAAAATGAGTTAAGTGCATAAAGGGTCAGCAACAAGTACATTTTGTTTGGTGGCCAAAGGATTTAAACGATTTCGTATCCTGTGGTGTCATCTGTTACCAAATTACTTAGTCACTTTCCCACATCCGACTTTTGGTTGGAGCACAAGGAATACAAGTTCACTTATACCCGTTGTCTACCAAACAAATATCCGTTTTTGTTTGAGCCTGTTTTGTATAGCGTTTGTTTGACTTGTATTGTAGCATTACTTTGTGGTTTTCAACAATCCAATTTTGATAAACACTTATTTTATATTAAGGTTATTCTTATTGAATTTATTTTTGAAAAAATAAATTAAGATTCGTTATTATGAACGACGAAAACAATCCTAACCTGACAAATTATGGTAAGTGAATTTTGCTACAAAAGTTAAATACATTTTTCAACATGTAATTAGTTTTTAGTAGTTTAAGGTCGTTGAAATTTTTGAATTTAGATATTTTTTTTTTATTATTATAGCGCTAAACATTTAAATTTGAATTTACCGCGATGTTATAGTTGCGTGCTAGGTGGCATGATGGTGGTTCCTGGTCGGTAATACAGTGTGTGTGTCAGAGTGAAGCAAGCTGGCGAGGTGTGCGTTTAATGGCGCGACATGTTAAATTTCACTACAACAATAAATCAACTAATATCTTATGTCTAGTGTTTTATTTCTTGGCCATCACTTACTACAGCTTCAGAAGTGGGATTATAAGAATTCAATCACCACGTTTATTTGTGTGTATTAGGAGAAATAGTGAAATTAACTCGAACCTTAGAACTGTGGATTAAACACGTGGTAGAAAAGGATAGTGAGATATGAATACTAGTGAGTGCGAGAGAGCACGATAGTGACGCGCTGTTTTGCCAACGATTTTATAAGTTTTATTTCTGATTATTTATTATGGGGGATGAACAGAATACAGTAACATTGATCGATATACCCGAGATCGCGAATAATATTAAAACTTCTCCAGCATCGGTAATTAAAGCATTACATAAGTTTATATTCGGAGTGACTGGCGATCGTTTAAATCGAAGCCGGTTACGTAAGTTTTCGGGATTTGAATTCGCTTCGGATTCTGAAGAATTCACACAGAAGGTTGAGTGGACAGTTCAAAATTGCTCTGTCGGTGATTTAACAGCCAGTTGTAATCTTTTACGAATAGACTATACGGGTACTCCTAAGGAAATCGCGCAAAGATTGTGTGAACATCTGACCAATTTAGATTTATTACAAGGTCGCCCCAGTGACGAAGACGTCGACACTGAAGACCCCGATGACGAAATCGACGAGGATCAAGATGAAATACGAAGTTCCGTAAGTCAACAACTTGTCAATACTAATGCCACTATAAGTTTTAGAGATATTGAAGACACAATTCGATTGTTCGATGGTAATAACTATCCTGTTAAATTATGGGTGACCGAATTTGAGGATAATGCAATTTTGATGGGCTGGAATGAGCTACAGAAATTTATTTTTGCGAAGAAACGCCTAAGTGGATTAGCTAAACTATTTATTCAGAGTGAACGGGACATCCGATCGTGGAAACTCTTACAACAAAAACTTATTGAAGAATTCTCGTCAAAAACAACTAGCGCACAATTACATAAAATGTTACAAGATAGAAAAATGAAACGCGATGAGTCGGTGCAAGAATATTTCTTACATATGCGAGAATTAGCTTCAAGGGGAAGTATTGAAACGGATGCTGTTATACAATATGTTATTGACGGTATAACCGACGACCCGAATCGAAAAAGTATTTTGTATGGTGCACGTAACTTCAGAGAATTTAAGGACAAGTTAGAAATCTATACAAAGATTCGCGCATCATTCCATTCTTCATGGAAACGAACTTCGTCCGTTCCAAGCATTAGTCGATCGCAAGGAATTGATCGAAATGAAACAAGTAAGAAGCAGATGCCTGCCGAAGAAAAATCGAAGACCGACACTAACCATGTAAGATGTTTTAACTGTAATAATTTAGGTCATGTTGCAGCTTCTTGTCCCCGACCACGAAGGCCCAGAGGATCCTGTTATGGTTGTGGATCCACCGCACATTTGAAAAGAGACTGTAAACAAAATGGCAGAGAAGCACGTGGCTCCGCACCTGCTGACAATGATGGTCGTCAAACCGGTGAAACAAGTAATGCCTTCCATCTTATAGAATCTGCTCCAACTGTTGTGTTACCAGTTCCGAGTTATACGGTGTTACTTCAACTGGAACAAAGTGAGATATGTGCAACGCTAGATACAGGTAGCCCCATATCCCTTTTATTAGAAAGTAAGGTGCCCAAAAATGTGAATTTGAATACAAATGTAAAATCTCATAATTTTGAAGGTGTCAACAGTAGCAAAATTATTATATTAGGTCAATTAAAGTTAACTGTAATGATTAATGATATAGAATTATTAGTAAATTTCTATGTTGTACCAGATTGTACTATGAGTTGTTCCTGTCTATTAGGTAGAGATTTTATTATCCGAAACGACATTCAAATAAATTTTAGTAATACTGTTGAAATAATCAAAAAACCTGTTGTTAACATTATTGATAATTCGTGGGATAATGAGATTCTACATATTGCGACAGAAAATAATAACACAGTAAATTTAAACATTAATGAGAAAATTGATGTTCAATCAGGTGGTAAGGTTTGTGAGATAGTTAAAAAATATTATTTTGATGTTGAAAGACCAAACGAACCACAAACGAGTTTAGAAATGGAATTAATTTTAAAAAATAACTTCAAACCTTTTTATTTCAATCCTAGACGCTTGTCATATCAAGAAAAGGAAGCTCTTAAAGAAATTATAAATGATCTTTTAGCTAGGAAAATAATTCGACCGAGTAAATCACAGTTTGCTAGTCCGATTGTGTTGGTTTCTAAGAAATCAGGTGAATATAGAATGGCAGTCGATTACCGAGAACTAAATAAAATGACACAACGCGACATATTTCCGTTGCCAAGAATCGATGATCATATAGATAGATTAAAAGATAAAATATACTACACTCGTTTAGATTTAAAAGACGCGTTTTATCACGTTCGAATAAAAGAGAATTCAATACCTTTTACTTCTTTCTCCACGCATTTAGGACAATATGAATACGTAAGATTACCTTTCGGATTGTCTAACGGTCCTTCATTCTTCACTCGCTATATTTATGCTGCATTTCGTAAATTATTAGACGAAGAAAAAATATTAATTTATTTAGATGACATTTTAATAGCGACTGAAACTATAGATGATAATTTAAACATTTTAAAAGAAGTATTATTAACTTTGACGCGAAATCATTTAGAACTAAAATGGGTTAAATGTGCATTTCTGTTAACGCAAGTTGATTATTTGGGGTATCGTATTGATGCCAGCGGAATTCGTCCAAATCCAGAAAACATTGAAGCCGTGACACAGTATTCAATTCCTAGAAGTTTTCGCGAATTGCATAGTTTTTTAGGATTAATATCGTATTTCCGTAAATTTATAAAAAATTTCGCAACTTTAGCCAAACCGTTATATGATTTATTAAACTCTAAAACCGACTTTCAGTGGAATAATGAATGTTCAAATTGCTTTGAATATCTAAAACGCATTTTGATTAATGAGCCAGTTTTAGCTGTTTATTCTCATACGACCGATACCGAGTTACATTGTGACGCGAGTAAGCACGGTTATGGATCTGTTCTGATGCAAAAACAAACCGATGGTAAATTTCATCCTGTTTGTTATTTCAGTAAACGTACTTCAAAAGCTGAAGCAAACTATCATAGTTTTGAGCTAGAAACTTTAGCAATAATTTATTCTTTAGAACGTTTTAGAATTTATCTACAAGGAATTCCATTTAAAATCGTAACTGATTGTAATAGCCTTAAACTAACGTTAGAACGCAAGGAAATCAATCCGCGAATTTTGCGTTGGTCGTTAATTTTGAGGAATTACAATTATACTTTGGAACATAGATCGGCGGAACGTATGCAACATGCGGATGCGTTAAGTAGACAATTTGCAGTACTTGTTATTACGGAAAATAGCTTTGAGCGAAATTTGGCTATCTTACAAAATTTAGATCTTGATATTGTCAAAATTAAGAACGATTTAGAACATCGAGAAGATAAAAATTTTGAATTGCAAAACGGATTAGTTTATCGGAAAACAAAAAACAAATTATTATTTTATGTACCGAAATCAATGATAAATAATGTTATTAATGTTGCCCATGACGAGATCGCTCATCAAGGAACAAATAAAACCGTAGAATATCTCATGCGTGTTTATTGGTTCCCTGATATTAAGAGAAAAGTGCAAAATTATATTTCTCAATGTTTGAAATGCATTACTTATTCTACAATAGCTAATAAAGGTGAAGGTAGATTACATTGTCATGATAAAGGAAAACAACCATTTTATTGTCTTCATGTAGATCATTATGGTCCCTTAGAAAAAACGAATCATCGTTATAAATACATTTTTGAGGTTATAGATTCTTTTACTAAATTTGTTAAACTTTATGCCACAACTAGTACTAAAGTCGATGAAGTAATTACGCATTTAAAAAGTTATTTTAACCATTATAGTAAACCGAGGAAAATTATTTCGGATAGAGGTAGTTCGTTTATGTCCGACAAATTTAAAGAATTCTTAAACAATGAAAATATTCAGCATATTGCTATTGCTAGTGCAACCCCACATGCTAATGGTCAAATCGAAAGAATAAATCGAAGTCTGACGCCAATGTTAAGTAAATTATCTAACAGTTTATCCACATGGAATACCACTTTAAGCGATATAGAGTACGCGTTAAATAACACTATAAACCGTTCGATTGGAACAACCCCCGCACAACTCTTATTCGGAATAAACCAGATCGGTAAAATTAAAGATGATTTAAGCCAAGCTTTATTAGACCAACAAGACGTTGATCGTGATTTAATTCAAATGCGGGATGATGCTTCTAAACAAATACAATATACTGCTAATCGTAATAAAAATTATTATGATCAACATCACAAACAGCCGTATGAATATAAAATTGGAGATTATGTTATGATCAAAAATGTCGATGTTACTCCAGGAGTGAATAAAAAATTATTGCCGAAATACCGTGGTCCTTATGTAATTAGAAAAGTTCTAGACAATGATCGTTATGTAATTACGGATCCTGAAGAACATCAGTTGACTCAAAAACCATTCGAAGGAATATGTTCTCCGGAAAACATGAAACTTTGGAAGGAACATATTTAATCGAATTCAAATTGTTATGAATATATTTTACTTTAGTTATGTTACTTATTATCTTATGTATAACTTATGGTTAAGAAAATTATGTCAACCAATCTTATGTATAACTTATGGTTAAGAAAAAAATTATGACCAACCTTATGTATTTTAAGATTTTATGAATCATTTATGAACTTATGTCTTTATCAACAAATTTATGTATTTATGTATACTTAGATTATTTATGTACTTATGTCTTAACAACCGAATTCATGTATTAGTTATGTGTGAACCATTTATGTTAAGTGTTCCAATGATATACGAATTTTGCTGTTAACCTACAGATGATTAGGGGCAATCATTGTGTCAGGAAGGCCGAACTATAGCGCTAAACATTTAAATTTGAATTTACCGCGATGTTATAGTTGCGTGCTAGGTGGCATGATGGTGGTTCCTGGTCGGTAATACAGTGTGTGTGTCAGAGTGAAGCAAGCTGGCGAGGTGTGCGTTTAATGGCGCGACATGTTAAATTTCACTACAACAATAAATCAACTAATATCTTATGTCTAGTGTTTTATTTCTTGGCCATCACTTACTACATTATCTCTTTTTAATTTATCTTTTAAATTGTGAATAACTGGTAAATAGGGATATACAGTGAAAAGATGAGTCCGTCAGTAAATTACAGAAGTTACATTTTTCTTTATAGTAGGTAATCCTAATTTTTGTACCACAGATCATGATGATAATATATTGTTTAATGATGGAGACACTTCGGATCAGGATTATAACCCCGACAGTATTGATAGCAGTTCTACCTCATCAGAGTCATCATATGACACCGAAAATGAGAACGGTCCAATAGAAGATGAACCTGACAATGGTATTCCACCTTCACGTCCGCTGGGGAAAAAAAGAGTCCGGCGACCAGAAACTTGGAAACGACAGAGGGCAAAGAAATTAAGAAATACAGGGCAAAGGTATTTGGACCGCAAACAGAAACTTCATGCAGCCAAAAGTTTACGTGAATACACTCACCAATGCAGATATAACTGTAACATTAATGTGACTGAAGAAAGTAGAAGAATTATATTCAATGATTTTTGGAAACTCGGCACTTGGGAACTACAAACATCGTTTTTAAATGGAGTTATTAAATTAGAACCTGTAAAACACAAAAAGGATGTGGCAGTTTTTAATAAAGCCGTATCCTGTATTTATATGCTAGAAGATTCTAGAGTGTGTAAAGAGTTTTTTATGAGAACTCTCGATGTTTCAAACAAACGATTGCAAAACCTCATTAACAAAAAGAAAACTAAAACATCTGGCGTCGCCACACGTGAACAGAGAGGAAAAAAGGAACCAACTAACAAAATTCCTCAGGACCGTATTGACATTATCAAAAAGCACGTAAATATGTTTCCGCGCTATGTTAGCCACTATTCCAGAGCAAAGAGCCCAAATATCAAATACTTAGATTCTACGCTTGATTTAAAGCAGATGTATAAACTTTATATCGCTTTCTGTCAAGAGGAACTAAATGTCGAACCAGTTAAAGAAAGTTTCTATAGACATATCTTTAATACTCAATTCAACCTCACATTCCGCCGCCCAGCTACTGATACGTGTGTAACATGCGACAGACTTCAAATAGAAATAGAACTTGGGAATCAAGATGCAAAACAACAGGCACAAATTCAAAAAGACTTACATCTACGTAAAGCAGAAGCTGCACGAAAGGCCAAGGATGAATGCCGTACTATGGATGAAGAGACAGGAGTCGCCATATGTTTTGACTTGCAAAAAATGATGCCAACTCCTCATGTAACGAATTCTAAGGCATATTACTATAGGCAGCTCTGGACATACAATTTAAATATTCATAATCTTGTCACTGGAAATGCACACATGTACATCTGGCATGAAGGACAAGCTTCTCGGGGGTGCCAGGAAATAGCTTCCTGTCTCTTAAAATTTATCAAGACCCTTCCCAGGCATGTTACGCATATAACAGTATTTAGCGACAATTGTGGGGGCCAGAATAAAAGTAAATTCATTGTAAAATTTTGGTTGTATATAGTAAAGAACACTCATATCAAAGCTGTGGACCACCGTTTTTTGATATCTGGGCATTCGTATAACGAATGTGATCGCGATTTTGGTCTAATAGAGATAAAAAAAAAGGCAATGCAAAAGAGATCTTTACATTCCAGCACACTGGTCGGAACTTATTGCATCCTCTTCCCGAAAGTTTATGGTTGTGCAGATGCAAGATGAAGACTTTATTAATTTAGGTTGTCTTACACCTTATTTTAGAAAATCTGTGCAAGGTATCAGGGAAATGGAATGGCTGCATTTTCAGAAAGAAAACCCCTACACTTTGTTTTATAAACTAATATCTGGCAATGCCTTGGTCTCTTTTTTAACTCTTGAGATGAAATCCAACAGGGTTGGCAGAAATGCTGCTACTCTACCTGAGTTGCCTGTTGAAACCGAGAAGCCTAAACTAAAGTACCTAAAGTTTGCAAACCTCATGGATCTTCTGCAGTTTGTGCCTCCAATATACCACGAGTTTTTTACGAGTCTTCCTCATCATGACAAATTGGAAACAGGAAGAAACGATGATACTCCTCAACCAAGCACCTCAAATGAAGATAATCAGGAAGTTCACGTCTACGAACTGGATAATATCTATCACACCGATGAGGATTAAGATGTATTTATCATTTGTTTTGAGTTTTATATTCATTTGTTAATTACATTGTTCTTACTTTTTTGGAATTAAAATGTGTTTTGACGCAAAACAATTTATATCCACTTCCCTATTTTCAATTTTCTATTAATGTTTGGAAACCAAAGGGTATAAGTGCAAAACGTTCATAAAAAAATAGTCAAAAATCTTCATGCGTTTTTTTTTGATTTTTTTTTTTTTTCATAGAATTAAAAAATGATATAACAATCAATATTTCAATGGGAAAAGTAATGAAATTTTTCTGTTTTAATTACTATTGATCCTAAACTTTGAACTCAATTATCTCCAAACTACAATTATGTCACTTATATCCCTTGGCTTCTAGGGTCCTCATATATATATCTCAAACTTTTTACAAGTTTCAATTCGGTGAACCCCCCCCCCCCTGTAGGGTTCATTCCTTTTTATTAAGGTGAATTACCTAACATTGATGGTAATAAATTTTATCTATATTATAGAAAAGAAATAATTAATGTTTAGAAAAATATTTATAATATATAAAATTGTATTTTTATTTTTAAAATTTTCCATTTTCAGGAAAAAACTGACAGATATCTATCCTTATCTAAATACCAGATCTATTTCTCTCTTTTACATACAGCGCCCACAGTTGCGCATGGTGGCGGAACTAAATATCCCCTAAATCCACTTATACCAACATCACCTCCTATGGCCAGAAGTGGCAGTTCCTGCCTGGTGTTCTATGGTTCAGTCCAGTTTACGGTTTCTGATTAGTGCAAATTATCAATTCACCACAATGAATGAAAATGACAAAATTTATCGTTAAATTAAAAATTTACCTACATTATACAAGCCAAGTGATAGTGATAGTCAAAAAGCTCATAAAGCTGCATTAATGGAGCTTTTCGCTATATATCGAGAAAAATACAATAAGGCAACAATCAACGATGTTATAAAAAAAATTAAAAGTTTTTGAAAAACAACTTTATACGGGATAAAAAACGAAAAAATAGGGATTAGATGAATTTTTGCAAGTGGAAAATTTGATCAAAATTATAATTATTAGATTAAAATTAAATTTAATTATTTTTTAATTTTAACCGATCATATCTCGGGTACTCGACAAGTAGCATAATTATTTTTTTATTTTATTGACTAACTATCAACGGGGGTCTGAAAACTCATTTTTATAATCGGTTATAATCGGCTTTGTTCAATAAAAATATCTAGCGTTCATTACTTTATTTTGTTTTCAGCTTATCAGTTAATTATGATGGATGAGAATGATATAAGATTTATTCTCAAATTTAAAACCTTACCGATTTTGTATAAACGGTTAAATCACAGTGAAAAAGAGCGAGGAAAAAAACCATCAGGCAACATTCAGCGATGTTATTAAAAAATCAAAAATTTGAAAAGAAACTTTATGCGTGATAAAAAACGAAAACAAAAGGTTCCACGTATACGCCGACCTACGCGCGATTTCATCTATTAGATTAATTTTTAAGTATGAAAAATTTGATAAAAAAAATGTAATTATACGTTTAACATTAAATTTAATTATTTTTTAAATTTAACAGAGCCACTATCCTTCGTAGATTACTACATTTTATCCTACATTGTTAAATAAATGAATAAAATGCCCATCACTAGTACACCACAGGTTAATCAGTCTGTACTAGAATATCGAATATCAATAATTGAAAAACTCTTTACTCACATCAAATATCAATCAATTGCCGATTTCTAAACAATTTCTCCAAGCAATCTACAAATATGCAACTCGAAGCCTGCACCAACAATAATAAATACACAAACGACCAAATAAAGCAGAACAAATGTCTACTAAAACTAAAACTGTATTGCCATAATACCCGACTTGAGTTCCACTGGGATTAAAACCCAATCTCCCTCAAGTTGCTCGAGCAGCAATCACAATTACCCTAACCAATAAGAATAATCACACTAGCATTAAACGCTAGACGACCGAACCAAACAACTGAATCCATCTAAACCAATAACCGAAAAAATACCATTTAAACCATTTTTAAACACGACTGAGAAATATTCTCACACTAATCACATTTGGAATTTTGTGGTTCTCTTCATAATAAATAAACAAAATTTTGACCGAATTGAATGAAAAATTCCCCCAGCCGAAAATTTATTACTTCAGTTATGAAAAGGTCTTCAATTGTAAAAGAAAATATACTGTACCGTTTTAAGAAACTGGAAAAACTGTCAAAGTTTGAAAGCTAGACCAATTTACCGAATGATTGCAAAATAAAAATATTCAATTTCGCGAGGACAAGGTAAAAATGGTAATATAAAAATAAACACAGTTGCCATATTTTTTTTAAAATATTTGTAGTGTTTCTTCTAAAAGATTCTTCGCTTTTCTAGTAATTATTGGGCCGCTTTTTCTTCTAAATTTTTCGAACTTTCCGTCAATTTTTTCTTCTAATTTCTCAGAATTTTCATCAACTCTTCTAGAAACTTCTATTAATTTGTCTTTTAATTTTACCGAATTTTCTGTAAATTTCTCTTCTAATTTTGTTGTATTTTCGGGAAAGTAACTCCGTTTACAAGTTTGTAAAATTTTCTTGCATTTATGTACTCAAATTACTCATGGCTTCCAGAATCCTCGTTAAACCAGTATATCGGATTTTCTTCATATTGATATATTTGTATTTCTAAAATGAAAAATTTTGTAAGTTATTACAAAAAATACTTTTAAATTTTTGTTTGGAAATGTTGCATAAATTACAAAATGTTAAATAAAATTTACATTTACGATCTATTACAAATATCATTTCTATCTTTTTCTGATGGAGACGCACGTTGAGTTCGTCGAAATATCGATTTATTAATATAAATTAATACAGAACTAAAAGTTAAAAACGTTTTATTCTAATATAGTGAGTTCTAAAAGTTTTTTTTACTATGTTAATAACAGTTAATTTATTCGCACAAAATATAAATTTCAATTAAAGAAGTAAAAAATCTTTCGGAACTCATTATATTAGAATAAACCGGCTTTAGATCCTAGTTCTGTAATAATTCATTAATAAATCAACCTTTCGACGAAAAAAGTTGGTTACCCATGGTTTTTTATTAATTTATAAAAATAAATCTTTTTAGGGCATTTGTTGGTGCTTGTTGAAATGTTTATTTCGATATAAAGAAAGTATGTATTACATTTTAAATACAATGTAGAATGTTGCTAATAAACACTCATGTAAATACTAATACTTCTAGCATTGACTAACAATATTGTATATTTTATTTCAATATTGAAATGTGCCGTATGCTGCGACTACACATGTTTCTTTTTGTTTCATGGCTGTCTTTCTCATTAAAGAAAGAAAAAATGTATGCATGCTACAGTTCATCATTAACTGTGATTTAATTTTAAATATCACCATATTACTTAAAAGACTCTCACTTTTTTAATAGATATAATATTTATATCAAATTTAATCATAAACAACCGTTTTCTTTAAACTTTTTGTTGTCCTATTTTCTAAATAATAAATAATATTTTGCAAGATAATTTATTAAATATTTTATATATGTATAAAGATAATCTTAATTTAGTGCCTGGTACTTATTTATCTATTACCTTTAACAATAAATTTCAATTTAAGTTTATTAACTCTTTGACTGCAGGGAAAAAGTTATATAATGATAAGTAAGATGTCTATATTTTCAAAATTTAAAAAATTATATAGAAATTCTTCATATTATACTAGATGATGAATATGAAGTTATTTTATGATGGTGTATGAGTGAACTGATACTGCAAGATCGTCATGTGACTTATCGTGAAATTGAGGCATCCTTATGCATTAGTGGGACCAGCATACATTCAATATAGCATGAACATTTGGACGTCAAAAAAAATGGTTTGTGTTGGATCGCACATAATTTGTCAATCGCTCAAAAAATGGCTCGTATCAATTAATCAAAAGAAATGCTCCAAAAATACGATCGCAGTGCTTCAAAACATGCCTATGATGTTTGAGCCCGAAAACAAACAACAGTCTACTGTGTGGGGTTTTCAACAAAAGTTGTTCGCGCCCGAAGCATTTTTATTTTTCCCTGACTTTTATTATTAATATTAAATAATATTCTCGCAAAGCGAGAATGGAGCTAGTCGAATGTGGTTTGATTTTATAAGCTAGTTTTTCGACTAGCTAAAATAGAAGATTAGAATTGTATATGGGTAATCCCATATATAGACCACTTTGATATTATCACATAAATGATAATAAATAAGAATAAAAAAAATTTTCACCGAAAGTTGGCAACATTATATTTTGCTAATATATAATATTATAGGCGCTAAGGGTATCTTCTGTAAAAATTTCATTAAAATCGGATAAATAATGCGGGCATAACAAATTTTTAGAAAATTATTAATTTTTTTTTCGGAAAGTTGGCAACATCGTATTTTAATAAAATTATAATTTATGTGGGCACTAGGAGAAACTTTTCTGAAAATTTGATTAAAATCGGATAAATAATGTAGCCACAATAAATTTTTAATATTTTAGTAATTTTTTTCTCAATAAGTTGGCAACACTGTATTTTGTTAAAATTGCATAATTTATGTGGGCACCAGGAGAATCTTTAGTGAAAATTTGATTAAAATTGGTTAAATAACGTGGTCATAATAAATTTTTAAAAATTTTAGTAATTTTTTTCTCAGAAAGTTGGCAGCAGTGTACTTTGTTGAAATTATCTAATTTATATGGATACCAGAAGAATCTTTTGTGAAAATTTGAACAAAATCGGTTAAACAACATGGTCGTAATAAATTTTTAAAAATTTTAGTAATTTTTTTCTCGGAAAGTTGCCAACACTGCGGTCTGAAAATTGAACTTAATTTTTTATTTGGTATGAACTATCTAATTGCCAAGTTTCAGCTTTCTACGAGCTCTCCTTTATACTTATAATTAACACTCGTATTAAAAATTTTAGTAATTTTTTTCTCGAAAAGTTGGCAACACTGCAGTCTGAAAATTGAACTTAATTTTTTATTTGGTATGAACTATCTAATTGCCAAGTTTCAGCTTTCTACGAGCTCTCCTTTATACTTATAATTAACACTCGTATTAAAAATTTTAGTAATTTTTTTCTCGGAAAGTTGGCAGCACTGCGGTTTGAAAATTGAACTTAATTTTTTATTTGGTATAAACTATCTAATTGCCAAGTTTCAGCTTTCTACTAGCTCTCCTTTATACTTATAATTAACACTCGTATTAAAAATTTTAGTAATTTTTTTCTCGGAAAGTTGGCAACACTGCGGTCTGAAAATTGAACTTAATTTTTTATTTGGTATGAACTATCTAATTGCCAAGTTTCAGCTTTCTACGAGCTTTCCTTCATACTTATAATTAACACTGGTATTTATCGTATTTTTTGGACACGGCCGGCCAGCCAGCCAGCCAGCCAGCCAGCCGTATTGACGATTTTATAAGCTAGTCTTTTCGACTAGCTAACAAATGTAAATTCCTAAGTAATGTGAATCACGAAATATTTATTAAAATAAAGATTTCTAAGTGTAGGTGTGAAAAAAATTGGAATAAAAATAATTTTAATATACTAAAAGTGAAATTCATAAAAAAATTTTCGATATTATAATAACACAAATACAAATTTGCACAAAATTTGTGTTTGTAATTTTGTGAATTCGGCAAACAAATTTTTTCCTGACTTTTCCAGGATCAACAAAATTCCTTGACTTTCCCTGTTTTCCAGGTTTTGGCCACCCTGTCGAAACATCGATTTAATGGGTCCATCCGCCGCATAGTACTGATTTAGTGCCCAATGACTTCTTTTTATTTCCGCACATCAGAAATAAATTGCGAGGTCAACGTTTTTCGACACATAAAGAAGCGGTTAATTCATACAAAATGCATGATTTGGAAGTACCTCAATCGAAGTGAAAAACAATAAAAACATTTTCGATGATTAATACTTCTTTTTGTTTCCTAATTCCAAAATATAAAAGGCAACCGTCGCTTCGTACAAAATATTCTTTCAGTACTGACAAAAATTATATAATTTTATTGCTATACAACGTTGCCAACTTATAATGTCAAAGTGGTCTATATATGGGTTTACTTCTATGCTTCTAATCTTGTTTCATATTAAAATTACTCTTATTATTTTTGTTAATTTAATTGTTTCAACTTAGATTAAATTTCCTTGATAATGACGATAGTAAAATTAATTTAATGAATAATTTGGGTTATTTCGCAAAATGTATTGATTTATTACAAACTCAAACAACTTTGCAACAAAATTTGCTATTTACTGAAGAAAAACTTTCATTTTCAGGGAACAATCCTTTATAATAAAATTTGATAAAAATAACATAACTACAATATAAGAAAGTAATTTTTGAGTGATACGGTAATATTTAAATCTAAATTGCAGTTAATATTATTTAAATATTTAGAAAAAAAATATCAACCCTATATTTATAAAAGTTTGCGTCAGAAATTTGTATATATGAGTATAAAATTGTATTATAATAAACAACTTTGTTTTAACAACTTTTTTGATATTCTAAATAAAGCTAAACTAAAGCAATTTTTAAAAAATATTGAGTTTTTCCTATACCGAAACACTATCATTTGCTTTCTTTATGTCAAAATAAACCTTTCAACAAGTACCAACACTGAGATTGTGCCATTTCTTTATGTATGAACTTTAACCGCCCAAAACGATTATTTTGATTCAAATATAAGTATTATAAAAACAAAAAATTACTCTATATTTTCATAATTATTAAAAAATTGATATTTTGCGCACCATCATTCTATCGGCATTATGACGTCTCTAGTATTCGTATGACACATGCATGTGACATGTGTGTATTTTAGCTAATACTATAATCCTGACCTACAAAATATGGTAGTCAGATATTGTTTCACATTGTGTTACTTTGTGAAATAAAAACAATTTTTTTATTAAAGTACACAAAATACAGATATTATAAAAAATGGTTCAATACAGTAAATATTAGTGAAATGTGAATACTAAAATAGCAGCTATCAACTCGACTATAATTAACAGGATTGCCACATTTGTAATTATATTATTAAAGAAAATATTTTCATTTTTTTCAGAAAGAAAAACTGATGCATATTTCATATTTTGTTTTTAATAAATTATTATAATTTACTAGTTTTTGGTTGTATTTTTTTTACTAATACATTATTTAAATAAAATAATTATAACTGAAACTCTTCACTATTGGCCACATCAATATTAATTTTAAAAAGTTTCTCACAAATACATTAATAAAATAATGTATTATAAATATGTATGTATGTATGTATTTTATTATGTATTTAAAATACTGTTTCTAAATTTCAGATTGTAGCGCATTGTCGGATATATTCTGTATCGTTTCCGTTAAAAATAACGGTCCGCTAAAATGAAAATTCTGAGACGGATTTAATCTTCTTACGGAATTTAAGAATTTTCAATTTAACGGACCGTTATTTTTAACGGAAACGATACAGAATACACCCATCAGCCGTCATAATATATAGTTAATTTAACTCGTTTAGTTATGATGATAAAAAGTTATTGTTCAAGTATTTATAGTTACAATAAAATTCAATATTATTTTTAATCTTACAGTTTACTTACAAATGTGTGCGAATAATTTACATAATAATTAAGTTTTCGTTCGTGCAATAAAACAATGTTAAGCATAACTTCTATAATTCTCAAAATAAATAACGAAAAGCTAAGCATCTTTTGTAAATATTGCATACAACATTTGCAGGCATTAACACTTGTTTTGTATTAATTGTTTTTCTGATATTTGTTATTGTGAACTTAGAATCTAGCGCGAGCATTTGTGTTACTATTGTCGTTAGATTAGATTAGATTTTTAATTTTATTTCTGAATTTTAGGTTTCTCTTGTAGAATGTTTGCCATACCCCTATGTATTACTTATAAATTCTTTTATTTAAATACTGTTGTTCATATATTTTTTCACAAAACCAACTGTCACACCGAAATATTTGAACGAAATACTTTCTAACAGAGAAATTATTATTGAAAAAGATAACATATTATATTACGTTGAAAATTTATAATTTGCATAATCGTAAATACGTATCTACATATATATATATACTGGGTGTCCCATTTTAATCCGCCATATATATATATATATATATATATATATATATATATATATATATATATATATATCTACATATATATATATATATATATATATATATATATATATATATATATCTACATATATATATATATATATATATATATATATATATATATATATATATATATATATATATCTACATATATATATATATATATATATATATATATATATATATATATATCTACATATATATATATATATATATATATATATATCTACATATATATATATATATATATATATATATATATCTACATATATATATATATATATATATATATCTACATATATATATATATATATATATATATATATATCTACATATATATATATATATATATATATATATATATATATATATATATATATATCTACATATATATATATATATATATATATATATATATATATCTACATATATATATATATATATATATATATATATATATATATATATATATATATCTACATATATATATATATATATATATATATCTACATATATATATATATATATATATATATATCTACATATATATATATATATATATATATATCTACATATATATATATATATATATATATATATATATATATCTACATATATATATATATATATATATATATATATATATATATATCTACATATATATATATATATATATATATATATATCTACATATATATATATATATATATATATATATCTACATATATACATATATATATATATATATATATATATATATATATATATATATCTACATATATATATATATATATATATATATATATCTACATATATACATATATATATATATATATATATATATATATATATATCTACATATATATATATATATATATATATCTACATATATACATATATATATATATATATATATATATATATATATATATATATCTTGCTAACATTTCTGCGTCCACCTATGTTAAAATTACATATAATCTTGCGTCCACAGTCATATTGCGTCCAATATACGGGCGCAAGATTAACATGCATTGAAAATTTTTTTATAAGCATATCAGACGTTAAGAAACCTAATAACGAATTTTAGTATGGACGCTAAATTGATATTGGGATTTCAAATCGTATATTTGTTTAGTTTATGATTTTGTCACCAGTGGCGCCACTGTCGCTGTCAGTATATTCAAATATTATACAAAAATTTTATGATACATTCAATCTTGCATCCGTACATTTGGCAACGTTGCGTTATCACTGGCATACATAATAATATTTCAGTTCAGTAATATCAGTCACTGTGTTAAGTTATACGATAAATATGCTTCCTAAGGTAAATAATAAATAATTTTAAAATATAATTTTTTCGTTTAATTGTATTAAAAAATTTATCAATAATAATAAAAATTATTAACTTAAAAATTATTAATTGATTTCTAGCAATATATCTTTTTCATATATTTTACTAATGTTTTGCACTCTCAAAATTTTATTAAACCATTTTAATGATGTTTGGGTCGTTTGATAGCTTTGTTGCTTCGATTATTACGGAAACCTTTCAAATTTTATAAAATAATTAGAAATATTAGAAAAAATGATGTATTAATGTGTTTCCAATTTGTATGAAATTAACTGACATTTCTCATTGCTTCGATTATTACGAAGATTTTTCAAAATATTGTAAAGTAATTTGAAATTTAATAAGTCAGTTACTAATTAATTTTATTGAAATATAGAAAATATATTTATAACTAAGTTTGCTTATCTATATTATGTATTAAATTTAGCAATAATTTTTATTGTTAAATTAAAATATTAGTAATTTAGCGTCAAGTATAAATCATTTAAATTACAATGTTATCACAAAAATTCGCGAATTATTGTCATATAATTGTTTTGCATTTTTATTTAATATCTTTTGAAGAAAATTAATTTTAATTAAGATTTATATAGATAACGTAGTACAAATCAACTACTTTTAGCCGGATGTCAGTCTGTCTGTCTCAGAATCATTATTTTAAAAACAATTTTGATAATTAGATTTTTCCTTTAATTTTAATGACTGACTTAAATCAAACGTAAACTCTTCATACAAATCAACGTTTCTGAAAGCATTTTTGATTTCTATGTGATTCTGTTTTGTTTTGTCAGAATTTTTTTATGATACGTAAAAGTAACCGCGGTCATGTTGCGATATATTAAAGTATATCATGAATATATACTACTGTAAATTTTGTTTATGTTACGAGAGCTAAAACCACGTCCATGCATGTGATATGTTAAATGATTAGTTAATGATAATCAAAGTTTCTGCGTTTGTTGATAACAAAGAAAAAACAAATAGTCTGATAAGAATTTTTTAATTCAAATTTAAATCTAACATTTTATTTCTTATTGCTTGTTCTACAGTGGCATTGTAACCGTGGATGAATTCAAACACACAAATTCAAATAATATACTTCTAAAATTTATTTATTTTGATTTATATGTGAATACGTGTCCATAAATTATAAATTGGCAAAATACTATAATTCTCTAATATCTCTTTCAGTAATAAAATTTCTTTGAAAAACAATTTTATTTAAATATTATAATAACTTCCGGTTTTGTGGTGGCCACAGCAAAAAAAAAATTTTTATACATTGTTATAAATTTTTTCAATCTTACAATTACAATTTTGCAATCTTACATGTTGCACATCCTACAATTGATAAATCAGTTATCGTTACGATATGAGTTAATTTTTAACAATTAATAAAATTAATTATATAAATATGTTATATAAATTTTTAAAATTACATTATTGTTAAATTTATTGGTGTTTAAAACGCTTTGCTATTTGATTTTCTTTTTTCCAAAATTATTTTAAACATTTCATGTTATACATTGAAATACTTTACTATTTAATTAGAAATATAAAAATTAAATATATTAGCATTTGTAACATAAATAGGATAGGAATCAGACAGTCCAAACCACATTAAGATTGTTTAGTTAGTTTTTGAGTTACAACGCAAAATATTACTGCTTCAAAAGATAGAAAACTCTGCTAGCTTTTTAAATATAAAACTTACACTTTTTTCAATAATTCTTAAATTACAGCAAAGATTTAAATTGGAATGTCAGAAAAAGAAAAAACAATGGTTTTGCAATAGACCGTTAACTCCTGAACCAACAATTATTAATCCGATATACGTAAGTTTGTTCTTGTAATAATTCAAAATGTAATTACTAAATTTCATCTTTTAATATTTTCAGAAAGAACCTTATAATACTTCTAGTATAATATCGAAGGAAGAAAACATTGACCAAGTTGAGGTAAAAATATTTAATAATTATAAAATAAATATAGATATTGCGTACGGTGTAGTAATAAGTAGTACGTTCTAATATATTTTATAATTTTTTATTATGTTAGTAATATATTTAATTGA
This sequence comes from Clivina fossor, assembly GCA_963966155.1. Taxonomy (NCBI): domain Eukaryota; kingdom Metazoa; phylum Arthropoda; class Insecta; order Coleoptera; family Carabidae; genus Clivina; species Clivina fossor. Next base: position 9,087,215 of record OZ014554.1, read on the forward strand.
TATGTACTGTAAATAGACAATATTTTTTTTTTATTTTAGAGCACAAATTTTTCGGACAATTCCATTGACGACCCTAATTACATTCCTGAAACATCATCCGATAGTGAATTAGGTTCTTCATATAATAAAAATTCTTTCCCGTTAAACGAAAATGAAAAAAATTCTATTATTTCGATTCAAAGTCCATTATCAGTTCATTTTGAAAATTCAGAAGTTGATCCTAGCTATATTCGTGTAAGTTTGTCGGATAATTCACACTCTGCTGAAAATTCTTACGATTCTTCAATTATAAGTAAATCCATCAAAATTAAAAAATATATACTAACAGAAGATTGTAAAATATTGGAAAATAAAATAAATAAAAGCAATACAAAGTCACAAATAATAAATACAAATATTTCAAAGTTAGATGTTCAACCGTTAAAAGAAATCAAAAAATCAAACAGAAATAAAGATTTTTGCTTTTTCTGCGAAAATTATGTTTTGAATTTTGCCCGACATATTATGAGAAATCACAGTACAGAACTTGAGGTTCAAAAAATTATGTCAAAGCCTCAGAAAAGCAAAGAAAGAAAAAATTTGATTGCATTATTAAGAAAAAAAGGTAATTTCTTGATAAATACAGAGAAATGTGTGAGACCTGTAAAGAAATCCGAAATTCCTACAACTAATTTTTTGCCGTGCACATATTGTCTTGGATTTTACTCCAGAAGGCAACTATGGAGACACAGAAAAAAATGTGTATTAAATCCAAGTTCTGAAACTTCAGGCTCTCAAGCATAATATGCTCAAAATTTTCTTATAAAGTCTGTAAACGTAGACCAAAAATTAAGAGAAATAGTTTTTCCTCGTATGATAGCTGATCATGTTTCTTTAGTTGCCAAAAAAGACTTATTAATTTGTGCTTATGGAGCTAGATATTTAAAAACTCATCGCGAAAAACATTTCGTAAACGTTACATCAAGAAAAATGCGAGAGCTATCGAAAATTCTTATTGCCATAAAAAAAATTGATCCTTCTATAAAAAACTTATTTCATGCTTTGCAACCAAAAAACTACGATTTGTTTGTTACAGCAACTAAAATTGTTGCAAATTATGACGAAATGAATGAGTTTTATAAATCGCCAACTTTCGCTATGAATATCGGCACATCGCTGAAACAATGCTGCGAAATAGCAATTCTGTATGCATTAAAAAAAAAATGAAATTTATCAACAATTTGAAATAGATCATACAGAATCTGATTTCCGTACAATGATACAATTATTTAAATCTCATTGGAAATTCGATATTTCTACTCAAGCTGCAGATGACTTAAACATACAGAAATGGAATAAAATTACAATTATTCCTTTGGCGACCGATTTGAAATTACTGAAAGATTTCTTAATTACTAAAGCTAATAATGCAAACTCAAACCTATTGATAAATAATTATGACGAAGTAGCATACAATGAATTGTTAGAAACTGTATATTGCCGTATTTTGTTGCTTAATAGGAAACGTCCAGGAGAACTGCAAAGGCTATTACTGCATTATTATAAACAGGACGAATCTAATGAAAATGAAAAATATCAAGAATTTGATGATGTTGTTTCCCTTACAGAAAAAGTTTTATTACAAAAATTTAAAAGAATAGTTATTAGAAGAAAAAGAGGTAGAGGCGTGCCAGTTCTTTTCAGCTTTGATGTCCAAGATCACATTAAAAGTTTATTACAGTTTAGATCTAATTTCGTCGATTTGTCAAATCCATATCTGTTTGCCAAAGCTGGAACATGTACTCCAGTGTATGGGTACAAGATATTACAAAAATATGCGAAGCTGAGTGGGGCAAAGAATCCTCAAGCAATAACTTCTACGCGATTACGCAAACATCTAGCTACTCTTACCCAAATGTTTAACATGTCTGAAGGCGACATTGAACAGTTAGCGACATTTATGGGCCATACTACCGGTATCCACAAGAAATCGTATCGTCTACCTGATGATGTATACCAAACGGCAAAAATTACTAAACTTTTAATACTAATGGAAAATGGTACTGCTGCTAATTTTAAAGGAAAATCGTTAGATGAAATAGAGGTTAATCTTGAAGAAAATTTATTTGATATAGAAAAAAATAATGATGAAATTAATGAAGAATTTAATGAAATGCTTGAAGAAAATGTGAGAAATGAAGTTGTTGTAGACACTCAAATTTCGACCCAAGTTGAAAGCATACCAGACAAAGTCAAAGAAAAAATTATGGAAAGAGGGAAGCAAAAGCGGACCCTTGTGCCTTGGACCAGTGAACAAAAAGAAGTTGTAAAAAAATTCTTTAAAGAACACATTAAGAAGAAAAGACCACCAAAAAAATGCGAATGTGAAGAATTAATTAAAAAGTATCCAATATTAAAAAACAAATCATGGGAAAAAATGAAAGTATTTGTTCAAAATACTTACAAAAATAATTGATTATTTTATATACAAATATTCAATAATTGACAATAGTTTATAGATTATACTGTTATAATAAATAATAAAAAAATTTGTAACTCAATGTATATCACAATTTAGTATACAATTATTTTTATAATAAATATTTTTGAATCAAACATGATTTTTAATGCATATATGCGTAAACCACATTATAAATTAAATATTATTATTTCACTTCGATAAATTTATCACTACTCAAATGATTGCAAATGATTTTACTAAGAATTGAGGATATACAAGCTTAAGATAACATGTTTTAATTTTTTTTTAACTTTGACAATAAAATATTTTAACTACTGTATAAATTAAGTTTACTAGCAAGATAACATTTGGCAACCATGTAGGATGTTAAACTGATGTTACCATAACAAATTCGTATATTAATGGACGCAAAATTGACCGTACCGTATAAAATATATCATCAGGAAGTAAAATTGATAGCACCATAAAAGGAAGCATTATTGATACCAGAATAAATATGAAAAATGAGGAAATGTATATCGAAATAAAACAATATTTTGAAAATTCCAGACGATATTCTTAACGTAATACAAAATAAATGTTATATACTCTTACTAGAATTAAGTTATCTATTGTATTTCTGGTGGACGCCAAAATGTAGTAGTTTTATGAGGACGCGGCAATGATACCTAGATTTATATATATATATATATATATATATATATATATATATATATCTACATATGAATACTTATGTAAAACATCACAAATATATGAAAAATTATAAAATTTTATTATATCGTATCAAAAAACAGTTGATGCATATGTTACTACTGTAAGCCTAATTTGTGCTAATCTGTAATAATTTCAAAAAAAAAAACGAAAATTTACAAAGAAATTTTTTTTACATTGCTTATTTGATCTTTTTTGATTTAAAAAAAATTTTATATCGCACACACTTTTGCTTTTAATATATATAATAACTTCATTGTTTAAAATATCTTTGAAGGGTAAATATAACCAAAACAATTTTTGTGAGCATCCTGAATAATCATTAATAATAATATCAAAATTATCATTAAAACACATATTTTTCCACGAGTGTTATAAACTATACTTTATATCACTGTAAATTTATTGTAAAATAAATAAATAAATAATGAATAGATGTTTAATAACAGCCCTGTCCACTAATTTTCTTTTAGCAATTTACAATCTACTCTAAAAAGTGCATTTAATGTTTATATTTTTCAAATTATCCTCCATAAACCAAAAAAAAAAAATTTATAAAAATTGCTAATTTGGCGACAAAGATTCGGCATATTTCGTATTCTTTATACTTTTGTATAAACTGATCTATTTCAACAAATATACAATTTTAGAACACAATATTTAGAATATATTAATATTTTAGGCAAAAGTATTATGTAAAACGGTTAAAATAAAGAAATTCTATTAGAGTGGTGACAGCCACATTGATATAAAATCATACAAATAAATCAGAAATTGCAGCACGTCAATATTCTTAAATAAACAGAAATTTTGGGTAATTTACCTGAACAGCATAGAGTCGATCACCGATAACAGCTACACAAACATTAGCTCTTGGTAAAGGTCAAACTGGAACCGACCACCCATGATTGTATCTCCGGATCGTAAACTTCAGTATAGAATTTATCTTAGAATGTAGAATTCAAACAGTTCCAACTGTCACATTCGCCGACTGCGTAGACGAGATTGTTGAATGCTGCTAGAACCAGTATGACACAGACCTAAACACAACATAAAACAATATTATCTCTATACTATGAATTATATGAGAATTTTGCGTGAAAATGTTCAAAATATAAATATTCGTTTTACGTTTTTTACAGACATATTTGCGCATAGTATAAATATAAAGAATACGGTAATATATTGCTATAATAAAAATTTAAATAAAAATAATGCAAAAGTTTCATGTCACTGTTGTAATGTATTCAATCCGAAATGAAACCAAATGAACCGATTGGTTGACTCCGATTTCTCCTAGTAAAACTAAAGCGTGTTTTTTTTGTAATACGTTGACCTTGATAATTAAATTATAAAGATAAATTTATTTATTTATAAGTCTATAATTCATATAGCAACATACAAAACCATCTAACCGAATGCATGACTTTCTATTACATTTTTAAATAACTTTTAGCAATATTTTTTTTATATTATAGAAGTGGAACTAATATTGATTTTAATAAGTTATATATTTATTAATAATATTTAAGTTTGTACAAAAAAATTAAAATCTTAAAATCTATAACCAGATATAATCTTATATGTTCAAGTGTCAAATTTAAATTTGCAAGTTAAAAAAACCAGACAAACGGTTAAAGTAATAAGCCAATCGGTTCATTTGGTTCAATTTCAAAATACATTATTTGATTTTCTTTGTATATATATATATATATATATATATATATATATATATATATATATATATATATATATATATATATATATATATATATATATATATATGCCAATAATTACCTATAACACAGTAATTTATTCTTAAAATGAAAAGAAAAGGTGACTTGTTTACTAGTTTTGAACACCCCTACATAATAATCACTAGATATTTAAAATAAACTTTATCGATAACTATTACATCAATTGATCGTCATTCTAAACAGTTTTATTTAAATCTCTATAGTAATATACTAACATTATGCGCTATGAAATTTATTTAAATATCAGAAACTATACAGAATAATTCTGTAATTTAATAACTCAATGTAATTTTAAAAAAAAAATTACAGGTTCGTATGAAATTTTGAATCTATTGTATTAAATGTCTCAGGTCGTCTCCTAAATTATTATACATTTTGAAAACGTACGCAGTTCTTAAATACATCACAGCTATAAAAATATCTAGGTTATAGTTCAGTATTAATATTTGTTAATAAACGCGTTCCAACGAACTCAACGTACGTTTTCATTAAGAAAATTGATGAATACATACGTTAAGTTCGTCGAAACGTCGATTATTAATAAATATTAATACATAACTATAATCCAAAGCCGTTTTATTTTAATATAATAAGTTCTAATTTTCGTTTACGATGCATAAAATTTCTTTTATGATGCATAAAATTTCGATGATAGTTTTTAAAAAAATCTAATTAAAATACCTTTTCCTTTTTTATGATTGTTCCATTAAATATATTACAGTCAAAACTTCATTGAATATAGTTTCCAAAATAAAAATTTCTTTTGTTTTCATAATCCATCCATATTTGGTTTTATATTTATGATTTGATGCTTGAGAAAATGGAATGTCTGTCATCTAAAATTTATAAAAACCTTGTAAATCTAACTAAATCTAATGTACTACTATAAATCAAAAAATTATACTTATTTACTTACTTGTTGCTATGAAGAGCACGCGCACTTGAAAAATTTTCACATTTGCGTTTAATTCCAATACTAATTTTCTTCAGATAATTGATTAACATTAACCATGGAGAAGACATCAACTAGCGTAAAAGAATTTTAATCTTTGTATATATTACTAAATGATTGATTAAATTAAATAAATAAAATAACACCATGTTTACAATTCTAAAGCGAAAACAAAGTGCCTGCCACACCCAGGTTAGATCACAACGGATGCCTCACCTAATATTTGACATGCGCAGTATAAGCGATTTGTGCGACAGTGGCGAAATAGTGGACCATATAGATAATTTTAAATTTAATAATTTATAATAATAATAATATTTATATTATTTTATTTAAAACTAGTATAAAATTAACTTAATAAAAATAATGATAAAATATTTTAATTTAATAAATATGCATTGCTTTTCCTGTTTATTAATTAAAATTGTATTTTGAAAATATTGTTCTTTACTACTAGTTCTTTACGGAACCACATATATTTAATATATATAGAATCAAATAGAATTTATTTTATATTAATTTTGTAAAATTTTTATAACTCCGTCCAGTGTGGGCAAGGCAATGCAAGTTAGGTTTGTAATTGTAGGTTTACATACTTTTAAAAAATATGAAAATATTTATTAAATACATATTCAGTAAAAAAAAATATAAGATAATCTTATAAATTTTTGCAACTTGTATGCAAATACTTAAATTTCTTTATTTGTAAATATGCTGCTCAAACAAATCACGCATATCTGATTAAAATATCTTTGCCAGATTGATGATATGACTGGTAAAACCAGTGCACACAGTGCTTTTGAATTGAAACAAATTTGGTGCCGAATTTATTGAGTTAATTTTTTTTTTTACAATATATAATTTATTTTTCAAGATAAATACACAAAATTATTATCTAATAAATTAAATAATTATTATAAGAATTACTTTTATAGTAACAGATATATGATTTGTTGACGATAGAACAAGACAAAACAAATATTTCGTTCTTTGAAAAAATTTCATTAATATTGTTATTTCGTTCTATTCTCAGTTCCTAAAATATTTCTATTTTGTTAAATGTTAGAAGAAACATTTATTTTGTATATTAAGTAATACGTATATACTTTTTTTGTATCCTATTCTTTTCATATATTTATTTGTTAGATTAACTCACGTATTCATAAAAATTTTCGTGAAAAATAACGAATCATTAAAACAGTTGTTATGGGCCTCTCTAAAACGATTACAGTTACCCTAACCCAGGGGTCGGCAACCTGTGGCTCCGGAGCCACATGTGACTCTTTCAAAAAAATTTGTGGCTCGAAATTTACAATCTTCAAAATGTTGGACTATTAACAATTTTCGGATTCACATATTATTATGAACAAATCTTTTCACATATGAAATTAATAAGAAGCAATCTTACGGACCTGAAACTTGAGTCCTGCCTTAAGTTAAAGATTACAGAGTATTTACCAAATATTGAAATCTTATCGAACAATATGCAAGAGCAAACATCCCATTAAAAAAAATTATATTGTAATACACTGCCAAGTGTAATAGGGATCACAAACTAATTTATAGGTAAATAATGATAATTTATTGAAAAACTTAATTATTTTGAAATAAATTAAAAAAATTTATTATTTTTTCTTCAATATAATATTTATTTTTTAGCGGCTCTTCCTTGTTTAGTTTGTTATTTTTCAATATAAATTTGGCTCTTCGTCATCGAAAGGTTGCCGACCCCTGCCTAACTAATAAGAATAATCACACTAGCATCAAACGCTAGACGACCGAACCAAACAACTGAATCCATCTAAACCAATAACCGAAAAAATACCATTTAAACCATTTTTAAACACGAGTGAGAAATATTCTCACACTAATCACATTTGGAATTTTATGACTCTCTTCATAATAAATAAAAAAAATTTAGTTTTTTGTCGTCGGGCAAAGTTTTGTAGACCGAATTGAATAAAAAAATTCCCCCAGCCGAAAATTTATTACTCGTTATGAAAAGGTCTCCAATTGTAAAAGAGAATATACCGTACCGTTTTAAGAAACTAGAAAAACTGTCAATCAAAGTTTGTAAAAACTAGACCAATTTACCGAATAATTGCAAAATAAAAGGAGAAGGTAAAAATAATAATATAAAAATAAACACAATTGCCATATTTTTTTTAAATATTTGTAGTGTTTCTTCTAAAAGATTCTTCGCTTTTCTAATAATTATTTGGCCGCTTTTCTTCAAAATTGTTAGAACTTTCCGTCAATTTTTCCTTATAATTTCTCGGAATTTTCATCGCCTCTTCTAGAAACTTCTATTAATTCGTCTTTTGATTTTATCAAATTTTCTGTAAATTTCTCTTCTAATTTTTTTTCGGAAAACTAACCTTACAAGTTTTTAGAATTTTCTTGCATTTAATTACTCACTTCCAGAATCCTCGTTAAACCAGTATATCGGATTTTCTTCATATTGTTATATTTGTATTTCTAAAAAGCAAAATTTTGTAAGTTTTTACAAAAAATAAGTTTTAAATTTTTGTAAGGAAATGTTGCATAAACTACAAAATGTTAAATAAAATAAATGAAAAATAAGCTAGCAAGTGTAAAATATTTCTTATCACTTTATCATTTACATTTATAGAGAACTAGAACCTAAAGACGTTTTATTCTAATATAATGAGTTCTAAAAGATTTTTTACTATGATAATAACAGTTAATTTATTCGCACAAAATATAAATTTCAATTAAAAAAGTAAAAAAAAAATTTCAGAACTCATTATATTAGAATAAATCGGCTTTAGATCCTAGTTCTGTAATAATTCATTAATAAATCAACGTTTCGACGAAAAAAGTTGGTTACATATGGAAAAGTTTTTTTATTATTATAAAAAGAAAATATTTTTAGGGAATTTGTTGGTGCTTGTTGAAAGGTAAAAACTCAACCTTTTCTTTAATTGCTCTATTTTATCTTTATTTGTTAGTATATCAAAAAGTTTTATTAAAAAATATTAGAAAATATGGGCAAACCAATATATATAAAGCAGTTTAACATCACATAAATACTAAGAAACAGAAATAAATTTTATATTTTTTCTTCAAAATTTTAAATAAATTTTCCAAAAAATTGGCAACATTGCGTAATACTTAATTTTTTAGGCAATCAGTATAAAAATTTGATTAAAATTTAGTTAAAATAAAATATTCTTTCTCTCAAGAAGTTGACAACACTGTGCAAAAATAAAATTATATTGGTACTAAAAAATAATAAATCAAAAATGAAATATTAAAATTTAAAATAATTTTTTACTCCAAAAATTGGCAACACTGTACAAAATATAATTATATTATAATGTTAGGGATTTCTTCCCCAAAAAATTCAGAAGTTACCCAATCATTGAATCGGCTATTAAGCTATGCATCAATAACCGACCAGTGAACCACGTACACGTGATTCGCTCTTCAGGAGCTCATCAGTATGGTGATTTGATTAATGTCCGAAAACACTGATGCAAGTGGCTGGCTTTTATGCCAAGTAAATTAAAAAGATGTAGCTGAGAAGCAATAAATACCACCAGCGCCATCCACGCAATATTGCACTAAGCATTTATAATAATAATAATAATAATAATAATAATAATAATAATAATAATAACACTGAACAAAAATTCATAAGCTTATAGTGAAATTAATATAAATTAATATTCTAATGTTGAGATTTTTGGATTTTTTAGAATACCTAAAAATTTGTTTTCAAATTTTATTTCTCAGAAAGTTGGCAACACTATATATACATACATACATACATATACAATCACGCCATGTACCCAAAAGGGTGTGGCACAAACTCTTTTCATCATCTCGAAATCAGTCGCCTCCAAACACTCCTATCCAAACAAGCAACTTTCGCTTCATCCACATTCATAATTCCTCTCGTACATGCTCTTCTATTCCTACTACTTGGAAACTTTCGCTCACGCAAAACACTCTCAATCATATCACTCCAACTACTCATCGGACGTCCACGCAAACGTATACCATCAAAATCATTCAAATAATTTTTTTTTTATATATATATAATAATATTATATGATTTATGGAGGCACTGAAAAAATAGTTTGCAAAAATTTTATTAATATTGTTTACACACTGAACCCAAAATAAAATTTTAAAATTTTGTAAATATTTTATTAGAATATTGACAATATTGTAATACAGTAAAATTATATAATTTATGTTGGCAGTATTACAATCTTTTATAAAAGTTTGATTAATCTCGAACAAATAGTAAAGTTAAAATTCAATTCAAAATTTTTTAGTAAGTTTTCTCGGAATGTTGGCAACTCTGTATATTAGTAAAATAATATATTCTGTGGACACTAGAAAAATATTTTGCGATAATTGGATTAAAATCCGATAAATAATGTAACCATAATAAATTTGTCAAACTTTAGTAATCTTGGGCACTAAATAAACCTATCCTGAAAATTCAATTTAAAAAAAGTATAAGAGTTGTGATCACAGAAAGATTTGAAAGATTTTTATTATTTTTCAATATTTTAGATATAATATTACAGACAGGATTGGGCTGATTTTAATCATTTGATTTAAATTACAATTGTAATCATTTGATTTTTTTACATTAATTAATAATTTAAATTAACTACTTTTTAACTAAATTTAGTTTTTAATAATGTTTAATTAAAATATCTAGATATATTTAGCAACAAAATAAATAGTGAAAGAAACATTTATATACATTACAAATGAAGGTTTCTGAAAATGCTAGCACATTTGTACTCTTGTATGTTTTATCGCAAATTTTTACCACTTTGACTGCAAGGAAAAGTGGTATAGCGTTTGGTACGGTGTCTGTAACATTTTCAAAAAAAAAATTGTGTATAGAAATCCTTCATATAGTCAATAGATGACGAATCTGAACTTAGTTTATGTGGGTGTATGTGTGTGCGTCGTCAGCTCGCTCGGTCGTAAGTCAAAATTTTGTGGCCGCAACTCCTCCTAGACGGTTCAACCGATTTTAATGAAATTTTCAGGATAAATTTGTCTAGTACCCAAGATGCTCATGTGGTTTTATTTTTTTCCACTGTTGCCAACTTTCCGAGAAAAAAAATTACTAAAGTTTATAAAAATTCATATTGGCTACATTATTTATTCGATTTTGATCAGATTTTCAGGAAAGATTTTCCTAATGCTCCCATTAATTATATAATTTTATTAATATCCAGTGTTGCCAACTTTCCGAGAAAAAAATTACTAAACTTTTTAAAAATTCATATTGGCTACATTATTTATCCGATTTTGATCAAATTTTCAGAAAAGATTTCCCTAATGCTCCCATTAATTATATAATTTTATTAAGTTTCTTCTAGTGCCCACATAAATTATAATTTTATTAAAGATATTGTGTTGCCAACTTTCCGAGAAATGTCAAAGTGGTCTATATATGGGTTTACCCATATACTTCTAATCTTGTCATGATAAAAGTGAATAGTATTATAAAATTTGTTTATGTTATTAGAGCTAAAACGTCGCGTGTTTTAACATCATATGTATATTACTATACGAAGGAGCAAAAAATCAAAACATCAAAAAATTTTGCGCCAGAAATTTCTATATATTGGTGTAAAATTATATAATAAACAACTTCTTTTATCAACATTTTTTTGATATTCTAACAAATAAAGCTAAACTCAAGCAATTTTTGAATAACTACTGAGCTTTTCAAATACCGAAAATACTATCATTTGCATTCTTCATGTCGCAATAAACCTTTCAACAAGCACCAACAATGAAATTGTCCCAATTCTTTACGTACGAACTTTAACTGCTCAAAACGATTATTTGGATTCAAATATATTATAAAAACAAAAAAATATTATAAAATACCCTATACGTATTTTCGTAATTATTAAAATAAAATGTATTTTGCGCACAATCATACTATCGACATTATGACGTGTCTACTATTCGTACGACACATGCATGTGACAGTTGTACATTTTGAACAATACAGTAGTCATAACCTACAAAATATAGTAAGTCAGATATTGTTTCTTGCCTTATTATTTGAGTAATTATCAATTATTTTGTGATATGTGATTGCTAATAATAGATGAAATATTAACCAGTCATTATTATAAAATATCCTAACTATCGGACTTTCTAAATTTGAGGCAAAAATAAAGCATTTTAATATGACAAAGATTTCAAAGTTCTATATTTTCTTTAGGCAAAAAAAATTTAAAAATATAACTAATATTTCTTTATAATTGTTAAACTTTCTGATTTTCTAATAAAAATACCAAATGTATTTAATTGTAAGAAGTACTTAAGTTGCCAAAAATACATTTTTTTTAAGATATCAACAACTACTTAAAATTAAACAAATAATTTCATAAATTTTTCGTAAAAAATTGGATTTCAAAAATCATGACACTTTTTATAAAACTATGTTGTAAGTAACTTCATCTATCACATCGACGTACCCAATAACCTCTATTAAAAGTTTAAAAGTATAAATCATATTTATCACTTTTATATAATCAATTATTTGTTTAACTGTTTTATTAAAACAAGAATCTGATTAAATAATTAAACAATAAGCTCAAAGTTTCACTATATTTAATGAAATAGAATCAATTACCTTTCTATTTTACTATGAGTTCCATTTAAAGCTGATCATATAATTTGCAATATTATTGAGTCCATAAGCATCATTTTCGTTTCGATTCAAATTTCATATCTATCTTCTTCATCACTTGCATCATTTTGTGTCTCGCTAGGATAAACATCTTTCAATTTGATTCTTTCGATTGATTTATTAATCCCGTGTTCTGATTCTGAAAACACAACACAGATATCATTTATAAATGTGGTCAACATAGTAAAATAAATTTAAAATATATATATATATATATATATATATATATATATATATACAAAAGTCCGATTAAAGCAAGATTAAAATTTCTTATAAAGTAAAACCTGCGCAGAGACCTGTTGTCGAAGCTTAAATGAGAAAAACTGAATAAACAGGGCTTTTAAACATCAAATTGTTAAACGAATGAAAGTATCGGCTTAGATGAAACAAGCAAAATACAGCTCCCCCCCCCCCCCGTGTAATAAACGTACTTTATTTCCTAGCGAAATTAATCAAAGAGTAAACTGGATCTAGCCCCATTCTTGTGTAGTAATTACTAATTTGTGTTAAAACGTAACTCGGTACAAATTCCACCACTGCATATAAATTTATATATAGTAGCTGGTACTGTAAGCTCAGTTTTTAACTATTTTACTTAATTAGTCAAGTTCTTGTCGCATGGCAGATTTCAAAATCAAACTTGTGGTATATAATCAGTGTTAATAAATTTTGTTGAACAGTAATACCAAATAAACAGTTCCGAAAATTAAAAATATATATGTATATCATTTTAGAAAATAACTTTATGTCTGTTTTGAACTTATTAATTATTACAATTTGTATCTTAGTAAAGAAATTTAACCCAACAAATAACAGTTAGCAACTTCAAAGCTAAAAGTATGTGAATTCGAAACGAAAAATTTAACTTGTAGTTTATTAGTTATAATTAGAAAATAAAACTAATAAAATTAAAAGCATACCAATGTTAAATACGTATTTGTATTAAATTCATTTGTAGTATCAATATTATCGATGCTACGTGACTTTCTCATTTGTACAATATTTCAAAAACTGTTATCAATTTATAAATGAAAAATATAACACTTAAAACTGAAAAAAGCCTAATATTTTTGTACAAAACAGAATTAGCTAGATATGATTATTTATTACAGCAACTAAATAATATACAAATGTCCCTGAGAATATTGTTTTTATAACTACAGAAAAATATATTATAAAACAATAGAATACTTACAGTTAATAATTAACCCTAGAATGGTAACGCTAAATATTAGTACATGACTGGTAACGTGGCGTCATATATGACGCCATCCAAAATAATATAATTAGACACATATAAATTACTTTTTGAAAAATAAAATGTATACAAATTATAACACACATTTTTACATTATCATTAACACATTGTGTACAGATAGGTTGTCTATGTTATGTAAATCACATCTTTTTCAGCAGAGAACCCGTCATCACACGGAGTTATAAGGTAGTGGCGTCGTATATGACGCCACGTTACCACTCTAGGGTTAAAATTCACAAGTAACAAAGGAGTTTAATATAAATATCGTCTCCAAACTGCACAAATCATACAAAACTGAACAAAATAGCTTGTCCATGCGGCGCGACAACCATCATATCATAGGCAAACATAAACAAAGACAAACACTACCAAACCAACAAAGTGGCTAAACCATAAGCAGTGGCGGGTTAATATGTACTTCTGTGTACAATAAAATAAAATTTTATTTATGAACATTATATCGACTACATTATTTTTGAGAAAAAAATAATACAAGTTACTAAATTAATTTAAAACAAATGCTGCTGAATAAATGTATATTTAATTTTCGAAAGTTTAATAACTAGATGATATATTCACTTAAGTTTTTATACTCTGTTTTTGAAGTGGAAGACAGGAGCTATTTGGCCTTGTTTGTAATTGGTTAAAATTGTGGGCAAGTTTACTCTGTAGAAGAATAAATTTCTATCTCAACTTTTTCTTTTATTTTGTAATTTTATATATATATATATATATATATATATATATATATATATATATATATATATTTAATTTTAATATATACAGGGTGTTCGTTCGCTTGGTTGATATAGGGCAATAACATGGGATTTCGATAATATGTAGAATACTACTTTCTGAAGTAAAATTCGGAGAAATACTTAGAATACTTTTCGATAGGGAATAAAAAGTTATATAATTTGGTTCTACTTTTAACTTGCTAGCATGTGCCGTTTGGGCGCTAGAATTTTTTTAAAATGTTTTTTAGAATTTTCAATAATGTTTCCTGCTAAATCAGTACGAGTAAGAAAAAAAAGTTACTTAGCTATTATGTAGCTAATTTTTTTCTCTATTTTACTGAATTTTTTCAGATTTTTTTGAGCAAATTTGAAAAAAAGTTATATTTTAAAAAAAATCAAAATAAGATGCCAAATGCCGTGTAAATCGGGGGATAAAATATTTTTCAGAACTAATTGTATTAAATAAAATTAATATTAATTAATCAATATTAACAGCAGATTAATAGGAGAAGCAATAGAGATTTATAAAGAGAAGAATAACATGGATCACTGGTGAAGACACTGACTTAAATAAAAGTTGACTTCCATTAACTACAAATCTATAATTCTTCCGATCTAGTTACTTATATGTTACCTAGTAACTTGCTGCTACGTACTGTTATTTACTTTAATTTCATTGATCAAGTTTGACCTAATGAAGATGAGCGTTCAGTTTCATCAAAACGTCGTTTTTATATAAATAATTAACAGAATTTTATTCTAAAACAATTTTTATATTAATACAATGAGTTTTGAAAAATATTTTACTATGTCATTGGTAAATTTTGACCTGATGAAGACGAACGTTTAGTTTCATCGAAACGTTATTTTTATGTAATAATTAAACAGAATCTAATCGTGGAACAGTTTTTTTTTAAATATATTCATATTCAAACACGTTTGTAATCAGATTTTGAAATTTTTACAAGCTGTAGTTTAATGTATATGAATTAGAATTATGTAAATAATGAAAGCCACAATTTGTTATATGTTTGACTAACAATTAAAAGATTGCTGATTCAAATGACATGAATTATTTCCATTTAATTTTAATTAACATTAAAAACTAAAAATTAACTAAATATTATGTAATAAAATTCTACCTTTCGTTTAGGTTCTTCGATAGTATCCTCATCATGATATGAATTCTATAATTACGCCATCTTATCATTAGATAATTTCACGTTCCGATTTAATCAATCATTGAACCAAATGCATCACAATTGAATCAGTCCATTTTCAATTGCCTGAAAAACATTACATTACATTATTGATATAATATATTTAGGAAAGTTGTTAGTGAATACAAGAAAGTAAAAACTTTTCCTGTACTTTTATAAAGAAAATTTGTAGGCCGAATGAATAAATTACACAAATTTATGTTACGAACAGATACCATTTCCAAGCATTTCTTTAAATAAAAATATCTGTTGTATCTTAAATGCAATATAAACATACACTTTGCAATACTGAAGAATTTACGTAATACTTCTAAAGAATCTTCAAAAGTTATTATTATAATAGCATTAAAAACAAATAAGCATGTGAAATAATGAAAACGTACTTAACATTTCTTGATTTTTCATCTCCAAACTATAGCTGCTTGCATCTGGTCTCTAGATAAATCAAGTTCGGAAAATGATTTTACTGTAGTCAAATAATCACGACCTTTTTAATTGTTAGATTTATGAATAAAATACTGATTATATACAATTTAACATGTGAATACTTTTAAAAAACTGAATTTCGTTATGCCTTTTTGCTTATACATGCTTAGCTAAACACGTGACAAAACTAACCTGAAAACTGTCGACATTGAACGAATATGAAGTTGTCTGCGTTGTCTGCATACTTCATGTCAAAAGTCTAATGTATTTTCAAATTGTTTCTTATTTTATAAAATAAAATACAATTGAAATAAAAAAATAAAAAATAATTGTTTCTAATAGATTTAGTTACTTTTACAAATTATAGACGTCATTCTGATGTCATAATAATTTTAAATTTCAATCTGGATTTAATTGAAACGCAACTGCGAGAACAATCAACCAAGTAATATAATAAAAGTTTTCAAAATTAATAAAACAATTTATTTAATTTTTTCATAATTTTACAAAAGCATAAAAAAAACAACAAAAATAATTCTAAATGCCTTCGAATAATCATATCCTAGATCAAATACTAATATCATATCACCAATATATAACCAATATATGTTTGACTTACTATACAGCCGGTCTACATTTCAAATGATGAATTTTATGTATAATATATGATAATTAATACATATTTTTTTGGAAACATTTAAAAATGCAAAATATGTTAATTATTTTTATTCATCTTTGTCAGTGATAATTGACAAAAATGTATCATTTACCTTAAATTTGAGATTCGAATTAGGCAGTTTAAAATGGCGTCACATTCTTATTCAATCAAATGATGTGTCAAATAAAATTATTTTAATATTGTATTTATACCCGATTTGTACATATAAATATAAAATCATTATTTATTGATATACAAAAAGAAATATTGGTTGAAATGCAAAATAGTCCCCCGAGATGTTGCTGTTTCACAAATATTAAAAAAACCAGATTTGCACATGCGTGAACATCGGAATGCGCATGCCTGGTGTGTATAAACCGGTGAACCTCAAAATGTTTTATTAGTAATTTTATCACGTTTTTTAACAAAATATAAAAGATTAGAAAATGATCTACTGTGGCGAAATTTAAATAAAAATAATATTATAAAAATAATTTTATAAAAAATCCCAAAACCACACTTAATTAAAATAAAGCTAAATACGTATTTCGGAAGCTAAGCTTCCATCTTCAGTAGCAAATAAATTTACAAAAATCTTACCTGTGATCCTAGTACATAAACACTTAAGCACTTCTCAAAGATCACTGTGATCTTTGACAAGTGCTTAAGTGTTTATGTACTAGGATCACAGGTAAGATTTTTGTAAATTTATTTGCTACTGAAGATGGAAGCTTAGCTTCCGAAATACGTATTTAGCTTTATTTTAATTAAGTGTGGTTTTGGGATTTTTTATAAAATTATTTTTATAATATTATTTTTATTTAACAAAATATAAGGTTACATATTTGGTTTTCAAATAGAACTACTTAGTCTAACGTTACTTGTAAATTTTTCAATGACAAATAAAATGTATCCATTTTAAACAACCTGAGTATTTTTTAATCATAATTTGTTATCCGAATACTAATTTTATGTTTAATGTAAAATAATTACATTTTGGCGATTACAACGCCACTTGTTGCAAATAAAAAAAAATTCCATATAAAACCTTCATAGTTTTCTATGCTCTTACCGAATCTGCAATAACAAATAAGGGTTCCCATTTAAGATTTTAAAGTTACCCCTATTATCCATCCCCATGGGGTTCGGAGGGTGAAATTTTTGGGAAAATTGGATGTTCCCCTCCGAACCACAAAACTTTTCATTTGGCAACTTTCTCGCGATATTCTGTTGGAAAGATTAAAATGAGAACACCCAGTATATAAAAATCTCTAACTGAAATATGTTTGCAGATGCAGATATATTGCACATAAACTATAATTTATGTATTTGACAGAAAACAGATAAGAAAACAAGAGAATATATTATGTATATTTGCCAATAATTACTTTCATTTATTAATAAGCATTTAAGTGAATAATAATAATAATAATAATGGACAACGACATACTTCTGGAAATAGCTGACACTGATTTGCCAATTTTACGAGATATTTATAAAAAATATATGCCTCATGCTATGCATGCATATTATTGGATTGATAATTATATTGATTGGAAAAAACGAGGTATAATAAAGATAAAGTTTTACTGCCCGGAAGGTCGATGGGATGATGGTACTTTTATTGCAATTGAAGATGTAAGTATACATACATACACAAGCACGCCATGTACCCAAAAGGGTGTGGCACAAACCTTTTTTATCATCCCGAAATCAGTCGCCTCCAAACATTCCTATCCAAACAAGCAACTTTCGCTTCATCCACATTCATAATTTCTCACTCATACATGCTCTTTTATTCTTACTCAATCATATCACTCCAACTACTCATCGGACGTCCACGCAAACGTATACCATCAAAATCATTCAAATAAATCTTTTTAACCAAACGTTCATTAGACATTCGCTCAACATGTCCGAACCATCTTAACTGACTAACACCAATTTTTGCTACAACATTTTTAAAAATTTCAAACTCATCATACACTAATCTGTTTCGTACCCGATCTCTCCTATTTACACCACATACCCCACGTAAAAATCTCATTTCAAGGTTGTTTCGTACATTAATAATAGCTAAATTATTTAACATGTAACAGTAACAGATCAGATGTATATTTTAATATTATTAATAAAACTTGTTATAAAAACTTCGATTTGTATAGTAATATTATATTTGCAAAACAGTTTCATTAAAATATTTAAAATTAGAACAATTATTTATACAGATAAATTTCACATAATTTTAAACATCTCATTTATATATATATATATATAAATTGTTTTTCGATGAATTGTTTTTCGGTGAATTGGTACTTCGGTGAATTTGTTTTCGATGAATTGTTTTCGGTGAACGGTTTTCGGTGAATTGTCCGGATACCGTTAATATTGTATTTTATACGGGATATTTTATAAAAATTTGTTTTACTTATAACACAAATATTATTAAGAGATTATATTTTTAAAAAAATATTTTATACATTTATAATATAGATGAAGCGAAAGTTGCTTGTTTGGATAGGAATGTTTGGAGGCGACTGATTTCGGAATGATGAAAAAAGTTTATGCCACACCCTGCTAGGGTACATGGCGTGATTGTGTATGTATGTATAATATTACGAATTAGTTATATCATTATCTTAAACAGAATTTATGACTTAGAGTGAAAGATTATATTTTGCGCGTGGAAGACACATTGAGAGTGATCATATTATTTTATAATTAATTTAAGATTTTGGAAAATATTATTTTCTGTTATGGATTGCATATTTAATTGTTTTATGATGTATTTGCAAATGATTCCTACCTAATCTAAAACTTTAAATAATTGACGTATACATAAAATTATGAGTTTATAAAAGAGCATTTTGAATTTGATAGTGGCAAAATTCATTGGTGCAAGCAGAAAGACAAAAATATCAATGGATTGTTAGAAATTTTAGCGGTTCAGTTAAATGTAATTACTGGACCTAAAACAAACCGCAGCAAAATAAAAGAAAATCAATTTTAAATAATTTTGAAATACTTTGAACGTATATTTTTGTAATATGCAACTATTCGTACATATGTGTATTGTAGGTCACTTAAATTTTTAAGTATCATTTTAACGTTAGTACATAGGGTGATATAGTTTGAATCAAAACTGCGCAGGCGGCGCTGAATTTTGTATTATGTATGCAACTTCGTATTTTGCTGTGTTGGTTGTGTTGCCTATGCAACGAAACCAACCCAGCAAAATATAAAGTTGGTTTCAAACGATATTATTTTTGTTAGTTATGTAACAAATACGAAATAAAAATATAAAACATCTATTTTAATTAAAAAATAACTATTATTTGTTTATATTTATTTTCCATAATTAAAATAAGAAAACAGAAATGATTATTTTTCACATATGTTTTGATGTATTATAACTTTTTAATATAATTTTTATTTTATTATTTATTTAAAATTAAATAGAAATTGATTTTTTTTTAAGTTTGACTTTTATGTATATGAAAATAATAATACTATTATAATTTTTTGATAATTTCTCTAGTTATGTGTAATAACTAATTTAATTTTGTGTTTTTTTGTAATTTTATTATAATATTTGTAATTAAAAAGTATATAAACATTTAAATAAATAAATTTGTCTGCAAACTTAAGAAATTAATTTTTTTTAATTTATAAATAACGCAGTAGTTCTAGTTACTGTAAAGAACAATAAGAAAAACATTTAAATTTATAGAATTTTCTGGGCTGGTATGCCGTGGTCGATCTATTCTCGTCGCAGACGTTTTGTCATACATCATAGATGGCATCCTCAGTGCTTGGTGACTAAGCACTGACAACGTCATCTACGATGTAAGGCGAAACGTCTGCGACGAGAGTAGATCGACCACGGCGTACTAGCCCAAAAAATTCTATTTCGTTCTATTCGTTACACTTTTGTGGGCAAATATTTATATATATATATATATATATATATATATATATATATATATATATATATATATACACCTAGACCTCGCTTTGCGTCGTTTCGTTTTGCGTTTTTTCGAAGTTGCGTCGCTGCTGAATTAGTACCAATTTTCACTGTGCGTCGTTAGATTTTCGAAGTTGCGTTGTTTTGGGTTCGAGTCTATTTTTTTTGCTATAGAAAATGCTATAGAAAATCATAATTCACTTTGCGTCGTTTCAATTTGCGTCGTGTTTTTCTGGAACGTAACCACGACGCAAAGTGAGGTCTAGGTGTATATACATATATATATATATATATATACATATATATATATATATATATATATATATATATATATAAATATTTATTGTACATTTTATAAAATAATTCAATAAAATTAAATATAAAAGTAACAGGGCAATACAATGTATCATTCGCAATGACACAAGATGTGTACGGGGTAAGTGAGGTAGAGGGGTGAGAAGTAGAAATACGAAAACGTAGATAAGAATGGAATGTTTGTATGTTTCAAACAGGTAGCGAAATTTTAGGGTACGCTGTGTAACGGTTAGGTCTCTAAGTTGCTAGAATTGTATACGAAATTGAATACCGAGCGAATAATTATTTATAGACATATGTACATATATTATTTTAGTCAACTCTGAAATAAAATTCGTATTATTTAAATTTCCGAAATGTCATACTAAAAAATTGTATTTCAGTTGAAAATAATTATACTCATTTGACATAAATATATGACAGATATATTGTCTAAATTTGTTGCTTTTTGTAATTATACAAATTAATATATAAATAATATTCTCGCAAAGCGAGAATGGAGCTAGTCGAATGTGGTTTGATTTTATAAGCTAGTTTTTCGACTAGCTAAAATACAAGATTAGAAGTATATAAACCACTTTGACATTATTAAATTATTATTAAAATTCATTTACATTCCATATGACCCCTAAAAAATTGTAGGCCCTTCTGGCTCCGACCAAATAAATATTATTCAAATATTATAAGGATTAAAAATAAGCGTCAATGAATAAACACGATATAGCAAACAGGCTCTTATAATAAAAATTGTTTTTGCTACATGACAAATAATACATTGTAGCAACCCAATAAACATTTTGCATAAATTATATCTCTATCTCGCTTGCAATGTTTGTTTATATGTAGATATCTATATATGTATACAGATATAGAACAAATGAGAGCGAGAAAAAGAAAAAACAAAACTTGTCTTACTACAAAATCATGCCTACAATAATTCTACAAAAAAAGTTTTGAAATATACACATATTTTGTTTCTATTTGAATGGAAAATGTAGCGAATGTCTAGTAAAATAAATATTTATTTAAACTTATAATAATGTAAACTTATAATAATTATTATTATTTGCGCACAAAAGTGTAACGAATAAAACGAAATAGAATTTTTTGGGTTGGTATGCCGTGGTCGATCTATTCTCGTCCAGACGTTTCGCTATACATCGTAGATGACATCGTCAGTACTTAGTCACCAAGCACTGAAGATGCCATCTACGATATATGGGCGAAACGTCTGCGACGAAAATAAATCGACCACGGCATTCCAACAAAAAAAATATTTTATCAAAATATCAATATTAGGCTATAATAATCCAAGATTTCTTCTCATATGCTCTTTATTAATCATATATATACCATATATATATATGGTGTATATATATATATATATATATATATATATATATATATATATATATATATATATATATATATATATATATATATATATATTATATATATATATGGTATATATGTATATATATATATATATATATATATATATATATATATATATATATATATATATATATATATATATATATATATATATATATATATATATATATATATATATATATATATATATATATATATATATATATATATATATTACAATTATAGTAAACAAAAAAATTTTCTTTGTATTGATAAAAATTGAAAAATTAATAGAAATATATTAAATTCTGAAATAAAATTCATATTTTTTTCATTTTCTGAAATGTCATAATAATAATGGTCACAAATCACTAAACACATCGGTTTTTCGCGAGATACAAAATTATAAAATAACATAACTTGACGTAAATCATACGTCAATATCATTCCACGCAAAATAAGCTTCAAAATGTATTATTATTTTTTTATAATATTAAAAACTTACTATTATTTCTTAGTTTCTTATTAAATTGTTAATATTATCTTTATCATATATAAAAGAATAAAATAAAATTAATCTATTTATGATAATATCATAATACTGTGTAATACTGGCTTTGCCATTTAGTTTGCAAATTTGCCGTATGCGTCAGCACCTGCTTGAAAATTTTGCTTATGAAAAAATTATAAAATTCTAAAATTATAAAAATCTGTTAAAACAATAATTAAATAAAAAAAATAATCCTAATCATAGTATAATATAATTATGAAGCATATATAAAAATTTTAAATTTTTCGGGGATATAGTTTGGAAAATAAAAGCAATAAATGTGTTATTTTTTGGAAAAAAATTTTTTTTCTCTATTTCCCAAAACCAAAAAATTTCAAAAAAATTCCTATTATTCTACATAGGATATTGCATATCAGGTATTTTTTCGGTACAGTAATTATCGTTGGAGTAGAAACTAGAGCCAGTTAAAAAAATTTTTATTTCTATTTCTTTTTTATTTTATATAAATCAATTAATAATATTAAATTTCTTATTGAATTATTAATTCAACATTCATTATGTAATTTTCAGAACAGTCAGTTACAATAAATATGTTGTATTAAACGAACAAATTCAATATGAAATTCAACATATTTTTGAATTTACGTTACGCGCCATTTGAACCCTGTGTACTAACGTTAAATAATTGAATTAATAGCAAATTTCATAACGAACACTTTAATTAAAGTCGTTCTTAAGCCGGCGAAAAAACATCGATTTTAAATTCTAACATAAGTATTAAATCATAAAACGATTTTTTTTTGTTAACTTTTTAAACTTTTTACAAAATTATTTCATCTTATCAATAACAGAATTAGAAGCATATGAGTAAACCGAAATATAGACCACTTTGACATTATCACATAAATACCAAGAAATAGAAATAAAAAATTTATATTTTTTCTCCAAATACTAGCAACACTGTTCAAAAATAAATAAATTTTTTCTAATCTCTGTTTTTTATTAATTTTCTAAATAAAATTTTTATTTTTTCTCAGAAAGTTGGCTACACCGTAAGATAGTAAAATTATATAACTTATATTGGCACTAATAGAATCATTTGAAAATTTTTTATTAATCTCAGATAAACAATAAAGCCAGAATTAAATTTGAAAAATTTTTGTAATTTTTCTCTTTCGAAAAGTTGAAAACAATGTATATTAGTAAAATTATTATAGAATTTATTTGAACAGTAGTAGATTGTTTTGCAAAAGTTTGATTAAAGTCAGATGATAAACAGTGAAGCCATAATGAATTTGCAAACTTTGGTAATTTTTTTCACTGAATAAAAATAAAACCACATGGTTATCTTGGATACGAAATAAACCTATTCTGAAAGTTTCATGAATATCGGTTGAAACGTCTGGGAGTTGGAATCACAAATTTTTTGACTTAACGATCGAGCGAGCGAGCTGACGACGCACACACACACATACATTCCCATAAACTAAGTTCAGATTTGTTTGATCTAGAGACTATATAAAAAATTATTTTTATATATTTTATTCTAATTTTGAACCATGTTACAGACACAGTACCGAACACTATACCCTTTTTACTTTCAGGCGAAATAGTAAAATATTTATTGGCTTACATATGAATTTAAATAAAGAGTATTTATTACAATTCAAGCCGTTATATAATGTATATATTAAGTATATAACAGCAGAAAAACAGCAACATTTCCCACTGATGCTTATTATTAACAATTGCAAAATAATTTTCTAGTAAAACAGGAGTAGACCCTAACTTGCCTTTTCTGTTACAGCTACAAAACCGAATTTCTTAGCCCAGCTAGAATTAAATCCTGAACTTCTTTTGTCTGCTTCGCTGAAAATAGCCCAGTACGTCTCTGTTTCGGTAATTAAAGTAAGCCAGAATTGCACTTAGTGTATTTTGGAAACCTAAATCTAAGAGCCGATCAGCTTCATCCAACAGCAAATGTTTCCTAAAAATTCATAATAAAAAATATTTATAAGTAGAATTTTTAATCAAAAAAACTTCTTTGTAGCGGCAACGTTGCAATAGCGTTGCTACGGTAATTTGGTGGTTAGAGACAGTGATGTTTGAATGTTTTATTATCATTATTATTTTTAAAATGTTTTGTCTGTCAATAAATATTTTCACTCATATTGGTTTTAAGTTAATTTTTGTAATATAAAGTGTGTACCCTTCATTCTTTATTTTTAAAATTAAAAGAAATTTAACTACAAGTTCGATTTTAACATCGGTTTTAAGACTGACTAAAATAGGAAAATGGAGCTTGTAGTAACAGCCAATATATTTACATTTGTATTTTTATTTATATAAAAATAATTTCTGTAAATTAAATTATACAGGGTGTAACAGAATAACTATTTCTAATTTTCAGAAATGATAAAGGGCACATAAAGAAACATTTTTTATTAATAAACTAGTGTCCGGAAATTTTTTTTTTTTTTTTTTTCGGAAGTCGTTTGTAAAAAACACAACTTTATGTTATAACCCGAGAATTAACGGAGATTTATAATATCCGTTAAGACCATTTCATTCTACTCAAAAAAGTGCCTTAAGAATGTGAAAATTATTTTCATCTAATTTAAAAAACCATCGAGATATCGCCATTTATCAATATACGGAAAAAGCGAACTTTTCGCCATAACTCGAAAACAAAAGACGATAGCTAATTTTTGTTTTCATAATTGAGTTTCTCTCAAAAAAAGCCATCGAGGATGCGCGGTCCATTTTTCCATATCTTTTATAGTTTCCGAGTTCCCCTATGAAAACGTCCAAATTTGCCCACCCTGTACATCGTTACAACTTGTGTATCGAAAATGGTGGTCGTAACTTCGAACAATTTTTATAAAGTTTAATGCACTATTATTTCTAATAAAATGTACCTTAACTTAACTACTCTTTGACGTTGTAATAATTAAAATTCTTTTTAACGATATCTAGTGTATCTTGACACCGAGAAATTTTCGGACACTAGTTTATTAATAAAAAATGTTTCTCTAAGTGCACTCTATCATTTCTGAAAATTAGGAATAGTTATTCTGTTACACCCTGTATAAATGTATATTATATTATTATTATATTTCTTTTAATTTAAATAAATTCTGTGCTGAAATCTAAAAATTATACAATATTCAATTCAGAAATTGTCTTTTTGAAATTGTTAAAATAATTATATGTTATTATTTACAAGTTTTGACAAAATATTAAATAATTACTGTAAAATCGCGACAATTTTTACCAAAATTTTACAATTTTATTCAAGATTTCAAATTTTTTAACCAAAACGCAACTATTTTTGTGAGAACGTGATAATTTTGGCAAAAATACACAATTTTTGTCAAAATACCACAAATTTTGACAAAATTTAATAATTTTAATCAAGATTTGATAATTTTAACATAATTTAATAATTTTTAGCAAAATTTAATAATTTTGAACAAGATTCAGCAGTTTTTAACCAGGATTTGCTAATTGTTGACAAATTGTTGACAAATTTTTAACAGAATTTGATAGTTTTTAGCAAAATTTAATAACTTTCAACATAATTGCAATATTTTTTTGTCGAGATGTGACAATTTTTAACGAAAATTATCAAATTCTTCTCAATATTTGACAATTTTTGTAAAAATCACAGAAATAATAATAATAATAATATTTATCCATCAAAATTGTTTTAATCAAAAATAACTAAATAAATTTTATTTGTTCTTTTTTTTTCCTAATTAAATTTGGACATTGTAAATACCTTGTATATATTAATTCTATGGTTAACTATCTCACTAGTTAATCAACAACTAATAAATAAAATACTCGTAATTATTAAAAAATTAATAATTTTACAGTTAAAATCACATAAAATTATTAATTAGTTTTGTTACTAAATATAGTTTCTGAAATTTATTGTGATAAAAATAATTTCTATTTTATAGTAACTGAATTTAAAACATAAGTAATAAAATTATCTCAGTTTTAGTTATTTTTTGAAGTTTCCTTTACGACTAATTTAAATATAATAATATTTTCGATTGTATTAGATACTTACTAAACTTTTAACACAATCTGGTGAATTTAAAACCAAATTTCTGGTTAGCAAATCTGCAAACCCTGCCCAGGTGTGCAAATTAAAATATGTCCTCTCTATTTTGTTTCAAATATTTTTACATCTTCTGCTACGGAATTGCCACGAACTAACAGGGCATTAGTTAAACCCTAGTTAAAATAATAAAAAAGAAAACATATATAATAATTAATATTTCAAATAAATCTTAAATGGAGTATATACCGTGTGTTGACTTGGGCCGTCGTACATAGGGATTTATCATGTAAAATCAGACATGTGCGATTTCCTGCTTCCCAAATTATTTTACAAAAAAAAACTAAGCGATAAATGTTTTAGGAAACACTTTTTTACATGTAAATCAATCAACAAAATTATTTCTGGAACCATCCCAACGTTAGGAATTAGCCGTAAAGTTGTCAAGAAATTGACTGAAAATGGCATTAGTCGGCCGTGCATTAGCATTTGTTTGATTTTTTGTTCCAATTTCACGGCCACTGCCATTTTCCAGTCAATTTCTTAACAACTTTAGACCTAATTCTTGACTTTAGAAAGGTTTCAAAAAAAAATTATTAATTGATTTATATGCAGAAAAGTATGCCCTGAAACATTTATCATTTTTTTTGTAAAATAATTTGGAAAGCAGGAAATCGCACATGTCTGATTTTACATGCTAAATCCCTATATACGACGGTCCAAGTCAACACACGGTATATTAACATTGCTTAACAAGCTAGGTTTTTATTTGTTTGTTATCAACTGTTTTTAGTTCTGGCTGTTGCATGTCAGTTGCATTGTTTTAAAACCGCTACTAATTAAAAATCGATTTTAAAATTGAGTTTCTCACAGTAAATAGTTTTGCTCAATAAATTTTAATATATTAAAAGTTAATATAGTTTTATACCTATATTTAATTAACTATTTGCACTAATAATGTAGTTCTAATAAACAAATTAGCAAAATATTAAAGGTCCAAAAATGTATGTTAATAAAATACAAATTTAATTTGACATATTACAACAACTTATAATTAAAATCAAAAAGCGTAAGAATTTAGTTCGATATCATTTTTATTTCAAATTCGACATTTCTATATATGTATAGGTACTATTATACGATAACTAGACGAAATATTAAACAAACAAAACATATAGAAAAAAGTTATTAGGTAACAAAGGACATGTTAAGCACTAGCGGCGGATTTACCTGGATAGAAATTTACAAAGAAACATCAACCATTTTGAAGGCACTGATTTCAATAAAATTTCGCTTTTTTTAATTGATAATTTTTTTATAGAAATTTTATAACTTCGTTGCTCATATTTTGTTACATAGTATGTAGCTTGTTTCTATGTTTTGTTTGTTAATTATTATTTGTGTTATTTGTATTTTTTTTTTCTGGATAATATACGTGCAGTATATCGAAACGTCGAATTTTAATTAAAATTATACAGAATTTAATCCTAAGGCTTTTTTATTTTAATACAATGAGTTCTGAAAGATTCGTTACTATATAATATTTTCTAAAAATTACTATTTTTAATTAAATTTATTTAATTATTTATTGTTTGTTAATGAATTAATTATGTTATTTTTTAAAATTTATTTTACATTTAAAATATATCATGCCTTATTTATTATTTAAAACAGAAAAATATCTGATTGTTTAAAAGTAAAAAGACATTATAAGTTCTATTTTTTTAAATCCTAAGTTTATGATGTTATATCTAGCAAATATGATGATAAATTTAAAAAAAGGCTAGTTAGGTTCTAGTCCTGTATTAATATTTATTAATAATTGACATACTCAACATACGTACTCTTCATCAGAAAAAATGATAGAAATGAAATTGAAATATTACTTTAAGAATTTTTCAGAAGCAAAGAAAATTACCAAATTTAGTTTTTGTTTTTTTTTGCAATTTAGAACGCACAGTATTATTAATGTGTATTTATTTTGTTAAAAATAACACCTGTTAAAGTAAATCTTGTAGAATTTCAAAACTGTTATTTTAACAAGTTATTTTTAATATTTTTAATCCTAATAGTTTGTAAATGTACATTATATACATATATATTAAACAATATTCTATACAACTGGCCTTAAGTATCACTATTGTTGGTATTCTCTATTATTCTATTATAAGCTCTCTATAAATCTAACGTCTGTTTTGTTCAAAATAAACAAAATATTCCACTACACACTATAAGTATTATAGAATAATAGAGAACACTAGCCTATATTAAATAAAACAACTTACACTGATATGCTGTAATAACTGTAACGACACTTCAGCTGTCTGTAACGTCAATTCTCTCTTGTAAGTGATATTAGAGTAGCTCCGGTTACATGTTTTTTTCCACAATTCCTATTTAGATCTTCCTACTTGGAACCAAAAATTGCCAGAGTTTTTTCCAGAACTGTAGCTGCTTGTACTGGTGATATTGTTTCGTTAACTAAAAGATTTAATTGCTTGTTTTAGTTGATCGATTAATGGTACACTTTATTCACTACAATTTAACGTGTCTCATTTATTCATTTTTGATCGTTTTTACAACGTATTACAATGTACAAAACACTTTGTATTTATGTTTTCAAAGTTAGGTTACGATTAGGAACCATCATGAAAAGCTTTGTGTCAAAACGTAATTGAAATTAATGTCAATAGCTGGCGTTGCTGGGGTAATACTTGAGATTTTTATTGTTTTTATTATTAATACTATTATCATATTTGTTATTTTATATTTATTTTTATAGTTTATTTATCTATTATGATGCACAGAATACATTGACTATAGCTTGTAAGTATGCGCTACGAAATATTATGACAAAATCAAGTTGAAATTAGTGTCAATAGATGACAGGGCGCTCAGCAGCTACGACAAATATGTATTATTATATTATTATAATTTTGTTAATATTATAATCAATTTTCGAATAATTTAGTTAAAATTTCGAATACATTTTCATTAAAATTTGACGTTTCGATTCATTAAACATAATATTTTTTCTTAATGTAATAATTAAAAATGTGGACTATTTTAGTTAAAATATTGAATATATTTCTAATAAAATGTGACGCATACATACATACATACCGGGTGTTCGTTCGTTAAGTTCGTATGGGCGTTTAACATGCAAATTCGATAATTTGCGATATACTATAATACTTTCTCGAGTAAAATTCGGAGAAATACTTAGAATACTTTTTGATAGACAATAAAAAGTTCTATAATTTGGTTTTGGTTTTAATTTGCTAGCATGTGCCGTGTGGACGCTAGAATTTTTTTTTTTTTGTTTTTTGGTTTTTATTTTTTTTCTCAAAAACTATGAAGTCTAAGAAAATAAGCATGATATGGAAAAATGCGCAATAATGAGTACGATAATTAAGTGAAGAAACCATTATTCTACAATGCATCGTTTAGTAGAAAAAACTGAATTTTTGAAAATTTGACTAGGGGGGGGATTTTGGGATTTTTCCAAAATAAGATTTTTTTCAAAATTTGCTCAAAAAATCTGAAAAAATTCAGTAAAATAGAGCAAAAATGTATCTACATAATATCTAAGTAACTTTTTTCTCTATCTCATACTGATTTTGCAGAAAAATTTATTGAAAATTCTAAAAAACATTTTTGAATTTTTAATAATTTTTCCTGCTAAACCAGAATGAAGTAGAGAAAAAAATTACTTAGCTATTATGTAGCTAATTTTTTTCTCTATTTTACTGAATTTTTTCAGATTTTTTTGAGTAAATTTTGAAAAAAGTCAAATTTTGTCAAATTTTCAAAAATTCAGTTTTTTTCTACTAAACGATGCATCGTAGAATAATGGTTTCTTCACTTAATTATCGTACTCATTATTGCGCATTTTTCCATATCATGCTTATTATCTTAGACCTCATAGTTTTTGAGAAAAAAAAATAAAAACCAAAAAAAAATTCTAGCGCCCAAACGGCACATGCTAGCAAATTAAAACTAAAACCAAATTATAGAACTTTTTATTGTCTATCAAAAAGTATTCTAAGTATTTCTCCGAATTTTACTCGAGAAAGTAGTATATCGCAAATTATCGAATTTGCATGTTAAACGCCCATACGAACTTAACGAACGAACACCCGGTATATACACAATCACGCCATGTACCCAACAGAGTGTGGCACAAACTCTTTTCAACATCCCGTAATCAGTCTCCTTCAAACATTCCTATCCAATCAAGCAACTATCGCTTCATCCACATTCATAATTCCTCTCATACATGCTCTTTTATTCCTATTACACTCATACCACTCCAACGTATACCATCAAAATCATTCAAATAAATCTTTTTAATTAGACGTTCATTAGACATTCGCTCAACATGTCCGAACCATCTTAACTGACTAACACCGACTTTTGCTACAACATTTTTTTCAATTTCACACTCATCATAATTATATTTGTGCATTCTTATAATGACACAAGCTGATCTTGAAACAGATTCAAAATAAATCTCACTGTTTTCCTTATTGAAACAATATCTTCATTTAAATTCCACTTTATTTAACGTTACGAAGGGATTAATTTGCTTTTTAAAAATAATCGTACGTTTTCTGCGATTATTTACTTGGCAAATCGTGCGAATTACACAATTTTTTTTTATAAACGTCAACCATTTTGACAGCTAATACAGTGCTTAGTACAGCTTCTAGCTGTTTTAAATAATTGTTCTAAATAATTGAGAAACGACCCTTTAAAACACCCAAAAACAAAGCTTGTAATACGAATTTTTAGGTATTCGGACAATTGACCGAAAACAATTCATCGAAGTACCAATTAACCGAAAAACAATTCATCGAAAAACAATTTATCGAATAACCAACTGAAATAGAATTAAATTAAAATTCATATTAGAAAGTGGTTAGGTTAGGAAAGGTTAGGTTATTAGGTTGGTTTAGGTTTTTTTTTTCAGTATGTAAAAATAGCCAATTGCGTATACATACCGTATGTATAAATAGCCTCATTCTTAATATTATAAATATTAGGAATGTCTTTAAAAAAAGCGAATTTATTTTTTTTATTTTTTTTCTTTAACACTTTACGGAGGGGTGATGGATAGGTTAAGTTAGGTTAGATTGTTTAATTCTATTTCATTTGGTTATTCGATAAATTGTTTTTCGATGAATTGTTTTTCGGTAAATTGGTACTTCGGTGAATTTGTTTTCGATGAATTCTTTTCGATGAATTGTCCGCGACCCAAATTTATTAATATAAGTAAAAACACCCAAAAACAACCCTTTTAGTATACCCAAACATGTACAGAGCTTGTAATAGCTACATAACTATGTAGCCGATATCTTGCGACACACTGCATTATTTAGTATAGTATAATTATAGACTATTTCTAATAAAGTTGCATGAATATTTAATAAAAATCACCACGTACCTATCTGTAGCAAAATCTAGATTATCTCGCAAAGCACTCCCCAACCAAAAACGACAACACAATCCTCAAGCCATATTTATGCACTGCCTTGTATAAGTACAGCAACAGCGCAGCGCGTCGATCATCACATCATCACATCATCACAAGGTTTTCTGATAGCTAATGCTTAAATATTTAAATCCACGTAATGTTTGTTCTTATCTAAAAAAAAATAATATTAAATTTATAATACTGTAATTATTGCAAAATTAATCAATATTAACAGCATATAAATTAAAAAAAAAAGCAATTTATAAAGAAAAATATAACATCGATCATTGTGAAGACATTAATTTAAATAAAGTTTGGTTTTCATTAATTAAAAATGTATAATAAAAAATTATGATCTAGTTCAACGGTGGGCAGCCCCCGGCCCGCGGGCCAACTACGGCCCGCGAAAATTTTTTTTTTATGTAATTCGTCTAGTTTACGCTAACAAAATCTTTGCAGCACCAGTTGTCACATGAAATAAATACTTTTTTCATTTATACATGTATATTTATTGTTTTATGATTAATAAGCAATTTTTTTCTAATTCTTTGTAATTTTTAGAAGATGATATGAGAAATAAATGTAGTAATTAACTTCTTCTTTTTTCATTTATTTAATATTTGCAGACTAAAAAATTACAGGTCACAAGAATTAATTACTACGGCCTGCAGAAAAAACGTAAAATTTATTCTGGCCCGTGTTATAAAAAAGGTTGCCCACCCTTGATCTAGTTACTTATTTCTTACTTAGTAACTTGTTTCTATGTTCTTTTATTTATTGTAAATTTTATTTGGATCAGTTTTCGTCGAACTAAGCGTTTGTCTTACGTTGAGTTGTGTCGATACGTTGATTAGCAATAAATATTAATACAGAACTTAAACCTAAAGCCATTTTATTTTATAAATTTGTTAGTTTTAAAAATATTATAGATTTCAGTTGCAAACAATCAGCAAAATAAATTATTCCACATGGGTAAGAGGTGGCTTCGAAACTTGAAAAAATGGAAATTTTCATATGAAAACAGTTGTTAAAAAAACATTAATTTAAATTTCCATTTTATCAAATCTTAGAAATCACTATTTGTCACGTAAAATTATTTTTCTATATACTTTTACTGAGAATTTATAGTTAAAATGATAAATATATCAATACTAACACAAATTTAGTGAATTTTTGATTTGAATTAATAATAATAATAATAAGAACTATATTTAGCAAAGCTATTCCAATTACTTTTACAAAATTATACATATATTATCGACAGAAAAACTTTAGCTATTTAAGGGCATTTCAAGGCAAACAAAAGGCTATATTCAGACAGGTGGTGGAGATCCAAAAATGAATAATTTTACATTCGATTTATTTGTTTAATACTTCATATTTATGGTAACTAATTATTAGAAAAATTAGCTAATTTATGTACAATTAATAATTTAATAACAATTTTTATATTCAGACAGAATTAGCATATAAAAAAAATTAATCAAATATTTAATTGTCAATATTTTCATTGTTTATTATTATTTTGATTTCCAAAAAATATATATGTTGTTCATTGTAATAAAGATTAATTATATTTTTTTTTTCAAATATAATATATGTGTGAAATAAGAGAAACTCGCATTTTTCAAGGAAAATAATGAAAATAATTTTTTTACAAATAAACTACACATACAAAAATTCTGAAATTAATACATAAGTACTATAATAACAATTAACAACATACATATTTTTTGAAAATCAAAATAATAATAAACAATGAAAATATTGACAATTAAATATTTGATTAATTTTTTTTATATGCTAATTCTGTCTGAATACAAAAATTGTTATTAAATTATGAATTGTACATAAATTAGCTAATTTTTCTAATAATTAGGTACCATAAATATGAAGTATTAAACGAATAAATCGAATGTAAAATTATTCATTTTTGAATTCCCACCACCTGTCTGAATACAGCCGTTTGTTTGCCTTGAAATGACCTTAAATATTTTTTTAATGCCTCGCAACTCATCTATTTGCTTTTTACGGAATTTTAACATCTCTTTTAGACTTGAAGTTTTTGGCGTCAGAAGTTACAAGTGAAACACACTTTGTGCATCAAATAAAGCAACAAAACAATTTAAACATAATTACCGGAACAAATAAAATAAATAATAATAAAAGTTCTTACCTATAACTTGTAAGTATAGCAATTTTTGTTACGATAATTTTTTTCGAAATATTTCCCTATGCTATATTGCGTTTTCGGAGCTGGAATTGAACTTCAAAACAGTATAATTTTTTCGGAACTGGAAAAATACTGCTCCATTCTTAGCAACGCAACGTGTCATTGAAAACATTTTTGTAAATTCTGTCCAGTAATTTTAATATATAATATTAATTTCGTAAGCGTCATTCAAAGCTATTACACTTCCAATTAAAATTGGATATGTTATCTATAAGGAGATTCAAAAATTATTTTAAAATTATCTGTCAATATATTTACATAACATAACTTAAATCTAAAGATAGATTACTAAAAAAAAAAATAAATTTCATATTAAATATCGAACGTAAGAAAATCACAATCCAAATAAAATAACAAAAATTCAATGTAAAAAATAAGAATTTAAACTTTTGTCCATATTGTTAAGTTAGAATATTAAAAAGTAAAACTTGATATTAAAATAAACTTTAAACTTTACTACCCTGTTATTTATTCACATTTTATTAATGAAAAATCATTTAAAAAGAAAAATACCTTGCAAAACTAATATTTGCGATATAGATACATTGAATATTGAAAATTTGCTGTTATACTTTGATCACGTTTATAAAAACTACAACCAGATATTTTTAATGCTTTACTTTGCAAACAATTAAAAATTCTTAAACTTTTCGAAACAAAATTAATTTATTAAGCTGTACACCAACCATATTTGTTACATACAACCAGTTTGTTTATCTTACCTATAACAAATTGCACATTCAATTTCTCTATTTTAAATATTAATTTAGCACGGGACTTTCATGATTTACAATTAATAAAATAAGTCGGTCATAAGTAAAGCAATATTTACAGTTTGAAGTAAAGTATATATACACTTATCCCCCGTTTTACACAGCACTTGTTTCACACGATTTATAAATTAACGGATTTCGAAAAACTGGTAAAAATGTATATTCGGCTGCATATACATATATTTGAAGACATTTTTGAATTTCATTCCTTTGATGGCAACAACAGGCTATTCCCCGCGTTGTAAAATATATACATTTTAGCAGCAAAAGCTTATATTATTGTGCGTTTATGTATTTGAACTGGTAAGTTTTCAAAATGTACAGTTTTTCTGGCATTTTTATAATTTGCGTAAATTTTTTAAGGTTTTCTAATGCAAAAAAGATTTCAAAAAGAATCAAATGAAAAGAAAAGTTATTTCTTTAGAAACAAAAATTAAAATGTCAGATCGTCTACGTAATCGTCTCCTAATGAATTCAATATGTACTTATATTATCTACATATATTTGTTATTTTATGAACGAAGTATAATTTTAAGTTTTTCAAGATGTCTTACTTTTGTTTTACGTAAATAAATTTACGTGAATAATACACACATTTTGGTTTTATTTTCGTTTTACACGGTTTTACTCAGCAAAATCCAAGATTTCAATTTACACGGTTTTGTGCGGAACCTATCTTCAGTGTAAATCGAGAAATAGGTGTAGACTTAGCACCTTATATCTAATAAATTATAATAATTCGTACAAAATGTTATTTTACTTACTTTTGAATCTAGATCTTCTGGTATTAATTAACCATTTTTATTTCAAGTAGGAAATTTATTAAATTCAATAACAAATGTCTTGTGAAATGTCTTGTCTCAAATACTGAAAATATCTGAATAAATGACGTACAACTTCTGCAACAACAAAAATAAACAATATTTATTCGTTTATTCCATAAATAATTAATAATATGATTACCTTTATGTAAATTAACTTCACATTGCAGAAAATCCTCTCATCTTAAATATCTTCTACTATTTGCAGTAAAATCTTCAATTTGTGGATTTTATTGAGTTAAATAATATTTGCATACCCATTTCACAGGAACAATATCTATCTAAATTCAAATTAATTAATTGAATTCGAATTAATTTCAAATTATAACCTTACTTTTAGACTAGCTGGCTCTTACATATACATATTATGTTTTGCAGCTAATTGTAACGCTCTCCAGTTTTTAAATACATTTCAATTAATTTGGTTTTATAACAATAAATAACGATTATTTACAAGCATTTTGACAAATGCTTCTGTGTATGACAGTACCAAAATATATTTGTACAAATGAGAAAAATTTAGCAGATGGCAGCACTGTCGTTGTAAACACTGAAAAAACATATTTTAATAATATAAAATATTCATTTATAATATTAATCTTAAATGATTTAATAAGATAGCACATAATTAAAAAAATTTAAATAGTTTTTTATCTATATACATAAAATAGTTATTCTTGATATAGTTTATAGATGACACTAGCAGTATATAATTCACATATATGTAATACTCCTATATTCCGCACTGTATATGAAACGCATTGATAAAAATTCTGCCGATGAAAGGAGACAAAACATATATCGGACGCACCGTTGATCCGACGAGACACTATGCGCAAGCGCTGAGATTACCAATCAATTATGTACTAAAAATTTAGCGGTAAAAGATTTTTAATTCAAATAATATTTTAATATTTTTTTTTGTAATAACAATTTTAATATTCTCGGATATTGTAAAATAATATGCATTAACATTACACTTAATATTTTATTAAAAGGTACGGGAATTACAATAAAATTAATAGTAATAAAGTTTTTATTTCCAACATTACACTCATGAAGAATATATGAAAATTACAAATTACAAAACAGCAAATTATAAAAAATAACTGGTAAAAATATAATACAGTCGATTCATTGGGACTAGGGCATTTTACATAAAATTAAGCAATCCATATTTTCCTTTCAATAATTTTATTTTATAAATTTTTGGAAAAACCTATAAACTACATATAACCAAAAAAATATAAACTGTTAAGAAAAAATAATAATAAATTCCAAAATAAAATAATAAATAAATACATACATTTTTAATTCAATTCAAAAATGTGTCAAGTGTAGTCTGTCTTTTGTTTTTGAAACATTTCACTTCTACAAAATCAGCACAAGTATTCAGTGCGGCTCCCTTCATTTACTTCCTGCATAAAATAACGCTGTAAGAAGGCCATATATTTTTTGCCTCCTGGTTAGTCACAGGCACAGGTGGATCATCATCATCGTCATACTTCATACGTGAATGAATGTGTTGGGAAAAAAGTTCACAGCGCGCGATACTAATGTAATTAGTTGATACATATTTGCTAGTTTTTTAAATATAATTTTCCATGTTGTGAATCAAAAAGATATGAAGCGTATCATATTAAATTTTTTGTAAATATTTTTTCTTGTAAATATTTGTAACATAATATATACTGTGATCTTAAAGTTACTGTCCCAATTAAGCGGAATGTTGTCCCAATTAAACATGTAAATTTACTGTTGGTTCCTTGGTTTGGTTTCTGTTCTTTGAGATTTGGCCCAAATAAGCCGCTGGCCCAATTAAGCGGAATCAACTGTATATAACATCAAAATCAAATACTGAACACATATTTTTACAATTATTTAAAATAAATCTTATTGGTTTTTAAATAAAATTAATTTGGTGTATTTTTGTCTTATATAATCTTCTTTGGTGGACAGTTTTTTTGCTTCGTGATGAAATCTTATATTTATATATGTCTCTGTTATTAATTTGCATAATTGGGTCCGATGGTTGTCCAACCAGTGTTGACTTGATATATGATTATTCATTTCAGAGTTATTAAAAATTAAACCACTAATATTAGAAAATACTTTATTTACAATTAATTGCTTTAAATTTTTTTTAAATAGACCTGAATTACATTCTCTGATAATGGCTTCAGATTTGCAACATATTTTTATTACATCTTCTGCTGGTGCCACATATGGACCAAAATTTTTTAATTGAGACAACAATGGCATTTGGTCATCGGGAGCAATTAAATTGTTTCTACACACTCCACAATTAATTTTTTTTAAAACCTGTTTCACAACATAGCCTGATATATATTTGGTAATATTTTCTACAAATGGACTTATGATAGCATACTTTTCAAACATGATACACGCTTTGTTAAGTATCTGTTTTTGTTTTGTAATCGTTTTATTTTCATTGTTTTCTCTTTATCAATTTTCCGTACCATCACAAGCATCCTTCGAGCTTTTCTTGGTGAACTGAGATGTTCGAGAGATAATTCCGAGGGAAATCGAGCTTCTGAAAACAAACGTTTTCTGGACACGCTACCTCCTTCATCTACAAGAACAAAATATTGTTTAGTTATAAAATAGTTCGTTTCTTTAAATCTGCTCTCATAATAATTGCATAGTCTTTAAATCTATATTAATTTAAACAAATTTTAAAACCAAGTAGGTATATTTATAAAAAAGTTTTAAATATTGATTGTCACTTGAATCTATTTTACATTTTCTATAAAAATCTATTTACCTATATTTTTTGCTGCACATGGGCTATTTATTGACAAATTACTTGGAAGATCTATTCCAACTGACTGTTCTACTGTAGATTGAACAAACTGAGACGTAGATGGTAAATCAGTTACATAATCTGCCTTTGTTAGTATCTTCTTTCTGCTTGGAACTGAACCAGGTCTTAACACTGGCTTGCCACCTAGTTGTTTCCAATTTGGTTCAAGATAGGCCTCAGATGCAAAATGTAAAGAGCAAATTCTAATATTTGAAACATTATCATTTGCATTCAAATAACAAATTTTATACCATAACTCACGGGTTTTTTCGTCACGAGGGAACCTAAAACAGTAGAATACAAATTTATCTTCCTGACATGTATGTTGGTTATAAACCGTATATTCCAAAATTAAACGGTACTTGTGTTCATTGGCAGTTAAAATTCTAGTCGGCTGAATTTTGACAAACCAAAATTTCAGATACCGTGGTTCGAAATGAAACCGGTTGCATTGGAAATAAGCAATTGGTTTAACTGGTTCGCTTTTGAAATATACGGAAAAATTAAAAATTAAAACTGTTTATACTCGCTGTAGCAAACATTATTATTGAATCGTCAATTTTGTTTTTTTTTTTAAATTGATTGAATTAATTTTTACTAGTATATCACAGCTTTCATGCAATACCCGAAATTAATTTTTACTTACTTATGAAAAGAAATGCCGCATCGTGGTTTCTCATCACACAAAAAACACTTCCAATTCCCCATTATTACAGGTAAAGATAGTAAAAAAGTATTTAAAATTGCACTGTTAAACGAAGAACTGAACAGATTGCTATATATTGCTACGCAAAGAACAAACTCGAGATCGCAAACAACATTCAAAGACGAGTGATGAGGTTAAAATCATGTCAGAATCACGTCAAAACACTATTATTTAGCGCATGCGCATATAGTTTAGTTGGACTAACGGTACATCCGATATGTTCTGTCTCCCTTCATCGGCAGAATTTTTGAACGACAACTATCAATATAGGAGTATTACATATATGATAATTCATTATGGGGGCAATTTTATTATCATTTTTAATTTAGTTGCATACTGTATACAACTTTATTTTCTAGTTTTAAAAACATTTATATAGATCATTAATAAATATATAAGAAAAATTATGTATTTAGATTTAAAATACAGTTACATATGCATATACCAAAATTAAATTATATAAACATTTTAATAATATTCATTTGAAAATAAAAGATTTTAATTAAACAAAATAATTTTAATCAAATAAAAATATAAAGCTTAATTTTCTTATATATTTAATTTATTATTATTTAATTATATATTTATTTTATTATTAATTTAGAAAACAATAAAAATATTTCCCATATGATGCGGATATTTTGGCGGACACTGTATAAGTAACGTCAATTATTAAATTTTTACTACATTAAAGAAATATATGGAAGAAATGGGGCATGTGCACAGTTTTGTTTTTGTTTTTATGAGTGTGTATTGACTAACATTACTTATGTTTCATTAAATTCTGACAAATTATATTTCCATAGTAAATATGACTCACTTTTACAAAAATAAATATAAATATGATTGCATAATTCCATAACAATTGCGCGAAAAACAGTATATGATACATATAGTTTGGTTAAATGCTAATAACAAAATCCCGTAAATTGAATTAGCTCAATTTAATCTTTTCTCGTTTCTGTTATAGTGCACTTACCGACCTTCTATCGTTATACATTAGGAGAAATATAAATAAAACGAAGACAAAAAAAAATCACACTCACCTATAACCACGAGTCGTTGCAAACTTTCCGAAGATATTCTTTTCAGTTGTAGGTATAACTACAATATTACAGCACAACTCCTGTCCGAACGCATTATAATTTTCCAAAATTGACAAGCTTGCGTTGTTTTATACCGCAACCGATATTATTCCTAAAAATAACAACACTATTATCAATAGTTGTTTCCATTAGCTAGGATTATATCGCAAAAACGGGTACTCAATTGCATTTACTTCTTTTATTCAATTGCTACACTCGAAAAAAAAACGGAGTATTTATGCAACAAAATTTGTCTCTGATAATACCAGAAATTGTAATATGTACAAAAAAAAAAGAAAATATACAACTTTTGATAAAGGCATAACTTTATGCAACAAATCAAATTCAGAAATAAAAAATTCTAAAAATGCCATTGCATTTAAAAAGAAATTAAAGTCATACATGCCACGGGATATTCTTGTAATATGATTATGTCATATATTACATATGTATGTATGTTTGTTATATGATATTGTAAAATAAAATAGCAATAACTAAATAAAGATTTATTTTGTTTATTTATCTATAATTTTACCTACAAACCATGAGACACTATGATGGTATTACTAGGTATAATTACTCAACTGCTGTAATTTTAAATAATATTGTTTAAAAGTACAAAATATCAGAACTATTACAAATATTATGTAATATGATATTATTACCAACGTAATGGAAATGTACGTACGCATGTAATATTACAGTTTTTTAGTTAAGCCCCTTTTAGTAAGTTTACAGAACTTCAGTAAATTTACCGTCAGGAATTTTTCATAAATAGATACAATTCAGTTTGTTACCAGTAAAACCAGAGCAAACCAACCAGTTTTTTCGGTTTAATTGCGGAATGTATTAGAAATATCTCAAAACTTAACATTTATCAATTTTAAAACAAGTGGCTAGATTCTATGGCATTTTTGTAACCGTAATCAAAATTAAAAAGTTTCTTACAATAATAAAATAATTGCAGAATATTTGTCAGAAAATCCGATTATTGCCGAAGTAATTACGGACTTCCAAACAATTGAAAATTTGCTTATTTATAATCGGACATTTCGAAAAAAATATATTCTTAGCAGACAATAATTTACGAACAAATTTCATTATTTGGAAATGTATGTAATTATACCAACACTAATATTACAGAAATAAACAAATTTATGGAAAATTCCCGAACAGCAAATTTACTAAAGTTCTAGTAAATTTACTAAATGAAACTTTACTGTAATATTACATACATATGTACTTTTCTAACCCGTTAGTAATATAGCATATTCCAATAATGTTTGTAATAGTTCTGATATCATTGTATTTTTAAACAATTATATTAAAATTGATAGTATACATTGTAATTCTTACTATATAATGTTGTTGCATTATTTATACATTCTCGTTACGACGTCTTAGAAGACAGTTTTTTTGTTAAAAATAGTTTCTCTTTGAACTCATTATTTTACTACTTTTATGTTAGATATTTTGATTATGTTTTTTCAAATAAAAAATGAATTTATCAATGAAATTATTGAATTTTATTTATTTTCAAATGTCATATGAAATAAATCATACCTTTGTCTTTGGAGTTTTATAAAGTAGAAGTAAAACCGGTTTCAAGATGCACCATAATTTCGTCCATGATTTTAAAGTTCCACGAACAATAACGGATGCATCTTTTAACGAACTAAGTAATTCATTTCCTACACATTTCCTTCAACGACGGTAATTCTTCCTTTGTGCTTTATAAGATTCTTTACGTGTTATTACGATGCAGCACAATCAATTAACTGAAAAATGTAAAATGTGAAATGTAAAATATGTTGTTTTGTTTAATAGATTTTAGTTTTGACAAATGTAAGTACATGAAATGTAAATTATAGAAAACAACACAACCGTAGCTGTATTGTCTCAATAAACATTGATCGCATTTATGTTAAAAATAAATTAAAAAAAAAAAAAGAATATGAATGTGTACCTGGGTATGCCGGGCCTAGACTATTGCTTAACTTAACTTCACTAGAAGGCAATTTTGGTAGTATTTGCAATATGGTTTTGATTTTCTTATCATCACTTTGAACAACAGCACGAGAAGTACTTGTAGTTGGTGAAGTCATTTCGTTATTATTTCCTGGTAGATGATGACATTCCAATTTCCAAGTTTACATCAAATCCAACCACCCTACTACATTTGTCAGTTAACCATATTAAACAAATTTTTCCGATACACACATAATACACAGGTTAAATTTTA
Organism: Clivina fossor; assembly: GCA_963966155.1. Classification (NCBI taxonomy): domain Eukaryota; kingdom Metazoa; phylum Arthropoda; class Insecta; order Coleoptera; family Carabidae; genus Clivina; species Clivina fossor. The sequence continues at coordinate 9,130,500 of OZ014554.1, forward strand.
TATACGCATCATCATATAACTAAACTAAACCTAACTAAATAAAGTGCAATGATATAATCATCTTTGCTATTTATTTTAACTTGACACAATTAACTGGACTTAACTTTGACAGCACACGAATTGCAAATAACAAATATTCCATTCCTGATTCCATTCCACTGGTTATGATTCAGCACAATTCACAAAGTAAGGTTCATTGGATTGCAAACGCAACGCACCGACGGACGTTTAACGCAGAATTGTATTTATTCAATGGTTGATGATTTTTAATACACTAATATTTAAGGTCGAATTTCGCTTGTGATGTAAAATTCGGCTGCCGGCCAATAGGATTACGCTATTACGAGTTTGCGCAGATCCGAGGTCAGCGAGATAGTTTTTATTTTATTATAAAAAAAAGCCCCCTCTTACTATATTATATATTATATATACAATAGTATGATCTTCTATAGCTCTGTGGTAAGATGTTGGATTCGGAGCCTGAAGATTACTAGTTCGAATCCGCGCTAAAACAAGAATTTTTTTTTGTTTTTTTTTATTCTTCTTAATAATAATAATAATAATAATAATAATAGTAATTTTAGAGTGTTAATGAAAATTTTAGTTATGTAGAATTTTGTTTTGTTTTTAATCTGTATTTATGAAATAATAATAATAATATATAAATACGAAGTTGGTATTGAAATTTAGTGATATTCCTGTCAAATGATGTATTAAAGGCGATAGTAAAAGAAAGAAAAAGATATGAAAAAAGTGATCATGATATCAAGTAAAAAGTTAATTATTAATTTTATGAAAATATTATGTGTGTGTGTGTGTGTGTGTGTATGTAGATGTAAGGAAAAGCATTATATTATATATGTAGTAAAAAATTTCTTTTATATGAAAAAAAAAATGATGGTTCTCAAAAGAACCGGTGATTGATTTTATATGTATAAAATTTCTTCTTTTTATGCAGATGGGGAAAATGCTGAAGAGAAATTAAGCACGTTCGCCACGAATACGTCTGGCTAATTGAATATCTTTTGGCATAATGGTAACACGTTTTGCGTGAATAGCACACAAGTTTGTATCTTCAAATAAACCAACAAGATATGCTTCGCTAGCTTCTTGCAATGCCATAACGGCTGAACTTTGGAAACGTAAATCGGTTTTGAAATCTTGAGCAATTTCACGAACCAAACGTTGGAAAGGTAATTTTCTGATTAATAATTCAGTACTTTTTTGATAACGACGAATTTCTCTAAGTGCAACAGTACCTGGCCGATAACGATGTGGTTTTTTAACTCCACCAGTTGCTGGTGCACTTTTTCTTGCAGCTTTCGTAGCCAGTTGTTTTCTTGGTGCTTTACCACCAGTCGATTTACGGGCCGTTTGCTTGGTACGTGCCATTTTGTTGTTTTTATTTTATTGTAATTGTAATTTAGAAAAACAACACAATAATATATTATAAATGGAGATAATGACGCAACGACACTATAGATACAAGTGACAAAATCAAGCCGACAAAAGCGGTAGTATTTATAATCTGTTATTTGTAAACTTTTACGATTGGTTGAAACACATATCCCCTCTACATTGTGCGGAAGACTTTATAAATATGACGGTCGATCTTGCTGGTTTCGTACTCATTGTTGCTTAGTTCCACGCCGTGTACGTGTTGTGTTTGTTGTAAATTTTGTGAAAACAAGTAAATAACAATATAAAATAATGACTGGACGTGGTAAAGGGGGCAAAGGGTTGGGAAAAGGAGGTGCTAAACGTCATCGTAAAGTTTTACGTGATAATATCCAAGGTATTACCAAGCCCGCTATTAGACGTTTAGCTCGTCGCGGTGGTGTAAAACGTATTTCTGGTTTAATCTATGAAGAAACACGTGGTGTATTGAAGGTATTTCTTGAAAATGTAATCAGAGATGCAGTTACATACACCGAGCATGCTAAACGTAAAACCGTAACAGCTATGGATGTCGTTTATGCATTGAAACGCCAAGGACGCACATTGTACGGTTTTGGTGGTTAAATAAAACGCGCTGTTTCTATATAATTTTTCTGGAAAAACAACCAACAAGAAATCTAGAAGAACCAAATGTTAAAACAAGGCCCTTTTTAGGGCCATAAATTTACATTAAAAAAAGATTTTTTTACACATATAAAAATGCAGCGTTTAATTAATACAAAAATCTTACAATATTCATATTTATTTTATCGTTTTATATTAATTAGATATAAAATTTATATAAATATTGATATATTTTTCACTTAAATAAACAACTATATTTTATTAAATGCAATTTTAATAATCATACATATACAATAATACATGACATATGTTTAAATAATGCGCCAATACATTAAGAAAAAAAAAAAAATTATCACCCTGTATGCAGTCCATTTACATTACTCATATGATTCACGGGCGGTTTGGTTTCTCATAATTATTTATTATAGTTCTAAATATTTACATTTATTGTTACACATTCACATATACATACACATACACATACATAAATATATAAATACACATATATAAATAATTTCCGATTGTTTTAAACAATTTCAATTGCACATAAATATATATATATATAAATAATTTCCGATTGTTTTAAACAATTTCAAGTGCATTATCAAGCAACATATAACAAATTTTTAGATATAATTGTAGTTTTTTTTTTTTTTTATTATTATTATTTTTCTAATTAAAATTAAAAAATGTCAACGACACGCGGTGTTCCCAGGCGGTCACCCATCCAAGTACTAACCGCGCCCAATATTGCTTGACTGCCGTGATCGGACGAGAACGGGTATTTTCAATGTGGTATGGCCGTTGACGTAAATAATAATTTTAATCCATTTACTTATATAAGCATTATATATTGAAAACTATTCTTTTAAATATATATTTTGTGGTTCTGAAAAGAACCTGTATATTAATATAGAAAAGAATTAATCTTTTCCCGTCTTTTTTTTTGTTGATTTGTTATAAATTTACTTAGAACTAGTGTATTTAGTAACAGCTTTTGTTCCTTCAGATACAGCGTGCTTAGCTAATTCACCAGGCAATAATAGACGAACGGCAGTTTGAATTTCCCGACTGGTAATTGTTGAACGTTTATTATAGTGTGCCAAACGAGATGCTTCGGCAGCAATACGTTCAAAAATATCATTTACAAAACTGTTCATGATGCTCATGGCTTTACTAGAAATACCAGTGTCAGGATGAACTTGTTTCAATACTTTGTAAATGTACATTGCGTAACTTTCCTTCCTGCGCCGTTTCCTTTTCTTATCATCCTTGGAAATATTTTTCTGAGCTTTGCCAGCTTTCTTTGCTGCTTTTCCACTGGCCTTTGGCGGCATATTGATTGATAAGCACAAATTAACGTAGTATACTTCTCACACAGACGAACGAACGAAAACGAGAAATAACTGAATGAGTAGTTCGGCTTGAAAACGCTTGGTTTTATGTACGTATCTGTACTAAACACAAACAGCTGTGTCCTGTCACTGAAACAGAAACAGTTAGTTCTTACTCTTTCTAGTATATTGAAACGTTGTCCGATTGGTTAAAATTTAAGCATGCTTAATCGTATATAGCCGAGTAGAACAAAATTTTTCGAATCAGATTCTATTTTACTTACGATACGATACGTTCGTCAAGTAAAGTTCGTATTAATTCTTTATTTTAAAATAAAATATATTTAATTTACCAACATGTCTGGCCGTGGCAAGGGGGGAAAAGTTAAGGGGAAGGCAAAGAGCCGTTCCAATCGTGCTGGATTACAATTTCCAGTTGGTCGTATTCATCGTTTATTACGTAAAGGCAATTATGCTGAACGAGTAGGTGCTGGTGCACCAGTATATTTAGCAGCCGTTATGGAATATCTTGCTGCTGAAGTTTTGGAATTGGCAGGCAACGCTGCTCGTGATAATAAGAAGACAAGAATAATTCCACGTCATTTACAATTGGCTATTCGTAATGATGAAGAATTGAATAAATTATTATCCGGTGTTACTATCGCTCAAGGTGGTGTATTGCCAAATATTCAAGCTGTATTGTTACCTAAAAAGACAGAAAAATCAACATAAACAAACAACAACAACAAACAAACAAAAAAAAAATCCGGCCCTTTTAGGGGCCACAATTTACTTATATTTAAAAGAAATTTTTGCGCAATAGAATGCACCGCTTACAATTAAATATATATATATATATATATATAATAAATTAAAAAAATTATTACCTATTTATTGATATTATATTTTCATTTAAACGGTGTGCTATTGAATAATTTTCAAATCATCACCTGGTATGCAATCCACCTGCATTACTCATATGGTTTACGGGCGGTAGTCATTGCTATAATGATAAAACAAATTGACATTTATAACAGAGCGCATGCTTTTGGTTTGTCATTATAATTAATTATTATAGTACTTAATATTTAAGATATTAAGATATTTCATACCCGATTTCTCCTAGTTACACCACATGTCCCACGTAAAAAATCTCAATTTACAGCAGTCATTTTATGCTTTTACAGCGAAATAAATCCAACATTTTAATACCATATATCAAGAACGTACTGCACCAAAACAGCATTCTATATATTTAAATGAGCTTCTTTGGAAACATTTACACTTCTAGCAAAAGTACCTAAAACACCCAGAACCAGTTTTAACACTTCTTTCAATTTCACGATCAAAAATGATCATCTTTACTTAGATAATAAACTACATAAATTCATCTACCTGCTTTAAACGTTCACCATCAACAGATAGATACATTACACATTCAGTAGTCATTATAATTATTAATTTGTCATTATAATGTCAAATATAGATATATTTAACTTAACCATTTATGCCATATATATGTAACAGTGAATTTTATTTACTACATAAATTTGTGCAAGCATTTATCATAAAATTAAATCTAAATTTATAGTTAAATTACTCACTCAGCAGATATATTATAGTTATTCTAGATTATTTCCAATAATACAATCGTAACCATACTAAAGATACGTATATTGTGGAACCTTTCTTGGTAAATTATTGAATAATATTATTTTTATCTTCATCAATATTATAATATTTAATATATGTAGTTCTGATGGTCGAACATATTTAAGTAATACAAATATCTTGCTACAAATATCGGCTAACCTAGAAACAGAAAAATAAAAATCTGTCAAATTAAATCACATATAGATATAAACTTAAATCACTTAAGTAAAACATAATCACAATTTACATAGTTATCCTAATAATATATTTGCATTTATTTTCATTACTGTATAATACAATAAATTGGTTAATTAAACTCATATATCTGTATATAAATCATATATGTATATAAGCACAAATAACTTAAATAAAATATAATCACAATTAATATAAAATTATTACCTGTAAATTAGATAATCAAAACCGTTTTAATTAGAGTAATTTGACACTTTGATAATAAAATCAAATGTCAAAAATACGTTTTAAACTTTTTTGCAAAAACTGTATTCATCTAATGCCATCTAATGAGAAAAAGTTAAACCTCATATAAAAGTTTCTTTTGGAAGGAAATGTATGTCTGACTGCGCGGCAAGGGGAAAACATATATATTTTTTTTTGTTTTTAATATTTAAATCATATTTATAGTTTTCAATAATTCAATTATAGCAGTTACAATTACAGCAGTCATTTTATGCTTTTACAGCGAAATAAATCCAACCTTTTAATACCATATATCAAGAACGTACTGCACCAAAACAGCATTCTATATATTCAAATGGGCTTCTTTGGAAACATTTACACTTCTAGCAAAAGTACCTAAAACACCCAGAAGCAGTTTTAACACTTCTTTCAATTTCACGATCAAAAATGATCATCTTTACTTAGATAATAAACTACATAAATTTATCTACCTGCTTTAAACGTTCACCATCAACAGATAGATAAATTACACATTCAGTAGTCATTATAATTATTAATTTGTCATTATAATGTCAAATATAGATATATTTCACTTAACCAATAACCATTTATGCCATATATATGTAACAGTGAATTTTATTTACTACATAAATTTGTGCATGCATTTATCATAAAACTAAATCTAAATTTATAGTTAAATTACTCACTCAGCAGATATATTATAGTTATTCTAGATTATTTCCAATAATACAATCGTAACCATACTAAAGATACGTATATTATGGAACCTTTCTTGGTAAATTATTGAATAATATTATTTTTATCTTCATCAATATTATAATATTTAATATATGTAGTTCTGATGGTCGAACATATTTAAGTAATACAAATATCTTGCTACAAATATCGGCTAACCTAGAAACAGAAAAATAAAAATCTGTCAAATTAAATCACATATAGATATAAACTTAAATCACTTAAGTAAAACATAATCACAATTTACATAGTTATCCTAATAATATATTTGCATTTATTTTCATTACTGTATAATACAATAAATTGGTTAATTAAACTCATATATCTGTATATAAATCATATATGTATATAAGCACAAATAACTTAAATAAAATATAATCACAATTAATATAAAATTATTACCTGTAAATTAGATAATCAAAACCGTTTTAATTAGAGTAATTTGACACTTTGATAATAATAAAGTGTCAAATGTCAAAAATACGTTTTAAATTTTTTTGCAAAAACTGTATTCATCTAATGCCATCTAATGAGAGAAAGTTAAACCGCATATAAAAATTATATATATATATATATATATATATATATATATATATATATTTGTTTTTAATATTTAAATCATATTTATAATTTTCAATAATTCAATTAAATTATATTAGATAATCAAAACCGTTTTAATTAGAGTAATTTGACACTTTGATAATAAAACCAAATGTCAAAAATAGGTTTTAAAGTTTTTTGCAAAAACTGTATTCATCTAATGCCATCTAATGAGAAAAAGTTAAACCGCATATAAAAATTTGTTTTGTATTTTTGTATTCATATAGCATATTCATATTAATTTTATTTCGCATAAAAGTATAATATGTATTTGATAATATGGTTAATGTAACTATTAGCAAATAGTATTTTTACATCAACAGTTTTTATAATTATAAATTTATAATACTTTTACTAAATGCACATTAACCACATGTACCCAAACGGGTGTGTGGCTCAAACTCTTTCCAAGACTAATGTAATTATTAGCAATTAGTATTTTGACATCAACAGTTTCTATAATAACATTTATAATACTTTATACTACCATACACTATCATGTCATGTATCCAAACGGAGATATGGGACAAACTCTTTCCAATATCTTGAAATTAATTTTCTCCAAACAATTTATATTTAATATAAAACTATTTTTAATGTGTTTATATTATACTTTAACAAAACAATTATGTTATCTATATACGAATTTAGATGAATAGCAAAATATAGTAATTTAGAAAAATGATCTGACATTTTTTTTTTTTTTTTTAATAATTTACGACAATGTAATTATTACTAATTTGTACGCTTGTAAATAACCATAGAGTTTTAAAGCTTTTACAAAACAAATAATATATTCAATTTACTTAATAGCTGCAAATGCACTAAATAAATATTTGCATTGACAATTGCTTTCAATTTGTATACGAGTTACGACGAGTTTGTACAATATAGAGAATTTCTATATACCTAAATATTTTTCTAATAAATATTTATTTTTAAATATAAAAATTATTATGATATATTTGTATATTTATTAACCTTTGTGTATCTGAAACCATTTTATAAATTTTCTTACTATTTAATTTAGTAGAAAAATAAATATATACTTGAATTGAAAATTATTATTAATTATTTTTTTCTTTTTTTTAAATTTTTTTCTAGAAAAACATACTTTCATATAAAACTTATCAAATAATTTTACTATAATATACTATTATTTATTATTCTTTTTTTTTTTAACTATAATATACATAGGACTATTATGAAATATTATATAAATAATAATTAATGAAATATAATGTAATAAAAATTAAATAAAATAACTAAAAAGAGAGAATATAGGTATATTTTATTTTAGATATTATTTATTATTAAAAGCATTTAGGTATTTTGAAAAATGTGTGAAAAAATTCTTTAATGTAATTTAATTTGTGGTTTCTAAAGAAACCGTTGTTTTTATTATTATCTCTATACATATAGATAGAGGTATGTATGTATATGATAATAATTTGGAGAAATTATTTCTTCTTTGGAGAAGAAACTTTTTTCTTAATTGTTTTTGGTTTAGTAGTTTTCGGTTTTGGTGATTTTGGTTTCTTAACAGGTGATTTAATTGTTCTCTTAGCTTTTGACGGTGATTTTGTAGATTTAGTTTTAGTAGCAGCAGCAGCAGATTTTGTTTTCTTAGCTGCTTTTACTGATGATGTTTTAGCAGTAGATAATTTTTTTGCTTCAGATTTTTCATTTGAAGTACTAGCTGCTGCTTTTGATTTTTTAGCAGCAGTAGCTTTAGTAGTTTTTTTGATTACTGATGATTTTTTTGTTTTTGTTGCAGTTGCTGCTGGTTTTTTCGCATTAGAAGTGGAGGTGGTAGTAGTACCAGAAGATTTCTTCTTTGTCACAGCATTCGCAGCCAATTTGAATGAACCAGATGCACCTTTTCCTTTTGTTTGAACAAGTGTTCCAGATGCAACACTAGCTTTAATATATTTTCGAATAAATGGTGCTAATTTTTCACCATCGACTTTGTAAGTAGCCGAAATATATTTCTTTATCGCTTGTAATGAAGAACCACCACGTTCTTTTAGATTTTGGACGGCATTATTTACCATAACAGCTGTAGTTGGATGCGAAGCTTTTGATGCGGATGATTTTTTTTCTTTCTTTGGCGAAGATTTCTTCGAAATTTGTTGATTTTCCGAAGAAATATTTGCTGTAGCAGTTGTTACGTCTGTTACGTCTGCCATCTTTCAAAATTGAATGAATTCAATGAAGAAGAATTGAAATTATTAACAACCAGTTAAGGTAGTAGTTAAATGATAATTCTTTCTATAAACGAAAGATCCAAATTTGACCACTTTTCATGTTGTGTAGGTATATATCGAATCGAACCGAATAGAAAAATGAAATTTTTGAAACGAATAATATAGTAATGTGCTTTGATATTTTACATTTTAAATAATATAAAAACAATAGAGTGTAAAATGTTTTTGAAAAACTTGAAAATGCATTCAATATAGATGTATGTTTTCGAAAAAAATTAATACCAAATGCTAAATATAATTATAGAGCAGAAAACTAATTTCAAATTGGCTAGAGTAATACTAGAATCTGAGAATGTTTTAAATTATATCAAATTTTCGTAATTAAATAAAAAATAAGTATAATAGAAATATGTTAAAATAAAAATAGGATAAAATATCTAATGTAAATAATAAAAATATGATTAGTATAAATATATTTAAAAAGGAAAAAAAATTAATAAAAATTACGTTGTATAACTGTTATTTCTTATCTAGAGATATACTTATTATACGGTATGTACGTAATCATAGTGTATATTGAGAAATATAAATAAAACTTTAATTTAATAATATAACTAAGTAAAAGAAAAATGATGTAATGTCATTTTTGAAACATACATATAATAATAATTTTTGTAACATAGTAAAAAAAAAAAAAATCTTTCCGAACTAACAATATTAAAATAAAAGAGTATACCTATTAACAGTATATTGATAAAAGAAGAAATAGGAATTTAGCTAAATAGATAAAGTGTGAAGGCACTGATTTAAATAAAATCTGGATTTCTTTAATGAATAACTTGTAAAATTTTATAATCTAGTTGAGTTAAATTTTCTTAGCTAATACCTTGTTGTTTCTGTTTGTTTATTATTTATAGGTACTATATAATTTTAGTTTTTATTTTATTATAAAAAAAAGCCCCCTCTTACTATATTATATATTATATATACAATAGTATGATCTTCTATAGCTCTGTGGTAAGATGTTGGATTCGGAGCCTGAAGATTACTAGTTCGAATCCGCGCTAAAACAAGAATTTTTTTTTGTTTTTTTTTATTCTTCTTAATAATAATAATAATAATAATAATAATAGTAATTTTAGAGTGTTAATGAAAATTTTAGTTATGTAGAATTTTGTTTTGTTTTTAATCTGTATTTATGAAATAATAATAATAATATATAAATACGAAGTTGGTATTGAAATTTAGTGATATTCCTGTCAAATGATGTATTAAAGGCGATAGTAAAAGAAAGAAAAAGATATGAAAAAAGTGATCATGATATCAAGTAAAAAGTTAATTATTAATTTTATGAAAATATTATGTGTGTGTGTGTGTGTGTGTGTATGTAGATGTAAGGAAAAGCATTATATTATATATGTAGTAAAAAATTTCTTTTATATGAAAAAAAAAATGATGGTTCTCAAAAGAACCGGTGATTGATTTTATATGTATAAAATTTCTTCTTTTTATGCAGATGGGGAAAATGCTGAAGAGAAATTAAGCACGTTCGCCACGAATACGTCTGGCTAATTGAATATCTTTTGGCATAATGGTAACACGTTTTGCGTGAATAGCACACAAGTTTGTATCTTCAAATAAACCAACAAGATATGCTTCGCTAGCTTCTTGCAATGCCATAACGGCTGAACTTTGGAAACGTAAATCGGTTTTGAAATCTTGAGCAATTTCACGAACCAAACGTTGGAAAGGTAATTTTCTGATTAATAATTCAGTACTTTTTTGATAACGACGAATTTCTCTAAGTGCAACAGTACCTGGCCGATAACGATGTGGTTTTTTAACTCCACCAGTTGCTGGTGCACTTTTTCTTGCAGCTTTCGTAGCCAGTTGTTTTCTTGGTGCTTTACCACCAGTCGATTTACGGGCCGTTTGCTTGGTACGTGCCATTTTGTTGTTTTTATTTTATTGTAATTGTAATTTAGAAAAACAACACAATAATATATTATAAATGGAGATAATGACGCAACGACACTATAGATACAAGTGACAAAATCAAGCCGACAAAAGCGGTAGTATTTATAATCTGTTATTTGTAAACTTTTACGATTGGTTGAAACACATATCCCCTCTACATTGTGCGGAAGACTTTATAAATATGACGGTCGATCTTGCTGGTTTCGTACTCATTGTTGCTTAGTTCCACGCCGTGTACGTGTTGTGTTTGTTGTAAATTTTGTGAAAACAAGTAAATAACAATATAAAATAATGACTGGACGTGGTAAAGGGGGCAAAGGGTTGGGAAAAGGAGGTGCTAAACGTCATCGTAAAGTTTTACGTGATAATATCCAAGGTATTACCAAGCCCGCTATTAGACGTTTAGCTCGTCGCGGTGGTGTAAAACGTATTTCTGGTTTAATCTATGAAGAAACACGTGGTGTATTGAAGGTATTTCTTGAAAATGTAATCAGAGATGCAGTTACATACACCGAGCATGCTAAACGTAAAACCGTAACAGCTATGGATGTCGTTTATGCATTGAAACGCCAAGGACGCACATTGTACGGTTTTGGTGGTTAAATAAAACGCGCTGTTTCTATATAATTTTTCTGGAAAAACAACCAACAAGAAATCTAGAAGAACCAAATGTTAAAACAAGGCCCTTTTTAGGGCCATAAATTTACATTAAAAAAAGATTTTTTTACACATATAAAAATGCAGCGTTTAATTAATACAAAAATCTTACAATATTCATATTTATTTTATCGTTTTATATTAATTAGATATAAAATTTATATAAATATTGATATATTTTTCACTTAAATAAACAACTATATTTTATTAAATGCAATTTTAATAATCATACATATACAATAATACATGACATATGTTTAAATAATGCGCCAATACATTAAGAAAAAAAAAAAAATTATCACCCTGTATGCAGTCCATTTACATTACTCATATGATTCACGGGCGGTTTGGTTTCTCATAATTATTTATTATAGTTCTAAATATTTACATTTATTGTTACACATTCACATATACATACACATACACATACATAAATATATAAATACACATATATAAATAATTTCCGATTGTTTTAAACAATTTCAATTGCACATAAATATATATATATATAATAATTTCCGATTGTTTTAAACAATTTCAAGTGCATTATCAAGCAACATATAACAAATTTTTAGATATAATTGTAGTTTTTTTTTTTTTTTATTATTATTATTTTTCTAATTAAAATTAAAAAATGTCAACGACACGCGGTGTTCCCAGGCGGTCACCCATCCAAGTACTAACCGCGCCCAATATTGCTTGACTGCCGTGATCGGACGAGAACGGGTATTTTCAATGTGGTATGGCCGTTGACGTAAATAATAATTTTAATCCATTTACTTATATAAGCATTATATATTGAAAACTATTCTTTTAAATATATATTTTGTGGTTCTGAAAAGAACCTGTATATTAATATAGAAAAGAATTAATCTTTTCCCGTCTTTTTTTTTGTTGATTTGTTATAAATTTACTTAGAACTAGTGTATTTAGTAACAGCTTTTGTTCCTTCAGATACAGCGTGCTTAGCTAATTCACCAGGCAATAATAGACGAACGGCAGTTTGAATTTCCCGACTGGTAATTGTTGAACGTTTATTATAGTGTGCCAAACGAGATGCTTCGGCAGCAATACGTTCAAAAATATCATTTACAAAACTGTTCATGATGCTCATGGCTTTACTAGAAATACCAGTGTCAGGATGAACTTGTTTCAATACTTTGTAAATGTACATTGCGTAACTTTCCTTCCTGCGCCGTTTCCTTTTCTTATCATCCTTGGAAATATTTTTCTGAGCTTTGCCAGCTTTCTTTGCTGCTTTTCCACTGGCCTTTGGCGGCATATTGATTGATAAGCACAAATTAACGTAGTATACTTCTCACACAGACGAACGAACGAAAACGAGAAATAACTGAATGAGTAGTTCGGCTTGAAAACGCTTGGTTTTATGTACGTATCTGTACTAAACACAAACAGCTGTGTCCTGTCACTGAAACAGAAACAGTTAGTTCTTACTCTTTCTAGTATATTGAAACGTTGTCCGATTGGTTAAAATTTAAGCATGCTTAATCGTATATAGCCGAGTAGAACAAAATTTTTCGAATCAGATTCTATTTTACTTACGATACGATACGTTCGTCAAGTAAAGTTCGTATTAATTCTTTATTTTAAAATAAAATATATTTAATTTACCAACATGTCTGGCCGTGGCAAGGGGGGAAAAGTTAAGGGGAAGGCAAAGAGCCGTTCCAATCGTGCTGGATTACAATTTCCAGTTGGTCGTATTCATCGTTTATTACGTAAAGGCAATTATGCTGAACGAGTAGGTGCTGGTGCACCAGTATATTTAGCAGCCGTTATGGAATATCTTGCTGCTGAAGTTTTGGAATTGGCAGGCAACGCTGCTCGTGATAATAAGAAGACAAGAATAATTCCACGTCATTTACAATTGGCTATTCGTAATGATGAAGAATTGAATAAATTATTATCCGGTGTTACTATCGCTCAAGGTGGTGTATTGCCAAATATTCAAGCTGTATTGTTACCTAAAAAGACAGAAAAATCAACATAAACAAACAACAACAACAAACAAACAAAAAAAAAATCCGGCCCTTTTAGGGGCCACAATTTACTTATATTTAAAAGAAATTTTTGCGCAATAGAATGCACCGCTTACAATTAATATATATATATATATATATATAATAAATTAAAAAAATTATTACCTATTTATTGATATTATATTTTCATTTAAACGGTGTGCTATTGAATAATTTTCAAATCATCACCTGGTATGCAATCCACCTGCATTACTCATATGGTTTACGGGCGGTAGTCATTGCTATAATGATAAAACAAATTGACATTTATAACAGAGCGCATGCTTTTGGTTTGTCATTATAATTAATTATTATAGTACTTAATATTTAAGATATTAAGATATTTCATACCCGATTTCTCCTAGTTACACCACATGTCCCACGTAAAAAATCTCAATTTACAGCAGTCATTTTATGCTTTTACAGCGAAATAAATCCAACATTTTAATACCATATATCAAGAACGTACTGCACCAAAACAGCATTCTATATATTTAAATGAGCTTCTTTGGAAACATTTACACTTCTAGCAAAAGTACCTAAAACACCCAGAACCAGTTTTAACACTTCTTTCAATTTCACGATCAAAAATGATCATCTTTACTTAGATAATAAACTACATAAATTCATCTACCTGCTTTAAACGTTCACCATCAACAGATAGATACATTACACATTCAGTAGTCATTATAATTATTAATTTGTCATTATAATGTCAAATATAGATATATTTAACTTAACCATTTATGCCATATATATGTAACAGTGAATTTTATTTACTACATAAATTTGTGCAAGCATTTATCATAAAATTAAATCTAAATTTATAGTTAAATTACTCACTCAGCAGATATATTATAGTTATTCTAGATTATTTCCAATAATACAATCGTAACCATACTAAAGATACGTATATTGTGGAACCTTTCTTGGTAAATTATTGAATAATATTATTTTTATCTTCATCAATATTATAATATTTAATATATGTAGTTCTGATGGTCGAACATATTTAAGTAATACAAATATCTTGCTACAAATATCGGCTAACCTAGAAACAGAAAAATAAAAATCTGTCAAATTAAATCACATATAGATATAAACTTAAATCACTTAAGTAAAACATAATCACAATTTACATAGTTATCCTAATAATATATTTGCATTTATTTTCATTACTGTATAATACAATAAATTGGTTAATTAAACTCATATATCTGTATATAAATCATATATGTATATAAGCACAAATAACTTAAATAAAATATAATCACAATTAATATAAAATTATTACCTGTAAATTAGATAATCAAAACCGTTTTAATTAGAGTAATTTGACACTTTGATAATAAAATCAAATGTCAAAAATACGTTTTAAACTTTTTTGCAAAAACTGTATTCATCTAATGCCATCTAATGAGAAAAAGTTAAACCTCATATAAAAGTTTCTTTTGGAAGGAAATGTATGTCTGACTGCGCGGCAAGGGGAAAACATATATATTTTTTTTTGTTTTTAATATTTAAATCATATTTATAGTTTTCAATAATTCAATTATAGCAGTTACAATTACAGCAGTCATTTTATGCTTTTACAGCGAAATAAATCCAACCTTTTAATACCATATATCAAGAACGTACTGCACCAAAACAGCATTCTATATATTCAAATGGGCTTCTTTGGAAACATTTACACTTCTAGCAAAAGTACCTAAAACACCCAGAAGCAGTTTTAACACTTCTTTCAATTTCACGATCAAAAATGATCATCTTTACTTAGATAATAAACTACATAAATTTATCTACCTGCTTTAAACGTTCACCATCAACAGATAGATAAATTACACATTCAGTAGTCATTATAATTATTAATTTGTCATTATAATGTCAAATATAGATATATTTCACTTAACCAATAACCATTTATGCCATATATATGTAACAGTGAATTTTATTTACTACATAAATTTGTGCATGCATTTATCATAAAACTAAATCTAAATTTATAGTTAAATTACTCACTCAGCAGATATATTATAGTTATTCTAGATTATTTCCAATAATACAATCGTAACCATACTAAAGATACGTATATTATGGAACCTTTCTTGGTAAATTATTGAATAATATTATTTTTATCTTCATCAATATTATAATATTTAATATATGTAGTTCTGATGGTCGAACATATTTAAGTAATACAAATATCTTGCTACAAATATCGGCTAACCTAGAAACAGAAAAATAAAAATCTGTCAAATTAAATCACATATAGATATAAACTTAAATCACTTAAGTAAAACATAATCACAATTTACATAGTTATCCTAATAATATATTTGCATTTATTTTCATTACTGTATAATACAATAAATTGGTTAATTAAACTCATATATCTGTATATAAATCATATATGTATATAAGCACAAATAACTTAAATAAAATATAATCACAATTAATATAAAATTATTACCTGTAAATTAGATAATCAAAACCGTTTTAATTAGAGTAATTTGACACTTTGATAATAATAAAGTGTCAAATGTCAAAAATACGTTTTAAATTTTTTTGCAAAAACTGTATTCATCTAATGCCATCTAATGAGAGAAAGTTAAACCGCATATAAAAATTTATATATATATATATATATATATATATATATATATATATTTGTTTTTAATATTTAAATCATATTTATAATTTTCAATAATTCAATTAAATTATATTAGATAATCAAAACCGTTTTAATTAGAGTAATTTGACACTTTGATAATAAAACCAAATGTCAAAAATAGGTTTTAAAGTTTTTTGCAAAAACTGTATTCATCTAATGCCATCTAATGAGAAAAAGTTAAACCGCATATAAAAATTTGTTTTGTATTTTTGTATTCATATAGCATATTCATATTAATTTTATTTCGCATAAAAGTATAATATGTATTTGATAATATGGTTAATGTAACTATTAGCAAATAGTATTTTTACATCAACAGTTTTTATAATTATAAATTTATAATACTTTTACTAAATGCACATTAACCACATGTACCCAAACGGGTGTGTGGCTCAAACTCTTTCCAAGACTAATGTAATTATTAGCAATTAGTATTTTGACATCAACAGTTTCTATAATAACATTTATAATACTTTATACTACCATACACTATCATGTCATGTATCCAAACGGAGATATGGGACAAACTCTTTCCAATATCTTGAAATTAATTTTCTCCAAACAATTATATTTAATATAAAACTATTTTTAATGTGTTTATATTATACTTTAACAAAACAATTATGTTATCTATATACGAATTTAGATGAATAGCAAAATATAGTAATTTAGAAAAATGATCTGACATTTTTTTTTTTTTTTTTAATAATTTACGACAATGTAATTATTACTAATTTGTACGCTTGTAAATAACCATAGAGTTTTAAAGCTTTTACAAAACAAATAATATATTCAATTTACTTAATAGCTGCAAATGCACTAAATAAATATTTGCATTGACAATTGCTTTCAATTTGTATACGAGTTACGACGAGTTTGTACAATATAGAGAATTTCTATATACCTAAATATTTTTCTAATAAATATTTATTTTTAAATATAAAAATTATTATGATATATTTGTATATTTATTAACCTTTGTGTATCTGAAACCATTTTATAAATTTTCTTACTATTTAATTTAGTAGAAAAATAAATATATACTTGAATTGAAAATTATTATTAATTATTTTTTTCTTTTTTTTAAATTTTTTTCTAGAAAAACATACTTTCATATAAAACTTATCAAATAATTTTACTATAATATACTATTATTTATTATTCTTTTTTTTTTTAACTATAATATACATAGGACTATTATGAAATATTATATAAATAATAATTAATGAAATATAATGTAATAAAAATTAAATAAAATAACTAAAAAGAGAGAATATAGGTATATTTTATTTTAGATATTATTTATTATTAAAAGCATTTAGGTATTTTGAAAAATGTGTGAAAAAATTCTTTAATGTAATTTAATTTGTGGTTTCTAAAGAAACCGTTGTTTTTATTATTATCTCTATACATATAGATAGAGGTATGTATGTATATGATAATAATTTGGAGAAATTATTTCTTCTTTGGAGAAGAAACTTTTTTCTTAATTGTTTTTGGTTTAGTAGTTTTCGGTTTTGGTGATTTTGGTTTCTTAACAGGTGATTTAATTGTTCTCTTAGCTTTTGACGGTGATTTTGTAGATTTAGTTTTAGTAGCAGCAGCAGCAGATTTTGTTTTCTTAGCTGCTTTTACTGATGATGTTTTAGCAGTAGATAATTTTTTTGCTTCAGATTTTTCATTTGAAGTACTAGCTGCTGCTTTTGATTTTTTAGCAGCAGTAGCTTTAGTAGTTTTTTTGATTACTGATGATTTTTTTGTTTTTGTTGCAGTTGCTGCTGGTTTTTTCGCATTAGAAGTGGAGGTGGTAGTAGTACCAGAAGATTTCTTCTTTGTCACAGCATTCGCAGCCAATTTGAATGAACCAGATGCACCTTTTCCTTTTGTTTGAACAAGTGTTCCAGATGCAACACTAGCTTTAATATATTTTCGAATAAATGGTGCTAATTTTTCACCATCGACTTTGTAAGTAGCCGAAATATATTTCTTTATCGCTTGTAATGAAGAACCACCACGTTCTTTTAGATTTTGGACGGCATTATTTACCATAACAGCTGTAGTTGGATGCGAAGCTTTTGATGCGGATGATTTTTTTTCTTTCTTTGGCGAAGATTTCTTCGAAATTTGTTGATTTTCCGAAGAAATATTTGCTGTAGCAGTTGTTACGTCTGTTACGTCTGCCATCTTTCAAAATTGAATGAATTCAATGAAGAAGAATTGAAATTATTAACAACCAGTTAAGGTAGTAGTTAAATGATAATTCTTTCTATAAACGAAAGATCCAAATTTGACCACTTTTCATGTTGTGTAGGTATATATCGAATCGAACCGAATAGAAAAATGAAATTTTTGAAACGAATAATATAGTAATGTGCTTTGATATTTTACATTTTAAATAATATAAAAACAATAGAGTGTAAAATGTTTTTGAAAAACTTGAAAATGCATTCAATATAGATGTATGTTTTCGAAAAAAATTAATACCAAATGCTAAATATAATTATAGAGCAGAAAACTAATTTCAAATTGGCTAGAGTAATACTAGAATCTGAGAATGTTTTAAATTATATCAAATTTTCGTAATTAAATAAAAAATAAGTATAATAGAAATATGTTAAAATAAAAATAGGATAAAATATCTAATGTAAATAATAAAAATATGATTAGTATAAATATATTTAAAAAGGAAAAAAAATTAATAAAAATTACGTTGTATAACTGTTATTTCTTATCTAGAGATATACTTATTATACGGTATGTACGTAATCATAGTGTATATTGAGAAATATAAATAAAACTTTAATTTAATAATATAACTAAGTAAAAGAAAAATGATGTAATGTCATTTTTGAAACATACATATAATAATAATTTTTGTAACATAGTAAAAAAAAAAAAAATCTTTCCGAACTAACAATATTAAAATAAAAGAGTATACCTATTAACAGTATATTGATAAAAGAAGAAATAGGAATTTAGCTAAATAGATAAAGTGTGAAGGCACTGATTTAAATAAAATCTGGATTTCTTTAATGAATAACTTGTAAAATTTTATAATCTAGTTGAGTTAAATTTTCTTAGCTAATACCTTGTTGTTTCTGTTTGTTTATTATTTATAGGTACTATATAATTTTAGTTTTTATTTTATTATAAAAAAAAGCCCCCTCTTACTATATTATATATTATATATACAATAGTATGATCTTCTATAGCTCTGTGGTAAGATGTTGGATTCGGAGCCTGAAGATTACTAGTTCGAATCCGCGCTAAAACAAGAATTTTTTTTTGTTTTTTTTTATTCTTCTTAATAATAATAATAATAATAATAATAATAGTAATTTTAGAGTGTTAATGAAAATTTTAGTTATGTAGAATTTTGTTTTGTTTTTAATCTGTATTTATGAAATAATAATAATAATATATAAATACGAAGTTGGTATTGAAATTTAGTGATATTCCTGTCAAATGATGTATTAAAGGCGATAGTAAAAGAAAGAAAAAGATATGAAAAAAGTGATCATGATATCAAGTAAAAAGTTAATTATTAATTTTATGAAAATATTATGTGTGTGTGTGTGTGTGTGTGTATGTAGATGTAAGGAAAAGCATTATATTATATATGTAGTAAAAAATTTCTTTTATATGAAAAAAAAAATGATGGTTCTCAAAAGAACCGGTGATTGATTTTATATGTATAAAATTTCTTCTTTTTATGCAGATGGGGAAAATGCTGAAGAGAAATTAAGCACGTTCGCCACGAATACGTCTGGCTAATTGAATATCTTTTGGCATAATGGTAACACGTTTTGCGTGAATAGCACACAAGTTTGTATCTTCAAATAAACCAACAAGATATGCTTCGCTAGCTTCTTGCAATGCCATAACGGCTGAACTTTGGAAACGTAAATCGGTTTTGAAATCTTGAGCAATTTCACGAACCAAACGTTGGAAAGGTAATTTTCTGATTAATAATTCAGTACTTTTTTGATAACGACGAATTTCTCTAAGTGCAACAGTACCTGGCCGATAACGATGTGGTTTTTTAACTCCACCAGTTGCTGGTGCACTTTTTCTTGCAGCTTTCGTAGCCAGTTGTTTTCTTGGTGCTTTACCACCAGTCGATTTACGGGCCGTTTGCTTGGTACGTGCCATTTTGTTGTTTTTATTTTATTGTAATTGTAATTTAGAAAAACAACACAATAATATATTATAAATGGAGATAATGACGCAACGACACTATAGATACAAGTGACAAAATCAAGCCGACAAAAGCGGTAGTATTTATAATCTGTTATTTGTAAACTTTTACGATTGGTTGAAACACATATCCCCTCTACATTGTGCGGAAGACTTTATAAATATGACGGTCGATCTTGCTGGTTTCGTACTCATTGTTGCTTAGTTCCACGCCGTGTACGTGTTGTGTTTGTTGTAAATTTTGTGAAAACAAGTAAATAACAATATAAAATAATGACTGGACGTGGTAAAGGGGGCAAAGGGTTGGGAAAAGGAGGTGCTAAACGTCATCGTAAAGTTTTACGTGATAATATCCAAGGTATTACCAAGCCCGCTATTAGACGTTTAGCTCGTCGCGGTGGTGTAAAACGTATTTCTGGTTTAATCTATGAAGAAACACGTGGTGTATTGAAGGTATTTCTTGAAAATGTAATCAGAGATGCAGTTACATACACCGAGCATGCTAAACGTAAAACCGTAACAGCTATGGATGTCGTTTATGCATTGAAACGCCAAGGACGCACATTGTACGGTTTTGGTGGTTAAATAAAACGCGCTGTTTCTATATAATTTTTCTGGAAAAACAACCAACAAGAAATCTAGAAGAACCAAATGTTAAAACAAGGCCCTTTTTAGGGCCATAAATTTACATTAAAAAAAGATTTTTTTACACATATAAAAATGCAGCGTTTAATTAATACAAAAATCTTACAATATTCATATTTATTTTATCGTTTTATATTAATTAGATATAAAATTTATATAAATATTGATATATTTTTCACTTAAATAAACAACTATATTTTATTAAATGCAATTTTAATAATCATACATATACAATAATACATGACATATGTTTAAATAATGCGCCAATACATTAAGAAAAAAAAAAAAATTATCACCCTGTATGCAGTCCATTTACATTACTCATATGATTCACGGGCGGTTTGGTTTCTCATAATTATTTATTATAGTTCTAAATATTTACATTTATTGTTACACATTCACATATACATACACATACACATACATAAATATATAAATACACATATATAAATAATTTCCGATTGTTTTAAACAATTTCAATTGCACATAAATATATATATATAAATAATTTCCGATTGTTTTAAACAATTTCAAGTGCATTATCAAGCAACATATAACAAATTTTTAGATATAATTGTAGTTTTTTTTTTTTTTTATTATTATTATTTTTCTAATTAAAATTAAAAAATGTCAACGACACGCGGTGTTCCCAGGCGGTCACCCATCCAAGTACTAACCGCGCCCAATATTGCTTGACTGCCGTGATCGGACGAGAACGGGTATTTTCAATGTGGTATGGCCGTTGACGTAAATAATAATTTTAATCCATTTACTTATATAAGCATTATATATTGAAAACTATTCTTTTAAATATATATTTTGTGGTTCTGAAAAGAACCTGTATATTAATATAGAAAAGAATTAATCTTTTCCCGTCTTTTTTTTTGTTGATTTGTTATAAATTTACTTAGAACTAGTGTATTTAGTAACAGCTTTTGTTCCTTCAGATACAGCGTGCTTAGCTAATTCACCAGGCAATAATAGACGAACGGCAGTTTGAATTTCCCGACTGGTAATTGTTGAACGTTTATTATAGTGTGCCAAACGAGATGCTTCGGCAGCAATACGTTCAAAAATATCATTTACAAAACTGTTCATGATGCTCATGGCTTTACTAGAAATACCAGTGTCAGGATGAACTTGTTTCAATACTTTGTAAATGTACATTGCGTAACTTTCCTTCCTGCGCCGTTTCCTTTTCTTATCATCCTTGGAAATATTTTTCTGAGCTTTGCCAGCTTTCTTTGCTGCTTTTCCACTGGCCTTTGGCGGCATATTGATTGATAAGCACAAATTAACGTAGTATACTTCTCACACAGACGAACGAACGAAAACGAGAAATAACTGAATGAGTAGTTCGGCTTGAAAACGCTTGGTTTTATGTACGTATCTGTACTAAACACAAACAGCTGTGTCCTGTCACTGAAACAGAAACAGTTAGTTCTTACTCTTTCTAGTATATTGAAACGTTGTCCGATTGGTTAAAATTTAAGCATGCTTAATCGTATATAGCCGAGTAGAACAAAATTTTTCGAATCATCTTACGTTTGCTCGTCATCGTTCGAACATCACCTTTTCAATACGGCTAAGGGCTAGTTAATAAGAACTAGCGTGACCCCGGCACAGGGTTACGTATTGTTTAAAGTGATTTCTACAGTGATCAGCTAATTTTGTGATATTTTCCTATTTTTGATTGTGTCTTGTGTTCTGTGCTATCTACAGTGTATTCTACGTGCCACCTGCGCTCGTGCGGCAGCTGTCCGATTGGGCGTTGTGGGTTTTTCCATTGTATAAACTAAAATTGTGTTTAAAAACTATTCGTATACTTTGTGGTGCCAAAACTTTTTTGTGGTATTTCTCCACTAGGGTCATAACTCGTGAGTGCCTGTGGTAATGACAGATTCAACAGCTAGCTGCTCAAACATGGAATCCCTCGAGTTTCAACTAGTTGAAAACCGCCGAACCAAAAAAAGGAAAACTTCGCTTACGGATACCAGTAACATCATGTCAAGACCATCATCTGTACTTAGTCAAACCAGCCAAGTTAGCCAAGCCGATTATCGCGATTGTTATCCAATGCCTGCTCTCTACTCCATTGCCATTTCCAACCTACCGGAAAAGTCTCGGACACCAAAAAGTTTGGATTCTTACATCACCATGGCCAAAGTCCCAGTCAACACCATGTACACGCTTAGATCTGGTACTGTTATTATCAAAACTTTTGACTGCGATGCAAGAAACAAACTAGCTTACATTCTGAAAACCAAGCTGTCTGCCGAAATATCTGTGATTCAAGAAGCATCACGGCCAAGAAATATACCCGAACGCCATCTTTCGTTCTCCTGCGTCATTACAGGAGTCGAACTTGACGTCACCGATCAAGATGTACGCGACCAACTAACAGAAGCCGGCTTAAACTATAAAAATGTTTGGCGTATACGTTCGCGTCAAACTTGTAAAGAAACCAGGTTGTTTCGAGTGGTAACATCGTGTCAAGCTTCGCTAGACTCCATGCTGTCCAACGGAGTCGTACTATTCCATAGCCGGCACCGCGTCGAAGCTAGCCACCCTCCGAAGCCGCAACCGATCCAATGTTTCAGATGTTTCCAGTTCCACGAAGGGCAAGAATGTCGGAACCAGATGAAGTGCCGCCACTGCTCAGGCAGTCATAACGAAAAATCATGCCCAAACAAAGACAAAAACCCAACCTGTACCAATTGCAAAGGAGAGCACGCCGCTACGCACATGAAGTGCCCAAACCGGAAGGAAGATCCACCAAGCATTGCAGCAACTGCTCCAGTCCGTTGTCTGCCGCCTGCCACAGAAGCCGAAGAAGAAAATCAAACACACAAGATGCTCCGGTTTGTTTCAGCTGCCATCCTGAATGCCGTACCGGACCAAAGGGCTCGTATGCAGCAAATACTGTCTTCACTAGCAGCAGCAACATTCCAGATCAGGCTGTCTTTTACTTATTCCGGATCAGGCTCGGTCCACGTAACCTGTCGGCCCATCAATCTGTTTGAAACTTACGCTGCGTCAATCGGTGCCGCGCATAAATAAATAAAACTTAACCATCTTCAGCAATTATAAGTAAAAAAAGCCGATTATGGGTAAGTTTTTTATAGGTAGTGTTAACTGCGAATCTGCCAACAAGAAGGGACCACTAATAGAAAATGCTATAAAAACCGACAACTTGGCTATTTTTGCCCTCAACGACACGAGGACCAAACCGCACCGCCGCCTCAAAGCGTTAAATTACAACGTAATTAGAAAAGATGCAATCGGTCAAGTAGGAGGAACAGCGATTTTGATTCATCCATCCATCCAGTACGAAGAAAAGAAGCTTCCGGATGAGTTTGCGGAGCTTGATGCAGTGTCTGCTATAATTTGGACCAGAGCAGGGAAGGTCAACTTTATATCCATATACATCAGACCATTGGAGCCATTCCCTACCTCACTCTTCGAGTTTGCTGCCGCCTCGGGCCGAACCATCTTGGCCGGTGACCTGAATGCTAGGCATGAAACATTTGGAGACCACAACCACAACGCTCACGGACGTTCTTTGGTAGATTGTTTCGATAATCTTCCCCTCATTCGCATAAACCAGTGGCAACCCACTTACATCGGACATAATGGCTCAAGCATTATAGACCACATCATCATTTCCGATGATCTGCAGCCGTACTTCGACTTGGAAGGAAGCATTGGAACTTCCATCGCATCCGACCATCAATCAACACTTGCTTCCACAACTCTATTTTTTCCAGTGCCACCTAACAAAAATGTTAGGCTAGTTCAGGACCACAAAAATCGTGATCTAGAAAAATTTCAAAATTATATTGAAGACAATTTGCCTGAAGCACCACAATTATTCTTCAGCCGAGCTCAAATTGACGAAGCTGTTGACACGGTTACTAGGACAATCAAGGATGCAGCAGAAGCGGCCACACCGACAAAGTACGTTTATGCAAATCGCCTACTTCTTCCGCCTCATGTCATCAAACTTATCCGGGAAAAACGAAAGGTCTACCGTGATTTTGTGCGATACAAAAATCCGGCCACAAAAACAGCATGGAACAGGCTAAATGCGATGGTGAAGCGGGAGGTAATAAAATTCAAGGAATTCCAATGGAGCAAATCTTGTTCGGAACTCGATCCGACAAAGAGTGGGCCTTTCTGGAAAAAATTCAAAATATTGACGGGCCAACACAACCGAAGCAACCAAATCCTACATCACGATGATCACCAAGCAACCACTCCAGCAGACAAAGCAAAAGTATTCGGAGAGGTGATGACTGATGTGTACAAAAAACCACAGGACCAGCTGTTTGATAAAAAATTTTATCAAAAAACCGAAGAAGACGTCAGATCCTACCTGTCTAAACCAGTCTGTGCGTTTCTACACCAACCGACCGTTTCGGAAGAGGACGTCAATGAAGCCATAGCGTCAATTAAAAGCGGCCGCAGTGCACCCGGAGAAGATGGAATTAACTATCAAATAATCAAGCAACTACCAACTTCCGCCATCCAATTCCTTGCAATCCTGTTCCACTCCTGCTTTCTTATCGGGTACCATCCCGCAAAGTGGAAAAAAGCCGTTTTAATTATGATTCCGAAACCCAGAAAACCTCTTTCCGATCCTTCTTCTTACCGTCCCATATCCTTACTCAACTGCCTTTCCAAACTATATGAGAAAATCCTCCACAACAAACTTCTGCAATTTATTACAGAAAACAATCTTCTTCCACATGGACAATACGGCTTCCGGAAAAATCATTCAACGAAAGACGCTGTATTAAAACTGGTTACGGACATTACAAACGCGATCAATATGGGGAAATACTGCGCAACTGCTTTCCTGGATCTCGAGCGGGCGTTCGATCGGGTGTGGCATGCGGGCCTTATTTCAAAACTAATTGCCGTCAAAGCTCCGGTTCTACTAGTTCGGGCCATAGCAAGTTTTTTACTATATCGTTCCGCCGCAGTGAGGGTTGGGAAAGAAACGTCGGCAGCTTTCCGACTTGAAGCCGGAGTGCCCCAGGGCAGCGTTCTTTCGCCGTTATTGTTTATATTCTACTGCCACGACCTGCCAGAAGCTCAACAATACGCGGATGATACTGCTTGCTGGAGCATAAGCAGATCACCCACTTCCGCTTTTACGGCCCTGCAAAAACAGCTGAAAAATCTGGAAACTTGGATGAAGAAGTGGCGAATCAGACCTAATCCGGACAAAACCCAAATAGTCCTCTTCAAAAATCGTCATCTCCAGCCAAACATAAAACCATCAACGGGAGTGAAAATATGGGGCAAAACAGTCACGATCACCAGGAAAGCAAACTACTTGGGGCATATAATAACAGACACCATGAATTGGTTTCCGGAAATCCAAAGCATGGTAAACCAAATGAGGATGCGTACCAGCTTAATTCGATCTCTTAGAGGCCGATTTGGAGGCTGCAGCCTACAGGTTCAACTACTAACCTACAAAATGTTTGTACGCCCGCTAGCCGACTTCAGAGGGATAATACTCGCCGGTGTTCCGTTGCGAGCGCTCGAACCACTGTTCCGTTTGGAAAGGAAATTTTTACGCTTTATCTACAATCTACCGCCCGACTTTCCAAATACAGAAGTATACGAGCTAGCCACAATAGTGCCACTGCCAGACCGACTGCACCATTTACAGGAGCGGTTTGTTTGCCGCTGCCTGAACCAAAAATCAGTTTCGATCAACATACTACAGGCCAACCCGCCCACATCACTCACCCGGAAGCCCAAGAAGAAATACCCATACCTCCCCACAATATTACTACAAACATATAAAGACCCACTGCCTGCCAATCTACAATCTGTGCTTGAGTGTACCCCAATTGTGCTTCGGAAAATATAGTGCAAAGTGAACCGATGTTTAATTAAAAACAATTTTAGTTACACGAATAGTCCTATAGTGATATTAAAACTTTTCTTGTTTTTTTTTACTAGCAATTAATGTTGTTTTGCAATAATTAAAATAATTTTGTTTTTTTTTTTTTTTATTCTAATTAAGGATTGACGAATATTATAACGAATTTTTTTTTCTTTTTTGTTTTTTTTTTGTAAAAACGTATGTATGAATCATGTGCTGCAGAGGGCTTTAGCCCTATAACAGCACCCTAATTTTGTTTAAATTTCTATTAACATGTATGTACTAAATAAGAATAAATAAACATTTTTGAATTGAATTGAATTTTTCGAATCAGATTCTATTTTACTTACGATACGATACGTTCGTCAAGTAAAGTTCGTATTAATTCTTTATTTTAAAATAAAATATATTTAATTTACCAACATGTCTGGCCGTGGCAAGGGGGGAAAAGTTAAGGGGAAGGCAAAGAGCCGTTCCAATCGTGCTGGATTACAATTTCCAGTTGGTCGTATTCATCGTTTATTACGTAAAGGCAATTATGCTGAACGAGTAGGTGCTGGTGCACCAGTAT
Organism: Clivina fossor; assembly: GCA_963966155.1. Lineage (NCBI taxonomy): Eukaryota > Metazoa > Arthropoda > Insecta > Coleoptera > Carabidae > Clivina > Clivina fossor. Next base: position 9,158,151 of record OZ014554.1, read on the forward strand.
ATTTAGCAGCCGTTATGGAATATCTTGCTGCTGAAGTTTTGGAATTGGCAGGCAACGCTGCTCGTGATAATAAGAAGACAAGAATAATTCCACGTCATTTACAATTGGCTATTCGTAATGATGAAGAATTGAATAAATTATTATCCGGTGTTACTATCGCTCAAGGTGGTGTATTGCCAAATATTCAAGCTGTATTGTTACCTAAAAAGACAGAAAAATCAACATAAACAAACAACAACAACAAACAAACAAAAAAAAAATCCGGCCCTTTTAGGGGCCACAATTTACTTATATTTAAAAGAAATTTTTGCGCAATAGAATGCACCGCTTACAATTAAATATATATATATATATATATAATAAATTAAAAAAATTATTACCTATTTATTGATATTATATTTTCATTTAAACGGTGTGCTATTGAATAATTTTCAAATCATCACCTGGTATGCAATCCACCTGCATTACTCATATGGTTTACGGGCGGTAGTCATTGCTATAATGATAAAACAAATTGACATTTATAACAGAGCGCATGCTTTTGGTTTGTCATTATAATTAATTATTATAGTACTTAATATTTAAGATATTAAGATATTTCATACCCGATTTCTCCTAGTTACACCACATGTCCCACGTAAAAAATCTCAATTTACAGCAGTCATTTTATGCTTTTACAGCGAAATAAATCCAACATTTTAATACCATATATCAAGAACGTACTGCACCAAAACAGCATTCTATATATTTAAATGAGCTTCTTTGGAAACATTTACACTTCTAGCAAAAGTACCTAAAACACCCAGAACCAGTTTTAACACTTCTTTCAATTTCACGATCAAAAATGATCATCTTTACTTAGATAATAAACTACATAAATTCATCTACCTGCTTTAAACGTTCACCATCAACAGATAGATACATTACACATTCAGTAGTCATTATAATTATTAATTTGTCATTATAATGTCAAATATAGATATATTTAACTTAACCATTTATGCCATATATATGTAACAGTGAATTTTATTTACTACATAAATTTGTGCAAGCATTTATCATAAAATTAAATCTAAATTTATAGTTAAATTACTCACTCAGCAGATATATTATAGTTATTCTAGATTATTTCCAATAATACAATCGTAACCATACTAAAGATACGTATATTGTGGAACCTTTCTTGGTAAATTATTGAATAATATTATTTTTATCTTCATCAATATTATAATATTTAATATATGTAGTTCTGATGGTCGAACATATTTAAGTAATACAAATATCTTGCTACAAATATCGGCTAACCTAGAAACAGAAAAATAAAAATCTGTCAAATTAAATCACATATAGATATAAACTTAAATCACTTAAGTAAAACATAATCACAATTTACATAGTTATCCTAATAATATATTTGCATTTATTTTCATTACTGTATAATACAATAAATTGGTTAATTAAACTCATATATCTGTATATAAATCATATATGTATATAAGCACAAATAACTTAAATAAAATATAATCACAATTAATATAAAATTATTACCTGTAAATTAGATAATCAAAACCGTTTTAATTAGAGTAATTTGACACTTTGATAATAAAATCAAATGTCAAAAATACGTTTTAAACTTTTTTGCAAAAACTGTATTCATCTAATGCCATCTAATGAGAAAAAGTTAAACCTCATATAAAAGTTTCTTTTGGAAGGAAATGTATGTCTGACTGCGCGGCAAGGGGAAAACATATATATTTTTTTTTGTTTTTAATATTTAAATCATATTTATAGTTTTCAATAATTCAATTATAGCAGTTACAATTACAGCAGTCATTTTATGCTTTTACAGCGAAATAAATCCAACCTTTTAATACCATATATCAAGAACGTACTGCACCAAAACAGCATTCTATATATTCAAATGGGCTTCTTTGGAAACATTTACACTTCTAGCAAAAGTACCTAAAACACCCAGAAGCAGTTTTAACACTTCTTTCAATTTCACGATCAAAAATGATCATCTTTACTTAGATAATAAACTACATAAATTTATCTACCTGCTTTAAACGTTCACCATCAACAGATAGATAAATTACACATTCAGTAGTCATTATAATTATTAATTTGTCATTATAATGTCAAATATAGATATATTTCACTTAACCAATAACCATTTATGCCATATATATGTAACAGTGAATTTTATTTACTACATAAATTTGTGCATGCATTTATCATAAAACTAAATCTAAATTTATAGTTAAATTACTCACTCAGCAGATATATTATAGTTATTCTAGATTATTTCCAATAATACAATCGTAACCATACTAAAGATACGTATATTATGGAACCTTTCTTGGTAAATTATTGAATAATATTATTTTTATCTTCATCAATATTATAATATTTAATATATGTAGTTCTGATGGTCGAACATATTTAAGTAATACAAATATCTTGCTACAAATATCGGCTAACCTAGAAACAGAAAAATAAAAATCTGTCAAATTAAATCACATATAGATATAAACTTAAATCACTTAAGTAAAACATAATCACAATTTACATAGTTATCCTAATAATATATTTGCATTTATTTTCATTACTGTATAATACAATAAATTGGTTAATTAAACTCATATATCTGTATATAAATCATATATGTATATAAGCACAAATAACTTAAATAAAATATAATCACAATTAATATAAAATTATTACCTGTAAATTAGATAATCAAAACCGTTTTAATTAGAGTAATTTGACACTTTGATAATAATAAAGTGTCAAATGTCAAAAATACGTTTTAAATTTTTTTGCAAAAACTGTATTCATCTAATGCCATCTAATGAGAGAAATTCCATCGCATATAAAGTTAATATATATATATATATATATATATATATATATATATATATATATATATATATATTTTGTTTTTAATATTTAAATCATATTTATAATTTTCAATAATTCAATTAAATTATATTAGATAATCAAAACCGTTTTAATTAGAGTAATTTGACACTTTGATAATAAAACCAAATGTCAAAAATAGGTTTTAAAGTTTTTTGCAAAAACTGTATTCATCTAATGCCATCTAATGAGAAAAAGTTAAACCGCATATAAAAATTTGTTTTGTATTTTTGTATTCATATAGCATATTCATATTAATTTTATTTCGCATAAAAGTATAATATGTATTTGATAATATGGTTAATGTAACTATTAGCAAATAGTATTTTTACATCAACAGTTTTTATAATTATAAATTTATAATACTTTTACTAAATGCACATTAACCACATGTACCCAAACGGGTGTGTGGCTCAAACTCTTTCCAAGACTAATGTAATTATTAGCAATTAGTATTTTGACATCAACAGTTTCTATAATAACATTTATAATACTTTATACTACCATACACTATCATGTCATGTATCCAAACGGAGATATGGGACAAACTCTTTCCAATATCTTGAAATTAATTTTCTCCAAACAATTATATTTAATATAAAACTATTTTTAATGTGTTTATATTATACTTTAACAAAACAATTATGTTATCTATATACGAATTTAGATGAATAGCAAAATATAGTAATTTAGAAAAATGATCTGACATTTTTTTTTTTTTTTTTAATAATTTACGACAATGTAATTATTACTAATTTGTACGCTTGTAAATAACCATAGAGTTTTAAAGCTTTTACAAAACAAATAATATATTCAATTTACTTAATAGCTGCAAATGCACTAAATAAATATTTGCATTGACAATTGCTTTCAATTTGTATACGAGTTACGACGAGTTTGTACAATATAGAGAATTTCTATATACCTAAATATTTTTCTAATAAATATTTATTTTTAAATATAAAAATTATTATGATATATTTGTATATTTATTAACCTTTGTGTATCTGAAACCATTTTATAAATTTTCTTACTATTTAATTTAGTAGAAAAATAAATATATACTTGAATTGAAAATTATTATTAATTATTTTTTTCTTTTTTTTAAATTTTTTTCTAGAAAAACATACTTTCATATAAAACTTATCAAATAATTTTACTATAATATACTATTATTTATTATTCTTTTTTTTTTTAACTATAATATACATAGGACTATTATGAAATATTATATAAATAATAATTAATGAAATATAATGTAATAAAAATTAAATAAAATAACTAAAAAGAGAGAATATAGGTATATTTTATTTTAGATATTATTTATTATTAAAAGCATTTAGGTATTTTGAAAAATGTGTGAAAAAATTCTTTAATGTAATTTAATTTGTGGTTTCTAAAGAAACCGTTGTTTTTATTATTATCTCTATACATATAGATAGAGGTATGTATGTATATGATAATAATTTGGAGAAATTATTTCTTCTTTGGAGAAGAAACTTTTTTCTTAATTGTTTTTGGTTTAGTAGTTTTCGGTTTTGGTGATTTTGGTTTCTTAACAGGTGATTTAATTGTTCTCTTAGCTTTTGACGGTGATTTTGTAGATTTAGTTTTAGTAGCAGCAGCAGCAGATTTTGTTTTCTTAGCTGCTTTTACTGATGATGTTTTAGCAGTAGATAATTTTTTTGCTTCAGATTTTTCATTTGAAGTACTAGCTGCTGCTTTTGATTTTTTAGCAGCAGTAGCTTTAGTAGTTTTTTTGATTACTGATGATTTTTTTGTTTTTGTTGCAGTTGCTGCTGGTTTTTTCGCATTAGAAGTGGAGGTGGTAGTAGTACCAGAAGATTTCTTCTTTGTCACAGCATTCGCAGCCAATTTGAATGAACCAGATGCACCTTTTCCTTTTGTTTGAACAAGTGTTCCAGATGCAACACTAGCTTTAATATATTTTCGAATAAATGGTGCTAATTTTTCACCATCGACTTTGTAAGTAGCCGAAATATATTTCTTTATCGCTTGTAATGAAGAACCACCACGTTCTTTTAGATTTTGGACGGCATTATTTACCATAACAGCTGTAGTTGGATGCGAAGCTTTTGATGCGGATGATTTTTTTTCTTTCTTTGGCGAAGATTTCTTCGAAATTTGTTGATTTTCCGAAGAAATATTTGCTGTAGCAGTTGTTACGTCTGTTACGTCTGCCATCTTTCAAAATTGAATGAATTCAATGAAGAAGAATTGAAATTATTAACAACCAGTTAAGGTAGTAGTTAAATGATAATTCTTTCTATAAACGAAAGATCCAAATTTGACCACTTTTCATGTTGTGTAGGTATATATCGAATCGAACCGAATAGAAAAATGAAATTTTTGAAACGAATAATATAGTAATGTGCTTTGATATTTTACATTTTAAATAATATAAAAACAATAGAGTGTAAAATGTTTTTGAAAAACTTGAAAATGCATTCAATATAGATGTATGTTTTCGAAAAAAATTAATACCAAATGCTAAATATAATTATAGAGCAGAAAACTAATTTCAAATTGGCTAGAGTAATACTAGAATCTGAGAATGTTTTAAATTATATCAAATTTTCGTAATTAAATAAAAAATAAGTATAATAGAAATATGTTAAAATAAAAATAGGATAAAATATCTAATGTAAATAATAAAAATATGATTAGTATAAATATATTTAAAAAGGAAAAAAAATTAATAAAAATTACGTTGTATAACTGTTATTTCTTATCTAGAGATATACTTATTATACGGTATGTACGTAATCATAGTGTATATTGAGAAATATAAATAAAACTTTAATTTAATAATATAACTAAGTAAAAGAAAAATGATGTAATGTCATTTTTGAAACATACATATAATAATAATTTTTGTAACATAGTAAAAAAAAAAAAAATCTTTCCGAACTAACAATATTAAAATAAAAGAGTATACCTATTAACAGTATATTGATAAAAGAAGAAATAGGAATTTAGCTAAATAGATAAAGTGTGAAGGCACTGATTTAAATAAAATCTGGATTTCTTTAATGAATAACTTGTAAAATTTTATAATCTAGTTGAGTTAAATTTTCTTAGCTAATACCTTGTTGTTTCTGTTTGTTTATTATTTATAGGTACTATATAATTTTAGTTTTTATTTTATTATAAAAAAAAGCCCCCTCTTACTATATTATATATTATATATACAATAGTATGATCTTCTATAGCTCTGTGGTAAGATGTTGGATTCGGAGCCTGAAGATTACTAGTTCGAATCCGCGCTAAAACAAGAATTTTTTTTTGTTTTTTTTTATTCTTCTTAATAATAATAATAATAATAATAATAATAGTAATTTTAGAGTGTTAATGAAAATTTTAGTTATGTAGAATTTTGTTTTGTTTTTAATCTGTATTTATGAAATAATAATAATAATATATAAATACGAAGTTGGTATTGAAATTTAGTGATATTCCTGTCAAATGATGTATTAAAGGCGATAGTAAAAGAAAGAAAAAGATATGAAAAAAGTGATCATGATATCAAGTAAAAAGTTAATTATTAATTTTATGAAAATATTATGTGTGTGTGTGTGTGTGTGTGTGTATGTAGATGTAAGGAAAAGCATTATATTATATATGTAGTAAAAAATTTCTTTTATATGAAAAAAAAAATGATGGTTCTCAAAAGAACCGGTGATTGATTTTATATGTATAAAATTTCTTCTTTTTATGCAGATGGGGAAAATGCTGAAGAGAAATTAAGCACGTTCGCCACGAATACGTCTGGCTAATTGAATATCTTTTGGCATAATGGTAACACGTTTTGCGTGAATAGCACACAAGTTTGTATCTTCAAATAAACCAACAAGATATGCTTCGCTAGCTTCTTGCAATGCCATAACGGCTGAACTTTGGAAACGTAAATCGGTTTTGAAATCTTGAGCAATTTCACGAACCAAACGTTGGAAAGGTAATTTTCTGATTAATAATTCAGTACTTTTTTGATAACGACGAATTTCTCTAAGTGCAACAGTACCTGGCCGATAACGATGTGGTTTTTTAACTCCACCAGTTGCTGGTGCACTTTTTCTTGCAGCTTTCGTAGCCAGTTGTTTTCTTGGTGCTTTACCACCAGTCGATTTACGGGCCGTTTGCTTGGTACGTGCCATTTTGTTGTTTTTATTTTATTGTAATTGTAATTTAGAAAAACAACACAATAATATATTATAAATGGAGATAATGACGCAACGACACTATAGATACAAGTGACAAAATCAAGCCGACAAAAGCGGTAGTATTTATAATCTGTTATTTGTAAACTTTTACGATTGGTTGAAACACATATCCCCTCTACATTGTGCGGAAGACTTTATAAATATGACGGTCGATCTTGCTGGTTTCGTACTCATTGTTGCTTAGTTCCACGCCGTGTACGTGTTGTGTTTGTTGTAAATTTTGTGAAAACAAGTAAATAACAATATAAAATAATGACTGGACGTGGTAAAGGGGGCAAAGGGTTGGGAAAAGGAGGTGCTAAACGTCATCGTAAAGTTTTACGTGATAATATCCAAGGTATTACCAAGCCCGCTATTAGACGTTTAGCTCGTCGCGGTGGTGTAAAACGTATTTCTGGTTTAATCTATGAAGAAACACGTGGTGTATTGAAGGTATTTCTTGAAAATGTAATCAGAGATGCAGTTACATACACCGAGCATGCTAAACGTAAAACCGTAACAGCTATGGATGTCGTTTATGCATTGAAACGCCAAGGACGCACATTGTACGGTTTTGGTGGTTAAATAAAACGCGCTGTTTCTATATAATTTTTCTGGAAAAACAACCAACAAGAAATCTAGAAGAACCAAATGTTAAAACAAGGCCCTTTTTAGGGCCATAAATTTACATTAAAAAAAGATTTTTTTACACATATAAAAATGCAGCGTTTAATTAATACAAAAATCTTACAATATTCATATTTATTTTATCGTTTTATATTAATTAGATATAAAATTTATATAAATATTGATATATTTTTCACTTAAATAAACAACTATATTTTATTAAATGCAATTTTAATAATCATACATATACAATAATACATGACATATGTTTAAATAATGCGCCAATACATTAAGAAAAAAAAAAAAATTATCACCCTGTATGCAGTCCATTTACATTACTCATATGATTCACGGGCGGTTTGGTTTCTCATAATTATTTATTATAGTTCTAAATATTTACATTTATTGTTACACATTCACATATACATACACATACACATACATAAATATATAAATACACATATATAAATAATTTCCGATTGTTTTAAACAATTTCAATTGCACATAATATATATATATATAAATAATTTCCGATTGTTTTAAACAATTTCAAGTGCATTATCAAGCAACATATAACAAATTTTTAGATATAATTGTAGTTTTTTTTTTTTTTTATTATTATTATTTTTCTAATTAAAATTAAAAAATGTCAACGACACGCGGTGTTCCCAGGCGGTCACCCATCCAAGTACTAACCGCGCCCAATATTGCTTGACTGCCGTGATCGGACGAGAACGGGTATTTTCAATGTGGTATGGCCGTTGACGTAAATAATAATTTTAATCCATTTACTTATATAAGCATTATATATTGAAAACTATTCTTTTAAATATATATTTTGTGGTTCTGAAAAGAACCTGTATATTAATATAGAAAAGAATTAATCTTTTCCCGTCTTTTTTTTTGTTGATTTGTTATAAATTTACTTAGAACTAGTGTATTTAGTAACAGCTTTTGTTCCTTCAGATACAGCGTGCTTAGCTAATTCACCAGGCAATAATAGACGAACGGCAGTTTGAATTTCCCGACTGGTAATTGTTGAACGTTTATTATAGTGTGCCAAACGAGATGCTTCGGCAGCAATACGTTCAAAAATATCATTTACAAAACTGTTCATGATGCTCATGGCTTTACTAGAAATACCAGTGTCAGGATGAACTTGTTTCAATACTTTGTAAATGTACATTGCGTAACTTTCCTTCCTGCGCCGTTTCCTTTTCTTATCATCCTTGGAAATATTTTTCTGAGCTTTGCCAGCTTTCTTTGCTGCTTTTCCACTGGCCTTTGGCGGCATATTGATTGATAAGCACAAATTAACGTAGTATACTTCTCACACAGACGAACGAACGAAAACGAGAAATAACTGAATGAGTAGTTCGGCTTGAAAACGCTTGGTTTTATGTACGTATCTGTACTAAACACAAACAGCTGTGTCCTGTCACTGAAACAGAAACAGTTAGTTCTTACTCTTTCTAGTATATTGAAACGTTGTCCGATTGGTTAAAATTTAAGCATGCTTAATCGTATATAGCCGAGTAGAACAAAATTTTTCGAATCAGATTCTATTTTACTTACGATACGATACGTTCGTCAAGTAAAGTTCGTATTAATTCTTTATTTTAAAATAAAATATATTTAATTTACCAACATGTCTGGCCGTGGCAAGGGGGGAAAAGTTAAGGGGAAGGCAAAGAGCCGTTCCAATCGTGCTGGATTACAATTTCCAGTTGGTCGTATTCATCGTTTATTACGTAAAGGCAATTATGCTGAACGAGTAGGTGCTGGTGCACCAGTATATTTAGCAGCCGTTATGGAATATCTTGCTGCTGAAGTTTTGGAATTGGTCGTGATAATAAGAAGACAAGAATAATTCCACGTCATTTACAATTGGCTATTCGTAATGATGAAGAATTGAATAAATTATTATCCGGTGTTACTATCGCTCAAGGTGGTGTATTGCCAAATATTCAAGCTGTATTGTTACCTAAAAAGACAGAAAAATCAACATAAACAAACAACAACAACAAACAAACAAAAAAAAAATCCGGCCCTTTTAGGGGCCACAATTTACTTATATTTAAAAGAAATTTTTGCGCAATAGAATGCACCGCTTACAATTAATATATATATATATATATATAATAAATTAAAAAAATTATTACCTATTTATTGATATTATATTTTCATTTAAACGGTGTGCTATTGAATAATTTTCAAATCATCACCTGGTATGCAATCCACCTGCATTACTCATATGGTTTACGGGCGGTAGTCATTGCTATAATGATAAAACAAATTGACATTTATAACAGAGCGCATGCTTTTGGTTTGTCATTATAATTAATTATTATAGTACTTAATATTTAAGATATTAAGATATTTCATACCCGATTTCTCCTAGTTACACCACATGTCCCACGTAAAAAATCTCAATTTACAGCAGTCATTTTATGCTTTTACAGCGAAATAAATCCAACATTTTAATACCATATATCAAGAACGTACTGCACCAAAACAGCATTCTATATATTTAAATGAGCTTCTTTGGAAACATTTACACTTCTAGCAAAAGTACCTAAAACACCCAGAACCAGTTTTAACACTTCTTTCAATTTCACGATCAAAAATGATCATCTTTACTTAGATAATAAACTACATAAATTCATCTACCTGCTTTAAACGTTCACCATCAACAGATAGATACATTACACATTCAGTAGTCATTATAATTATTAATTTGTCATTATAATGTCAAATATAGATATATTTAACTTAACCATTTATGCCATATATATGTAACAGTGAATTTTATTTACTACATAAATTTGTGCAAGCATTTATCATAAAATTAAATCTAAATTTATAGTTAAATTACTCACTCAGCAGATATATTATAGTTATTCTAGATTATTTCCAATAATACAATCGTAACCATACTAAAGATACGTATATTGTGGAACCTTTCTTGGTAAATTATTGAATAATATTATTTTTATCTTCATCAATATTATAATATTTAATATATGTGTTCTGATGGTCGAACATATTTAAGTAATACAAATATCTTGCTACAAATATCGGCTAACCTAGAAACAGAAAAATAAAAATCTGTCAAATTAAATCACATATAGATATAAACTTAAATCACTTAAGTAAAACATAATCACAATTTACATAGTTATCCTAATAATATATTTGCATTTATTTTCATTACTGTATAATACAATAAATTGGTTAATTAAACTCATATATCTGTATATAAATCATATATGTATATAAGCACAAATAACTTAAATAAAATATAATCACAATTAATATAAAATTATTACCTGTAAATTAGATAATCAAAACCGTTTTAATTAGAGTAATTTGACACTTTGATAATAAAATCAAATGTCAAAAATACGTTTTAAACTTTTTTGCAAAAACTGTATTCATCTAATGCCATCTAATGAGAAAAAGTTAAACCTCATATAAAAGTTTCTTTTGGAAGGAAATGTATGTCTGACTGCGCGGCAAGGGGAAAACATATATATTTTTTTTTGTTTTTAATATTTAAATCATATTTATAGTTTTCAATAATTCAATTATAGCAGTTACAATTACAGCAGTCATTTTATGCTTTTACAGCGAAATAAATCCAACCTTTTAATACCATATATCAAGAACGTACTGCACCAAAACAGCATTCTATATATTCAAATGGGCTTCTTTGGAAACATTTACACTTCTAGCAAAAGTACCTAAAACACCCAGAAGCAGTTTTAACACTTCTTTCAATTTCACGATCAAAAATGATCATCTTTACTTAGATAATAAACTACATAAATTTATCTACCTGCTTTAAACGTTCACCATCAACAGATAGATAAATTACACATTCAGTAGTCATTATAATTATTAATTTGTCATTATAATGTCAAATATAGATATATTTCACTTAACCAATAACCATTTATGCCATATATATGTAACAGTGAATTTTATTTACTACATAAATTTGTGCATGCATTTATCATAAAACTAAATTTAAATTTATAGTTAAATTACTCACTCAGCAGATATATTATAGTTATTCTAGATTATTTCCAATAATACAATCGTAACCATACTAAAGATACGTATATTATGGAACCTTTCTTGGTAAATTATTGAATAATATTATTTTTATCTTCATCAATATTATAATATTTAATATATGTAGTTCTGATGGTCGAACATATTTAAGTAATACAAATATCTTGCTACAAATATCGGCTAACCTAGAAACAGAAAAATAAAAATCTGTCAAATTAAATCACATATAGATATAAACTTAAATCACTTAAGTAAAACATAATCACAATTTACATAGTTATCCTAATAATATATTTGCATTTATTTTCATTACTGTATAATACAATAAATTGGTTAATTAAACTCATATATCTGTATATAAATCATATATGTATATAAGCACAAATAACTTAAATAAAATATAATCACAATTAATATAAAATTATTACCTGTAAATTAGATAATCAAAACCGTTTTAATTAGAGTAATTTGACACTTTGATAATAAAATCAAATGTCAAAAATACGTTTTAAACTTTTTTGCAAAAACTGTATTCATCTAATGCCATCTAATGAGAAAAAGTTAAACCTCATATAAAAGTTTCTTTTGGAAGGAAATGTATGTCTGACTGCGCGGCAAGGGGAAAACATATATATTTTTTTTTGTTTTTAATATTTAAATCATATTTATAGTTTTCAATAATTCAATTATAGCAGTTACAATTACAGCAGTCATTTTATGCTTTTACAGCGAAATAAATCCAACCTTTTAATACCATATATCAAGAACGTACTGCACCAAAACAGCATTCTATATATTCAAATGGGCTTCTTTGGAAACATTTACACTTCTAGCAAAAGTACCTAAAACACCCAGAACCAGTTTTAACACTTCTTTCAATTTCACGATCAAAAATGATCATCTTTACTTAGATAATAAACTACATAAATTCATCTACCTGCTTTAAACGTTCACCATCAACAGATAGATACATTACACATTCAGTAGTCATTATAATTATTAATTTGTCATTATAATGTCAAATATAGATATATTTAACTTAACCATTTATGCCATATATATGTAACAGTGAATTTTATTTACTACATAAATTTGTGCAAGCATTTATCATAAAATTAAATCTAAATTTATAGTTAAATTACTCACTCAGCAGATATATTATAGTTATTCTAGATTATTTCCAATAATACAATCGTAACCATACTAAAGATACGTATATTATGGAACCTTTCTTGGTAAATTATTGAATAATATTATTTTTATCTTCATCAATATTATAATATTTAATATATGTAGTTCTGATGGTCGAACATATTTAAGTAATACAAATATCTTGCTACAAATATCGGCTAACCTAGAAACAGAAAAATAAAAATCTGTCAAATTAAATCACATATAGGTATAAACTTAAATCACTTAAGTAAAACATAATCCAATTTACATAGTTATCCTAATAATATATTTGCATTTATTTTCATTACTGTATAATACAATAAATTGGTTAATTAAAATCATATATCTCTATCATATATGTATATAAGCACAAATAACTTAAATAAAATATAATCACAATTAATATAAAATTATTACCTGTAAATTAGATAATCAAAACCGTTTTAATTAGAGTAATTTGACACTTTGATAATAATAAAGTGTCAAATGTCAAAAATACGTTTTAAATTTTTTTGCAAAAACTGTATTCATCTAATGCCATCTAATGAGAGAAAGTTAAACCGCATATAAAAATTTGTATATATATATATATATATATATATATATATATATATATATTTTGTTTTTAATATTTAAATCATATTTATAATTTTCAATAATTCAATTAAATTATATTAGATAATCAAAACCGTTTTAATTAGAGTAATTTGACACTTTGATAATAAAACCAAATGTCAAAAATAGGTTTTAAAGTTTTTTGCAAAAACTGTATTCATCTAATGCCATCTAATGAGAAAAAGTTAAACCGCATATAAAAATTTGTTTTGTATTTTTGTATTCATATAGCATATTCATATTAATTTTATTTCGCATAAAAGTATAATATGTATTTGATAATATGGTTAATGTAACTATTAGCAAATAGTATTTTTACATCAACAGTTTTTATAATTATAAATTTATAATACTTTTACTAAATGCACATTAACCACATGTACCCAAACGGGTGTGTGGCTCAAACTCTTTCCAAGACTAATGTAATTATTAGCAATTAGTATTTTGACATCAACAGTTTCTATAATAACATTTATAATACTTTATACTACCATACACTATCATGTCATGTATCCAAACGGAGATATGGGACAAACTCTTTCCAATATCTTGAAATTAATTTTCTCCAAACAATTATATTTAATATAAAACTATTTTTAATGTGTTTATATTATACTTTAACAAAACAATTATGTTATCTATATACGAATTTAGATGAATAGCAAAATATAGTAATTTAGAAAAATGATCTGACATTTTTTTTTTTTTTTTTAATAATTTACGACAATGTAATTATTACTAATTTGTACGCTTGTAAATAACCATAGAGTTTTAAAGCTTTTACAAAACAAATTACACACATCTTCCTGTCTTTACGGTGCACCGGGCATCCTGTGCCCCTATCACCTTCATCTTGGGTACCATTATTAACTGGTATTATTTGTTGATGCACGTTAGCTTGGTTACGTGCTTGATTCGGCTAGAATACATTGCGGCCTTTTATATTTTAATTTTGTGTTTGCATCGTAGTCAATGATGCAGTTTTTTATAGAGTCATTTTTATGATTTTTTACTTTCTCAAAAAAGTCTTTGGCTTGTTCTTTTATTAGATTGTCTAATGGAGTTATATTTAGATCGCGCGCAATATTTACATTGCGCACATACCATGGCGCGTTTACACACATGCGTAGGACTATATTTTGAACTGTTTGTATTTTGTTCGTAAATGACGAGCCAGCGTAGCCCCAAATTGGAGCGGCGTAAATCATTGTTGGGCGAATGATTGACTTGTACAGCAACAATTTGTTCTTGATATCAAGATGGCTCCTTCTGTTGAGAAGCGGATACAAGATAGCCATGTATTTTCTTCCTTTTGCCGCTGCTCTGTTGGTATGAGCTCGCCAAGTTAGCTTTTTGTCTAGGGTTAATCCTAGATATTTAACTTCAGTATTCCACTGGATGTCTTCGTCAAACAGTTTGATATTTCTGTCGGGCTCTGCACTTCTTTTCTTTGAAAAAAGAATAGCTGTGCTTTTGTTGGTGTTGATAGTGATTCTCCATTTAGAATACCACTCTTCCAACTTATCGGTGGCTTCTTCAAGTCTATTGGTTATGCATCCAACCTGAGTGGATCTTGTCATGATTGCCGTGTCATCTGCGTACTGGGCCAGTATTGTGTTATGTGTTTTTGGCAAATCTGCCGTGTAAATGTTGTAAAGTAGCGGCGAAAGCAGAGATCCTTGTGCTACCCCGGCTGTTGCTGATTTTAGATCCGAATATTCGTCGTTTACTTTAACCCGAAATTGTCTATTTTGAAATAGGCTGTGGATCATATGGATTATCCAGTCTGGATAGTTGAACTGGATTAATTTGTAAATGACGCCGTTATGCCACACAGTGTCGAAAGCTTTTGCAGCATCTAAAAAGATTGCCCCCGTTGACTGGTTTCTGTTAAAACCCTGCGTGATGTACTCTGTTGTTCTCAACAGTTGGTGCAGTGTGCTGTGCCCGGAACGAAAACCATGCTGTTCTTCCGGAATAATGTTGTTTTCTTCGGACCAGTTATTGAGATGGTTCAATATGATTTTTTCAAAAACTTTACCGATTGTGCTTAAAAGACTAATCGGCCTGTAGTTTTGTGGAAATGAGTGATTTTCTCCTGGCTTCGGTATCACGATTATGTCTGCTATTTTCCATTGGTCTGGAAAGTACTTTAATCTAAGACATGCGTTGTAAATATTTGTCAGAGTGACAATGCCTTTGCGACCCAAATTTTTTAAAACGGTGTTAGTGATTCCGTCAGGGCCAGGTGCTTTTCTGTTCGGAAGATCCTGAATTATATTATGTACTTCACGAGGTGTTGTGTGTGTTGGTTTAGTTGTGCAATTTTTCCGTAAAAATTGCTTTACATTGCGGTTGACATGTTGTATATGATCTATGTCGCAATTGGAGTATACTGGACTAAATTGTAGTTCCAAACGATCGGCAAATGTATCCGCCTTGTCCTTGTTGCTGTAATTTATTCCATTTACTCCGTGTATTGGAGGTATGGAAGATTTTTTGTTCCGAATTGCTTTTGTTATGCGCCAAAGGGAATTGTCTTCTGGATTTAATGCCTCCAAAGTCGATTGCCACTTTTCATTTTTATGGTCGCTTATTTTAAATTTGATTTCTCTGGCCAAATTGTTGGCAGCGGTACGAGCTTGAATGTCGCCATGTCTTTGCCATGCTCTTCGTTTTTGATTTTTCAGTTTAATTTGGTCGCGAAGATCTTCTGGAAGATCATTTTTCGCTTGCAAACTTTTGTAGCTGGTGGTTGCATTTTCAATTGCTTCATTAATTAAAGAACTAAATTTCGTTATTTCGTTGTTTATTTGTTCTTTGGTTGTAAGTAACGTATCGCAATTTAATTTTTCTTCTAGATACTTTGAGAATCTGGTCCAGTTGATTTTTTTCCTTATCACTGTTTGATGGGAATCATTTGATCCTCCGTTGTATAGAGCTATTACTGGATTGTGATCCGAGTTAGTATCACATACAGATAATAGCTCGATTGTTGCTGCTACGTCTTTGGCAACGATAATGTCGAGAATATCCGGCTGGTATCCGGCTCGATGAAAAAAGGTTGGTTCGGATGGTCCGAGTACAGCCAGGTTATTATTGTCTGCGTAATCACGAAGTTTGTTTCCGTTTGGATTGGTTCGTCGGCTATTCCACGACGGGTGTTTGCAATTTAGATCGCCTGCCAGAATAGTTGGTTCTCGTCCGTTTAACAATGCATCGAGATCGCTTGACAGAAGAAGATTCTTCGGACTTTTGTAGACTGCATAGATACGAAGGGGGCCATCTTCGGTATTAATTATGATTGATGTTGCTTCAATATTTGTTGTTATCGGACAGTCAATTGAGTAATGGTCCAAATTTCTTTTTATAAAAATACCGGTACCTCCACCTTTAGTTTTACGGTCGTTTCTATAAAATACGTAGTTTCGCAGTTTAGGATTATCGGAAGCTTTAAGATGAGTTTCGTTCACCAAAAGTACGTCAATATTATGATCATTAACAAAACTTTCTGCTTCGTATATAGCTTGGCTAAGCCCTTCAGCATTCCAAAAGGCTAGTTTTAGTTCTTTTGCTCTAATCTTGAAGGCTCTGAAGCACGTTTAAAATCAAAGACAGCGTTTCCACTACTGAATTTGTTGGCTTCATGTTTTCCGAAAGTGATTGAGCTGCTTGCAACATTTTAGCTAAGTTGTTGTTCTGCTTGCTTGAGGCTGCCGGATTGGTTGTGTTAGTGGTGGTTGTCTTTCCAATATTTGCATAGCTGATCTTTGGATCTACTTTTCTAGCTACAAAGTTCTTCGGTGCTTGTTGCGTTATCTTAGGTCTTTGAAGCTTCTGTGCTGTTTTTGCTTCGGCACAACCGCGGTAGCTGGCTGGGTGCTCGCCGCCACAGTTAGAACACGTTGCTGGAGCATCTTTGCTTTTGTTGCAATTGTATGATTCGTGGTTTCCGGCGCATTTCACGCATTTTATTTCGGATCTGCAGTTCCGTTGAGTGTGCCCAAAACGCTGACAGCGAAAGCACTGGCTTATGCGGGTTGATTTCCGATGTAATTCGACAGAAACAACGAGGTGAAGTAGCCTCTTTAGTTCGAAAATTTTTGCGCCGTCTTGTTTTTTTAAACTGACCAGTATAAGCGGCAGTGGATTTTTTGACTTAAAACTTTTAAGTCGGTTTACTTGTTCGACTGGGTAGCCAAGTGCGACAAGCTCGGAAAAGATGTCTTTGTCATCTATCCCTTCCGGAATACCACGAATAATAACTTTAATTAGTCGTTCCTCTGGTAATGTGTACGTGAAATACGGGATTTGCATCGTGTCGAGTTTTTTGACCGTATTTCTGTATACGTCGGCGTCTTCGACTTCCACCTGGATGGAGTTGCGCAGGTTTTTGGCATTCTGGATGGCAATGCCCTCACTCGATAATTTGCTCTTAATACTGAGCCAACCTTCTTTTGTGGTAATGTGTATTGGTGGCGGTTTTTTTGGTTTTACAGCTTCGTTTTCAGGTTTTTGATTGTTGCTGACATCGCCTTCCATCGGCGGTTCGGTTTCGAGTGCTTCAGCATCGTTGACTTCTAAAGCACTGTAACGATTTTGTGTGCGGATGTCGAGCGTTGCTGCTTTGGAAGCTCGAGGTTCGCTGGCTTCGGCTTTACGCTTTGCCTGTTTCGTGTTTGCCTTTGCGGATGCCACTGTCTGTGGTGGCGGCTTGGCAGCCGACGAAGATGTCGACTTTGATTCGGTAGATGTTGGTTGTTTAGCTAGCTTGCTAATAACCTCCTCCAAAATACGAATTTTTTCAATTAGTAAGTGGTTTAATTGAAAAATCTGATCGGGCGTTGGCGCAGGTAATTTTGCGAACGTTTCAATGTTCCGGTTAAGGTGGTCCATTTTGTGTGCGTGACGCAATCACCGAAGTGATCAAGCACTTAAGCGCGTCACTTTTATGTTAAAGTGCGTATGTTTTTTTTTTTTATTTTAGAAATAAAAACATGTGTCTTAAAAAATTCCGATGTCAATCGAAACAACACGTAACCCTGTGCCGGGGTCACGCTAGTTCTAAGTAACTAGCCCTTAGCCGTGTTGGTTCGATTGTAGCATTAATACGTGAAAATCTTTTTGTGATAAACACTATAAAAACACGTAACCCTGTGCCGGGGTCACGCCAGTTAAAATAACTGGCCCTTATCCGTGTTAATACAATGTAGCTCTCAAGATAAGATGATGTTCACTGTACGAGTGCCAGTGTCGATCTCCCTCCCTCTTCCCTGATTCTGATCTTCCTAAACAAAACAAATAATATATTCAATTTACTTAATAGCTGCAAATGCACTAAATAAATATTTGCATTGACAATTGCTTTCAATTTGTATACGAGTTACGACGAGTTTGTACAATATAGAGAATTTCTATATACCTAAATATTTTTCTAATAAATATTTATTTTTAAATATAAAAATTATTATGATATATTTGTATATTTATTAACCTTTGTGTATCTGAAACCATTTTATAAATTTTCTTACTATTTAATTTAGTAGAAAAATAAATATATACTTGAATTGAAAATTATTATTAATTATTTTTTTCTTTTTTTTAAATTTTTTTCTAGAAAAACATACTTTCATATAAAACTTATCAAATAATTTTACTATAATATACTATTATTTATTATTCTTTTTTTTTTAACTATAATATACATAGGACTATTATGAAATATTATATAAATAATAATTAATGAAATATAATGTAATAAAAATTAAATAAAATAACTAAAAAGAGAGAATATAGGTATATTTTATTTTAGATATTATTTATTATTAAAAGCATTTAGGTATTTTGAAAAATGTGTGAAAAAATTCTTTAATGTAATTTAATTTGTGGTTTCTAAAGAAACCGTTGTTTTTATTATTATCTCTATACATATAGATAGAGGTATGTATGTATATGATAATAATTTGGAGAAATTATTTCTTCTTTGGAGAAGAAACTTTTTTCTTAATTGTTTTTGGTTTAGTAGTTTTCGGTTTTGGTGATTTTGGTTTCTTAACAGGTGATTTAATTGTTCTCTTAGCTTTTGACGGTGATTTTGTAGATTTAGTTTTAGTAGCAGCAGCAGCAGATTTTGTTTTCTTAGCTGCTTTTACTGATGATGTTTTAGCAGTAGATAATTTTTTTGCTTCAGATTTTTCATTTGAAGTACTAGCTGCTGCTTTTGATTTTTTAGCAGCAGTAGCTTTAGTAGTTTTTTTGATTACTGATGATTTTTTTGTTTTTGTTGCAGTTGCTGCTGGTTTTTTCGCATTAGAAGTGGAGGTGGTAGTAGTACCAGAAGATTTCTTCTTTGTCACAGCATTCGCAGCCAATTTGAATGAACCAGATGCACCTTTTCCTTTTGTTTGAACAAGTGTTCCAGATGCAACACTAGCTTTAATATATTTTCGAATAAATGGTGCTAATTTTTCACCATCGACTTTGTAAGTAGCCGAAATATATTTCTTTATCGCTTGTAATGAAGAACCACCACGTTCTTTTAGATTTTGGACGGCATTATTTACCATAACAGCTGTAGTTGGATGCGAAGCTTTTGATGCGGATGATTTTTTTTCTTTCTTTGGCGAAGATTTCTTCGAAATTTGTTGATTTTCCGAAGAAATATTTGCTGTAGCAGTTGTTACGTCTGTTACGTCTGCCATCTTTCAAAATTGAATGAATTCAATGAAGAAGAATTGAAATTATTAACAACCAGTTAAGGTAGTAGTTAAATGATAATTCTTTCTATAAACGAAAGATCCAAATTTGACCACTTTTCATGTTGTGTAGGTATATATCGAATCGAACCGAATAGAAAAATGAAATTTTTGAAACGAATAATATAGTAATGTGCTTTGATATTTTACATTTTAAATAATATAAAAACAATAGAGTGTAAAATGTTTTTGAAAAACTTGAAAATGCATTCAATATAGATGTATGTTTTCGAAAAAAATTAATACCAAATGCTAAATATAATTATAGAGCAGAAAACTAATTTCAAATTGGCTAGAGTAATACTAGAATCTGAGAATGTTTTAAATTATATCAAATTTTCGTAATTAAATAAAAAATAAGTATAATAGAAATATGTTAAAATAAAAATAGGATAAAATATCTAATGTAAATAATAAAAATATGATTAGTATAAATATATTTAAAAAGGAAAAAAAATTAATAAAAATTACGTTGTATAACTGTTATTTCTTATCTAGAGATATACTTATTATACGGTATGTACGTAATCATAGTGTATATTGAGAAATATAAATAAAACTTTAATTTAATAATATAACTAAGTAAAAGAAAAATGATGTAATGTCATTTTTGAAACATACATATAATAATAATTTTTGTAACATAGTAAAAAAAAAAAAAATCTTTCCGAACTAACAATATTAAAATAAAAGAGTATACCTATTAACAGTATATTGATAAAAGAAGAAATAGGAATTTAGCTAAATAGATAAAGTGTGAAGGCACTGATTTAAATAAAATCTGGATTTCTTTAATGAATAACTTGTAAAATTTTATAATCTAGTTGAGTTAAATTTTCTTAGCTAATACCTTGTTGTTTCTGTTTGTTTATTATTTATAGGTACTATATAATTTTAGTTTTTATTTTATTATAAAAAAAAGCCCCCTCTTACTATATTATATATTATATATACAATAGTATGATCTTCTATAGCTCTGTGGTAAGATGTTGGATTCGGAGCCTGAAGATTACTAGTTCGAATCCGCGCTAAAACAAGAATTTTTTTTTGTTTTTTTTTATTCTTCTTAATAATAATAATAATAATAATAATAATAGTAATTTTAGAGTGTTAATGAAAATTTTAGTTATGTAGAATTTTGTTTTGTTTTTAATCTGTATTTATGAAATAATAATAATAATATATAAATACGAAGTTGGTATTGAAATTTAGTGATATTCCTGTCAAATGATGTATTAAAGGCGATAGTAAAAGAAAGAAAAAGATATGAAAAAAGTGATCATGATATCAAGTAAAAAGTTAATTATTAATTTTATGAAAATATTATGTGTGTGTGTGTGTGTGTGTGTGTATGTAGATGTAAGGAAAAGCATTATATTATATATGTAGTAAAAAATTTCTTTTATATGAAAAAAAAAATGATGGTTCTCAAAAGAACCGGTGATTGATTTTATATGTATAAAATTTCTTCTTTTTATGCAGATGGGGAAAATGCTGAAGAGAAATTAAGCACGTTCGCCACGAATACGTCTGGCTAATTGAATATCTTTTGGCATAATGGTAACACGTTTTGCGTGAATAGCACACAAGTTTGTATCTTCAAATAAACCAACAAGATATGCTTCGCTAGCTTCTTGCAATGCCATAACGGCTGAACTTTGGAAACGTAAATCGGTTTTGAAATCTTGAGCAATTTCACGAACCAAACGTTGGAAAGGTAATTTTCTGATTAATAATTCAGTACTTTTTTGATAACGACGAATTTCTCTAAGTGCAACAGTACCTGGCCGATAACGATGTGGTTTTTTAACTCCACCAGTTGCTGGTGCACTTTTTCTTGCAGCTTTCGTAGCCAGTTGTTTTCTTGGTGCTTTACCACCAGTCGATTTACGGGCCGTTTGCTTGGTACGTGCCATTTTGTTGTTTTTATTTTATTGTAATTGTAATTTAGAAAAACAACACAATAATATATTATAAATGGAGATAATGACGCAACGACACTATAGATACAAGTGACAAAATCAAGCCGACAAAAGCGGTAGTATTTATAATCTGTTATTTGTAAACTTTTACGATTGGTTGAAACACATATCCCCTCTACATTGTGCGGAAGACTTTATAAATATGACGGTCGATCTTGCTGGTTTCGTACTCATTGTTGCTTAGTTCCACGCCGTGTACGTGTTGTGTTTGTTGTAAATTTTGTGAAAACAAGTAAATAACAATATAAAATAATGACTGGACGTGGTAAAGGGGGCAAAGGGTTGGGAAAAGGAGGTGCTAAACGTCATCGTAAAGTTTTACGTGATAATATCCAAGGTATTACCAAGCCCGCTATTAGACGTTTAGCTCGTCGCGGTGGTGTAAAACGTATTTCTGGTTTAATCTATGAAGAAACACGTGGTGTATTGAAGGTATTTCTTGAAAATGTAATCAGAGATGCAGTTACATACACCGAGCATGCTAAACGTAAAACCGTAACAGCTATGGATGTCGTTTATGCATTGAAACGCCAAGGACGCACATTGTACGGTTTTGGTGGTTAAATAAAACGCGCTGTTTCTATATAATTTTTCTGGAAAAACAACCAACAAGAAATCTAGAAGAACCAAATGTTAAAACAAGGCCCTTTTTAGGGCCATAAATTTACATTAAAAAAAGATTTTTTTACACATATAAAAATGCAGCGTTTAATTAATACAAAAATCTTACAATATTCATATTTATTTTATCGTTTTATATTAATTAGATATAAAATTTATATAAATATTGATATATTTTTCACTTAAATAAACAACTATATTTTATTAAATGCAATTTTAATAATCATACATATACAATAATACATGACATATGTTTAAATAATGCGCCAATACATTAAGAAAAAAAAAAAAATTATCACCCTGTATGCAGTCCATTTACATTACTCATATGATTCACGGGCGGTTTGGTTTCTCATAATTATTTATTATAGTTCTAAATATTTACATTTATTGTTACACATTCACATATACATACACATACACATACATAAATATATAAATACACATATATAAATAATTTCCGATTGTTTTAAACAATTTCAATTGCACATAAATATATATATATATAAATAATTTCCGATTGTTTTAAACAATTTCAAGTGCATTATCAAGCAACATATAACAAATTTTTAGATATAATTGTAGTTTTTTTTTTTTTTTATTATTATTATTTTTCTAATTAAAATTAAAAAATGTCAACGACACGCGGTGTTCCCAGGCGGTCACCCATCCAAGTACTAACCGCGCCCAATATTGCTTGACTGCCGTGATCGGACGAGAACGGGTATTTTCAATGTGGTATGGCCGTTGACGTAAATAATAATTTTAATCCATTTACTTATATAAGCATTATATATTGAAAACTATTCTTTTAAATATATATTTTGTGGTTCTGAAAAGAACCTGTATATTAATATAGAAAAGAATTAATCTTTTCCCGTCTTTTTTTTTGTTGATTTGTTATAAATTTACTTAGAACTAGTGTATTTAGTAACAGCTTTTGTTCCTTCAGATACAGCGTGCTTAGCTAATTCACCAGGCAATAATAGACGAACGGCAGTTTGAATTTCCCGACTGGTAATTGTTGAACGTTTATTATAGTGTGCCAAACGAGATGCTTCGGCAGCAATACGTTCAAAAATATCATTTACAAAACTGTTCATGATGCTCATGGCTTTACTAGAAATACCAGTGTCAGGATGAACTTGTTTCAATACTTTGTAAATGTACATTGCGTAACTTTCCTTCCTGCGCCGTTTCCTTTTCTTATCATCCTTGGAAATATTTTTCTGAGCTTTGCCAGCTTTCTTTGCTGCTTTTCCACTGGCCTTTGGCGGCATATTGATTGATAAGCACAAATTAACGTAGTATACTTCTCACACAGACGAACGAACGAAAACGAGAAATAACTGAATGAGTAGTTCGGCTTGAAAACGCTTGGTTTTATGTACGTATCTGTACTAAACACAAACAGCTGTGTCCTGTCACTGAAACAGAAACAGTTAGTTCTTACTCTTTCTAGTATATTGAAACGTTGTCCGATTGGTTAAAATTTAAGCATGCTTAATCGTATATAGCCGAGTAGAACAAAATTTTTCGAATCAGGAATCAGAACTCGAGAAGAGACTCAATCAGCCAGTTGACTTGTATTCGTACAGTTGACAACATCTTGAGATCTCCACTATATTAACACGGCTAAGGGCCAGTTATTAAAACTGGCGTGACCCCGGCACAGGGTTACGTGTTTTATAGAGATTATCATTTGACTATTTTCACATATTAATGCTGTCAATACTATCGTATCAATACGGATAAGGGCTATTTATCATAGAAATAGCGAGACCCCGGCACAAGGTCACGTATTGTTTACGTATTACATTATACATTACACTCCACATATCACATGCTAATTAAAGTGTAGTTCAAATCAAATCGCTTTCCGCCGCTTCGCGGCGGAAACTGTGTCTTTAGTGCTTTAGTGCTTTAGTATAGTTTAGTTTAGTGAACAAGTGAAATAATAATAGATAGGACTGAAAATTGTTCAAATTTACATCATGGATTCAGAACAGGAAAAATTAAACGAAAACATTAAGGCCCTTATGGCACTTCCAGCGCCAACGATAGAGCAAGTTACCCAACTCAACAAGTTGTTATTCTCGAAAGTTTTATATCAAACGGAGCTGATACAAAACATCACCCAACAAAACTACCACCTTTCAACACAAATATCCGAACTGAACGGCCAAGTAGCACAATTAATTGTAAAACAAAATAATTATTACGACAATGATGACAACTCAAGCGTAGCATCAACTAGCACATACGTCTCGGACATCTCGGAAAAGTCGGAAAAGAAAAAGAGAAAGGTGGATTTTCCACCACTCTTACAAAAAGAAACTAAGGTAAAGAAAATGAAAAACACGTCACCCAAATCACAGACACAACGAATAATGCCAAATAATTCCACAATGGAAAAAATTAATCTAGAAGCAACTGAAAGTATTATTACTAACGATACAACAAACGAGACAGGAGGAATCATGGAACCCCAAGCCAAATCACAAAAGATTCCACCAATACTTCTTCACACTAAAGAAAACACACACAAAGTAGTGGGTGCATTAAATTCAATTGGTATATGCATAAAAAGTGCCGTCAACAAAAAAGACCATGTTAAGATCATAGTCGACACAGAAAATTGTTACCGAACAGCTACAAAGTACTTAGAAAATAATAACCTGCCATACAGTTCATATACACTGCCAAACGAAAAACCACTGAAGGTTGTAATACGAGGAATCCCCGAAGGAATACCAGAAGAAGACATAAGCAACGAATTAAAGAACTTAAACTATCCGATATTAAAAGTCGCAAGAATGAAGACTGGCAAAACAAGATCACCTTTACCAATGGTATACGTACAACTTCAAAAACCAGAAGGTAAATCTATTTACGAACTAACAAGCCTGATGTACTTGAAGATCAAAGTAGAACCGCTTAGAAGAAGCAATGAAATTACACAGTGCCATCGTTGTCAACAATTTGGCCACACACGCACAAACTGCCACTGCCCACCTAAATGCGTAAAATGCGGAAAAGGACATCTTTCCGAAGAATGTAGGAAGAAAAAGGATACACCGGCCACATGTGCTAACTGCAAAGATAGCCACACAGCAAACTACAAAGGCTGTCCAAAAAGGCCAAAAAGAAGCCAGCAACAGAGCAGCACAATTACAACAACACAAACCAACCAAAATATAAACTTTCAACTACAAACCGATAACACCAAACAACAAAAACAAAACAAGCCAACGTTTTCAAATATATTACAAAACCGAAAGCAGGAAAACTCAACCAGCCAAATAGAGGATGTACCAACATTACAATCACTGATGACAACGGTCAACGAATTAATAAAGATCGTTACAACCATCGCACAAAATTCAAATAAATCAAACAATAATGGATAATCAAAACGAAATGATTACACTCAAGACAGCATATTTTAATGCAGATGGCGTCAATAATCAAAAATTAGAACTACTTGAATTTATTAAACAACACAACTTAGACATCGTTCTAATCAACGAAACACATTTAAAGGGCAATGACAGACTGAAATTAGCAAACTATGTTACTTACAGAAACGATAGGATCAACAGACCAAAAGGTGGCACAGCCATAATGATAAAAAGAAACATCAACCATTACGTAGTAACAACACCACAACTAACAAACATCGAGGCAACAATAGTAGAAATTATTTCACAAAAAAACAAGTTGAGAATAATCTCAGTTTACAATCCACCAGATAAAAACCTTCTCATCACGGACCTGGATACACTCCTTGACAGAAAAACACCAACAATCATGGCCGGAGATTTAAACGCCAAGCACCACCACTGGCACAGTAGAAGAAAAACAAAAAATGGGGAAATCCTCTACAAGTATAGTACAAAAAACAATCTGGTAACGACAGCACCTACAGAACCGACAATATATCCAAGAAACGGAGGAGCTCCAGATGTGATTGACACAGTTACTTTTCAACTAACCCAATACTCTTATCAAATTGAATCAAAAAATGCCCTAAACTCGGACCACAATCCTATTCTACTAGAACTAACATCCAGTGCATCACCATTTACCACGGTCAACAAAATACCCAAAATTTCCTGGCCGCACTTCTACGACATTATAGAAGACAACATAACCGTACCACTATCCATGGAAAGCAAGGAAGACATTGACAAAGAAATTGTAAGATTTACAAACACAATCAAAAAGTGCATGTCCAAAGCGGAAATTAAAACAAAAATAACAGCTACCAGATCAATTCCCAAAGAAATAGAAGATCTAATAAAACTTAAAAACAGAGCTAGACACATTTGGCAAAGGACACTTCATCCGAACGACAAAACTATCCTGAATAACTTACAAAACAATTTAAAAAATACACTACAAACATATAGGAACGAGGAATTTAACAACAAACTAAGCGAACTATCTACAGAGGATAATTCAATTTGGAAAATGACCAAAGCACTAACAAACGATAGACAAGAAATCCCGCCAATACACAGTAAATATGGAGGATTAAAATTCTCAAACGAAGACAAAGCCGAAGCAATTGCCGATGATTTTGAAGAACAATTTTCACCATTACAAGACAATACAGATCACAACCATATTTCGAAAATAAATAAAAAAATTAAGAAAATAATACAGAATAACACCAACGCGAGGCTGAAGTTTACAAGCCCAAAAGAAATAAAAAATATTATAAAAAATCTGAAGAAAAAGAAAGCACCGGGACCTGATAATATTCCAAATCAAGCACTAAAAGCTCTGGGACGTAAAGGCATAGCTGCTCTAACAGCAATCTTTAACGCTTGTATACGCTTACAATATTTTCCAGAAAGTTGGAAAAAATCAGATATAATTGTTATAAAAAAACCGGGCAAAGACCCAACATTTGCCACAAATTACAGACCCATTAGCCTACTGTCTTGCATCGGTAAAATTTTCGAAAAAATTTTATTATCGCGCATCCAGGAAATAACAGAAACTCTAAACCTACTTCCGGACGAACAACATGGCTTCAGAGAACAACACGCCACTACACACCAACTTCTCCGAGTTACTGAAAAAATAACAGAAGGTTTTAACAAAAAACAATCTACAGTGGCAGTCTTCCTCGACATTGCCAAAGCGTTTGACAAGGTCTGGCATAATGGCCTAATAGTTAAACTTTACGACTACGGCTTTCCGCAAGAGTACATAACCATCTTATACTCATACTTAAAAAACAGAAAATATGCTATAAAACTACACAACATAAGATCTTCGGAAAAACCAATAAGATCAGGGGTACCACAAGGCTCACTTTTGTCGCCTATACTATTTGCATTATACACAGCGGATATGCCAAAACCGGACAACCACAACGACATGCTAGCATTATTTGCTGACGACACGGCCATTATGTCAAGTTCTTGGCAGCCAACAATTGCAGCGAAAAGAGTTCAAACCACATTAGCATCATTAGAAAAATGGTATACCAAATGGCGCATAGGGATAAACCCAGAAAAAAGCACGGCTATAATATTTACAAAAAGGAAAAAGAAAACTCCACCGAACATTAAAATGTACAGAAAGAACATACCATGGCAAGAAAGTATAAAATACTTAGGAGTGCACTTTGACCGCCATTTAAAATGGACAACACACATAAATAAAATTAAACAAAAAACTAGCACTATCAAAGCTAAATTATACCCACTACTTAACAGAAACAGTAAACTCAGCGTAAACAACAAATTACTAATTTACAAGATGATCATCAGACCATCAATCACATATGCAGCTCAAATTTGGGGATTTGCTAGTAAAAATACATTAAAGCCACTACAAATAATACAAAATAAAACCTTAAGAACAATACTGAATACACCTTGGTATGTCCGGAACACACAAATTCACAGGGACACAAAAATCCCAAAAATAGAAGATTATATTAAAGAACTGGCAAGCAATTTTTTTGCCAAACTACCACTGATTAACAACAAATCAATTAACAACTTGAGCGCGTATAGCTCCAACACGGTATTCAAATACAACCGCCCAAAAAATGTATTAGCATCGTAATCAAGGCGGAAAAATCCGCACTATAAAACACCAATAAAATATCATACTTCAGATGAAGGAGGTTAAGAGTAACAACTCAGGTACTCCATAATAAGCCAAGATCTAAAAAGTTTTCGAATCAGATTCTATTTTACTTACGATACGATACGTTCGTCAAGTAAAGTTCGTATTAATTCTTTATTTTAAAATAAAATATATTTAATTTACCAACATGTCTGGCCGTGGCAAGGGGGGAAAAGTTAAGGGGAAGGCAAAGAGCCGTTCCAATCGTGCTGGATTACAATTTCCAGTTGGTCGTATTCATCGTTTATTACGTAAAGGCAATTATGCTGAACGAGTAGGTGCTGGTGCACCAGTATATTTAGCAGCCGTTATGGAATATCTTGCTGCTGAAGTTTTGGAATTGGCAGGCAACGCTGCTCGTGATAATAAGAAGACAAGAATAATTCCACGTCATTTACAATTGGCTATTCGTAATGATGAAGAATTGAATAAATTATTATCCGGTGTTACTATCGCTCAAGGTGGTGTATTGCCAAATATTCAAGCTGTATTGTTACCTAAAAAGACAGAAAAATCAACATAAACAAACAACAACAACAAACAAACAAAAAAAAAATCCGGCCCTTTTAGGGGCCACAATTTACTTATATTTAAAAGAAATTTTTGCGCAATAGAATGCACCGCTTACAATTAAATATATATATATATATATAATAAATTAAAAAAATTATTACCTATTTATTGATATTATATTTTCATTTAAACGGTGTGCTATTGAATAATTTTCAAATCATCACCTGGTATGCAATCCACCTGCATTACTCATATGGTTTACGGGCGGTAGTCATTGCTATAATGATAAAACAAATTGACATTTATAACAGAGCGCATGCTTTTGGTTTGTCATTATAATTAATTATTATAGTACTTAATATTTAAGATATTAAGATATTTCATACCCGATTTCTCCTAGTTACACCACATGTCCCACGTAAAAAATCTCAATTTACAGCAGTCATTTTATGCTTTTACAGCGAAATAAATCCAACATTTTAATACCATATATCAAGAACGTACTGCACCAAAACAGCATTCTATATATTTAAATGAGCTTCTTTGGAAACATTTACACTTCTAGCAAAAGTACCTAAAACACCCAGAACCAGTTTTAACACTTCTTTCAATTTCACGATCAAAAATGATCATCTTTACTTAGATAATAAACTACATAAATTCATCTACCTGCTTTAAACGTTCACCATCAACAGATAGATACATTACACATTCAGTAGTCATTATAATTATTAATTTGTCATTATAATGTCAAATATAGATATATTTAACTTAACCATTTATGCCATATATATGTAACAGTGAATTTTATTTACTACATAAATTTGTGCAAGCATTTATCATAAAATTAAATCTAAATTTATAGTTAAATTACTCACTCAGCAGATATATTATAGTTATTCTAGATTATTTCCAATAATACAATCGTAACCATACTAAAGATACGTATATTGTGGAACCTTTCTTGGTAAATTATTGAATAATATTATTTTTATCTTCATCAATATTATAATATTTAATATATGTAGTTCTGATGGTCGAACATATTTAAGTAATACAAATATCTTGCTACAAATATCGGCTAACCTAGAAACAGAAAAATAAAAATCTGTCAAATTAAATCACATATAGGTATAAACTTAAATAACTTAAGTAAAACATAATCACAATTTACATAGTTATCCTAATAATATATTTGCATTTATTTTCATTACTGTATAATACAATAAATTGGTTAATTAAACTCATATATCTGTATATAAATCATATATGTATATAAGCACAAATAACTTAAATAAAATATAATCACAATTAATATAAAATTATTACCTGTAAATTAGATAATCAAAACCGTTTTAATTAGAGTAATTTGACACTTTGATAATAAAATCAAATGTCAAAAATACGTTTTAAACTTTTTTGCAAAAACTGTATTCATCTAATGCCATCTAATGAGAAAAAGTTAAACCTCATATAAAAGTTTCTTTTGGAAGGAAATGTATGTCTGACTGCGCGGCAAGGGGAAAACATATATATTTTTTTTTGTTTTTAATATTTAAATCATATTTATAGTTTTCAATAATTCAATTATAGCAGTTACAATTACAGCAGTCATTTTATGCTTTTACAGCGAAATAAATCCAACCTTTTAATACCATATATCAAGAACGTACTGCACCAAAACAGCATTCTATATATTCAAATGGGCTTCTTTGGAAACATTTACACTTCTAGCAAAAGTACCTAAAACACCCAGAAGCAGTTTTAACACTTCTTTCAATTTCACGATCAAAAATGATCATCTTTACTTAGATAATAAACTACATAAATTTATCTACCTGCTTTAAACGTTCACCATCAACAGATAGATAAATTACACATTCAGTAGTCATTATAATTATTAATTTGTCATTATAATGTCAAATATAGATATATTTCACTTAACCAATAACCATTTATGCCATATATATGTAACAGTGAATTTTATTTACTACATAAATTTGTGCATGCATTTATCATAAAATTAAATCTAAATTTATAGTTAAATTACTCACTCAGCAGATATATTATAGTTATTCTAGATTATTTCCAATAATACAATCGTAACCATACTAAAGATACGTATATTATGGAACCTTTCTTGGTAAATTATTGAATAATATTATTTTTATCTTCATCAATATTATAATATTTAATATATGTAGTTCTGATGGTCGAACATATTTAAGTAATACAAATATCTTGCTACAAATATCGGCTAACCTAGAAACAGAAAAATAAAAATCTGTCAAATTAAATCACATATAGATATAAACTTAAATCACTTAAGTAAAACATAATCACAATTTACATAGTTATCCTAATAATATATTTGCATTTATTTTCATTACTGTATAATACAATAAATTGGTTAATTAAACTCATATATCTGTATATAAATCATATATGTATATAAGCACAAATAACTTAAATAAAATATAATCACAATTAATATAAAATTATTACCTGTAAATTAGATAATCAAAACCGTTTTAATTAGAGTAATTTGACACTTTGATAATAAAATCAAATGTCAAAAATACGTTTTAAACTTTTTTGCAAAAACTGTATTCATCTAATGCCAACTAATGAGAAAAAGTTAAACCTCATATAAAAGTTTCTTTTGGAAGGAAATGTATGTCTGACTGCGCGGCAAGGGGAAAACATATATATTTTTTTTTGTTTTTAATATTTAAATCATATTTATAGTTTTCATTAATTCAATTATAGCAGTTACAATTACAGCAGTCATTTTTGCTTTTACAGCGAAATAAATCCAACATTTTAATACCATATATCAAGAACGTATTGCACCAAAACAGCATTCTATATATTCAAATGAGCTTCTTTGGAAACATTTACACTTCTAGCAAAAGTACCTAAAACACCCAGAAGCAGTTTTAACACTTCTTTCAATTTCACGATCAAAAATGATCATCTTTACTTAGATAATAAACTACATAAATTTATCTACCTGCTTTAAACGTTCACCATCAACAGATAGATAAATTACACATTCAGTAGTCATTATAATTATTAATTTGTCATTATAATGTCAAATATAGATATATTTAACTTAACCAATAACCATTTATGCCATATATATGTAACAGTGAATTTTATTTACTACATAAATTTGTGCATGCATTTATCATAAAATTAAATCTAAATTTATAGTTAAATTACTCACTCAGCAGATATATTATAGTTATTCTAGATTATTTCCAATAATACAATCGTAACCATACTAAAGATACGTATATTATGGAACCTTTCTTGGTAAATTATTGAATAATATTATTTTTATCTTCATCAATATTATAATATTTAATATATGTAGTTCTGATGGTCGAACATATTTAAGTAATACAAATATCTTGCTACAAATATCGGCTAACCTAGAAACAGAAAAATAAAAATCTGTCAAATTAAATCACATATAGGTATAAACTTAAATCACTTAAGTAAAACATAATCCAATTTACATAGTTATCCTAATAATATATTTGCATTTATTTTCATTACTGTATAATACAATAAATTGGTTAATTAAAATCATATATCTCTATCATATATGTATATAAGCACAAATAACTTAAATAAAATATAATCACAATTAATATAAAATTATTACCTGTAAATTAGATAATCAAAACCGTTTTAATTAGAGTAATTTGACACTTTGATAATAATAAAGTGTCAAATGTCAAAAATACGTTTTAAATTTTTTTGCAAAAACTGTATTCATCTAATGCCATCTAATGAGAGAAAGTTAAACCGCATATAAAAATTTGTATATATATATATATATATATATATATATATATATATATATTTTGTTTTTAATATTTAAATCATATTTATAATTTTCAATAATTCAATTAAATTATATTAGATAATCAAAACCGTTTTAATTAGAGTAATTTGACACTTTGATAATAAAACCAAATGTCAAAAATAGGTTTTAAAGTTTTTTGCAAAAACTGTATTCATCTAATGCCATCTAATGAGAAAAAGTTAAACCGCATATAAAAATTTGTTTTGGAGGGAAATGTATTTCTTACTGCGGGGCAAGATAAAAACATATATATTTTTTTTTGTTTTTAATATTTAAATCATATTTATAGTTTTCAATAATTCAATTATATTACATTTTAATTAAAATAAAAATAATTATATATTACATTTTAATTAAAATAAAAATAATTATATATTTTATTTTAAATATATTTTCGCTTTAAATTATTATCATTATTTTAAAACTATATACCTACAATATTTGCGTTTGTCTCAATCAGCTGTTTGGTGTTGAAACATATAGACGCTATAAGTTTATTAAGATGTTCATATATTATTCGTGTTTTGTTTTTGTTTTATTTAATATTGTTATAAAATAATAAAGTAAATTAATTCATTGGTATATAAATGAATAATTTAGTGTTAATATGAAAGTGTGCATTTTATTTAAGATAAAAATATTGTGTGATATTTTGTGAGAAGAAAGAAGATGTGATATTAATTTTGTGTTTAATATATGTAAGTATTTTATATAGATATTTATTATTATCATTATTATTGTGATACTAATATAAGTATATATAGCATATTCATATTAATTTTATTTCGCATAAAAGTATAATATGTATTTGATAATATGGTTAATGTAACTATTAGCAAATAGTATTTTTACATCAACAGTTTTTATAATTATAAATTTATAATACTTTTACTAAATGCACATTAACCACATGTACCCAAACGGGTGTGTGGCTCAAACTCTTTCCAAGACTAATGTAATTATTAGCAATTAGTATTTTGACATCAACAGTTTCTATAATAACATTTATAATACTTTATACTACCATACACTATCATGTCATGTATCCAAACGGAGATATGGGACAAACTCTTTCCAATATCTTGAAATTAATTTTCTCCAAACAATTATATTTAATATAAAACTATTTTTAATGTGTTTATATTATACTTTAACAAAACAATTATGTTATCTATATACGAATTTAGATGAATAGCAAAATATAGTAATTTAGAAAAATGATCTGACATTTTTTTTTTTTTTTTTAATAATTTACGACAATGTAATTATTACTAATTTGTACGCTTGTAAATAACCATAGAGTTTTAAAGCTTTTACAAAACAAATAATATATTCAATTTACTTAATAGCTGCAAATGCACTAAATAAATATTTGCATTGACAATTGCTTTCAATTTGTATACGAGTTACGACGAGTTTGTACAATATAGAGAATTTCTATATACCTAAATATTTTTCTAATAAATATTTATTTTTAAATATAAAAATTATTATGATATATTTGTATATTTATTAACCTTTGTGTATCTGAAACCATTTTATAAATTTTCTTACTATTTAATTTACTAGAAAAATAAATATATACTTGAATTGAAAATTATTATTAATTATTTTTTTCTTTTTTTTAAATTTTTTTCTAGAAAAACATACTTTCATATAAAACTTATCAAATAATTTTACTATAATATACTATTATTTATTATTCTTTTTTTTTTAACTATAATATACATAGGACTATTATGAAATATTATATAAATAATAATTAATGAAATATAATGTAATAAAAATTAAATAAAATAACTAAAAAGAGAGAATATAGGTATATTTTATTTTAGATATTATTTATTATTAAAAGCATTTAGGTATTTTGAAAAATGTGTGAAAAAATTCTTTAATGTAATTTAATTTGTGGTTTCTAAAGAAACCGTTGTTTTTATTATTATCTCTATACATATAGATAGAGGTATGTATGTATATGATAATAATTTGGAGAAATTATTTCTTCTTTGGAGAAGAAACTTTTTTCTTAATTGTTTTTGGTTTAGTAGTTTTCGGTTTTGGTGATTTTGGTTTCTTAACAGGTGATTTAATTGTTCTCTTAGCTTTTGACGGTGATTTTGTAGATTTAGTTTTAGTAGCAGCAGCAGCAGATTTTGTTTTCTTAGCTGCTTTTACTGATGATGTTTTAGCAGTAGATAATTTTTTTGCTTCAGATTTTTCATTTGAAGTACTAGCTGCTGCTTTTGATTTTTTAGCAGCAGTAGCTTTAGTAGTTTTTTTGATTACTGATGATTTTTTTGTTTTTGTTGCAGTTGCTGCTGGTTTTTTCGCATTAGAAGTGGAGGTGGTAGTAGTACCAGAAGATTTCTTCTTTGTCACAGCATTCGCAGCCAATTTGAATGAACCAGATGCACCTTTTCCTTTTGTTTGAACAAGTGTTCCAGATGCAACACTAGCTTTAATATATTTTCGAATAAATGGTGCTAATTTTTCACCATCGACTTTGTAAGTAGCCGAAATATATTTCTTTATCGCTTGTAATGAAGAACCACCACGTTCTTTTAGATTTTGGACGGCATTATTTACCATAACAGCTGTAGTTGGATGCGAAGCTTTTGATGCGGATGATTTTTTTTCTTTCTTTGGCGAAGATTTCTTCGAAATTTGTTGATTTTCCGAAGAAATATTTGCTGTAGCAGTTGTTACGTCTGTTACGTCTGCCATCTTTCAAAATTGAATGAATTCAATGAAGAAGAATTGAAATTATTAACAACCAGTTAAGGTAGTAGTTAAATGATAATTCTTTCTATAAACGAAAGATCCAAATTTGACCACTTTTCATGTTGTGTAGGTATATATCGAATCGAACCGAATAGAAAAATGAAATTTTTGAAACGAATAATATAGTAATGTGCTTTGATATTTTACATTTTAAATAATATAAAAACAATAGAGTGTAAAATGTTTTTGAAAAACTTGAAAATGCATTCAATATAGATGTATGTTTTCGAAAAAAATTAATACCAAATGCTAAATATAATTATAGAGCAGAAAACTAATTTCAAATTGGCTAGAGTAATACTAGAATCTGAGAATGTTTTAAATTATATCAAATTTTCGTAATTAAATAAAAAATAAGTATAATAGAAATATGTTAAAATAAAAATAGGATAAAATATCTAATGTAAATAATAAAAATATGATTAGTATAAATATATTTAAAAAGGAAAAAAAATTAATAAAAATTACGTTGTATAACTGTTATTTCTTATCTAGAGATATACTTATTATACGGTATGTACGTAATCATAGTGTATATTGAGAAATATAAATAAAACTTTAATTTAATAATATAACTAAGTAAAAGAAAAATGATGTAATGTCATTTTTGAAACATACATATAATAATAATTTTTGTAACATAGTAAAAAAAAAAAAAATCTTTCCGAACTAACAATATTAAAATAAAAGAGTATACCTATTAACAGTATATTGATAAAAGAAGAAATAGGAATTTAGCTAAATAGATAAAGTGTGAAGGCACTGATTTAAATAAAATCTGGATTTCTTTAATGAATAACTTGTAAAATTTTATAATCTAGTTGAGTTAAATTTTGTTAGCTAATATCTTGTTGTTTCTGTTTGTTTATTATTTATAGGTACTATATAATTTTAGTTTTTATTTTATTATAAAAAAAAGCCCCCTCTTACTATATTATATATTATATATACAATAGTATGATCTTCTATAGCTCTGTGGTAAGATGTTGGATTCGGAGCCTGAAGATTACTAGTTCGAATCCGCGCTAAAACAAGAATTTTTTTTTGTTTTTTTTTATTCTTCTTAATAATAATAATAATAATAATAATAGTAATTTTAGAGTGTTAATGAAAATTTTAGTTATGTAGAATTTTGTTTTGTTTTTAATCTGTATTTATGAAATAATAATAATAATATATAAATACGAAGTTGGTATTGAAATTTAGTGATATTCCTGTCAAATGATGTATTAAAGGCGATAGTAAAAGAAAGAAAAAGATATGAAAAAAGTGATCATGATATCAAGTAAAAAGTTAATTATTAATTTTATGAAAATATTATGTGTGTGTGTGTGTGTGTGTGTGTGTGTGTATGTAGATGTAAGGAAAAGCATTATATTATATATGTAGTAAAAAATTTCTTTTATATGAAAAAAAAAATGATGGTTCTCAAAAGAACCGGTGATTGATTTTATATGTATAAAATTTCTTCTTTTTATGCAGATGGGGAAAATGCTGAAGAGAAATTAAGCACGTTCGCCACGAATACGTCTGGCTAATTGAATATCTTTTGGCATAATGGTAACACGTTTTGCGTGAATAGCACACAAGTTTGTATCTTCAAATAAACCAACAAGATATGCTTCGCTAGCTTCTTGCAATGCCATAACGGCTGAACTTTGGAAACGTAAATCGGTTTTGAAATCTTGAGCAATTTCACGAACCAAACGTTGGAAAGGTAATTTTCTGATTAATAATTCAGTACTTTTTTGATAACGACGAATTTCTCTAAGTGCAACAGTACCTGGCCGATAACGATGTGGTTTTTTAACTCCACCAGTTGCTGGTGCACTTTTTCTTGCAGCTTTCGTAGCCAGTTGTTTTCTTGGTGCTTTACCACCAGTCGATTTACGGGCCGTTTGCTTGGTACGTGCCATTTTGTTGTTTTTATTTTATTGTAATTGTAATTTAGAAAAACAACACAATAATATATTATAAATGGAGATAATGACGCAACGACACTATAGATACAAGTGACAAAATCAAGCCGACAAAAGCGGTAGTATTTATAATCTGTTATTTGTAAACTTTTACGATTGGTTGAAACACATATCCCCTCTCACACATCTTCCTGTCTTTACGGTGCACCGGGCATCCTGTGCCCCTATCACCTTCATCTTGGGTACCATTATTAACTGGTATTATTTGTTGATGCACGTTAGCTTGGTTACGTGCTTGATTCGGCTAGAATACATTGCGGCCTTTTATATTTTAATTTTGTGTTTGCATCGTAGTCAATGATGCAGTTTTTTATAGAGTCATTTTTATGATTTTTTACTTTCACAAAAAAGTCTTTGGCTTGTTCTTTTATTAGATTGTCTAATGGAGTTATATTTAGATCGCGCGCAATATTTACATTGCGCACATACCATGGCGCGTTTACACACATGCGTAGGACTATATTTTGAACTGTTTGTATTTTGTTCGTAAATGACGAGCCAGCGTAGCCCCAAATTGGAGCGGCGTAAATCATTGTTGGGCGAATGATTGACTTGTACAGCAACAATTTGTTCTTGATATCAAGATGGCTCCTTCTGTTGAGAAGCGGATACAAGATAGCCATGTATTTTCTTCCTTTTGCCGCTGCTCTGTTGGTATGAGCTCGCCAAGTTAGCTTTTTGTCTAGGGTTAATCCTAGATATTTAACTTCAGTATTCCACTGGATGTCTTCGTCAAACAGTTTGATATTTCTGTCGGGCTCTGCACTTCTTTTCTTTGAAAAAAGAATAGCTGTGCTTTTGTTGGTGTTGATAGTGATTCTCCATTTAGAATACCACTCTTCCAACTTATCGGTGGCTTCTTCAAGTCTATTGGTTATGCATCCAACCTGAGTGGATCTTGTCATGATTGCCGTGTCATCTGCGTACTGGGCCAGTATTGTGTTATGTGTTTTTGGCAAATCTGCCGTGTAAATGTTGTAAAGTAGCGGCGAAAGCAGAGATCCTTGTGCTACCCCGGCTGTTGCTGATTTTAGATCCGAATATTCGTCGTTTACTTTAACCCGAAATTGTCTATTTTGAAATAGGCTGTGGATCATATGGATTATCCAGTCTGGATAGTTGAACTGGATTAATTTGTAAATGACGCCGTTATGCCACACAGTGTCGAAAGCTTTTGCAGCATCTAAAAAGATTGCCCCCGTTGACTGGTTTCTGTTAAAACCCTGCGTGATGTACTCTGTTGTTCTCAACAGTTGGTGCAGTGTGCTGTGCCCGGAACGAAAACCATGCTGTTCTTCCGGAATAATGTTGTTTTCTTCGGACCAGTTATTGAGATGGTTCAATATGATTTTTTCAAAAACTTTACCGATTGTGCTTAAAAGACTAATCGGCCTGTAGTTTTGTGGAAATGAGTGATTTTCTCCTGGCTTCGGTATCACGATTATGTCTGCTATTTTCCATTGGTCTGGAAAGTACTTTAATCTAAGACATGCGTTGTAAATATTTGTCAGAGTGACAATGCCTTTGCGACCCAAATTTTTTAAAACGGTGTTAGTGATTCCGTCAGGGCCAGGTGCTTTTCTGTTCGGAAGATCCTGAATTATATTATGTACTTCACGAGGTGTTGTGTGTGTTGGTTTAGTTGTGCAATTTTTCCGTAAAAATTGCTTTACATTGCGGTTGACATGTTGTATATGATCTATGTCGCAATTGGAGTATACTGGACTAAATTGTAGTTCCAAACGATCGGCAAATGTATCCGCCTTGTCCTTGTTGCTGTAATTTATTCCATTTACTCCGTGTATTGGAGGTATGGAAGATTTTTTGTTCCGAATTGCTTTTGTTATGCGCCAAAGGGAATTGTCTTCTGGATTTAATGCCTCCAAAGTCGATTGCCACTTTTCATTTTTATGGTCGCTTATTTTAAATTTGATTTCTCTGGCCAAATTGTTGGCAGCGGTACGAGCTTGAATGTCGCCATGTCTTTGCCATGCTCTTCGTTTTTGATTTTTCAGTTTAATTTGGTCGCGAAGATCTTCTGGAAGATCATTTTTCGCTTGCAAACTTTTGTAGC
Organism: Clivina fossor; assembly: GCA_963966155.1. NCBI lineage: Eukaryota > Metazoa > Arthropoda > Insecta > Coleoptera > Carabidae > Clivina > Clivina fossor. The sequence goes on from OZ014554.1 coordinate 9,198,514, forward strand.
TGGTGGTTGCATTTTCAATTGCTTCATTAATTAAAGAACTAAATTTCGTTATTTCGTTGTTTATTTGTTCTTTGGTTGTAAGTAACGTATCGCAATTTAATTTTTCTTCTAGATACTTTGAGAATCTGGTCCAGTTGATTTTTTTCCTTATCACTGTTTGATGGGAATCATTTGATCCTCCGTTGTATAGAGCTATTACTGGATTGTGATCCGAGTTAGTATCACATACAGATAATAGCTCGATTGTTGCTGCTACGTCTTTGGCAACGATAATGTCGAGAATATCCGGCTGGTATCCGGCTCGATGAAAAAAGGTTGGTTCGGATGGTCCGAGTACAGCCAGGTTATTATTGTCTGCGTAATCACGAAGTTTGTTTCCGTTTGGATTGGTTCGTCGGCTATTCCACGACGGGTGTTTGCAATTTAGATCGCCTGCCAGAATAGTTGGTTCTCGTCCGTTTAACAATGCATCGAGATCGCTTGACAGAAGAAGATTCTTCGGACTTTTGTAGACTGCATAGATACGAAGGGGGCCATCTTCGGTATTAATTATGATTGATGTTGCTTCAATATTTGTTGTTATCGGACAGTCAATTGAGTAATGGTCCAAATTTCTTTTTATAAAAATACCGGTACCTCCACCTTTAGTTTTACGGTCGTTTCTATAAAATACGTAGTTTCGCAGTTTAGGATTATCGGAAGCTTTAAGATGAGTTTCGTTCACCAAAAGTACGTCAATATTATGATCATTAACAAAACTTTCTGCTTCGTATATAGCTTGGCTAAGCCCTTCAGCATTCCAAAAGGCTAGTTTTAGTTCTTTTGCTCTAATCTTGAAGGCTCTGAAGCACGTTTAAAATCAAAGACAGCGTTTCCACTACTGAATTTGTTGGCTTCATGTTTTCCGAAAGTGATTGAGCTGCTTGCAACATTTTAGCTAAGTTGTTGTTCTGCTTGCTTGAGGCTGCCGGATTGGTTGTGTTAGTGGTGGTTGTCTTTCCAATATTTGCATAGCTGATCTTTGGATCTACTTTTCTAGCTACAAAGTTCTTCGGTGCTTGTTGCGTTATCTTAGGTCTTTGAAGCTTCTGTGCTGTTTTTGCTTCGGCACAACCGCGGTAGCTGGCTGGGTGCTCGCCGCCACAGTTAGAACACGTTGCTGGAGCATCTTTGCTTTTGTTGCAATTGTATGATTCGTGGTTTCCGGCGCATTTCACGCATTTTATTTCGGATCTGCAGTTCCGTTGAGTGTGCCCAAAACGCTGACAGCGAAAGCACTGGCTTATGCGGGTTGATTTCCGATGTAATTCGACAGAAACAACGAGGTGAAGTAGCCTCTTTAGTTCGAAAATTTTTGCGCCGTCTTGTTTTTTTAAACTGACCAGTATAAGCGGCAGTGGATTTTTTGACTTAAAACTTTTAAGTCGGTTTACTTGTTCGACTGGGTAGCCAAGTGCGACAAGCTCGGAAAAGATGTCTTTGTCATCTATCCCTTCCGGAATACCACGAATAATAACTTTAATTAGTCGTTCCTCTGGTAATGTGTACGTGAAATACGGGATTTGCATCGTGTCGAGTTTTTTGACCGTATTTCTGTATACGTCGGCGTCTTCGACTTCCACCTGGATGGAGTTGCGCAGGTTTTTGGCATTCTGGATGGCAATGCCCTCACTCGATAATTTGCTCTTAATACTGAGCCAACCTTCTTTTGTGGTAATGTGTATTGGTGGCGGTTTTTTTGGTTTTACAGCTTCGTTTTCAGGTTTTTGATTGTTGCTGACATCGCCTTCCATCGGCGGTTCGGTTTCGAGTGCTTCAGCATCGTTGACTTCTAAAGCACTGTAACGATTTTGTGTGCGGATGTCGAGCGTTGCTGCTTTGGAAGCTCGAGGTTCGCTGGCTTCGGCTTTACGCTTTGCCTGTTTCGTGTTTGCCTTTGCGGATGCCACTGTCTGTGGTGGCGGCTTGGCAGCCGACGAAGATGTCGACTTTGATTCGGTAGATGTTGGTTGTTTAGCTAGCTTGCTAATAACCTCCTCCAAAATACGAATTTTTTCAATTAGTAAGTGGTTTAATTGAAAAATCTGATCGGGCGTTGGCGCAGGTAATTTTGCGAACGTTTCAATGTTCCGGTTAAGGTGGTCCATTTTGTGTGCGTGACGCAATCACCGAAGTGATCAAGCACTTAAGCGCGTCACTTTTATGTTAAAGTGCGTATGTTTTTTTTTTTATTTTAGAAATAAAAACATGTGTCTTAAAAAATTCCGATGTCAATCGAAACAACACGTAACCCTGTGCCGGGGTCACGCTAGTTCTAAGTAACTAGCCCTTAGCCGTGTTGGTTCGATTGTAGCATTAATACGTGAAAATCTTTTTGTGATAAACACTATAAAAACACGTAACCCTGTGCCGGGGTCACGCCAGTTAAAATAACTGGCAACAATGAATACCTATCTATACCAATATAAAAAATTATAAAATTATATACCTATATAAATACCAATCCCCTCTACATTGTGCGGAAGACTTTATAAATATGACGGTCGATCTTGCTGGTTTCGTACTCATTGTTGCTTAGTTCCACGCCGTGTACGTGTTGTGTTTGTTGTAAATTTTGTGAAAACAAGTAAATAACAATATAAAATAATGACTGGACGTGGTAAAGGGGGCAAAGGGTTGGGAAAAGGAGGTGCTAAACGTCATCGTAAAGTTTTACGTGATAATATCCAAGGTATTACCAAGCCCGCTATTAGACGTTTAGCTCGTCGCGGTGGTGTAAAACGTATTTCTGGTTTAATCTATGAAGAAACACGTGGTGTATTGAAGGTATTTCTTGAAAATGTAATCAGAGATGCAGTTACATACACCGAGCATGCTAAACGTAAAACCGTAACAGCTATGGATGTCGTTTATGCATTGAAACGCCAAGGACGCACATTGTACGGTTTTGGTGGTTAAATAAAACGCGCTGTTTCTATATAATTTTTCTGGAAAAACAACCAACAAGAAATCTAGAAGAACCAAATGTTAAAACAAGGCCCTTTTTAGGGCCATAAATTTACATTAAAAAAAGATTTTTTTACACATATAAAAATGCAGCGTTTAATTAATACAAAAATCTTACAATATTCATATTTATTTTATCGTTTTATATTAATTAGATATAAAATTTATATAAATATTGATATATTTTTCACTTAAATAAACAACTATATTTTATTAAATGCAATTTTAATAATCATACATATACAATAATACATGACATATGTTTAAATAATGCGCCAATACATTAAGAAAAAAAAAAAAATTATCACCCTGTATGCAGTCCATTTACATTACTCATATGATTCACGGGCGGTTTGGTTTCTCATAATTATTTATTATAGTTCTAAATATTTACATTTATTGTTACACATTCACATATACATACACATACACATACATAAATATATAAATACACATATATAAATAATTTCCGATTGTTTTAAACAATTTCAATTGCACATAAATATATATATATAAATAATTTCCGATTGTTTTAAACAATTTCAAGTGCATTATCAAGCAACATATAACAAATTTTTAGATATAATTGTAGTTTTTTTTTTTTTTTATTATTATTATTTTTCTAATTAAAATTAAAAAATGTCAACGACACGCGGTGTTCCCAGGCGGTCACCCATCCAAGTACTAACCGCGCCCAATATTGCTTGACTGCCGTGATCGGACGAGAACGGGTATTTTCAATGTGGTATGGCCGTTGACGTAAATAATAATTTTAATCCATTTACTTATATAAGCATTATATATTGAAAACTATTCTTTTAAATATATATTTTGTGGTTCTGAAAAGAACCTGTATATTAATATAGAAAAGAATTAATCTTTTCCCGTCTTTTTTTTTGTTGATTTGTTATAAATTTACTTAGAACTAGTGTATTTAGTAACAGCTTTTGTTCCTTCAGATACAGCGTGCTTAGCTAATTCACCAGGCAATAATAGACGAACGGCAGTTTGAATTTCCCGACTGGTAATTGTTGAACGTTTATTATAGTGTGCCAAACGAGATGCTTCGGCAGCAATACGTTCAAAAATATCATTTACAAAACTGTTCATGATGCTCATGGCTTTACTAGAAATACCAGTGTCAGGATGAACTTGTTTCAATACTTTGTAAATGTACATTGCGTAACTTTCCTTCCTGCGCCGTTTCCTTTTCTTATCATCCTTGGAAATATTTTTCTGAGCTTTGCCAGCTTTCTTTGCTGCTTTTCCACTGGCCTTTGGCGGCATATTGATTGATAAGCACAAATTAACGTAGTATACTTCTCACACAGACGAACGAACGAAAACGAGAAATAACTGAATGAGTAGTTCGGCTTGAAAACACTTGGTTTTATGTACGTATCTGTACTAAACACAAACAGCTGTGTCCTGTCACTGAAACAGAAACAGTTAGTTCTTACTCTTTCTAGTATATTGAAACGTTGTCCGATTGGTTAAAATTTAAGCATGCTTAACCGTATATAGCCGAGTAGAACAAAATTTTTCGAATCAGAATTAATCAGATCAATCAGAATCGAATCAGAAAGATCGTAGAGTTGACTTGTATTCGTACAGTTGACAACATCTTGAGATCTCCACTATATTAACACGGCTAAGGGCCAGTTATTAAAACTGGCGTGACCCCGGCACAGGGTTACGTGTTTTATAGAGATTATCATTTGACTATTTTCACATATTAATGCTGTCAATACTATCGTATCAATACGGATAAGGGCTATTTATCATAGAAATAGCGAGACCTCGGCACAGGGTCACGTATTGTTTACGTATTACATTACACATTACACTCCACATATCACATGCTAATTAAAGTGTAGTTCAAATCAAATCGCTTTCCGCCGCTTCGCGGCGGAAACTGTGTCTTTAGTGCTTTAGTGCTTTAGTATAGTTTAGTTTAGTGTACAAGTGAAATAATAATAGATAGGACTGAAAATTGTTCAAATTTACATCATGGATTCAGAACAGGAAAAATTAAACGAAAACATTAAGGCCCTTATGGCTCTTCCAGCGCCAACGATAGAGCAAGTTACCCAACTCAACAAGTTGTTATTCTCGAAAGTTTTATATCAAACGGAGCTGATACAAAACATCACCCAACAAAACTACCACCTTTCAACACAAATATCCGAACTGAACGGCCAAGTAGCACAATTAATTGTAAAACAAAATAATTATTACGACAATGATGACAACTCAAGCGTAGCATCAACTAGCACATACGTCTCGGACACCTCGGAAAAGTCGGAAAAGAAAAAGAGAAAGGTGGATTTTCCACCACTCTTACAAAAAGAAACTAAGGTAAAGAAAATGAAAAACACGTCACCCAAATCGCAGACACAACGAATAATGCCAAATAATTCCACAATGGAAAAAATTAATCTAGAAGCAACTGAAAGTATTATTACTAACGATACAACAAACGAGACAGGAGGAATCATGGAACCCCAAGCCAAATCACAAAAGATTCCACCAATACTTCTTCACACTAAAGAAAACACACACAAAGTAGTGGGTGCATTAAATTCAATTGGTATATGCATAAAAAGTGCCGTCAACAAAAAAGACCATGTTAAGATCATAGTCGACACAGAAAATTGTTACCGAACAGCTACAAAGTACTTAGAAAATAATAACCTGCCATACAGTTCATATACACTGCCAAACGAAAAACCACTGAAGGTTGTAATACGAGGAATCCCCGAAGGAATACCAGAAGAAGACATAAGCAACGAATTAAAGAACTTAAACTATCCGATATTAAAAGTCGCAAGAATGAAGACTGGCAAAACAAGATCACCTTTACCAATGGTATACGTACAACTTCAAAAACCAGAAGGTAAATCTATTTACGAACTAACAAGCCTGATGTACTTGAAGATCAAAGTAGAACCGCTTAGAAGAAGCAATGAAATTACACAGTGCCATCGTTGTCAACAATTTGGCCACACACGCACAAACTGCCACTGCCCACCTAAATGCGTAAAATGCGGAAAAGGACATCTTTCCGAAGAATGTAGGAAGAAAAAGGATACACCGGCCACATGTGCTAACTGCAAAGATAGCCACACAGCAAACTACAAAGGCTGTCCAAAAAGGCCAAAAAGAAGCCAGCAACAGAGCAGCACAATTACAACAACACAAACCAACCAAAATATAAACTTTCAACTACAAACCAATAACACCAAACAACAAAAACAAAACAAGCCAACGTTTTCAAATATATTACAAAACCGAAAGCAGGAAAACTCAACCAGTCAAATAGAGGATGTACCAACACTACAATCACTGATGACAACGGTCAACGAATTAATAAAGATCGTTACAACCATCGCACAAAATTCAAATAAATCAAACAATAATGGATAATCAAAACGAAAAGATTACACTCAAGACAGCATATTTTAATGCAGATGGCGTCAATAATCAAAAATTAGAACTACTTGAATTTATTAAACAACACAACTTAGACATCGTTCTAATCAACGAAACACATTTAAAGGGCAATGACAGACTGAAATTAGCAAACTATGTTACTTACAGAAACGATAGGATCAACAGACCAAAAGGTGGCACAGCCATAATGATAAAAAGAAACATCAACCATTACGTAGTAACAACACCACAACTTACAAACATCGAGGCAACAATAGTAGAAATTATTTCACAAAAAAACAAGTTGAGAATAATCTCAGTTTACAATCCACCAGATAAAAACCTTCTCAACACGGACCTGGATACACTCCTTGACAGAAAAACACCAACAATCATGGCCGGAGATTTAAACGCCAAGCACCACCACTGGCACAGTAGAAGAAAAACAAAAAATGGGGAAATCCTCTACAAGTATAGTACAAAAAACAATCTGGTAACGACAGCACCTACAGAACCGACAATATATCCAAGAAACGGAGGAGCTCCAGATGTGATTGACACAGTTACTTTTCAACTGACCCAATACTCTTATCAAATTGAATCAAAAAATGCCCTAAACTCGGACCACAATCCTATTCTACTAGAACTAACATCCAGTGCATCACCATTTACCACGGTCAACAAAATACCCAAAATTTCCTGGCCGCACTTCTACGACATTATAGAAGACAACATAACCGTACCACTATCCATGGAAAGCAAGGAAGACATTGACAAAGAAATTGTAAGATTTACAAACACAATCAAAAAGTGCATGTCCAAAGCGGAAATTAAAACAAAAATAACAGCTACTAGATCAATTCCCAAAGAAATAGAAGATCTAATAAAACTTAAAAACAGAGCTAGACACATTTGGCAAAGGACACTTCATCCGAACGACAAAACTATCCTGAATAACTTACAAAACAATTTAAAAAATACACTACAAACATATAGGAACGAGGAATTTAACAACAAACTAAGCGAACTATCTACAGAGGATAATTCAATTTGGAAAATGACCAAAGCACTAACAAACGATAGACAAGAAATCCCGCCAATACACAGTAAATATGGAGGATTAAAATTCTCAAACGAAGACAAAGCCGAAGCAATTGCCGATGATTTTGAAGAACAATTTTCACCATTACAAGACAATACAGATCACAACCATATTTCGAAAATAAATAAAAAAATTAAGAAAATAATACAGAATAACACCAACGCGAGGCTGAAGTTTACAAGCCCAAAAGAAATAAAAAATATTATAAAAAATCTGAAGAAAAAGAAAGCACCGGGACCTGATAATATTCCAAATCAAGCACTAAAAGCTCTGGGACGTAAAGGCATAGCTGCTCTAACAGCAATCTTTAACGCTTGTATACGCTTACAATATTTTCCAGAAAGTTGGAAAAAATCAGATATAATAGTTATAAAAAAACCGGGTAAAGACCCAACATTTGCCACAAATTACAGACCCATTAGCCTATTGTCTTGCATCAGTAAAATTTTCGAAAAAATTTTATTATCGCGCATTCAGGAAATAACAGACACTCTAAACCTACTTCCGGACGAACAACATGGCTTCAGAGAACAACACGCCACTACACACCAACTTCTCCGAGTTACTGAAAAAATAACAGAAGGTTTTAACAAAAAACAATCTACAGTGGCAGTCTTTCTCGACATTGCCAAAGCGTTTGACAAGGTCTGGCATAATGGCCTAATAGTTAAACTTTACGACTACGGCTTTCCGCAAGAGTACATAACCATCTTATACTCATACTTAAAAAATAGAAAATATGCTATAAAACTACACAACATAAGATCTTCGGAAAAACCAATAAGATCAGGGGTACCACAAGGCTCACTTTTGTCGCCTATACTATTTGCATTATACACAGCGGATATGCCAAAACCGGACAACCACAACGACATGCTAGCATTATTTGCTGACGACACGGCCATTATGTCAAGTTCTTGGCAGCCAACAATTGCAGCGAAAAGAGTCCAAACCACATTAGCATCATTAGAAAAATGGTATACCAAATGGCGCATAGGGATAAACCCAGAAAAAAGCACGGCTATAATATTTACAAAAAGGAAAAAGAAAACTCCACCGAACATTAAAATGTACAGAAAGAACATACCATGGCAAGAAAGTATAAAATACTTAGGAGTGCACTTTGACCGCCATTTAAAGTGGACAACACACATAAATAAAATTAAACAAAAAACTAGCACTATCAAAGCTAAATTATACCCACTACTTAACAGAAACAGTAAACTCAGCGTAAACAACAAATTACTAATTTACAAGATGATCATCAGACCATCAATCACATATGCAGCTCAAATTTGGGGATTTGCTAGTAAAAATACATTAAAGCCACTACAAATAATACAAAATAAAACCTTAAGAACAATACTGAATACACCTTGGTATGTCCGGAACACACAAATTCACAGGGACACAAAAATCCCAAAAATAGAAGATTATATTAAAGAACTGGCAAGCAATTTTTTTGCCAAACTACCACTGATTAACAACAAATCAATTAACAACTTGAGCGCGTATAGCTCCAACACGGTATTCAAATACAACCGCCCAAAAAATGTATTAGCATCGTAATCAAGGCGGAAAAATCCGCACTATAAAACACCAATAAAATATCATACTTCAGATGAAGGAGGTTAAGAGTAACAACTCAGGTACTCCATAATAAGCCAAGATCTAAAAAGTTTTCGAATCAGATTCTATTTTACTTACGATACGATACGTTCGTCAAGTAAAGTTCGTATTAATTCTTTATTTTAAAATAAAATATATTTAATTTACCAACATGTCTGGCCGTGGCAAGGGGGGAAAAGTTAAGGGGAAGGCAAAGAGCCGTTCCAATCGTGCTGGATTACAATTTCCAGTTGGTCGTATTCATCGTTTATTACGTAAAGGCAATTATGCTGAACGAGTAGGTGCTGGTGCACCAGTATATTTAGCAGCCGTTATGGAATATCTTGCTGCTGAAGTTTTGGAATTGGCAGGCAACGCTGCTCGTGATAATAAGAAGACAAGAATAATTCCACGTCATTTACAATTGGCTATTCGTAATGATGAAGAATTGAATAAATTATTATCCGGTGTTACTATCGCTCAAGGTGGTGTATTGCCAAATATTCAAGCTGTATTGTTACCTAAAAAGACAGAAAAATCAACATAAACAAACAACAACAACAAACAAACAAAAAAAAAATCCGGCCCTTTTAGGGGCCACAATTTACTTATATTTAAAAGAAATTTTTGCGCAATAGAATGCACCGCTTACAATTAAATATATATTGTGACAATTTGACATTGTCACTGGTTTGAAAATTAAAATAATTCCGCTTACGAACGATTACATCGGCCTAACCTCAATAAGGAACTGATAAATATCGCAATTATTATATCCTTATTATTTTTATATTATTTCGGTGTCTTTAATAGTTGAATTGAACAGATTTATGATTTCAATATCATTAATTTAGAACTTATAAATATTTTGACAACTGTCATTGAGATTCCTGTGAACCACAAGAGATGGCGTTACTGACATATCGCTGAATATTTTACGTCAGCGAATTAAATTGTGTTTTCTAAATTCAGTAATTGTTTTAGAATATTTAATTATTATATCAACGAACAATATTATTAGTAGCATCGAAATAAGCGAAATAAAATTTGTTAGAATTCGTCATTTCCGCGTCATGCCTGTGAGTGGGGAGATTCCATAAATATGTGCGCCTGGCTAGGTAGCGGCCTTCTCTTCCGCTCAACCTTCGTCGACAGACACTCTCTTGTTGAGAGCGTACTCTCTTGAACCGACGTCTTTGTTCTTGTATCGGCAGTGAAATTGTTTTCAATGCAAACGTGAAAATTTATTGTGTGAATATTTGGAATATTCAAGTTTTAGTAATTATAACGTTAGAAAATTTATGATTCCGGTGGGAATATTTTATTTTATCGGTTGGAGAGTATATTTTATTTGAACGCTAGTATTTGCGTTGTAATATCGTCCATGTGGTTGATGACGATTGGAATTTGGCATAGCTGAATACATGTAGGTAAGCGATAATTGTGAAAATTTGAATCTAAGTCTAGATCAAATTGTTTTTCTTTTGATTCATGTTTAAATTCACGTGACCTTGATCAATGACTTACGATTTATTCAGTCATGTTGTTCAAATCTGTCTAGTTTATTGTGTCATTAGTCGATGGATTAATGAACAATTATTTTGAATTCTTTTAATAAGATATTTGTTGAGAAAATAATTTGTAGTTAGAATTATTTTTATAGAAGAAATTTTCTAATGCTTTGATTTATAATCAATTAAGATTTATTGTTTTTGAAAACAATTTCACGACTGTCCCGATCCTGTATTATAGTATGTGTTATGTTGTCCAATATTCCAAGTGCAATCCTATTATTGTAACTTGCATGTCGTAATTGTGACGTCAATGGGCTGCTGTTGATGATTTGGTGAACCTGTGTGCGTGAGTTGATTGAAGCATAGCGTCATTATTCTGCGTGCGTAATTCGGCTAGGATTAAGGTCCATTTTGATAGTCGGCCGTCTTCGTAAAGATAATTTTTTTTGTGATATTGTGGATAACGTTCTATTATGTTTGAGGCACGGAGCCTGTTTTATTAGTTTTGAGTTTGGAACGTACCACAGCTTTCTTTCGGAGACATTGCTCGCGTAGTTTCGACTTGTAGTCTAGACCATAGCAACGAAAGACTTTCGCCGCACATGCCATCAGCAAAGCAAAGCCAATTGTTTTTTTTGTAAAGCCAATATGTTACTTTGTATTTATAATTTTATATTGAACTGTTAATTTATGATGAATCAGGACATTTAACTAGGTAAAGTTAACTTATTTTGTTTGGAATCGTGTGTAGTATATTTAGTTGCATACTGTCGAATTTTCATTGCATTGCGCTATCACATTCCTGATAGAATACGTTAAGTTCACTTAAGTCCTTTATTTGAGTCGTGTAACGATCTCTAATTTTGTACCATTCTGTTATATTGATGATTGTATGTTTGTATTTAATACCTCTGTTATTTCAAGTGTATCAACTTTTGTTTCAAGTTCGATTTGTTTGATTACATTACATTTGTTAGTTCGGATTATTCTGCTCTGCCCTCTTATGTTTAGGGACCAGTCTGTGCCTTTCAAAGACGTCTGAGTGGGATTCAGTCGTATTAGCAGCATCAGTCTATCTTGGAAGCCGAATTTTGGATCAGCTGCTGAATGAGATATACCATTATACAAATCGAGCACGAAGTAGTGACTGAACGATTTATGCTGAACGTACGAACGCCAATTGGGCATTATCAGATCTCGAGAGCGACCATTTTCTGGCAGTCTTCATCAACTACCAAACCGCTACTGCGTAATGCGTACTGTCGTCCCCTCAGCGTCTACGAAAGCTCAGAAGAAGATCTACTGTAGCTAGACCACCCGCTAACCAGCAGACGTCAAACAATCTGTCTAGATACACTATTACGAATGACATACATTTCTTTGTATTGAAAAAGAACACGTAACTCTGTAGCGAATAAAATCATCAATATAAGATTATTATATTACAACTCTTCATCAGGTATATTTTTTTATTTAATTAAGATATTTCATTTCCGAAACAAATTCTCGAAAAGACGAAAACAATACCTATCCCGTTAAGTTCCTTTTTGAGATTTGTCAAAGCTTCTCAATTTTGCGTCAACATTCCGCTTTGACTGGCGCCCACCTAATTTACCAACATCACAAAATAAAGTTCCTACCAACCCCACCTACGACCCCGCTCTCCTCCAAACAACTGACGCCGTGCCCATTATGGGTGACAGGTAGGATAAAAATCAGATGAATGAAATATTTCAAAATTTGAACACTTTGATAAAATTTAATTAACAACATAAATTTTAAATTCATCTAAATTGTCACACATAATAAGTGGCGCATCCAACGTGTGGGGCCTTTGTTCATATTGTGATTTGCTTTGCACAAAAAAAAAATTTTTGTCTTCGAATAAATCCATTCCTTCCTTTCAATTTTCCGAGAATTTGAGTTCGAAAATATTTATAGTTATTATAAGTTATTATCGTTCATATTGGCTATTTTGATATTATTTGTTTGCTATCAGTTATTTAATTTATTGTTTTGAATTATATTATTGTTACTATTGGCTATTTTAATATTATTTGTTTGCTATTCATTTATTTATTGAATATTTTGGCATTATCTTGTGTTATTTATTATTTTGAATTATATTGTGTTATTTTGCTTACTAATTATACTTTGTAACATGGCGAACCTTCCGTATCGAATCGAGCACCTGTATGAGGACGAAATTGAACATGAGTTATCAATACGCAATGTCTCCGAATCCGGATCACTAAACAGCAAACGAATCGTACTAGAAGGACTTCTACAGTTAGAGAAAGAACGAGTTCAGTCAATGATAAGGCCTGAATGCAGTCCTGTTCCTGTGAACGAATCCAGAGTATGTCAGTTAAAGTTGCATGAAGTATTGGGTATGCTAAAAATTTTGCCATTTCTTAATCCCGCTGAACGTAAGCTACATGATGAACTGTTGAATTCAAGAATTTTTTACTTGCAAGATCGCATTTGCTTATTATCATTAAATCATCAACAAGAACTCATCAAGTTGCTTTCGGTCACAAAAAATATGCACACGCAAATTCGTGAGTCAATTCGTGGCAATCCGTCTGCGAATCTGATTAATTTGAACTCAGAAGCTGACGCACCACCAGCTGGCTCATCGAACGAAACCTCTGTCTTGCGAAATACTTCGATCACTCCTTCCTATCTAGATCCTGGATTTTCGACTCTGTTAAATCGTATACAATTCGATTCGTCAACTATAGATCGCGAGAATGATAATTTAACTGCACGTAATCAACGCGATAATCCTGTTCCTGACGCTCGTGTACCATCACTAAATAATTCGTATCCTACTACGTCAACGCAAAATTTTATTCCGATTCCGAGTAACCATTTTGATTCAAGAACGCAAGTTAGTCGTTGGAATATTGTATTCGACGGTTTATCGGGTGTTAATCAATTTATTGAGCGAATTAGCGAAGCTGCGTATGCTTACGGTGTATCGGATGAAACTTTATTTAGACAAGCTTCTTCGTTATTCACGAAAGATGCTTTGATCTGGCTCCGTATGGTGCGCCCAAGTGTCAAAACTTGGTCTGAATTAGTTGGCCGACTAAAGGAAACCTTCCTGCCGTCAAATTTCGAACTAGCTTTAATGGATGAAATACGTCAAAGGACACAAGGTCCAACGGAACGTGTAGAAATTTACATTGCTATTATGGAGAATTTATTTTCTCGCTTGTCACATCGACCAGACGAATCCTCGCGTGTTTCATTAATAATAAAAAATCTACAGCCACGGTTTCAACGTCTCTGCTCACTACAGTCATTTGATACTATTAGCTATCTAATTCGAACGTGTAAACGTATTGAAGATACGGAATTTAACGTAGCATCGTTTAAAAATCCTCCGTCCCCTAACCATTCGTTATTAGAACCTGATATGGCTTATCGACGTCCGCCGCGCGTTCATGTTGCTGAAATTACTCCGCACAACACTTCGTTTAGAATGAAATGTTGGAACTGCGACGAAAACGGGCATTCTTTTAATTCTTGTACTAAACCACGTAAAATCTTCTGCTACAAATGCGGAATGAAAAATCAAACTGCTGGCAAATGCAAACGCTGCTGTGAAAGGCAGACAAAATACGTACACGCCGTTTCGGTTTCGTGAGCTCCCGAAAACTCGGCAGATTAAGTGCTGATAGAAAAGAATGGACCGCTTGGTTAAATACGATCCATCGTTGTGTACAAACTCCTGAAATTGCACCTGTATTAATAAATCCCGGTTCAGATGATCGCCCTTTTATTACTGTTACTGCGTATAATAAGTCTATTACGGCATTGTTAGATTCTGGCGCGAATGTTTCTATTATTGGATATCGCGGCCTCTCTTTATTACGCGATTTAAAAATAAGCTTGTTACCAGTAGAACATGCTACTATTGTTACAGCAGACGGCAAAGCCCAAGCTTCACTTGGCACCGTTCATTTACCGATTACTGCTCAGTCGCAAACGCGAACGATCACTTTCGTTATTGTCCCGTCAATCCGACATACGATGATTCTCGGAGTAAATTTTTGTAAATCATTTGGAATTTCTGTCAATTTTGCAACAAATTCGTGGACAGCTGCGCCTGAAGTTGCGTCTTGTATTGGCATTGCTAGTTCGGATGAATTATCGGATGTTCAAAGAAAATCACTCGATAGTTTAATCGCGGATTTTGAAAAGTTAGGTAAAGTAGGACTCGGAAAAACTCATTTAGTCGAACATATTATCGATACTGCTGATGCGCTTCCGATTAAGCAACGACAATATCCCCTGTCTGAAATCGTGCGTGGACATTTGAATAAAGAGTTAGATGAAATGTTAGAACTCGGTGTAATCCGTCCCTCATCATCCGCGTGGAGTTCACCCGTTCTGATGGTTAAGAAATCTGACGGAAGATATCGTTTTTGTTTTGATGGTCGAAAAGTGAATTCTGTTACGAGAAAAGATGCTTATCCTCTACCGCGTGTAGACTACATTCTTAATCAACTTCGCGGTGCGAAATATTTAACTTCGCTCGATTTAAAAAGTGCTTTTTGGCAAATTCCACTTTCCGCTTCTTCTTGTGAAAAGACTGCTTTTTCAGTACCCGGTCGTGGTTTATTTGAATTTCAACGCATGCCGTTCGGTTTATGTAACGCTGGTCAGACATTACAACGTCTGATGGACAGAATCATTGGCCCCGAGCTTGAACCAAAAGTTTTCGTTTATTTGGACGATTGTATTATTGCGACAAATTCATTCGAAGAACATTTAATTACGTTAAAAGAAGTTTCACATCGCTTTCAAAAAGCTGGTTTCACTGTAAATTTTGAAAAATGTAAATTTTGTAGACCCTCGCTGAACTACTTAGGTTTTGTAGTTGATAAATTTGGCTTACGTACAAATCCGGAAAAAGTATCCGCGATTGAACAGTTTCCGCGTCCGACGAATGTAACCGAAATCAAGCGATTTCTCGGCTTAGCCTCGTGGTACAGACGTTTCGTTCCGAGTTTCGCATCCCTTTCTGCTCCTATTTCTGATCTTACGAAGGGTAAGAAAAAGAAAATGGCTGTTGTATGGAACAGCTCGGCCGAAACCGCGTTCTGTAAGCTCAAAGAAGCACTCGTATCGTCACCAGTACTCGTTAGTCCGGATTATTCTGTTCCTATCCGCAAATTTCGGATGTATACCGATGCATCTAATTTTGGTCTAGGCGCTGTATTAACGCAGGAAGACGCAGACGGCTCTGAACATGCTATTTCTTATATTAGTCGCACGCTTAATAAAGCGGAACGTAATTATTCTGTTACGGAACGCGAATGTCTCGCTGTAGTTTTTGCTATCGATAAATTCCGACCTTACGTGGAAGGTTTACATTTTACAGTCATTACGGACCATTATTCGTTATTATGGTTAATGCGAATGTCAGAACCAACAGGTAAACTTGCTCGTTGGGCAGTAAAGTTACAACAATTTGATTTCGAGCTTATTCATCGTCCTGGTAAGACAAATGAACTACCAGACGCGTTATCTCGTGCGCCCTTAGAAGTCGCTGTTATTGAAAGTTATGCTGATACCACGGACAAATGGTATATTTCGTTACGGCAACGTATTACCGAACAACCTATTTCTTTTCCTGATTGGCGTGTTGAAAATAATATAATTTTCAAATTACGAAATCATTCCTATGAATTACCGGCTAATCTGTCACCGTGGAAAATTGTAGTTCCCCGTTGCGAGCGAAAAGCGATTATTGAGCAATGTCATAATGTGCCAACCGCCGCACATCTCGGTATTTTTAAAACAGCTGCGCGTATCGCTGAACGATATTATTGGCCGCATTTACACTCATCTGTCGCCCATTTTGTACAACGGTGTAAAACGTGTTTAGCTCAGAAAGTTGAACAACGTCCGCCTATCGGACGTATGGGCAAAGAAAAAAATATTTCATCGCCATGGCAAGCAATATCCATCGATTTGATGGGTCCATTACCTGCCACCTCACATCCGAATCGATATCAATATATTCTCGCCGTATCGGACTGGTTTTCAAAATTTCTGTTATTGTTTCCGTTACGTCAAGCTAATGCTCCGAAAATTTGTGAGATTCTCGAATCGGAAGTATTTTTATTATTTGGAATTCCACAGATTGTTATGTGCGATAATGGCACACAATTTACAAGTAAAAATTTCGAAAATTTAATTAAAAAGTATGAAATTCCCAAGTTATGGTACAATGCGAAATTTCATCCGCAGGTAAATTTTGTAGAACGTTCGAACCGCGTTGTGAAACAAGCTATTCGGTCATATTTGGATGATAACCATCGCGAGTGGGACAAAAATCTCACGTCTGTCGCTCAAGCGATTCGTACATCAGTGCATCAAGTCACTGGCTTCTCGCCGTCGTTTCTAACTTTCGGTCGACATGTACCCACATCCGGAAAATTTTATGGTAACGCTCCCAAGAATGTGTGTACTGATAGTCGTATTGCGTATGCCAATAGATTGGAATCCTTGGCAACCGTATTCAATACAGTGCAAGATCGTATTCATGCCGCGTACAATCGGAACGCGAAATATTACAATGCAAATCGTCGCCACTTAGAATTTTCTGTTGGAGATACTGTATGGAAACGAAACTATGTTCTGTCGTCGGGTATTCGGCATTTTGCGTCGAAATTAGCGCCACGCTTTATTGAATGTCGCGTCGTGAACAAATTATCCCCAATTACTTATCGCCTTGCTAACCTCCTGAATGAAGATCAGGGTATTTGGCATGTTAAGGACCTAAAACCAGCTCCTGAAAGTTCTGAGGATGAAAACGAAAGCATAACATCTGACGATTCTGTAAAATCGGAGTAAATTTGTTATAAAGCAATTAGTTAGTAATCTTTGAAATTTTTATCGTTATTCCTTTTTTATTAGTAAATTTTATTGAATGTTACGGTTCATGTAAAAGTATGAGTATAATTTTTTATGAGATAAAAAATTCTTTTGCAAGGGGGGCTGTGTGACAATTTGACATTGTCACTGGTTTGAAAATTAAAATAATTCCGCTTACGAACGATTACATCGGCCTAACCTCAATAAGGAACTGATAAATATCGCAATTATTATATCCTTATTATTTTTATATTATTTCGGTGTCTTTAATAGTTGAATTGAACAGATTTATGATTTCAATATCATTAATTTAGAACTTATAAATATTTTGACAACTGTCATTGAGATTCCTGTGAACCACAAGAGATGGCGTTACTGACATATCGCTGAATATTTTACGTCAGCGAATTAAATTGTGTTTTCTAAATTCAGTAATTGTTTTAGAATATTTAATTATTATATCAACGAACAATATTATTAGTAGCATCGAAATAAGCGAAATAAAATTTGTTAGAATTCGTCATTTCCGCGTCATGCCTGTGAGTGGGGAGATTCCATAAATATGTGCGCCTGGCTAGGTAGCGGCCTTCTCTTCCGCTCAACCTTCGTCGACAGACACTCTCTTGTTGAGAGCGTACTCTCTTGAACCGACGTCTTTGTTCTTGTATCGGCAGTGAAATTGTTTTCAATGCAAACGTGAAAATTTATTGTGTGAATATTTGGAATATTCAAGTTTTAGTAATTATAACGTTAGAAAATTTATGATTCCGGTGGGAATATTTTATTTTATCGGTTGGAGAGTATATTTTATTTGAACGCTAGTATTTGCGTTGTAATATCGTCCATGTGGTTGATGACGATTGGAATTTGGCATAGCTGAATACATGTAGGTAAGCGATAATTGTGAAAATTTGAATCTAAGTCTAGATCAAATTGTTTTTCTTTTGATTCATGTTTAAATTCACGTGACCTTGATCAATGACTTACGATTTATTCAGTCATGTTGTTCAAATCTGTCTAGTTTATTGTGTCATTAGTCGATGGATTAATGAACAATTATTTTGAATTCTTTTAATAAGATATTTGTTGAGAAAATAATTTGTAGTTAGAATTATTTTTATAGAAGAAATTTTCTAATGCTTTGATTTATAATCAATTAAGATTTATTGTTTTTGAAAACAATTTCACGACTGTCCCGATCCTGTATTATAGTATGTGTTATGTTGTCCAATATTCCAAGTGCAATCCTATTATTGTAACTTGCATGTCGTAATTGTGACGTCAATGGGCTGCTGTTGATGATTTGGTGAACCTGTGTGCGTGAGTTGATTGAAGCATAGCGTCATTATTCTGCGTGCGTAATTCGGCTAGGATTAAGGTCCATTTTGATAGTCGGCCGTCTTCGTAAAGATAATTTTTTTTGTGATATTGTGGATAACGTTCTATTATGTTTGAGGCACGGAGCCTGTTTTATTAGTTTTGAGTTTGGAACGTACCACAGCTTTCTTTCGGAGACATTGCTCGCGTAGTTTCGACTTGTAGTCTAGACCATAGCAACGAAAGACTTTCGCCGCACATGCCATCAGCAAAGCAAAGCCAATTGTTTTTTTTGTAAAGCCAATATGTTACTTTGTATTTATAATTTTATATTGAACTGTTAATTTATGATGAATCAGGACATTTAACTAGGTAAAGTTAACTTATTTTGTTTGGAATCGTGTGTAGTATATTTAGTTGCATACTGTCGAATTTTCATTGCATTGCGCTATCACATTCCTGATAGAATACGTTAAGTTCACTTAAGTCCTTTATTTGAGTCGTGTAACGATCTCTAATTTTGTACCATTCTGTTATATTGATGATTGTATGTTTGTATTTAATACCTCTGTTATTTCAAGTGTATCAACTTTTGTTTCAAGTTCGATTTGTTTGATTACATTACATTTGTTAGTTCGGATTATTCTGCTCTGCCCTCTTATGTTTAGGGACCAGTCTGTGCCTTTCAAAGACGTCTGAGTGGGATTCAGTCGTATTAGCAGCATCAGTCTATCTTGGAAGCCGAATTTTGGATCAGCTGCTGAATGAGATATACCATTATACAAATCGAGCACGAAGTAGTGACTGAACGATTTATGCTGAACGTACGAACGCCAATTGGGCATTATCAGATCTCGAGAGCGACCATTTTCTGGCAGTCTTCATCAACTACCAAACCGCTACTGCGTAATGCGTACTGTCGTCCCCTCAGCGTCTACGAAAGCTCAGAAGAAGATCTACTGTAGCTAGACCACCCGCTAACCAGCAGACGTCAAACAATCTGTCTAGATACACTATTACGAATGACATACATTTCTTTGTATTGAAAAAGAACACGTAACTCTGTAGCGAATAAAATCATCAATATAAGATTATTATATTACAACTCTTCATCAGGTATATTTTTTTATTTAATTAAGATATTTCATTTCCGAAACAAATTCTCGAAAAGACGAAAACAATACCTATCCCGTTAAGTTCCTTTTTGAGATTTGTCAAAGCTTCTCAATTTTGCGTCAACATTCCGCTTTGACTGGCGCCCACCTAATTTACCAACATCACAAAATAAAGTTCCTACCAACCCCACCTACGACCCCGCTCTCCTCCAAACAACTGACGCCGTGCCCATTATGGGTGACAGGTAGGATAAAAATCAGATGAATGAAATATTTCAAAATTTGAACACTTTGATAAAATTTAATTAACAACATAAATTTTAAATTCATCTAAATTGTCACAATATATATATATATATAATAAATTAAAAAAATTATTACCTATTTATTGATATTATATTTTCATTTAAACGGTGTGCTATTGAATAATTTTCAAATCATCACCTGGTATGCAATCCACCTGCATTACTCATATGGTTTACGGGCGGTAGTCATTGCTATAATGATAAAACAAATTGACATTTATAACAGAGCGCATGCTTTTGGTTTGTCATTATAATTAATTATTATAGTACTTAATATTTAAGATATTAAGATATTTCATACCCGATTTCTCCTAGTTACACCACATGTCCCACGTAAAAAATCTCAATTTACAGCAGTCATTTTATGCTTTTACAGCGAAATAAATCCAACATTTTAATACCATATATCAAGAACGTACTGCACCAAAACAGCATTCTATATATTTAAATGAGCTTCTTTGGAAACATTTACACTTCTAGCAAAAGTACCTAAAACACCCAGAACCAGTTTTAACACTTCTTTCAATTTCACGATCAAAAATGATCATCTTTACTTAGATAATAAACTACATAAATTCATCTACCTGCTTTAAACGTTCACCATCAACAGATAGATACATTACACATTCAGTAGTCATTATAATTATTAATTTGTCATTATAATGTCAAATATAGATATATTTAACTTAACCATTTATGCCATATATATGTAACAGTGAATTTTATTTACTACATAAATTTGTGCAAGCATTTATCATAAAATTAAATCTAAATTTATAGTTAAATTACTCACTCAGCAGATATATTATAGTTATTCTAGATTATTTCCAATAATACAATCGTAACCATACTAAAGATACGTATATTGTGGAACCTTTCTTGGTAAATTATTGAATAATATTATTTTTATCTTCATCAATATTATAATATTTAATATATGTAGTTCTGATGGTCGAACATATTTAAGTAATACAAATATCTTGCTACAAATATCGGCTAACCTAGAAACAGAAAAATAAAAATCTGTCAAATTAAATCACATATAGGTATAAACTTAAATAACTTAAGTAAAACATAATCACAATTTACATAGTTATCCTAATAATATATTTGCATTTATTTTCATTACTGTATAATACAATAAATTGGTTAATTAAACTCATATATCTGTATATAAATCATATATGTATATAAGCACAAATAACTTAAATAAAATATAATCACAATTAATATAAAATTATTACCTGTAAATTAGATAATCAAAACCGTTTTAATTAGAGTAATTTGACACTTTGATAATAAAATCAAATGTCAAAAATACGTTTTAAACTTTTTTGCAAAAACTGTATTCATCTAATGCCATCTAATGAGAAAAAGTTAAACCTCATATAAAAGTTTCTTTTGGAAGGAAATGTATGTCTGACTGCGCGGCAAGGGGAAAACATATATATTTTTTTTTGTTTTTAATATTTAAATCATATTTATAGTTTTCAATAATTCAATTATAGCAGTTACAATTACAGCAGTCATTTTATGCTTTTACAGCGAAATAAATCCAACCTTTTAATACCATATATCAAGAACGTACTGCACCAAAACAGCATTCTATATATTCAAATGGGCTTCTTTGGAAACATTTACACTTCTAGCAAAAGTACCTAAAACACCCAGAAGCAGTTTTAACACTTCTTTCAATTTCACGATCAAAAATGATCATCTTTACTTAGATAATAAACTACATAAATTTATCTACCTGCTTTAAACGTTCACCATCAACAGATAGATAAATTACACATTCAGTAGTCATTATAATTATTAATTTGTCATTATAATGTCAAATATAGATATATTTCACTTAACCAATAACCATTTATGCCATATATATGTAACAGTGAATTTTATTTACTACATAAATTTGTGCATGCATTTATCATAAAACTAAATCTAAATTTATAGTTAAATTACTCACTCAGCAGATATATTATAGTTATTCTAGATTATTTCCAATAATACAATCGTAACCATACTAAAGATACGTATATTATGGAACCTTTCTTGGTAAATTATTGAATAATATTATTTTTATCTTCATCAATATTATAATATTTAATATATGTAGTTCTGATGGTCGAACATATTTAAGTAATACAAATATCTTGCTACAAATATCGGCTAACCTAGAAACAGAAAAATAAAAATCTGTCAAATTAAATCACATATAGATATAAACTTAAATCACTTAAGTAAAACATAATCACAATTTACATAGTTATCCTAATAATATATTTGCATTTATTTTCATTACTGTATAATACAATAAATTGGTTAATTAAACTCATATATCTGTATATAAATCATATATGTATATAAGCACAAATAACTTAAATAAAATATAATCACAATTAATATAAAATTATTACCTGTAAATTAGATAATCAAAACCGTTTTAATTAGAGTAATTTGACACTTTGATAATAAAATCAAATGTCAAAAATACGTTTTAAACTTTTTTGCAAAAACTGTATTCATCTAATGCCATCTAATGAGAAAAAGTTAAACCTCATATAAAAGTTTCTTTTGGAAGGAAATGTATGTCTGACTGCGCGGCAAGGGGAAAACATATATATTTTTTTTTGTTTTTAATATTTAAATCATATTTATAGTTTTCAATAATTCAATTATAGCAGTTACAATTACAGCAGTCATTTTATGCTTTTACAGCGAAATAAATCCAACCTTTTAATACCATATATCAAGAACGTACTGCACCAAAACAGCATTCTATATATTCAAATGGGCTTCTTTGGAAACATTTACACTTCTAGCAAAAGTACCTAAAACACCCAGAAGCAGTTTTAACACTTCTTTCAATTTCACGATCAAAAATGATCATCTTTACTTAGATAATAAACTACATAAATTTATCTACCTGCTTTAAACGTTCACCATCAACAGATAGATAAATTACACATTCAGTAGTCATTATAATTATTAATTTGTCATTATAATGTCAAATATAGATATATTTAACTTAACCAATAACCATTTATGCCATATATATGTAACAGTGAATTTTATTTACTACATAAATTTGTGCATGCATTTATCATAAAATTAAATCTAAATTTATAGTTAAATTACTCACTCAGCAGATATATTATAGTTATTCTAGATTATTTCCAATAATACAATCGTAACCATACTAAAGATACGTATATTATGGAACCTTTCTTGGTAAATTATTGAATAATATTATTTTTATCTTCATCAATATTATAATATTTAATATATGTAGTTCTGATGGTCGAACATATTTAAGTAATACAAATATCTTGCTACAAATATCGGCTAACCTAGAAACAGAAAAATAAAAATCTGTCAAATTAAATCACATATAGGTATAAACTTAAATCACTTAAGTAAAACATAATCCAATTTACATAGTTATCCTAATAATATATTTGCATTTATTTTCATTACTGTATAATACAATAAATTGGTTAATTAAAATCATATATCTCTATCATATATGTATATAAGCACAAATAACTTAAATAAAATATAATCACAATTAATATAAAATTATTACCTGTAAATTAGATAATCAAAACCGTTTTAATTAGAGTAATTTGACACTTTGATAATAATAAAGTGTCAAATGTCAAAAATACGTTTTAAATTTTTTTGCAAAAACTGTATTCATCTAATGCCATCTAATGAGAGAAAGTTAAACCGCATATAAAAATTTGTATATATATATATATATATATATATATATATATTTTGTTTTTAATATTTAAATCATATTTATAATTTTCAATAATTCAATTAAATTATATTAGATAATCAAAACCGTTTTAATTAGAGTAATTTGACACTTTGATAATAAAACCAAATGTCAAAAATAGGTTTTAAAGTTTTTTGCAAAAACTGTATTCATCTAATGCCATCTAATGAGAAAAAGTTAAACCGCATATAAAAATTTGTTTTGGAGGGAAATGTATTTCTTACTGCGGGGCAAGATAAAAACATATATATTTTTTTTTGTTTTTAATATTTAAATCATATTTATAGTTTTCAATAATTCAATTATATTACATTTTAATTAAAATAAAAATAATTATATATTACATTTTAATTAAAATAAAAATAATTATATATTTTATTTTAAATATATTTTCGCTTTAAATTATTATCATTATTTTAAAACTATATACCTACAATATTTGCGTTTGTCTCAATCAGCTGTTTGGTGTTGAAACATATAGACGCTATAAGTTTATTAAGATGTTCATATATTATTCGTGTTTTGTTTTTGTTTTATTTAATATTGTTATAAAATAATAAAGTAAATTAATTCATTGGTATATAAATGAATAATTTAGTGTTAATATGAAAGTGTGCATTTTATTTAAGATAAAAATATTGTGTGATATTTTGTGAGAAGAAAGAAGATGTGATATTAATTTTGTGTTTAATATATGTAAGTATTTTATATAGATATTTATTATTATCATTATTATTGTGATACTAATATAAGTATATATAGCATATTCATATTAATTTTATTTCGCATAAAAGTATAATATGTATTTGATAATATGGTTAATGTAACTATTAGCAAATAGTATTTTTACATCAACAGTTTTTATAATTATAAATTTATAATACTTTTACTAAATGCACATTAACCACATGTACCCAAACGGGTGTGTGGCTCAAACTCTTTCCAAGACTAATGTAATTATTAGCAATTAGTATTTTGACATCAACAGTTTCTATAATAACATTTATAATACTTTATACTATAGTAGTTTTCAAGCTCAAATTCTTAACGTTTAAATAAGATCCATAAATTTAACAATGCAGCACCCACACAAAAGAAAAAGTATAGCAAACGAAAATAGCTCTAAGTGTACGTGAACTTTAGATGCATATAAGCGTACGCATAATGGGTTGAGGATTATCGAATGTTAAACCGGTGATTTACAACTTATGCAGATACAAGGACCGTACCTACTTAATTTGTTTGAAATACATTACATGCCTTATTGCAATAATAACGAAATTCTACGAAAATTGGTGAGGACATGAAATGATAACGGTATAACGGTACTTAATTTGTTTGAAATAGATAAAATGCCCTTTTGCAACTATAACGAAATTTCACGAAAATTGGCGTGGACATAAAATAATAACAGTATAACGGCAATAACTCAATATTTTAATCATTACCAATATAACCGTTTCAGTATACAGAGGTAAAAGTGAAATTTAATAAAACATTTTTATAAAATGTTTAGACCGTGAGAGAGTGATGTTTGTTCTGAAAATGAAAATTTAAATTGTGTTAGTGATAGTGAGGAAAATGAAATTTCAATAAATACATTTAGACCATATTTACATGAACATGGACAACAGATTGTACTAAATGTGTATTCGGGACTTTTGGCAGAGTTCGATGCAAACAGTGCTCTATTAAAAACAGCAACTTTAACAAAAGTGTGTAAAAAAACTGTTATGTCCATTATAAAAAACGGAAAGCTAACAAAGAAGCGAACAAGGGTAGTCTTGGAAATCTGCTATTCAAATAATTTTTATAATAATATTCTCCAAAATTGTATGTAAAAATAACATTAATTTTTAAATCAATTGACTTAAATATTTTAAAAATATCTGCAGCAATTATAGTAGTACGTCTCTGAAATATTACAATTTCACAGATTCCAGTAATACAGTCCGATAATGTACATTCTTGTAACGCTATTTAGCAGGTAAAATTTTACAGCTTCAATATTTTGAAGAAAACCGCATTTGCGGGTTTCTCTATTGTTATATTTTATGGTACCAATTTAGAAGTCAGGAATTTGATCGTGAAGAAGACTATACCATACACTATCATGTCATGTATCCAAACGGAGATATGGGACAAACTCTTTCCAATATCTTGAAATTAATTTTCTCCAAACAATTATATTTAATATAAAACTATTTTTAATGTGTTTATATTATACTTTAACAAAACAATTATGTTATCTATATACGAATTTAGATGAATAGCAAAATATAGTAATTTAGAAAAATGATCTGACATTTTTTTTTTTTTTTTTAATAATTTACGACAATGTAATTATTACTAATTTGTACGCTTGTAAATAACCATAGAGTTTTAAAGCTTTTACAAAACAAATAATATATTCAATTTACTTAATAGCTGCAAATGCACTAAATAAATATTTGCATTGACAATTGCTTTCAATTTGTATACGAGTTACGACGAGTTTGTACAATATAGAGAATTTCTATATACCTAAATATTTTTCTAATAAATATTTATTTTTAAATATAAAAATTATTATGATATATTTGTATATTTATTAACCTTTGTGTATCTGAAACCATTTTATAAATTTTCTTACTATTTAATTTAGTAGAAAAATAAATATATACTTGAATTGAAAATTATTATTAATTATTTTTTTCTTTTTTTTAAATTTTTTTCTAGAAAAACATACTTTCATATAAAACTTATCAAATAATTTTACTATAATATACTATTATTTATTATTCTTTTTTTTTTTAACTATAATATACATAGGACTATTATGAAATATTATATAAATAATAATTAATGAAATATAATGTAATAAAAATTAAATAAAATAACTAAAAAGAGAGAATATAGGTATATTTTATTTTAGATATTATTTATTATTAAAAGCATTTAGGTATTTTGAAAAATGTGTGAAAAAATTCTTTAATGTAATTTAATTTGTGGTTTCTAAAGAAACCGTTGTTTTTATTATTATCTCTATACATATAGATAGAGGTATGTATGTATATGATAATAATTTGGAGAAATTATTTCTTCTTTGGAGAAGAAACTTTTTTCTTAATTGTTTTTGGTTTAGTAGTTTTCGGTTTTGGTGATTTTGGTTTCTTAACAGGTGATTTAATTGTTCTCTTAGCTTTTGACGGTGATTTTGTAGATTTAGTTTTAGTAGCAGCAGCAGCAGATTTTGTTTTCTTAGCTGCTTTTACTGATGATGTTTTAGCAGTAGATAATTTTTTTGCTTCAGATTTTTCATTTGAAGTACTAGCTGCTGCTTTTGATTTTTTAGCAGCAGTAGCTTTAGTAGTTTTTTTGATTACTGATGATTTTTTTGTTTTTGTTGCAGTTGCTGCTGGTTTTTTCGCATTAGAAGTGGAGGTGGTAGTAGTACCAGAAGATTTCTTCTTTGTCACAGCATTCGCAGCCAATTTGAATGAACCAGATGCACCTTTTCCTTTTGTTTGAACAAGTGTTCCAGATGCAACACTAGCTTTAATATATTTTCGAATAAATGGTGCTAATTTTTCACCATCGACTTTGTAAGTAGCCGAAATATATTTCTTTATCGCTTGTAATGAAGAACCACCACGTTCTTTTAGATTTTGGACGGCATTATTTACCATAACAGCTGTAGTTGGATGCGAAGCTTTTGATGCGGATGATTTTTTTTCTTTCTTTGGCGAAGATTTCTTCGAAATTTGTTGATTTTCCGAAGAAATATTTGCTGTAGCAGTTGTTACGTCTGTTACGTCTGCCATCTTTCAAAATTGAATGAATTCAATGAAGAAGAATTGAAATTATTAACAACCAGTTAAGGTAGTAGTTAAATGATAATTCTTTCTATAAACGAAAGATCCAAATTTGACCACTTTTCATGTTGTGTAGGTATATATCGAATCGAACCGAATAGAAAAATGAAATTTTTGAAACGAATAATATAGTAATGTGCTTTGATATTTTACATTTTAAATAATATAAAAACAATAGAGTGTAAAATGTTTTTGAAAAACTTGAAAATGCATTCAATATAGATGTATGTTTTCGAAAAAAATTAATACCAAATGCTAAATATAATTATAGAGCAGAAAACTAATTTCAAATTGGCTAGAGTAATACTAGAATCTGAGAATGTTTTAAATTATATCAAATTTTCGTAATTAAATAAAAAATAAGTATAATAGAAATATGTTAAAATAAAAATAGGATAAAATATCTAATGTAAATAATAAAAATATGATTAGTATAAATATATTTAAAAAGGAAAAAAAATTAATAAAAATTACGTTGTATAACTGTTATTTCTTATCTAGAGATATACTTATTATACGGTATGTACGTAATCATAGTGTATATTGAGAAATATAAATAAAACTTTAATTTAATAATATAACTAAGTAAAAGAAAAATGATGTAATGTCATTTTTGAAACATACATATAATAATAATTTTTGTAACATAGTAAAAAAAAAAAAAAATCTTTCCGAACTAACAATATTAAAATAAAAGAGTATACCTATTAACAGTATATTGATAAAAGAAGAAATAGGAATTTAGCTAAATAGATAAAGTGTGAAGGCACTGATTTAAATAAAATCTGGATTTCTTTAATGAATAACTTGTAAAATTTTATAATCTAGTTGAGTTAAATTTTGTTAGCTAATATCTTGTTGTTTCTGTTTGTTTATTATTTATAGGTACTATATAATTTTAGTTTTTATTTTATTATAAAAAAAAGCCCCCTCTTACTATATTATATATTATATATACAATAGTATGATCTTCTATAGCTCTGTGGTAAGATGTTGGATTCGGAGCCTGAAGATTACTAGTTCGAATCCGCGCTAAAACAAGAATTTTTTTTTGTTTTTTTTTATTCTTCTTAATAATAATAATAATAATAATAATAATAATAATAATAGTAATTTTAGAGTGTTAATGAAAATTTTAGTTATGTAGAATTTTGTTTTGTTTTTAATCTGTATTTATGAAATAATAATAATAATATATAAATACGAAGTTGGTATTGAAATTTAGTGATATTCCTGTCAAATGATGTATTAAAGGCGATAGTAAAAGAAAGAAAAAGATATGAAAAAAGTGATCATGATATCAAGTAAAAAGTTAATTATTAATTTTATGAAAATATTATGTGTGTGTGTGTGTGTGTGTGTGTGTGTGTATGTAGATGTAAGGAAAAGCATTATATTATATATGTAGTAAAAAATTTCTTTTATATGAAAAAAAAAATGATGGTTCTCAAAAGAACCGGTGATTGATTTTATATGTATAAAATTTCTTCTTTTTATGCAGATGGGGAAAATGCTGAAGAGAAATTAAGCACGTTCGCCACGAATACGTCTGGCTAATTGAATATCTTTTGGCATAATGGTAACACGTTTTGCGTGAATAGCACACAAGTTTGTATCTTCAAATAAACCAACAAGATATGCTTCGCTAGCTTCTTGCAATGCCATAACGGCTGAACTTTGGAAACGTAAATCGGTTTTGAAATCTTGAGCAATTTCACGAACCAAACGTTGGAAAGGTAATTTTCTGATTAATAATTCAGTACTTTTTTGATAACGACGAATTTCTCTAAGTGCAACAGTACCTGGCCGATAACGATGTGGTTTTTTAACTCCACCAGTTGCTGGTGCACTTTTTCTTGCAGCTTTCGTAGCCAGTTGTTTTCTTGGTGCTTTACCACCAGTCGATTTACGGGCCGTTTGCTTGGTACGTGCCATTTTGTTGTTTTTATTTTATTGTAATTGTAATTTAGAAAAACAACACAATAATATATTATAAATGGAGATAATGACGCAACGACACTATAGATACAAGTGACAAAATCAAGCCGACAAAAGCGGTAGTATTTATAATCTGTTATTTGTAAACTTTTACGATTGGTTGAAACACATATCCCCTCTACATTGTGCGGAAGACTTTATAAATATGACGGTCGATCTTGCTGGTTTCGTACTCATTGTTGCTTAGTTCCACGCCGTGTACGTGTTGTGTTTGTTGTAAATTTTGTGAAAACAAGTAAATAACAATATAAAATAATGACTGGACGTGGTAAAGGGGGCAAAGGGTTGGGAAAAGGAGGTGCTAAACGTCATCGTAAAGTTTTACGTGATAATATCCAAGGTATTACCAAGCCCGCTATTAGACGTTTAGCTCGTCGCGGTGGTGTAAAACGTATTTCTGGTTTAATCTATGAAGAAACACGTGGTGTATTGAAGGTATTTCTTGAAAATGTAATCAGAGATGCAGTTACATACACCGAGCATGCTAAACGTAAAACCGTAACAGCTATGGATGTCGTTTATGCATTGAAACGCCAAGGACGCACATTGTACGGTTTTGGTGGTTAAATAAAACGCGCTGTTTCTATATAATTTTTCTGGAAAAACAACCAACAAGAAATCTAGAAGAACCAAATGTTAAAACAAGGCCCTTTTTAGGGCCATAAATTTACATTAAAAAAAGATTTTTTTACACATATAAAAATGCAGCGTTTAATTAATACAAAAATCTTACAATATTCATATTTATTTTATCGTTTTATATTAATTAGATATAAAATTTATATAAATATTGATATATTTTTCACTTAAATAAACAACTATATTTTATTAAATGCAATTTTAATAATCATACATATACAATAATACATGACATATGTTTAAATAATGCGCCAATACATTAAGAAAAAAAAAAAAATTATCACCCTGTATGCAGTCCATTTACATTACTCATATGATTCACGGGCGGTTTGGTTTCTCATAATTATTTATTATAGTTCTAAATATTTACATTTATTGTTACACATTCACATATACATACACATACATAAATATATAAATACACATATATAAATAATTTCCGATTGTTTTAAACAATTTCAATTGCACATAAATATATATATAAATAATTTCCGATTGTTTTAAACAATTTCAAGTGCATTATCAAGCAACATATAACAAATTTTTAGATATAATTGTAGTTTTTTTTTTTTTTTATTATTATTATTTTTCTAATTAAAATTAAAAAATGTCAACGACACGCGGTGTTCCCAGGCGGTCACCCATCCAAGTACTAACCGCGCCCAATATTGCTTGACTGCCGTGATCGGACGAGAACGGTTTACGGTTTAAATTATTTATTTTCTGTTTATTAAATACATAAATTTACAAACTTATAAATTATTTAAGTATTTCATGAGTTGTTATTAACACCTGTTATTAATCTAACTTATTTAATATTTTCATAACTTATACTAATACAGTTTTATATATATCGTTAATAGAGGAAAGGATTTGTTTCATTTATTTGTTAGTTTATCATTTTGTATACAGGAAAATTCTTTATAAAAACCTGTTTATAATAATTATTTAGTTTTTACCTTAAAACTATTTTCTTACCTTAAAATTAACTTAAAACTAATATTTACATAACAATATTTGCGTAACTTATACTAATACAGTTTTATATATTTCGTTAATTATGGGAAAGGTTTGTTTCATTTATTTATTAGTTTATCATTTTGTATATAAATTTTTTGTATAAAAAACCTGTTTATAATAGTTTAGTTTTTATCTTAGAACTGTTTTCTTATCTTAAAATTAACTTAAAACTAATATTTACAATTTGGGGATTTATATACATTGGGGGGACGTTGATTTCGTTGCGTGCAAGTAACTCTGGTTGCCTACTTTAAGGTTGAGTTGTTTTCATGTTTATGCGTTAGTGTGTTTAAATGTGTTTGTGTTTAGATGTTGTATTGGTCGATTTTTAATTGCGTCTGTTAAATATGTTTAATGTTTGATACGGCAGCTTGTGTTTTAGTTTCATATTGGTGTTATGTTTTCTAATTTGTGTGATTTTGCTGATTTGTGTATTGTTTTGATTGAGATTGCTATAAAACTTTTCTGATATTTCTTTTATGTAGTTTCTGATTAGTGGTATTTCTGTTTGGTTGTGTAGCTCGGTGATTTTTGTTTGTCTGTCGTTGTTCGTTATTAGCCGCAGACATTTGTTTTGGAATATTTGCATTGGTTTTAATGCCGTGTTGCTTACGTTGCACCATACGGGTGCAGCATATGTAATTATCGGTCTAATTGTGGTTGTGTATAATAGTTTTTTATTTTGTTTTGATAGTGAACTTCTTCTGGATAATAATGGGTATAATAGTATTAGTGTTCTGGTTGCTTTGTCTATTGATTTTTTAATATGTTGTTTGAATGTTAGGCGTGTATCTATGTGCATTCCCAAATATTTGACTGTGTCTTTTGTGGTAATTTCTTTATCGTAGACTTTTAGTTTATTGTGTATTTTCGTGTTGGTGTATTTTCGTGTGCATGTGATTGTTTCTGTTTTGTCAGCATTAATTTTTATTTTCCACTTGATCCAATATTTTTGTAGCATATCTACATGTATTTGTGTTTGTTTTGTGGCAATTTGCGCGTAGTACGAATGCGCGTATACTGCCGTGTCATCCGCATATAGTGCCATGTTTGTTTTTGGAAATGTAGGTGTATCGTTTATGTATATAATAAATAGACAAGGGCCTAGCACTGATCCTTGAGCTACACCAGCGTTAACGGTTTTTGTTTGTGAGAGTGTGTTGTTTATTTTAACTGAGAATTTTCTGTTTGTTATGTATGAGTGAATTAAGCGAATCATTTGTGGCGGAATTTTGTAATTAATTAATTTGTATATAAGACCATCGTGCCATACGGTATCAAATGCCTTTTCTATATCGAATAAAGTTATTTGTGTGTTCATTTGTTTGTTTAAGTGTATACTTATGTCATTAACTATTCTAGTAATTTGCGCTGTTGTGTTATGGTTTTGTTTGAATCCAAATTGATTGTCTGTGATTATGTTTTTAATGTGTTTTTGGAGTTTGCTGTATATTATTTTTTCAGCAACTTTTGCTAGTCCATTAAGTAGACTAATTGGTCTGTAATTAATTGGATTTGTGTGTTCTTTATTTGGCTTAGGTATTGGAATTATTGTGGCTATTTTCCATGTGTTTGGAAAATATCCTGTTTTGAGTATTGCATTTATTATGTTTGATAATTGAACTATTGCTTTCCGTGGTAGGTTTTTGATTAATATATTATCTATATTATCAGGTCCGGGTGCTTTTCTTAGCGGTAATTTTTTCAAAATTTTGTAAATTTCCATCGGTTTTGTGTGATGTTTTTGCATATAATTTGTTTCTGCATTATTTTGTTCTGTATTGTTAATGAATTCTGTTGCTGTGCTTATAATGTTTTGTTGTTCTGGCGTGTTGTTCTGCGTGTCGATGTTGTGTACTTGTTCGAATGTATTGGCAATTGCGTTAGCTTTTTGTTCGTCTGTTATGTATGTGCCTGTGTTGTCTGTTAGGTTAGGGATTGATTTTGCCGGTTTTCTAAGCAATTTTGACAGATTCCAGATGGAATTGTCTTGTGTTTTTAGTGTTGTCAGCTTCTGTTTCCAGACATTGTTTCTATGTGCTGTCATTTCTGTTTTAATTTGCATGTTTAACGTGTTCATTTGTGTTTTGTGTAAGTTGCTATTAGTTGATTGCCATAATTTTCTGATTTTGTTGCGATGTGTTATTGTTGTTTGTATATTTGTAGGGAGATTGTCTTTGTATATGTTTATTTTAACTTTGTGTGAGTGTTTTTCTTTTGCTGATATTACGCAATTTGTCAATTTGGCTAATTCTGTGTCTATATCCTGTGTAGTTATTATGTTATTGTTTATTACTGTGTTTTTGTTTATTGTTTTCCTGTATTCTTTCCAGTCAGTTTTAGAGTAGGATTGTATGTATTTTATTGCATTTTGTGTTGTTTGATTTTTTAAATACATTTGTACTGGGTTGTGGTTTGACGGCAAGTGTGGTAGAGATACAGGCTGTGTTAGATTATTTATGTTTTTTGTTAAAACAATGTCTATTGTAGTCGGTGTCATTCCATTTGTTGGGTAATGTGTTGGTGTTTTTGTGTGTTTGAGTATTACGTTGTGCATATTTATGTAGTTGTTTAGTGTTCTACCGTTTTTGTTATTTCTATTGTTGTTCCAGTTCTGGTGAACAGCGTTCAGATCGCCGATTATCATTACCTTATTGGAGAGTGAAAAAAGTGTATGTAAGTCTTGTGTTGTGAAATTATTGGCCGGTTTATTATATGCTGCAATTATTGTTGTGTTATCTTGTAGTTTTATTGCTATTGTTTCTATGGATGTTTGTGGTGTGTTTATCAGTGTGTGTGGTATTGTATTTTTAATTATAATTGCTACTCCGCCAGCTGCGTGTAAATATACAGGCCGATCTTTTCGATATACTTCGTAACCCCGTATTTTTAATTTGTGATTTTGAGTAAATTTTGTTTCATTTAGTAGAGCTATGTCTATGTGTTCTGCGTTTAAGTAATGTTTTAGCTCTGCAGTTTTGTTAGTTAAACTATCTGCGTTCCAACTAATTATTTTTAATTTATTTGTGCAATCCATATTTGCTTACGTTTTGCGAGAAATTTAAAAATATGTAAAATGATTGTGTTTCGCTTTCGCTTGTCGCTAATAATTTATTTAATTCTTTAACTGCATTTAACATGTTTGTGATGTTTATAAAATTATGTAGTTTATCCATTTCCGTGAATAGTTCGTTTAATTCGTCAGTGTTATTTGTGTGTGTTGCGTTTGATGTACTTGTGATGTTTGTAGTATTATTACGTGTACTTAAGTTGGATGTGTTTTGTGAGTTTTGTTGTGTTAAATTACTTACCCGAGTTACGGGTGCACTCTGGGTTTGGGGCAGGGGGGGAAATTGCCTCGATGACATCATGTCTGGGGCCGTTTTCGGTCCCGGTGGTGGTAAGGTCGCGAAGGCTGCTGGGCATGCCATCGGTTGTTGTGATCTCCCTTGCCACGCTGATTGAGTTGGTGGTGGTGCAGGTACGTATGTGTGTTTTGCAGTTTGTTGTGTTTGCTGGTTTCGGTTTTTCTTTTTGTCTCTAGCTTCGAGTGCGTCAAGATATATTTGGCACTTTACACTGTTAGCTGGATGTTCTTTGTTACAATTAGTACACACTGCGGTGTCGTCGTTGCTTTTGTTGCAGTCCTTTGTTAAATGATTTTGCGGACATTTCAGGCATCTTGGTGGCAGATTGCAATTGCTTGTCGCGTGCCCCCATTGCTGACATCGATGGCATTGTACTATTTCCTGCTTGGATCGGTGTCGGTTCCATTTTATTTTTATGTGGCACAAGTACCTTATTTTGCTAGACAGTTCTGATAGCTTTGTTGCGCTATCAGTAACTACCATGTACATAGGTAGCCTTGTGCCTTTCATCTTAAAAATGTCTTGAACGTTGAGCTTGTGTATTTCAACGAGTTCTCTTTTGATCTCGTTGGCTTCGATTTCGAACTCTATGCCCGTGATAACATATGCATGAGTTTTGTTGTTCTTTTCGGTGAATGTATAAAATGGAACATCTTGTTCTTTCAGTTCGTTTTTAAATTTGGTCTTTTCTTCTATGTCGTATATGAATACGTTGGTATTGTTTTTAGAAAAAGCTATGTGATATCCTTTCCTAGCGTATTGTTGAAGTAACTGGTTTACGTTATTATAGTCAGCAAGTTTACCTTGAATTATTATGGGTGTAGGTTTTTTTGGCTTTTGGTTGGTTGGTTCTGTTGTTGATTCATTGTCGGAATCGTCTTCGTCAACATGCATTAAGTGTTGATATTTGTTATCAGTTGGTACATTATACACGATGTCATTTTGGGTTGCTTCTTTCTTTTTCTTGTTCATGTTACTCATGGTTTCATTGGTTTTTCTTTTCGAAGTGAAAACTTCTTTCAGTAATGGTTGGTTATTTTCGGTAATATTTTCTTTTTTTCCAGAATTTTCATTGATGTCATTAGCTTGTTTAATGGTTATTTTCACCCGTCTGTTGTTATATTTGTATACTTTTGTATTTTTTTTAAAATTAGTTTCAATTCTCATAAAACACTAGTTAGTAACAACTTTACCGCCTTTTCCCTTTTCGCACACGGAATTGAGAACGGCGTAGAAATCACGCAGGGCGTGGCTTAATCAAACTGCGGTATATCAGTAGCACATATACTCGTTTGAACACGTTTGCTCTCCACGAAGGCTAGCAGAAGACTGGGACGAGAACGGGTATTTTCAATGTGGTATGGCCGTTGACGTAAATAATAATTTTAATCCATTTACTTATATAAGCATTATATATTGAAAACTATTCTTTTAAATATATATTTTGTGGTTCTGAAAAGAACCTGTATATTAATATAGAAAAGAATTAATCTTTTCCCGTCTTTTTTTTTGTTGATTTGTTATAAATTTACTTAGAACTAGTGTATTTAGTAACAGCTTTTGTTCCTTCAGATACAGCGTGCTTAGCTAATTCACCAGGCAATAATAGACGAACGGCAGTTTGAATTTCCCGACTGGTAATTGTTGAACGTTTATTATAGTGTGCCAAACGAGATGCTTCGGCAGCAATACGTTCAAAAATATCATTTACAAAACTGTTCATGATGCTCATGGCTTTACTAGAAATACCAGTGTCAGGATGAACTTGTTTCAATACTTTGTAAATGTACATTGCGTAACTTTCCTTCCTGCGCCGTTTCTTTTTCTTATCATCCTTGGAAATATTTTTCTGAGCTTTCCCAGCTTTCTTCGCCGCTTTTCCACTGGTCTTTGGCGGCATATTGATTGATAAGCACACACGAACAAACGAAGACGAGAAATAACAGAATGAGTAGTTTGGCTTGAAAACGCTTGGTTTTATGTACGTATCTGTACTAAACAGTAACAGCTGTGCCCTGTCACTGAAACAGAAATAGTTAGTTCTTACTCTTTCTAGTATATTGAAACGTTGTACGATTGGTTAAAATTTTAAGCATGCTTAATCGTATATAACTGAGGGGATCAGATTCTATTTTACTTGCGGCCGCAGTGCACCCGGAGAAGATGGAATTAACTATCAAATAATCAAGCAACTACCAACTTCCGCCATCCAATTCCTTGCAATCCTGTTCCACTCCTGCTTTCTTATCGGGTACCATCCCGCAAAGTGGAAAAAAGCCGTTTTAATTATGATTCCGAAACCCAGAAAACCTCTTTCCGATCCTTTTTCTTACCGTCCCATATCCTTACTCAACTGCCTTTCCAAACTATATGAGAAAATCCTCCACAACAAACTTCTGCAATTTATTACAGAAAACAATCTTCTTCCACATGGACAATACGGCTTCCGGAAAAATCATTCAACGAAAGACGCTGTATTAAAACTGGTTACGGACATTACAAACGCGATCAATATGGGGAAATACTGCGCAACTGCTTTCCTGGATCTCGAGCGGGCGTTCGATCGGGTGTGGCATGCGGGCCTTATTTCAAAACTAATTGCCGTCAAAGCTCCGGTTCTGCTAGTTCGGGCCATAGCAAGTTTTTTACTATATCGTTCCGCCGCAGTCAGGGTTGGGAAAGAAACGTCGGCAGCTTTCCGACTTGAAGCCGGAGTGCCCCAGGGCAGCGTTCTTTCGCCGTTATTGTTTATATTCTACTGCCACGACCTGCCAGAAGCTCAACAATACGCGGATGATACTGCTTGCTGGAGCATAAGTAGATCACCTACTTCCGCTTTTACGGCCCTGCAAAAACAACTGAAAAATCTGGAAACTTGGATGAAGAAGTGGCGAATCAGACCTAATCCGGACAAAACCCAAATAGTCCTCTTCAAAAATCGTCATCTCCAGCCAAACATAAAACCATCAACGGGAGTGAAAATATGGGGCAAAACAGTCACGATCACCAGGAAAGCAAACTACTTGGGGCATATAATAACAGACACCATGAATTGGTTTCCGGAAATCCAAAGCATGGTAAACCAAATGAGGATGCGTACCAGCTTAATTCGATCTCTTAGAGGCCGATTTGGAGGCTGCAGCCTACAGGTTCAACTACTAACCTACAAAATGTTTGTACGCCCGCTAGCCGACTTCAGAGGGATAATACTCGCCGGTGCTCCGATGCGAGCGCTCGAACCACTGTTCCGTTTGGAAAGGAAATTTTTACGCTTTATCTACAATCTACCGCCCGACTTCCCAAATACAGAAGTATACGAGCTAGCCACAATAGTGCCACTGCCAGACCGACTGCACCATTTACAGGAGCGGTTTGTTTGCCGCTGCCTGAACCAAAAATCAGTTTCGATCAACATACTACAGGCCAACCCGCCCACATCACTCACCCGGAAGCCTAAGAAGAAATACCCATACCTCCCCACAATACTACTACAAACATATAAAGACCCACTGCCTGCCAATCTACAATCTGTGCTTGAGTGTACCCCAATTGTGCTTCGGAAA
This sequence comes from Clivina fossor, assembly GCA_963966155.1. Lineage (NCBI taxonomy): Eukaryota > Metazoa > Arthropoda > Insecta > Coleoptera > Carabidae > Clivina > Clivina fossor. Next base: position 9,237,036 of record OZ014554.1, read on the forward strand.
ATATAGTGCAAAGTGAACCGATGTTTAATTAAAAACAATTTTAGTTACACGAATAGTCCTACAGTGATATTAAAACTTTTCTTGTTTTTTTTACTAGCAATTAATGTTGTTTTGCAATAATTAAAATAATTTTGTTTTTTTTTTTTTTTATTCTAATTAAGGATTGACGAATATTATAACGATTTTTTTTTTCTTTTTTGTTTTTTTTTTTTGTAAAAACGTATGTATGAATCATGTGCTGCAGAGGGCTTTAGCCCTATAACAGCACCCTAATTTTGTTTAAATTTCTATTAACATGTATGTACTAAATAAGAATAAATAAACATTTTTGAATTGAATTGATTCTATTTTACTTACGATACGATACGTTCGTCAAGTAAAGTTCGTATTAATACCTTTATTTTAAAATAAAATATATTTAATTTATCAACATGTCTGGCCGCGGCAAGGGGGGAAAAGTTAAGGGGAAGGCAAAGAGCCGTTCCAATCGTGCTGGATTACAATTTCCAGTTGGTCGTATTCATCGTTTATTACGTAAAGGCAATTATGCTGAACGAGTAGGTGCTGGTGCACCAGTATATTTAGCAGCCGTTATGGAATATCTTGCTGCTGAAGTTTTGGAATTGGCAGGCAACGCTGCTCGTGATAATAAGAAGACAAGAATAATTCCACGTCATTTACAATTGGCTATTCGTAATGATGAAGAATTGAATAAATTATTATCCGGTGTTACTATCGCTCAAGGTGGTGTATTGCCAAATATTCAAGCTGTATTGTTACCTAAAAAGACAGAAAAATCAACATAAACAAACAACAACAACAAACAAACAAAAAAAAAATCCGGCCCTTTTAGGGGCCACAATTTACTTATATTTAAAAGAAATTTTTGCGCAATAGAATGCACCGCTTACAATTAAATATATATATATATATATAATAAATTAAAAAAATTATTACCTATTTATTGATATTATATTTTCATTTAAACGGTGTGCTATTGAATAATTTTCAAATCATCACCTGGTATGCAATCCACCTGCATTACTCATATGGTTTACGGGCGGTAGTCATTGCTATAATGATAAAACAAATTGACATTTATAACAGAGCGCATGCTTTTGGTTTGTCATTATAATTAATTATTATAGTACTTAATATTTAAGATATTAAGATATTTCATACCCGATTTCTCCTAGTTACACCACATGTCCCACGTAAAAAATCTCAATTTACAGCAGTCATTTTATGCTTTTACAGCGAAATAAATCCAACATTTTAATACCATATATCAAGAACGTACTGCACCAAAACAGCATTCTATATATTTAAATGAGCTTTTTTGGAAACATTTACACTTCTAGCAAAAGTACCTAAAACACCCAGAACCAGTTTTAACACTTCTTTCAATTTCACGATCAAAAATGATCATCTTTACTTAGATAATAAACTACATAAATTCATCTACCTGCTTTAAACGTTCACCATCAACAGATAGATACATTACACATTCAGTAGTCATTATAATTATTAATTTGTCATTATAATGTCAAATATAGATATATTTAACTTAACCATTTATGCCATATATATGTAACAGTGAATTTTATTTACTACATAAATTTGTGCAAGCATTTATCATAAAATTAAATCTAAATTTATAGTTAAATTACTCACTCAGCAGATATATTATAGTTATTCTAGATTATTTCCAATAATACAATCGTAACCATACTAAAGATACGTATATTGTGGAACCTTTCTTGGTAAATTATTGAATAATATTATTTTTATCTTCATCAATATTATAATATTTAATATATGTAGTTCTGATGGTCGAACATATTTAAGTAATACAAATATCTTGCTACAAATATCGGCTAACCTAGAAACAGAAAAATAAAAATCTGTCAAATTAAATCACATATAGGTATAAACTTAAATAACTTAAGTAAAACATAATCACAATTTACATAGTTATCCTAATAATATATTTGCATTTATTTTCATTACTGTATAATACAATAAATTGGTTAATTAAACTCATATATCTGTATATAAATCATATATGTATATAAGCACAAATAACTTAAATAAAATATAATCACAATTAATATAAAATTATTACCTGTAAATTAGATAATCAAAACCGTTTTAATTAGAGTAATTTGACACTTTGATAATAAAATCAAATGTCAAAAATACGTTTTAAACTTTTTTGCAAAAACTGTATTCATCTAATGCCATCTAATGAGAAAAAGTTAAACCTCATATAAAAGTTTCTTTTGGAAGGAAATGTATGTCTGACTGCGCGGCAAGGGGAAAACATATATATTTTTTTTTGTTTTTAATATTTAAATCATATTTATAGTTTTCAATAATTCAATTATAGCAGTTACAATTACAGCAGTCATTTTATGCTTTTACAGCGAAATAAATCCAACCTTTTAATACCATATATCAAGAACGTACTGCACCAAAACAGCATTCTATATATTCAAATGGGCTTCTTTGGAAACATTTACACTTCTAGCAAAAGTACCTAAAACACCCAGAACCAGTTTTAACACTTCTTTCAATTTCACGATCAAAAATGATCATCTTTACTTAGATAATAAACTACATAAATTCATCTACCTGCTTTAAACGTTCACCATCAACAGATAGATACATTACACATTCAGTAGTCATTATAATTATTAATTTGTCATTATAATGTCAAATATAGATATATTTAACTTAACCATTTATGCCATATATATGTAACAGTGAATTTTATTTACTACATAAATTTGTGCATGCATTTATCATAAAATTAAATCTAAATTTATAGTTAAATTACTCACTCAGCAGATATATTATAGTTATTCTAGATTATTTCCAATAATACAATCGTAACCATACTAAAGATACGTATATTATGGAACCTTTCTTGGTAAATTATTGAATAATATTATTTTTATCTTCATCAATATTATAATATTTAATATATGTAGTTCTGATGGTCGAACATATTTAAGTAATACAAATATCTTGCTACAAATATCGGCTAACCTAGAAACAGAAAAATAAAAATCTGTCAAATTAAATCACATATAGGTATAAACTTAAATCACTTAAGTAAAACATAATCCAATTTACATAGTTATCCTAATAATATATTTGCATTTATTTTCATTACTGTATAATACAATAAATTGGTTAATTAAAATCATATATCTCTATCATATATGTATATAAGCACAAATAACTTAAATAAAATATAATCACAATTAATATAAAATTATTACCTGTAAATTAGATAATCAAAACCGTTTTAATTAGAGTAATTTGACACTTTGATAATAATAAAGTGTCAAATGTCAAAAATACGTTTTAAATTTTTTTGCAAAAACTGTATTCATCTAATGCCATCTAATGAGAGAAAGTTAAACCGCATATAAAAATTTGTATATATATATATATATATATATATATATATATATATATATATTTTGTTTTTAATATTTAAATCATATTTATAATTTTCAATAATTCAATTAAATTATATTAGATAATCAAAACCGTTTTAATTAGAGTAATTTGACACTTTGATAATAAAACCAAATGTCAAAAATAGGTTTTAAAGTTTTTTGCAAAAACTGTATTCATCTAATGCCATCTAATGAGAAAAAGTTAAACCGCATATAAAAATTTGTTTTGGAGGGAAATGTATTTCTGACTGCGGGGCAAGATAAAAACATATATATTTTTTTTTTGTTTTTAATATTTAAATCATATTTATAGTTTTCAATAATTCAATTATATTACATTTTAATTAAAATAAAAATAATTATATATTACATTTTAATTAAAATAAAAATAATTATATATTTTATTTTAAATATATTTTCGCTTTAAATTATTATCATTATTTTAAAACTATATACCTACAATATTTGCGTTTGTCTCAATCAGCTGTTTGGTGTTGAAACATATAGACGCTATAAGTTTATTAAGATGTTCATATATTATTCGTGTTTTGTTTTTGTTTTATTTAATATTGTTATAAAATAATAAAGTAAATTAATTCATTGGTATATAAATGAATAATTTAGTGTTAATATGAAAGTGTGCATTTTATTTAAGATAAAAATATTGTGTGATATTTTGTGAGAAGAAAGAAGATGTGATATTAATTTTGTGTTTAATATATGTAAGTATTTTATATAGATATTTATTATTATCATTATTATTGTGATACTAATATAAGTATATATAGCATATTCATATTAATTTTATTTCGCATAAAAGTATAATATGTATTTGATAATATGGTTAATGTAACTATTAGCAAATAGTATTTTTACATCAACAGTTTTTATAATTATAAATTTATAATACTTTTACTAAATGCACATTAACCACATGTACCCAAACGGGTGTGTGGCTCAAACTCTTTCCAAGACTAATGTAATTATTAGCAATTAGTATTTTGACATCAACAGTTTCTATAATAACATTTATAATACTTTATACTACCATACACTATCATGTCATGTATCCAAACGGAGATATGGGACAAACTCTTTCCAATATCTTGAAATTAATTTTCTCCAAACAATTATATTTAATATAAAACTATTTTTAATGTGTTTATATTATACTTTAACAAAACAATTATGTTATCTATATACGAATTTAGATGAATAGCAAAATATAGTAATTTAGAAAAATGATCTGACATTTTTTTTTTTTTTTTAATAATTTACGACAATGTAATTATTACTAATTTGTACGCTTGTAAATAACCATAGAGTTTTAAAGCTTTTACAAAACAAATAATATATTCAATTTACTTAATAGCTGCAAATGCACTAAATAAATATTTGCATTGACAATGGCTTTCAATTTGTATACGAGTTACGACGAGTTTGTACAATATAGAGAATTTCTATATACCTATATATTTTTCTAATAAATATTTATTTTTAAATATAAAAATTATTATGATATATTTGTATATTTATTAACCTTTGTGTATCTGAAACCATTTTATAAATTTTCTTACTATTTAATTTAGTAGAAAAATAAATATATACTTGAATTGAAAATTATTATTAATTATTTTTTTCTTTTTTTTAAATTTTTTTCTAGAAAAACATACTTTCATATAAAACTTATCAAATAATTTTACTATAATATACTATTATTTATTATTCTTTTTTTTTTAACTATAATATACATAGGACTATTATGAAATATTATATAAATAATAATTAATGAAATATAATGTAATAAAAATTAAATAAAATAACTAAAAAGAGAGAATATAGGTATATTTTATTTTAGATATTATTTATTATTAAAAGCATTTAGGTATTTTGAAAAATGTGTGAAAAAATTCTTTAATGTAATTTAATTTGTGGTTTCTAAAGAAACCGTTGTTTTTATTATTATCTCTATACATATAGATAGAGGTATGTATGTATATGATAATAATTTGGAGAAATTATTTCTTCTTTGGAGAAGAAACTTTTTTCTTAATTGTTTTTGGTTTAGTAGTTTTCGGTTTTGGTGATTTTGGTTTCTTAACAGGTGATTTAATTGTTCTCTTAGCTTTTGACGGTGATTTTGTAGATTTAGTTTTAGTAGCAGCAGCAGCAGATTTTGTTTTCTTAGCTGCTTTTACTGATGATGTTTTAGCAGTAGATAATTTTTTTGCTTCAGATTTTTCATTTGAAGTACTAGCTGCTGCTTTTGATTTTTTAGCAGCAGTAGCTTTAGTAGTTTTTTTGATTACTGATGATTTTTTTGTTTTTGTTGCAGTTGCTGCTGGTTTTTTCGCATTAGAAGTGGAGGTGGTAGTAGTACCAGAAGATTTCTTCTTTGTCACAGCATTCGCAGCCAATTTGAATGAACCAGATGCACCTTTTCCTTTTGTTTGAACAAGTGTTCCAGATGCAACACTAGCTTTAATATATTTTCGAATAAATGGTGCTAATTTTTCACCATCGACTTTGTAAGTAGCCGAAATATATTTCTTTATCGCTTGTAATGAAGAACCACCACGTTCTTTTAGATTTTGGACGGCATTATTTACCATAACAGCTGTAGTTGGATGCGAAGCTTTTGATGCGGATGATTTTTTTTCTTTCTTTGGCGAAGATTTCTTCGAAATTTGTTGATTTTCCGAAGAAATATTTGCTGTAGCAGTTGTTACGTCTGTTACGTCTGCCATCTTTCAAAATTGAATGAATTCAATGAAGAAGAATTGAAATTATTAACAACCAGTTAAGGTAGTAGTTAAATGATAATTCTTTCTATAAACGAAAGATCCAAATTTGACCACTTTTCATGTTGTGTAGGTATATATCGAATCGAACCGAATAGAAAAATGAAATTTTTGAAACGAATAATATAGTAATGTGCTTTGATATTTTACATTTTAAATAATATAAAAACAATAGAGTGTAAAATGTTTTTGAAAAACTTGAAAATGCATTCAATATAGATGTATGTTTTCGAAAAAAATTAATACCAAATGCTAAATATAATTATAGAGCAGAAAACTAATTTCAAATTGGCTAGAGTAATACTAGAATCTGAGAATGTTTTAAATTATATCAAATTTTCGTAATTAAATAAAAAATAAGTATAATAGAAATATGTTAAAATAAAAATAGGATAAAATATCTAATGTAAATAATAAAAATATGATTAGTATAAATATATTTAAAAAGGAAAAAAAATTAATAAAAATTACGTTGTATAACTGTTATTTCTTATCTAGAGATATACTTATTATACGGTATGTACGTAATCATAGTGTATATTGAGAAATATAAATAAAACTTTAATTTAATAATATAACTAAGTAAAAGAAAAATGATGTAATGTCATTTTTGAAACATACATATAATAATAATTTTTGTAACATAGTAAAAAAAAAAAAAAATCTTTCCGAACTAACAATATTAAAATAAAAGAGTATACCTATTAACAGTATATTGATAAAAGAAGAAATAGGAATTTAGCTAAATAGATAAAGTGTGAAGGCACTGATTTAAATAAAATCTGGATTTCTTTAATGAATAACTTGTAAAATTTTATAATCTAGTTGAGTTAAATTTTGTTAGCTAATATCTTGTTGTTTCTGTTTGTTTATTATTTATAGGTACTATATAATTTTAGTTTTTATTTTATTATAAAAAAAAGCCCCCTCTTACTATATTATATATTATATATACAATAGTATGATCTTCTATAGCTCTGTGGTAAGATGTTGGATTCGGAGCCTGAAGATTACTAGTTCGAATCCGCGCTAAAACAAGAATTTTTTTTTGTTTTTTTTTATTCTTCTTAATAATAATAATAATAATAATAATAATAATAATAATAGTAATTTTAGAGTGTTAATGAAAATTTTAGTTATGTAGAATTTTGTTTTGTTTTTAATCTGTATTTATGAAATAATAATAATAATATATAAATACGAAGTTGGTATTGAAATTTAGTGATATTCCTGTCAAATGATGTATTAAAGGCGATAGTAAAAGAAAGAAAAAGATATGAAAAAAGTGATCATGATATCAAGTAAAAAGTTAATTATTAATTTTATGAAAATATTATGTGTGTGTGTGTGTGTGTGTGTGTGTGTATGTAGATGTAAGGAAAAGCATTATATTATATATGTAGTAAAAAATTTCTTTTATATGAAAAAAAAAATGATGGTTCTCAAAAGAACCGGTGATTGATTTTATATGTATAAAATTTCTTCTTTTTATGCAGATGGGGAAAATGCTGAAGAGAAATTAAGCACGTTCGCCACGAATACGTCTGGCTAATTGAATATCTTTTGGCATAATGGTAACACGTTTTGCGTGAATAGCACACAAGTTTGTATCTTCAAATAAACCAACAAGATATGCTTCGCTAGCTTCTTGCAATGCCATAACGGCTGAACTTTGGAAACGTAAATCGGTTTTGAAATCTTGAGCAATTTCACGAACCAAACGTTGGAAAGGTAATTTTCTGATTAATAATTCAGTACTTTTTTGATAACGACGAATTTCTCTAAGTGCAACAGTACCTGGCCGATAACGATGTGGTTTTTTAACTCCACCAGTTGCTGGTGCACTTTTTCTTGCAGCTTTCGTAGCCAGTTGTTTTCTTGGTGCTTTACCACCAGTCGATTTACGGGCCGTTTGCTTGGTACGTGCCATTTTGTTGTTTTTATTTAATTGTAATTGTAATTTAGAAAAACAACACAATAATATTATGAATGGAGATAATGACGCAACGACACTATGGATACAAGTGACAAAATCAAGCTATGAGAAAACACAATTCAATTCAATTCAAAAAATGTTTATTTATATTTTAGTTTATACATATGATAATACATAGTCTTTATATTGTTACATTAAAAGAAATAGGTGCTGTTATAGGGCTAGTTTGCCCTCTTCAGCACATGCTGTTACTTATATTATTATACAAAAAAAAATAAAAAAAAAAAAATTTACATAAGAAAAAATAGCTTAGACATTTATATTTACAAAAAAAAAAAAAAATAACAATTAATATAATATGTACTTATTTTAATACAGGAGGTAGATATCTATTGCACTTATTAATTTAAATAAAATAGTTTGTTATTTAAACTTTATTGCACTATTGCACTTTGGTTCACTTATATCACAGGGTGTTAGTGTCTGAAGCACAGGGGGATGTCTTCTAACGTATTCTGCAACGGGACAGGTAGATTTGTGGCTTGTCCGAGAATTATAGCTGTGGGGTGTAAATATTTATACTTTGGTTTCCGGCCGAGGATCGGAGGTGGTCGACTCTGTAGTAGCCTGCCTGACACGGATTCCCCGGTGATGCAGCGGTCTGCAAATCGGTTCTGGAGATGATGCAGCCGGTCCGTAATTGGTAGAATTTTGGCGACTTCGTGTACCGTTTCCGATGGATAGTCATGCGGTAGATCGTTGCACCAGCGTAGAAAACGTCTTTCCAGTTGTAGGATTGGATATAAGCATTCCTCTCTAGCTCCCGAAAATGCAATTGCCTTGAAATCTGCCAGCGGTCGTACAAACATTTTGTAGGTCAACATCTTGACATTGTAGCTACACTTTCCAAAACGTCCTTGCAGACATTTTATTAAGTTTATACGCTTTCGCATGCGAGTTGTTGTGTTGAACACCTCCGGTGTCCAGTTCATCGTGTCGGTGATAACGTGTCCCAAATAGGTTGCTCGTCGGATGCGTGGTACAGCGCTGTTCCAAAGTGTGATTTTGTATTCTTCATTTATTGGTAGATGGCGATGGTGGAATAATACAAATTGCGTCTTGTTTGGGTTGGGGCGAATACGCCATTTGCGCATCCAGCCCTCTAGTTGATCCAGTTTCATTTGTAGATTCCGGACGGCGGTTTTCGTGTTGCGATGAATGGACCAGGCCACGGTGTCGTCCGCATATTGTTGCGCTTCCGGAAGGTCGTAGCAGAACAATATGAATAACAATGGCGAGAGCACACTTCCTTGAGGCACCCCAGCTTCTATGTCGATTGTGTTGGATTTGGCTTCACCGACTCGAACCACTGCTGTTCTTCCATTGACGAAACTATGGATTGCCTTTATTAGAATCCGTGGTGCGTTCGTGCGGATTAATTTGAATATTAACCCTATGTGCCACACTCTATCGAACGCTCGCTCCAAGTCGAGAAAGGCGGCCGCGCAGACGTGACGGCTATTTAGCGCTTTTGCAATTTCGGTCGTAAGGCTGAGTGTTGCATCTTGAACGGAGTGATTGGAACGAAAACCGAATTGTGATTGAGGAAGCAGGTTGTTATCGGTAATAAATGATAGTAGTTTGTTGACTAGGATTTTTTCATAGATTTTGGAAAAGCAGTTTAGTAAGGAGATAGGGCGGTAGGAATTCGGATCGGAAAGCGGTTTATTAGGTTTCGGAATCATAATCATTGTGGCATGTTTCCAGGTTGTAGGATGGTATCCGAGTAGGAAACAGGAATGTAAAATTATTGTAAGGAATTTGATAGCATTATCTGGTAGGTTTTTAATGAGGTTATAGGTAATACCGTCTTCGCCGGGCGCACTACGTCCTTTCCGTTTGGCTGATATGGCTTCTCGGACGTCTTCTTCGGTTATTTGTGGTTTGTTTATGTGAATTGTGGTTGGTTTTCGTAGGTAGTTTTGGACTACTTCTTCTGTCTCGGCGTGAAACTGTTGATCGAATAGCTGGTCAACTGCCGGTTTGTACACGTCAGCCATTACTTTCCCGAATGCTTCTGATTGATCCTTGGGTGTGGTGGCAATGTTGTTTTCTGTTATTAGCTGTTGAGTTTTTTTCCCGGTTTGGCCAGTCATCCCTTTGAATTTCTTCCAGAACTTGGTGCCATCTCTCGGGTCTAGCTCGCAACATGCTTGGCTCCACTTCTGTTCTTTGAATTTAATCACTTCCCTTCGGACAAGTGCGTTGAGACGGTTGTAGTGTGTTTTTATGTTCGGATTTTTTGTTTTTGTGTACTCCTTGTAAATTTTTCTTTTTTCCCGGATCATGTTGACAACGTACGGCGGCAGTGGAGGTCGATCCACCGGAATAATCTTAGTTGGAGTTGCTGCAACAGCGGCACTTTGGACTGTATCGGTTAGTATTTGTACGGCGTTTTCAATTTCATCCCTGCTGGTGAAGAAATCGGGCGGATCCGGCAGCGTATCTTCGATCTGTTGCTGGTAGTTGTCATAATTGATTTGTTGTGACAGAGAAATCTGTTTGAATTTAATGTTACTTCTTTTTGCGTTGAACAGCGATGTGGTGGCCAAAGATGGTAGGTGATCGGAGGCAATTGATGTGCCGATGAATCCGTCTGTTTCGAAGAATCTTGCAATATCTATCGTTATAATAACATGGTCGATAATGCTAGACCCCTGATGTCCGACGAATGTTGGTTCGCTTTGCTCGATCCTGAGTAAGTGAAGTGAATCGATTATTCGGATCATCTGTCTTCCATTGGTATTAGTTCGGATGTCACCAAAGTTTACGTGGCGAGCGTTGAAGTCGCCCGTGATTATTGTTCGTCCTCGCTTGTTAGCATAGAAGAATAGGTCTTCTGGAATTGGCTCGTCTGGCTTGACGTAAATTGAAATAAAAGTTACGATTCCGATGTTACTGACTACTTCTGCAGCAACTGCGTCCAGGTGATCGAATCTGCGGGGCAGATTTTTCGGTCGAAAGGCGATGGATGGGTGGATTAGTATTGCTGAACCGCCGACGTAGCCACTGGAATCCTTGCGTACATTGTTGTAGTTGAAAATTTTTAGTTTGGACTCTAACCTAGTTCTTGTGTCTGTGAGTGACAGTATACAAATCTTGTCCGAACGGATGAGGTTTTCGATAAGCGGCCGTTTTTTACCGGCGGATTGGCAGTTTACTGTTCCTATGTTTTGTAAGTCCATAATGAGTTTTTTCCTGTTTGTTTGCTGCTGAAGTTTTTAGTAGTTTTCTGATGTGGCTTGAGCGTAGGACGGAAGTTTGCTGCACGTCACGTGTACTGTTGATCCAGAATAATTAAATAATAGTTTGGTGTTGTAAATGCCCTTGGCTAGGCTGCATAGAATATGTTGCATACGAGCACGTTGTCCTGGAACTGCATTTATAACTGCATATGACACCAAACGTAAGATTTTGTGTTCTGCATCTTCTTGAACGTTTCTATCTGTTTGCAGACACTTGACTGGAACGGTTGCGGCGATACTTGGAGGATTTGCTGGTCTGGCGGTGCATTTAAAACTGGTGGCTGGATGGTCTAGCTTGCAGTTTACGCATTTTGCTGGTTGGTCCCGTCTTGTGCAATTCCGAGCTGGATGGTCCCCGGAGCAGTACGAGCATTTGATAGATTCCTTGCAGTTGTTTGGTTCGTGGAACTTCAAGCACTTGGTACACTGCGTTGGTTGTGGCTTCGGTGGGTGGCTTGGTTCAACCCGGTGTCGTCTGTAGAAAAGCGATACGCCGTTCGACAGCATAGAATCTAGTGATTTCTGGCAGGTAGTTACTACGCGAACGAGTTTCGTATCCTTTTGGGTTGTCCGCGAACGGATGCGCCAAACGTTTTTAAATGAAAGTTCGGCATATGTCAAATGTTCGCGTATGTCGTTATCTGTGACGTCATAATCTACGCCTGTGATGACGCAGGAAAACGAATGTTTCTTGATATCACTTTCCGGTCGTGGTTTTGGGGTCTCTTCTACGATTTTAATTTCATCAGAAATTCTGTTGTTTAGAATTCGAAGTTTTTTGCGGGCCGATCCATCTTGAGATTTTACAATAACTGTGCCATTTCTGAGGGTGAATATGTTTTCGACGATCAGTCCGGAAGCAGTAAGATATGGTGCGAGGGATTTTGGCGTTTGATATTCCTTTGGCAGATTTATGATAGCGAACGAATATAATTGTTTACTTTTCTGTGTGGAAGAATGGTTGCTTCCGTTACTTAGGGCCGATGTAGCGCGTCGAGTGTATTCCGGGTTTTCAATATAGCTGCGGTTACTGTTCTGTGAAGATCTTCCATCGTCGTCCGAATCATCTACTTCTTTAGTTTTCTTTCGCTTGTGTCGGCGTGTTTCGACTAATTGGAACGGTGCTGCGTCCATAGCCTCCAGTTCGGAAAGGGCTGCCGCGTTCATGTTGGGGTTGCAACCTGAAACTTGTATAAAGTTGAATTATGTCAAATAACAGTGTCGGTGAATAAATCGTAATTTGTAAAATCGAAACAACACGTAACCCTGTGCCGGGGTCACGCTGGTTTTGAATAACTAGCCCTTAGCCGTATTGTTTCGAGTAAGCAATAATATGTGAAAATAATCTATCAAAATTTAATATACAAATACGTAATCCTGTGCCGGGATCACGCCAGTTAAAAAAACTGGCCCTTAGCCGTATTGATATAAGAAATCTTCAAGATGTTGATTGTACGAGTACAAGTCGCTGGATGTGAGAAAACTTTTTTTACTTTAGATCTTGGCTTATTATGGAGTACCTGAGTTGTTACTCTTAACCTCCTTCATCTGAAGTATGATATTTTATTGGTGTTTTATAGTGCGGATTTTTCCGCCTTGATTACGATGCTAATACATTTTTTGGGCGGTTGTATTTGAATACCGTGTTGGAGCTATACGCGCTCAAGTTGTTAATTGATTTGTTGTTAATCAGTGGTAGTTTGGCAAAAAATTTGCTTGCCAGTTCTTTAATATAATCTTCTATTTTTGGGATTTTTGTGTCCCTGTGAATTTGTGTGTTCCGGACATACCAAGGTGTATTCAGTATTGTTCTTAAGGTTTTATTTTGTATTATTTGTAGTGGCTTTAATGTATTTTTACTAGCAAATCCCCAAATTTGAGCTGCATATGTGATTGATGGTCTGATGATCATCTTGTAGATTAGTAATTTGTTGTTTACGCTGAGTTTACTGTTTCTGTTAAGTAGTGGGTATAATTTAGCTTTGATAGTGCTAGTTTTTTGTTTAATTTTATTTATGTGTGTTGTCCATTTTAAATGGCGGTCAAAGTGTACTCCTAAGTATTTTATACTTTCTTGCCATGGTATGTTCTTTCTGTACATTTTAATGTTCGGTGGAGTTTTCTTTTTCCTTTTTGTAAATATTATAGCCGTGCTTTTTTCTGGGTTTATCCCTATGCGCCATTTGGTATACCATTTTTCTAATGATGCTAATGTGGTTTGAACTCTTTTCGCTGCAATTGTTGGCTGCCAAGAACTTGACATAATGGCCGTGTCGTCAGCAAATAATGCTAGCATGTCGTTGTGGTTGTCCGGTTTTGGCATATCCGCTGTGTATAATGCAAATAGTATAGGCGACAAAAGTGAGCCTTGTGGTACCCCTGATCTTATTGGTTTTTCCGAAGATCTTATGTTGTGTAGTTTTATAGCATATTTTCTGTTTTTTAAGTATGAGTATAAGATGGTTATGTACTCTTGCGGAAAGCCGTAGTCGTAAAGTTTAACTATTAGGCCATTATGCCAGACCTTGTCAAACGCTTTGGCAATGTCGAGGAAGACTGCCACTGTAGATTGTTTTTTGTTAAAACCTTCTGTTATTTTTTCAGTAACTCGGAGAAGTTGGTGTGTAGTGGCGTGTTGTTCTCTGAAGCCATGTTGTTCGTCCGGAAGTAGGTTTAGAGTTTCTGTTATTTCCTGGATGCGCGATAATAAAATTTTTTCGAAAATTTTACCGATGCAAGACAGTAGGCTAATGGGTCTGTAATTTGTGGCAAATGTTGGGTCTTTGCCCGGTTTTTTTATAACAATTATATCTGATTTTTTCCAACTTTCTGGAAAATATTGTAAGCGTATACAAGCGTTAAAGATTGCTGTTAGAGCAGCTATGCCTTTACGTCCCAGAGCTTTTAGTGCTTGATTTGGAATATTATCAGGTCCCGGTGCTTTCTTTTTCTTCAGATTTTTTATAATATTTTTTATTTCTTTTGGGCTTGTAAACTTCAGCCTCGCGTTGGTGTTATTCTGTATTATTTTCTTAATTTTTTTATTTATTTTCGAAATATGGTTGTGATCTGTATTGTCTTGTAATGGTGAAAATTGTTCTTCAAAATCATCGGCAATTGCTTCGGCTTTGTCTTCGTTTGAGAATTTTAATCCTCCATATTTACTGTGTATTGGCGGGATTTCTTGTCTATCGTTTGTTAGTGCTTTGGTCATTTTCCAAATTGAATTATCCTCTGTAGATAGTTCGCTTAGTTTGTTGTTAAATTCCTCGTTCCTATATGTTTGTAGTGTATTTTTTAAATTGTTTTGTAAGTTATTCAGGATAGTTTTGTCGTTCGGATGAAGTGTCCTTTGCCAAATGTGTCTAGCTCTGTTTTTAAGTTTTATTAGATCTTCTATTTCTTTGGGAATTGATCTGGTAGCTGTTATTTTTGTTTTAATTTCCGCTCTGGACATGCACTTTTTGATTGTGTTTGTAAATCTTACAATTTCTTTGTCAATGTCTTCCTTGCTTTCCATGGATAGTGGTACGGTTATGTTGTCTTCTATAATGTCGTAGAAGTGCGGCCAGGAAATTTTGGGTATTTTGTTGACCGTGGTAAATGGTGATGCACTGGATGTTAGTTCTAGTAGAATAGGATTGTGGTCCGAGTTTAGGGCATTTTTTGATTCAATTTGATAAGAGTATTGGGTTAGTTGAAAAGTAACTGTGTCAATCACATCTGGAGCTCCTCCGTTTCTTGGATATATTGTCGGTTCTGTAGGTGCTGTCGTTACCAGATTGTTTTTTGTACTATACTTGTAGAGGATTTCCCCATTTTTTGTTTTTCTTCTACTGTGCCAGTGGTGGTGCTTGGCGTTTAAATCTCCGGCCATGATTGTTGGTGTTTTTCTGTCAAGGAGTGTATCCAGGTCCGTGTTGAGAAGGTTTTTATCTGGTGGATTGTAAACTGAGATTATTCTCAACTTGTTTTTTTGTGAAATAATTTCTACTATTGTT
The DNA here is from genome assembly GCA_963966155.1 of Clivina fossor. NCBI lineage: Eukaryota > Metazoa > Arthropoda > Insecta > Coleoptera > Carabidae > Clivina > Clivina fossor. The sequence goes on from OZ014554.1 coordinate 9,252,549, forward strand.
GCCTCGATGTTTGTTAGTTGTGGTGTTGTTACTACGTAATGGTTGATGTTTCTTTTTATCATTATGGCTGTGCCACCTTTTGGTCTGTTGATCCTATCGTTTCTGTAAGTAACATAGTTTGCTAATTTCAGTCTGTCATTGCCCTTTAAATGTGTTTCGTTGATTAGAACGATGTCTAAGTTGTGTTGTTTAATAAATTCAAGTAGTTCTAATTTTTGATTATTGACGCCATCTGCATTAAAATATGCTGTCTTGAGTGTAATCATTTCGTTTTGATTATCCATTATTGTTTGATTTATTTGAATTTTGTGCGATGGTTGTAACGATCTTTATTAATTCGTTGACCGTTGTCATCAGTGATTGTAGTGTTGGTACATCCTCTATTTGACTGGTTGAGTTTTCCTGCTTTCGGTTTTGTAATATATTTGAAAACGTTGGCTTGTTTTGTTTTTGTTGTTTGGTGTTATTGGTTTGTAGTTGAAAGTTTATATTTTGGTTGGTTTGTGTTGTAATTGTGCTGCTCTGTTGCTGGCTTCTTTTTGGCCTTTTTGGACAGCCTTTGTAGTTTGCTGTGTGGCTATCTTTGCAGTTAGCACATGTGGCCGGTGTATCCTTTTTCTTCCTACATTCTTCGGAAAGATGTCCTTTTCCGCATTTTACGCATTTAGGTGGGCAGTGGCAGTTTGTGCGTGTGTGGCCAAATTGTTGACAACGATGGCACTGTGTAATTTCATTGCTTCTTCTAAGCGGTTCTACTTTGATCTTCAAGTACATCAGGCTTGTTAGTTCGTAAATAGATTTACCTTCTGGTTTTTGAAGTTGTACGTATACCATTGGTAAAGGTGATCTTGTTTTGCCAGTCTTCATTCTTGCGACTTTTAATATCGGATAGTTTAAGTTCTTTAATTCGTTGCTTATGTCTTCTTCTGGTATTCCTTCGGGGATTCCTCGTATTACAACCTTCAGTGGTTTTTCGTTTGGCAGTGTATATGAACTGTATGGCAGGTTATTATTTTCTAAGTACTTTGTAGCTGTTCGGTAACAATTTTCTGTGTCGACTATGATCTTAACATGGTCTTTTTTGTTGACGGCACTTTTTATGCATATACCAATTGAATTTAATGCACCCACTACTTTGTGTGTGTTTTCTTTAGTGTGAAGAAGTATTGGTGGAATCTTTTGTGATTTGGCTTGGGGTTCGATGATTCCTCCTGTCTCGTTTGTTGTATCGTTAGTAATAATACTTTCAGTTGCTTCTAGATTAATTTTTTCCATTGTGGAATTATTTGGCATTATTAGTTGTGTCTGCGATTTGGGTGACGTGTTTTTCATTTTCTTTACCTTAGTTTCTTTTTGTAAGAGTGGTGGAAAATCCACCTTTCTCTTTTTCTTTTCCGACTTTTCCGAGGTGTCCGAGACGTATGTGCTAGTTGATGCTACGCTTGAGTTGTCATCATTGTCGTAATAATTATTTTGTTTTACAATTAATTGTGCTACTTGGCCGTTCAGTTCGGATATTTGTGTTGAAAGGTGGTAGTTTTGTTGGGTGATGTTTTGTATCAGCTCCGTTTGATATAAAACTTTCGAGAATAACAACTTGTTGAGTTGGGTAACTTGCTCTATCGTTGGCGCTGGAAGAGCCATAAGGGCCTTAATGTTTTCGTTTAATTTTTCCTGTTCTGAATCCATGATGTAAATTTGAACAATTTTCAGTCCTATCTATTATTATTTCACTTGTACACTAAACTAAACTATACTAAAGCACTAAAGCACTAAAGACACAGTTTCCGCCGCGAAGCGGCGGAAAGCGATTTGATTTGAACTACACTTTAATTAGCATGTGATATGTGGAGTGTAATGTGTAATGTAATACGTAAACAATACGTGACCCTGTGCCGAGGTCTCGCTATTTCTATGATAAATAGCCCTTATCCGTATTGATACGATAGTATTGACAGCATTAATATGTGAAAATAGTCAAATGATAATCTCTATAAAACACGTAACCCTGTGCCGGGGTCACGCCAGTTTTAATAACTGGCCCTTAGCCGTGTTAATATAGTGGAGATCTCAAGATGTTGTCAACTGTACGAATACAAGTCAACTCTACGATCTGATTGAGTGATCGATTCTCTGGATGTGAGAAAACACCGAAAAGCGGTAGTATTTATAATCTGGTATTTGTAAACTTTTACGATTGGTTGAAACACATATCCCCTCTACATTGTGCGGAAGATTTTATAAATATGATGGTCGATCTTGCAGGTTTCGTATTCATTGTTGCTTAGTTCCACGCCGCGTACGTGTTGTGTTTGTTGTAAATTTTGTGAAAACAAGTAAATAACAATATAAAATAATGACTGGACGTGGAAAGGGAGGCAAAGGATTGGGTAAAGGAGGTGCTAAACGTCATCGTAAAGTTTTACGTGATAATATCCAAGGTATTACTAAGCCCGCTATTAGGGTAAGTTTATGTTGGAGCTGCGACAAATGATGAGAGCAGCGACAAGAGCAGCGCAAAATTCATTTCTATGATATGCAGTTTACAGTGGAGCTTCGACAATAGCGACGATCTCTGCTTTGCAAGTGACATTCCATTGAATCAAACCAATTAATTAGAAATTTTTCTCTAAAAGTGAGTAATTTTGAAAAAAAAAGAAAATAATTTCATATTCGTAGCTCATTTTATTTATTCATACCTAAATTTAGAGGTTACAAATTTAGAGGTTACAAATAGAGACATATTCATTTTCCGTTTTAATTCATTCTAAAAAAATACCCCAACTAAATCTTATACAACATCCTGTTCAGAATAAATTCATCTACAAAATAACATATCATTCATGAAAATCCATCACAATTTATCTTCCCAAAGAGTAAAATTTTATTTCAACCCGACAAAAATCCGTCATAGGCGAGAAATTTATTCGCATTAAAGAGAAAAGTGGTTCGGACAAGTATTTTATGATATTATGTAGTAGTTTCAGTCCATGTGAACGTAGTATTTCCTATTATGTAACGAACAACACATCTGCTTATCTTCCACTGCTCTTCAGAGGAGGACCACTTTGATCATTTGGGTTTAGTTGAAGAAATAAGATAGACAAGTCTTATAAACTCTTGTAGACTTTTGCACATACTAAATAATGTCAAATATCACTTAAATATGAATGTATAAGTCAAAATATTTGCATGAAAATAAGAAATAAATCATGTTTCATATTTGACATACCGAAATTTATAGGTTAGAAATCGAAAAATATTTATCTTCCGTTTTAATTCATTCCAAAAAATACAGCCACTTCATCCCATAATTTGTCGAGAACAAATCTGTTATGATGATTTTTATCTTTTTGATCCCACAAGGAGGATCTAACAACTAATTAAGCTTTCAACATCCATGCTAACCACACCTGATAAAAGCTAAGAAAATAGGCAGTACAATTATCGCCGCTCTTATCGTTGCTCGGCTGCCAAGCGTATCTCAACGCATCGCTCCAATATAAACACTTCCATATAAAATAATGACATCATTTTCTTTGCTTTGCTAGTATCGTCGCTCTTATCGTTTATCGCAGCTCCAACATAAACTTACCCTTAGACGTTTAGCTCGTCGCGGTGGTGTAAAACGTATTTCTGGTTTAATCTATGAAGAAACACGTGGTGTATTGAAGGTATTTCTTGAAAATGTAATTAGAGATGCAGAGAGATGTAGAGAGCATGCTAAACGTAAAACCGTAACAGCTATGGATGTCGTTTATGCATTGAAACGCCAAGGACGCACATTGTACGGTTTTGGTGGTTAAATAAAACGCGCTGTTTCTATACAGGGTGTTTCATTGGTAAACGGAAATACTTAAACGGTGAATAGAGGTCTAGAAATACCCCATTTATTGGACCTGACGGTCTTTGTAATCGAGATACAGGGTGTTTTATCGATTTTGCTTATTTCTTCCTGAGGTCATAGCTCTCGAACCACCCCGTATATATTTTTGATATTTGGTACACATGTTTCTCATTTAGAGCCCAAATGAGCCACTTACTATTCACAAAAAAAATCCAGGTCCGGATTAACAAAAAAATAGATAGCAATTGTGACCTTGAAACAACACCCTGTATATTGAAATTTTCAAAATCCGTTTGCATATTTAGAAAGAGCACAAAAAACTAAATTAAAATGTGCACTTTAAATTTTTCCGCAGAAAATTTAACTATTCACATTTTGAACTTAAAGTAAATTTTTAAGAACTTAAAGCCAAAAAAATAGTTATTATTAACTTTTAATAATAAATTATAAAACTTTTGAATCCATACTCATTTTAAAATTATTGAATAACTATTAAATACATTGGTTTTTGTTTCTTTTTCTATTAATTTTGGAATTATGTAACAAGAGACTTGCAGTAAATATATTAAATAAATAATAAATAATTATTTTTTTTTAACAGGGGCTATAAGACAGGAAAACAAAATAAAAATTTACGAATTAATATTCTGTTTTTATTTGATTAAAATTGCTGTTATAATGTAATACGAGTATTAAATCATTTTTCATTGATGTATTAACTGTATTTTTAATTTAATATTTTAAATTTGGAAACATAAATATTTTTAAATTACTTAATTAAGATCAAACCATTTGTGAACTTATACAAGGAAAAGTTGTAACAATTGAAAATCGACATGTTATTCGAAATAATTTTGTTGTCATTCAAAGTGATTTTGTGTAAATTATTTTTTAAATTCTTAATTTTCTAATTATGGATACTAAAAATAAAGTTGAAGTAATTAAACTTTATTATGGCGGCTTCAGTATAAAACAAATAAGTACGCATTTTTTGTTAATGTTAAATATTAATGTTAGTGTACAAGCTGTACATAAAATTATTAAAAAAATTTGAAGCATCTAGTTGTGTGGAAACAAAGCACAAAGGAAAGTCAATCAAATCACATAGAACTCAAAACGAGGAAGCAGTTTTATTAAAATTAATAGAGAAAAAGTATAAGAACTATTGCAAATGAATTGAGTTTGCACTTTAATTCTGTGCATCGAATCCTAAACACAATTTCTGGCCTTATAAATTTTCAAAACACCGAGAAATTTTCGAATAAGACAAAATCTCTAGACAAATTTTTTGTCAAACCTTGATCGATAAAATCAATATAAATTACAATTTTTTGCGATATAGATAAATGTACATTCATCTTAAAACATAAAGTTAATAAACAAAATACCGGCTAAGTGTAAATGTTTGAGCCGGAATATTTAGTAATAAAATTATTGGCCCTTTTTTCATAAACAATTTAAACAAATATAGTTGTTATTTGGATCTATTACAAAATGAGATTGGACCAACACTGGATATGATTAACGACCAGGAAATATGGTATCAACATGACGGTTGCCCATCTCATAATGCGAAAGAGGTATGTATAATAATTAGATGATACAGTTAGTTATTTATAATTATTTAAATTATATTTAAGGTAAAAGATTATTTGAATAGTGTTTTTTCGAATTGCTGAATTGGAAGAGATGGGCCGATTTCCAGGCCACCTCGATCTCCCGACTTATCGTCCATGGATTTTTATTTTTGGGGCCATTTGAAACAAGAAATTGTGCTTTTGTTTCTTGCTTATACTTTGTTGTTGTGTTGGCAATTGCCGTTTTTATGGTCAAGGAAGTAATTCCAGGGGTAGGTACAACGTACTCGTATAAAGATTCTGCCTACTCAAGCCCCCGTCGAGGCTGGTATAAATCCACTTCCTACTCGAGGTAACTATGTTAACGCAATACACAATGGAGCTAGACTTTAAGAGGTCGATAAATTATATTTGCTAACAATTTTTTAAAATTTGTCATTAAAAATGTGTTCAAAATATTTATGTAATAAGTTAAAAAATATAAATTAATAAAAAACTGTACGAATATTTTAAGAAATATCGATTTTCTAATTTTTTCATTTTTTGTATAAGTAGACAAATATCTTCAAAATACCGTTAATACATCAACGAAAAATTATTTAATATTACATTATATCCTCTGTTAAAGAAAAATAATTATTTACTATTTATTTAATATATTTACTGCAAGTCTCTTGTTACATAATTCCAAAATTAATAAAAAAAGAAACATACAATAATAAAAAAACCATAATAATAAAAAAAATAGTTGTATGATTCGGGTTTTGACCCCTGCCAAGCCAGCATCTTACCAACTGAGCTATTGCGCACTAGTGTTTTACATACACAATCACGACATGTACCCAAAAAGGTGTGGCATAAACTCTTTTCATCATCCCGAAATCAGTCGCATCCAAACATTCCTATCCAAACAAGCAACTTTCGCTTCATCCAAATTCATAATTCCTCTCATACATGCTCTTTTATTCCTACTACTTGAAAACTTTCGCTTACGCAAAACACTTTAAATCATACCACTCCAACTACTCATCGGACGTCCATGCAAACGTATACCATCAAAATCATTCAAATAAATCTTTTTAACCAAACGTTCATTAGACATTCGCTCAACATGTGCAAACCATCTTAACTGACTAACACCAACTTTTGCTGCAACCTTTTTTTTTAATTTCACACTCATCTAATCGTACTAATCTATTTCGTACCCGATCTCTCCTATTTCCACAGCAGTCATTTTCCGTTTATATATATATATATATATATATATTGTGACGATTCGGATTCCTCTCGGCACAAATATATGACAATATATGACAATATGACAATACTGTTATGAACAATTTATTGCAAATGAATCACGCGGGTATTGTTTGTATTATTTCATTTTCATTCATTTCATTCATTCATTTTCATTTCAACAGCATTCGTAAATTGTGACCGCATTGTGGTAACTCGTTACAAGCAGAAACTTAACCTAGCCAAATTTCACTAACGTCAGAAACACGGCTTGAAGGTCACAGCTTACGAATGCATCACGTGCATCTTATTTGTTTTTCTGTAATATGTATGTAAAATATATGTTTTTCATAAATTTTTATAAATCTACATTAAGCAAACAATAAATGTTTGACTGCCCAAAAACAGCCGATCGAAGCAAGCGATTTTGTACCCTTAACTACTATAAATCTTTCGAGAATTTTTTTTAATGTTTTAGTATAGTCATAGCCCGTCTCTCCCTCTGTACCTAGTCTATGCGTGCAAAAGAATAAAAGCCTTCATAGAAGGCTTGTCAACAGGTTTAAAGAACTCATGTGACAAAGATAAACGGTTGATTATTACATTACCCATACAGGAAATAAAAGTGGCTTCGTAGAAAACGGGTTATTATTATTTCAATCGAAGAACACCAGCGAATACCACAAAGATATAAATGCCAATATTTTCGAAGAATGGCTAATGGAAATTTTACCGAAATTGAATAATAATTCAGTATTTGTAATAGATAACGCTTCGTACCATTCGGTAAAAATTGAAAAATCTCCATGGAAAAAAGAAAAAATTAGAATGTTTTTGGAATCCAAAGGTATTGAATTAAGCGATGAGATATTAAAAATTGAACTTTTAGACAACAAAAAAAAATATTTAAGAGATTATCCTGTTTTTTATAAAATATATGAAATCGTTAAAAAACTCAACAAAAAGATACCATCATTGATATCTCGAGACCTATAATAGCTACATTTTCGGTTTCAGAAATGATTTTTTAGTATTTATAACAACTATATAATTTTATTTTTGCAAAAATATTATTTAGTGATTTTTTTTTCACATATATATATATATATATATATATATATATATATATATATATATATATATATATATATATATATATACAGGATGTAACAGAATAACTATTCCTAATTTTAACTGGAGTATTCTGGGCTCAAAATATGAAGATTTAATGCAAATCACTGAAATAAAATGTGGCTCCTTACTGAGCTACAGGGTGTTTTATATAAAAATTTAAAAACGATTTTTGCCCAGTACTTTAAAACTATTTGACGTATCCTTATCATACTTGGCAGAAAATGTAGGTACCGTACACCATACTAAATTATGTTAAATAAAAGTTTCTGGCTACTGCCAGTGGCGTACAACAGGGGCAAGTGAGAGGTTGATCCTTCCTAAATTCTACGCCACTGGCGGAATTGTCATTTTAGCACAATTTTTCGATTTTCCAATATTTGCTGTGTAAAAAACATACTCTTCCTTTGTAACAATAAAGTCACTGTTTTTCGAGATATTTAAAGTTAAACATAAGCTGCACCCTTGGGATTTTTTCAAAATTTGCTCAAAAAAATCTGAAAAAATTCAGTAAAATAGAGAAAAAAATTAGCTACATAATAACTAAGTAACTTTTTTTTCTAACTCATTCTGATTTGGCTGTAAAAATTATTGAAAATAAAAAAAATAAAATGCAAAAAATATTAATTTTCAATAATTTTTCCAGCCAAACCAGAATGAGTTAGAGAAAAAGTTACTTAGATATTATGTAGCTAATTTTTTTCTCTATTTTACTGAATTTTTTCAGATTTTTTTGAGCAAATTTTGAAAAAATCCCAAGGGTGCAGCTTATGTTTAACTTTAAATATCTCGAAAAACAGTGACTTTATTGTTACAAAGGAAGAGTATGTTTTTTACACAGCAAGTATTGGAGAATTGAAAAATTGTGCTAAAATGACAATTCCGCCAGTGGCGTAGAATTTAGGAAGGATCAACCTCTCACTTGCCCCTGTTGTACGCCACTGGCAGTAGCCAGAAACTTTTATTTAACATAATTTAGTATGGTGTACGGTACCTACATTTTCTGCCAAGTATGATAAGGATACGTCAAATAGTTTTAAAGTACTGGGCAAAAATCGTTTTTAAATTTTTATATAAAACACCCTGTAGCTCAGTAAGGAGCCACATTTTATCTCAGTGATTTGCATTAAATCTTCATATTCTGAGCCCAAGATACTCCAGTTAAAATTAGGAATAGTTATTCTGTTACACCCTGTATATATTATATATATATATATATATATATATATATATATATATATATATATATATATATATATAAGTAAGTAAATCACGCCATAAGGCTAAATAGTATAGTTTAAATTGAATAAATACCATTAATTAATTGAAAATTAAATTAAAAATTATGAATACTTTATATAGATTAAAAATTTCAACTTAATCGTCTGTGTATTGTTAGCTCAGAAGGTAAGAGCGCTGTGCCGGAAACATAGCGGTCCTGGGTTCGATTCCCAGACGATACAGGTTGACAAATTTTTAATTTAATTTTCAATTAATTAATGGTATTTATTCAATTTAAACTATATATATATATATATATATATATATATATATATATATACATATATAGTACAAAGTAAAAATATATATTAAAGAATTTGCAAAAAAATTTGTCAGTTCTAAATTCGAAGGATTTAATAATGCTCATGATATACACGTGAGATACTTGTTTACAGGTTAAAATTTAAACTTCGGAAGAAACACCGTAGCAAATTCTCGAAAAAAGTTTTTCTGTTGTGACAGTGTTTGTTCAAACAGTGCTAGAAATTAGAATTTGAGATATTGACTTATCTTCTGCATAATGCCGATTTCGTCCTGACATACATCTATTTGGTAAATCTAAATTCTATTATATATATATATATATATAGCAACCAAATAAACAAGACGCGTTACATTTGCTGGTGCAAGTTTTTTGATAATTTTCAAGGTTTTTTGCGCCGCATTTAGGTGGTTTGTCTTTTATTTGGTAGTTTGTCATCTATTTCATAAAAGCTAAGTGTTATCTTAAGTTATTTTTAATTTATTTATGTATTTTTAAGGTTTTTAATTTGTGGTGTTTAATTTGTGGTGTTTGACAGCTTTTGATTGTATTTGTTTGTTTGTTTGTTTTAATATATTTATATGTATAGTAACTAGGAAACAAAATTATTCGTGATGTCTGTCAATGTGTGTTTGTGCCAAATGAATATTTAATTAATTAATTTATTATCATTTCTATCCTTCTTCTGTAACTCTTCTCTTTTCTTTTGTTGTGGACTAGTTTGGTAAGCTGCCACAACCTTATTATTTACCAAGAGAACTCTTTTCAATTTGAAAGAAATGAAAAAATGGCAGGAAGAATGTAGGTTTGCTACTTGGAATGTAAGAGGAATAAATGGGAAAGAGGATGAATTGATGGAGTTAATGCGTGTTTATAGTATTGATGTGTTATGTGTAAGTGAAACAAAAAGGAAATGTTTTTGTGAGGAAGAGAAAAATGGTATTTTTTGTTTGTGGTCGGGCGTCAGTATGAGTGTAAGAGCATGTCAGGGTGTTGGTGTACTTGTAAGCGAGAGAATGAAGCCGTTTGTAAGAAGTTATGCTTGTATTTCTTCGAGAATTCTTTGGTTACGAATGAAGGTAGGTTTGCACAGGGTTTTGGTTGTGTCTGTTTATGGGCCAACTGATTCTGCTTCTGATGTTGAAAAAAATCAGTTTTGGAATGATTTAAATAGTGTGGCTGACTCTGTTGACGCTGGAGAGAAATTGATTGTATGTGGTGATTTAAATGGTTGGGTTGGTGTAAAACGTAGTATAACTGGGAATACCTTGGGTACGTTTGGAGATAGTAGAGTTAATGATAATGGTGAGAGAGTGTTATCTTTTTGCTTAGAACGTAATGTCTTCATTTCTAATACCTTTTTTAAGCATAAACTTTCCCATATTTATACCTGGGAGAATGTTCTAGAAAATAGACGTAGTGTAATTGATTTTATTATGTATGATGATCGATTGAAAAGTTTGGTTATTGACACACGTGTTAAACGTGGTGCTGAACTTGGTACTAATGATCACTATTTAGTGGTTTCGCGTATACGTTTAAATGTTGGTTGGCGTATGAGGAAAAGAATAACTGGTAAAATGTTTCAAGTGAAATCCAGTGTTCTTCAATGTGAAATTGCTAGAGATGAGTATGTGCAAAAAATTAATGATAATTTTCCTGCGTGTAAAACTAATTATGAATGTGATGTAAATGAAATTTGGGATGAATTTAAGGATCGTATAATTCAGTGTGCAAAAGAAGTGTGTGGTGAAAGAATATTAGGCACGTGTCCGAAGAATGCATGGTGGAATGATCAGTTGAAAGAAGCAGTTGCTGAGAAAAAGGACGCTTATTTGAATTATTTGTGTGTTAAAGATTTGCCTAGTAGTTTATGTGTTGAACGTTATCGTGAATACAAGGAAAAGAATAAATGTGTTAAAAGACTAGTTAATAATTGCAAAAAAGAAATGGAAGAGAGAATGAGTGAAAGGTTGACGACTGATTTCAGTATGAATAGGCGAATGTTTTGGCAGAACGTGAAGAGAATGAAAGGTGGTAGTGTGAAAACCGTTAAGGCGGTTAAAAGTGCAAGTGGTGATTTATTGTGGAATGAGTTGGATGTAAGAAATAGGTGGTGTGAATTTTTTAAAGATTTATATGGTAGTAATAATAATGAGGCAATGAATTATGTTTCTGTAATTTTGAATCGAAGTGAGGTTGAATATGACATTGATGAAAGTGATGTGAGTGATGCTTTAATGCGTGTTAAATGTGGTAAGTCTCCCGGTATGGATGGAATTACTAATGAAATGCTGAAGTATGGGGGTGAAAAAGTATTTGAATGGTTAGTTTTTATATTTCGTTTATGTTTAAAGCGTTGTGTGGTTCCTGATGACTGGAAACGAGCTGTCATTTGCCCTTTATTTAAAGGTAAAGGCAGTTCAAGTGAATGTACTAATTTTCGAGCGATTAGTCTTCTGAGTGTTCCCGGTAAATTATTTGGTAAAATATTAATTCATAAAGTTAGAGCACTAACTATTTCAAAAATTAGTGACGTTCAGGGTGGATTTTTGCCAGAGAGAGGATGTGTGGATCAATTGTTTGCTCTTCGTATGATTGTTGAAAAGTCACTTGACAAAAATAAAAAAGTGTTTTGTGGCTTTCTCGATTTAAGGAAAGCTTATGACAGTGTTCTAAGGGAAATCTTGTGGGATGTGCTTCGCGAGTACGGTGTTAATGGTAATCTTTTAGGAGCAATTCAAGCTCTGTATGATGGAAGTGAAGCTGCTGTACGAGTTGATGGTTTTTTAAGTGATTGGTTTCGTATAGATGTAGGCGTGAAACAGGGCTGTGTAATGTCTCCTTGGCTATTTAATTTATATATGGATGTCCTTCTTCGGAAAGCTTTCTGTGGTAATGATGGTTTACAAATAGGTGATTGTCGTGTACCTGCTTTAGCGTATGCTGATGACGTGGTAGTTTTGGCTGAATCTGAAGAACAACTGAGAAGGATGATTGATAGAATTAATGTTGTTGGTAAAGATATGAATCTTGTGTTGAATGTAGATAAATGCAAAGTTTTAGTTTTTGAGAAGGGTGACTTGATGACTAAATGTAATGTATATATTGATGGTGCACGTTTAGAGCAGGTAGATGAATTTGTGTATTTGGGTAGTTTGCTAACTAGAGATGGCCGTTTTGATCGTGAAATTGAAAGGAGAGTAAATGCTGGTTGTAAGGTTTTGGGTGCTTTGGGAACTTTTGCTAGGAATGTAAATGTTTCCAAAGAAGCCCGTTTGAGTGTATATAATGCAGTTTTGGTGCCTACATTGATGTATGGTAGTGAATGTTGGGTTTGGTTGCAAAAGCATAAACGGAAAATGACTGCTGTGGAAATGAGATTTTTACGTGGAGTATGTGGTGTTAATAAGAGAGATCGGGTACGAAATAGATTAGTGTATGATGAGTGTGAAATTGAAAAGAATGTTGTAGCAAAAGTTGGTGTTAGTCAGTTAAGATGGTTCGGACATGTTGAGCGAATGTCTAATGAACATTTGGTTAAAAAGATTTATTTGAATGATTTTGATGGTATACGTTTGCGTGGACGTCCGATGAGTAGTTGGAATGGTATGATTGAGAGTGTTTTGCGTGAGCGAAAGTTTCCAAGTAGTAGGAATAAAAGAGCATGTATGAGAGGAATTATGAATGTGGATGAAGCACAAGTTGCTTGTTTGGATAGGAATGTTTGGAGGCGACTGATTTCGGGATGTTGGAAAGAGTTTGTGCCACACCCTTTTGGGTACATGGCGTGATTGTGTATGTATGTATGTATGTATGTATATATATATATATATATATATATATATATTTGTTGTACAGCTAAATTTTAAATTTTTTAATTTTATTGAAAGATATAAATACGATACGTTTGTGCAACAAATTAAATAAATACGCTAAAAAGCAAGAAAATTATAGATACCAGTAAATTACCTATGTTACTAGGAATAAAAAGAAATTATTTTGTTTTGAACGAGTGAGTTGATAGTCGAGACAGTACCAACTTGGCGAAACTCTAAAAAAGAAAATTACCTCGTCAAGCTTATAATATTTTTCTTTAAATATTCTAATAATTTAAATTTTGGTCAACATTTGAGATTAGTCCTGATTTTATTGTTTTTGTTAAACTTTACCATATTTATTGAGATTTTGATATGCTTTCTCAATTTTTAAAATTTAATAATTTATTTCAAGCTTTAACAACTTTCTCATATTTTGAATCTGTCACGATTTGCCAGTTTTTGTAAAAATTTGCATTTCTACATAAATAGTGTTATTATGCTTAAAGAAAATAAAAATTCATATAGGTGTATTTCGGATAATAAATATTAACATTTTAGTATTTATATTTTAATCTTGTTTCATATTCTTAATTAGATTGACGAATAAAAGCATTGCTCGGCACACCTGAAACAAATAAAAAATAATTTAATAATTAAAACCACTTGTGTTTTAGTTTTCTGTCTAGATTATATTTGGCTAATGTTTCGACACTATACACTACTGTCTTCATGAAAGTAATAACTGGCATAATAAAATAAACAAAAAATAATCATTTGGTAAATAAAAAAAATACTATAAAATAGGTAGCCTTGCTTTATTTATTTATGATTTTTTTTTATCTACAAATTGTTTTTCTTTATAAATACGAAATATAATTTTATTTTCTATGTCTTCGAATATTTCCTAAAAACACACCACCATGTACAACATCTGACATAATATTTATTAATATTTTATTGTAATTTTTGTTTTAATTTATATATTTTTTCTTGTGTAAATGTATTATTTTTTGTAATTATACAAATTTTTTTTTGTAATCGGCTTGAAGATGGTAAAATAACCCAAAATAGTTACTAGAAATCAATAAAAAATGAAACTTACACCTTCATCATTATTTTACAATTCTATATTTTTAATAAAATTACCTACAAGTATTTAAAAAAAATATATTTATTTCAGTCAGCTACGGATATAAGAATTTTGTATAAGGACTTAAAATATTATTCCAAAACTTTTTTAAATAGGTTTTTAATTTTTTTTTTTTCAAATAAAGTAAATTTATTTGAAATATTTTCAATTATTGTATAGTTTAACCGGAAATAATATCGGTAGTTCCAACTTTGGCGTAGTCAAGTTAACTAAAAAATAATTGGTATCTTATGTTAACAAAATAAGCCTGAAGATAACTAAAATAAACGCATTTAATTACTATGATAGATTTAAACAATATTTTTTGTATTATAACGAATTGTTATCAAATTTGATTTTATACAATAAATCATTTATAGAGTTAAGTAAAACATATTAAAAAAAAATATCTTTACTGAGTATTTCGTAATTTTTGTTATTTAAATAAACAAGGAAACTATAAGTCATATTGATTAATCAATATAAGAAAATTATACCAGAAATTGTAAAATAAGCAAATACGGAGGTAAAAATTATTCATTTCAAGTTGGTCATATTTTCAATGTTATTTGGAATTTATTGGAAATATAGTTGTTACCAAAATAATAACTTATTTCCAAAAATCGATAATTTACAAAATATTTATAATTAATTAAAAAAATAATATTTTTATACTTATAGTATTTATCGTTAGCATAACTAAATTCTATGCTAATATAATAAGAGGTAGAAATAAAAATTTATTTTAAAGCAAAAATAAATACACGTTTTCATTAACGAAAGAGATGGAAATACGGGCCAAAAAATTTACACAACAGATTACTGGAATATGTTAATATTATTGTAATTTTTCTAACATTTGTTTACTTTAAAATAAATGTTTTCCGTAAATAATAAACTATTTAATTTTTTTAAAATTTGGTTTATGCATGTATGAATTATATTAGCATAGAATTTAGTTATGCTAACGATAAATACTATAAGTATAAAAATATTATTTTTTTAATTAATTATAAATATTTTGTTAAATTATCGAATTTTGGAAATAAACTATTATTCTTGTAACAGCTATATTTTCAATATATTTCAAAAAACGTTGAAAATAAGACCAAATTGAAATGAATAATTTTTACCTCCATACAGTAGGGGGGTTAACCCCCCTCTCCCTCAAAAAGCTGAACTACCAAAAACCAAAATCAGTAATATAATTAAACTACGTTGATATATAAAATTAAACTACTTGCAGTTTCTCCAAATCACCGAATCAGTAAACCGAAATCAATATTAGAGATTGTAATACTGTTTCATATTTGTACACATGAATAGAACACAGATTAAAAAAAGAAGTTAGGTTATGTTACAAAATTTGTAGTATTATCTTTATTAATTAATATTATATCATTTCTTTAGTAACCCCTCCCATGACAAGTTCCTGGCTACGCCACTGCCTCCATATTTACTTATTTTACAATATCTAGTATAATTTTCTTATATTTATTAATCGATATAACTTACAGTTTACTTGTTTATTTAAATAACAAAAATTACGAAATACTCAGTAAAGATAGTTTTTACCACTTTGACTGCAAGGAAAAAGTGGTATAGCGTTTGGTACGGTATCTGAAACATTTTCAAAAAAAAAAATTGTATTGAAATCCTTCATATAGCAAGTAAATGACGAATCTGAACTTAGTTTATGTGGGTGCGTCGTCAGCTCGCTCGGTTTTCAGTCAAAATTTTGTGATCGCAACTCCTCTTAGACGGTTCAACCGATTTTAATGAAATTTTCAGGATAAATTTGTCTAGTGCCCAAGATGGTCATGTGGTTTTGTTTTTTTCAGTTGCAACTTACTAAAGTTTTTAAAAATTCATTGTGGCTACATTATTTATCCTCTTTTGATCAAATTTACAGAAAAGATTCCTCTAATGCTTCCATTACTTATATAATTTTACTAATGTACAATGTTGCCAACTTTTAGATTTAATTTAAAGCAAAAAAATAAATACACGTTTTTATTAACAAAAGAGTGGCAAAAGTTGGTGTTAGTCAGTTAAGATGGTTCGGACATGTTGAGCGAATGTCTAATGAACGTTTGGTTAAAAAGATTTATTTGAATGATTTTGATGGTTTACGTTTGCGTGGACGTCCGATGAGTAGTTGGAGTGATATGATTGAGAGTGTTTTGCGTGAGCAAAAATTTCAAAGTAGTAGGAATAGAAGAGCATGTATGAGAGGAATTATGAATGTAGATAAAGCGAAAGTTGCTTGTTTGGATAGAAGTGTTTGGAGGCGACTAATTTCGGGATGATGAAAAGAGTTTGTGCCACACCCTTTTGGGTACATGGCGTGATTGTGTATGTATGTATCAAATATGAGTAGTATTTATATTTTTAATATATTTTTTATATCTAATATTATAAAATACAAATAAATTAATTAAATTTGATTAATAAGTATTCTTAAGTAAATGTCAAAAGTAATTTTGACGAAAATTACTTTTAAAAGTGAACTGACTTTTCACAATAAAAAAAACAAGAATTAAAAAATAACTAATTTTTGTATTTGAAATTAAAAATTTATTATATGTTTTTTGTTAACATATTGTAAATTAAAATTTTCATCTGATTTATTAGATACAACTAATTTTTTTTGCAATTTATTTATATACATTTTTATGATATTTGAGTAATTTTTATACAATGATTATAAGTATAGTAGTAAAATTTGGTTTTAATATATTTTTCATATACAATACTCTATTATCTTACTGTTTTGAATCCAAGTCATTTCCAGTATTTTTCAAAATTTTGAATTGTTTTATACGCATATTGTTTAGTTGCACTTTTTGTTAATATTGCCAAATCATATTATTAGATATATTCGAGGAGAAAACCATTTTTAGAAAATTTGTACAGCAGATTTTTTTTGTTGATTTTATGGATTTTATACAAAATTTCTGGAACAGTACACATTTTACATGATTTTAAGGAAATCGTTTTATTGATTGCAAGGATTTTACCAAGGTTTCAAGGAATTTTACTAAGATATTAAATTTTTTTAGAAAATTTTACATTGATTATAATTAATTTGTACACCAGGTTGTATAAATAGTTTCTCCTTTGGGTATATTTTTCCTACTAAGTTTTAAAATAATAAAAAATGATTATGATTACTATCTTTAGTTTAACAAAACAATCAAATTATCTTTACAATAAAAATTTGCGAACAAATGAATTTAGTTTTTTTCAAAAATACAATATTGTGGTAGCATTTATCAAGTTGGTAACGCGCGACAAAGTTGGTACATGCTATTACTCATTTTTTTAAATATTGTCAATTCTGCAATTTAACTTTAAAATATCAATTTTTGAAATTGAAAATAAATCTTCTTATTAATAAATTTATTTTTATTAAAAATTCTATTTAATCTCTCTGTTTTCATTATAATTGATAATTGATTGATAAAGTTACTAAACAAATTATGTTTAACAGACAATTTAAATAAAATGTTAATAGCTACTGAACTGATATCAACTCAATGGTTCAAAGTCCACTATAATAATTGGGCTAAAAGCTTAGTTATTGGTTTATTATTAAAATAATCAACCAGTTTTAAAACAAAAAAATATTGCTTAAATCTATTACAATAATTTATCTTTTAACGTTAAATGTCTTTGTTTTGAGCGAATGTCCAATGAACCTTTGGTTAAAAAGATTTATTTGAATGATTTTGATGGTATACGTTTGCGTGGACGTCCGATGAGTAGTTGGAGTGATATGATTGAGAGTGTTTTGCATGAGCGGAAGTTTCCAAGTAGTAAGAATAGAAGAGCATGTATGAAAGGAATTATGAATGTGGATGAAGCGAAAGTTGCTTGTTTGGATAGGAGTGTTTGGAGGCGACTGATTTCGGAATAATGAAAAGAGTTTGTGCCACACCCTTTTGAATACATGGCGTGATTGTGTATGTATGTATGTATGTATGTTTTGTTTATAATGTATACATTAAGTAAAATCTTTTTTCTCGTTTAATTATAAATATTTTATAAATATATATTAATATATTCGTCTTTAAACAAGCTATTAATTCTACAATAACTATTTTTTTCTAAATATTCAACTATAGGAGAAAACTAAAAAAAAAATGCTTAATTTTTTAATTTTCAAAATTTTGCATAATTTTTAAAAATCTATAAAATTTATCCTAATTTTAATATTCCATTGTAATGTTTATTGTTTTTTTTTTATACATAATATTACGTTTAAATTAATTTTTCACATATATGCTCAGAAAAAATATTTTCTAAAACGGTACATGGCGGCGGATGCTCCATTGGGATTTATGAGGATATTTAGGATGTTAAAAAAAGCACAAAATTGTGGCATATTTTTTTTAAAATTTTAACAACATAACAAAAATTTGGGCGCTAGCTTGATATATATATATATATATATATATATATATATATATATATATATATATATATATATATATATCTTGAGCCCCTACATTTGCAATTATGTTTTATCTAATTTCTAATGCAGCACAAAAATTTTCATTGTGGTACAAAATTAGCACATAATTAGCACAAAATTATGTCATATTTTCTTCTAAATTTTGGCGAAGTGGGCGCCAACTATATGGGGCTCAGTAAATATTCATTTTTTGTCATAGTGGCGCCATCTAGAAATGGTTAAAACTCAATTTTGACCTCAGATCTGTACTCAACGAAGTGAAATACCTTTATATATTTTTTCTGGCGTGATTTAGTGAAAACATTAATTTATTGAAAATATTCACTTATAAACTCAATTATCAAAATACATATGGGCTTAGCGGGGGCCACTTAACCAACGAGTTAAAATGTGGGAGAATTTTTATAATTTTTTTTAGCATATTTGGAGACGATTTAAGGTGTGAGAAGAGAAAAAAAAATTTTGACCTCGCTTAAGGGACACCTTAATATATATATATACAGTGTGTCCCAGGATTGATGTTACAAGAGGTGTAATGGACTAAAATTTTTTGAATTTCATTTCAAGATTCTGGAATTAAGCCCTGCTTGGCGTGAAACAAATTTTAAGAATTTTTTCGTTTTTTGAAAAACAAAATGGCCGTGACGGTGAAGCAAGAACTATTTTCTTTTCTGGTAAAGTACCCTTTTTGTTTAGGATACGACAAAATTTTATTAAGAAAAGTTGTTTATAATGACAAATCATGGCCGTATACCAAACTTCAGGACGATCTACCTACTTTCATTAAACTGTCTGTTTTAGATTGAACAAAATAAATTGTAGGTATCTATTAATTTATTAAAATTTTTATTTGTAGACCATTGAACGAAACAAATAGTATTTACAACAAATTTAACTTACGAAGCTTAATAATATCATTGATGTGCAATAAATTTATTAAAAATTACTCAGCGTTATCTGCAAATTCGGAATTTACACCAAACGGCGTGAAATAAAGAAAATAACAATGGGAGGTTAGGTTAGGTTAGGTTAGGTTAGGTTAGGTTAGGTTCATTTCAAGATTCTGGAATTAAGCCCTGCTTGGCGTGAAACGAATTTTAAGAATTTTTTCGTTTTTTGAAAAACAAAATGGCCGTGACGGTGAAGCAAGAACTATTTTCTTTTCAGGTAAAGTACCCTTTTTGTTTAGGATACGACAAAATTTTATTAAGAAAAGTTGTTTATAATGACAAATCATGGCCGTATACCAAACTTCAGGACGATCTACCTACTTTCATTAAACTGTCTGTTTTAGATTGAACAAAATAAATTGTAGGTATCTATTAATTTATTAAAATTTTTATTTGTAGACCATTGAACGAAACAAATAGTATTTACAACAAATTTAACTTACGAAGCTTAATAATATCATTGATGTGCAATAAATTTATTAAAAATTACTCAGCGTTATCTGCGAATTCGGAATTTACACCAAACGGCGTGAAATAAAGAAAATAACAATGGGAGGCCATGAAAAAACAATCGTTGAGTATAATCTCAAGTACTGTCAGATTGCAATTTGTAGTAACTGCCTTTAGTTCAAAGTATAATTACTGCTAGATTATGTTATCGTTACAACAGAGAATTTACGTTGTTCAGTGTTACGGGCTTGGACAAACTGCCCTAAGAGTAGTGGTGCAGCGGTTTAACGAGAAATTTCCCAACACCAATCTTACACGTATGACTGCCATGCGAATAGTTAAAAAATTTCTTGCAACTGGCAGCGTTGGTAACGTTAAGAAAGAAAGAAAGAAATATGACAAAAATGATACCGCAACTGATCTTGCCCTTAATTCGGTGGATGAACATCCCAGACTATCATTAAGGGAACGTTCGCGTAATCTCGATATTAGTAAATCAGAACTGCAAAGAATTTATAAGTCGACCAATGTAAAGGCATTCAAACCAAAATTTGTACACACTCTCGAAGAAGGTGATGAAGGCCGTAGATTATTATTTTGTCTTACCATCGGGGAGCAATGTCTTCAAGAACGAAATTTTTATAAAAACATTGTATTCTCAGACGAAGCAACTTTTACTACCAATGGCGTTGTTTCCTCTCAAAATTGTCGCTACTGGTCTACAGAAAATCCAAACTTTCGGATCAACTGTAGAAGACAGTATTACCAAAAAGTGAATGTGTGGTGTGCTGTTTCATATCGTTTTGGCATAATTGGACCTTTCTTCATAGAGGGACGGTTAAATCAAAATGTTTATCTACAGCTACTTGAAAAGTTCAGGGAAGACTACTTAGATGACTTGCCGCTAACAGAAAGACAAGCAATGTATTTCCAGCAAGACGGATGCCCTGCACATTCGACAGCACGCGTAGCTGAGTGGCTAAATTCTGTGTTCTCAGAAAAGTGGATAGCTAGAAATGGTTCAATTGAGTGGCCTCCAAGGTCGCCCGACCTCACCATATTAGATTTCTTTTTATGGGGTCGCCTCAAACAACTGGTTTACTCTCAACCAATACCCAACAGTAGAGAAATCCTAAAAGAAAGGATAAGAAACGCAGTAACACAAATACACATAGAGGAAATTCGGAACAGTTTCATAGGATTCAGACGTCGCATAGAAAGATGTGCAGAAAATGATGGAGGTTGCTTTGAATAGATAATTTATTGCAGTACAATCTTGTGTTACGTTTTGTAAGTTAAATTTGTTGTAAATACTATTTGTTTCGTTCAATGGTCTACAAATAAAAATTTTAATAAATTAATAGATACCTACAATTTATTTTGTTCAATCTAAAACAGACAGTTTAATGAAAGTAGGTAGATCGTCCTGAAGTTTGGTATACGGCCATGATTTGTCATTATAAACAACTTTTCTTAATAAAATTTTGTCGTATCCTAAACAAAAAGGGTACTTTACCTGAAAAGAAAATAGTTCTTGCTTCACCGTCACGGCCATTTTGTTTTTCAAAAAACGAAAAAATTCTTAAAATTCGTTTCACGCCAAGCAGGGCTTAATTCCAGAATCTTGAAATGAAATTCAAAAAATTTTAGTCCATTACACCTCTTGTAACATCAATCCTGGGACACACTGTATATATATATATATATATATATATATATATATATATATATATATATATATATATAATATAACATTAACAGACATAAACTGTGTAAATGCATACTAATTTTTAAAAGGTAAGATATTTAGTGTTAAATTTAAGATGCTTTTAGATATTGAAACATATTAGCGCGTTCCGACAAAAATAACGGTTTTTCTCGGTTTTCGGTTCAGCAGGGTGATTTTAATCTTGTCACATGTGAAAAACGATAAATTGATGATGGACTGTAATAAATGTTATGACGTAATCATTCAAAGATGAAAAAGAAAATTTAGTATTTTTGTTAGTAAATTTTACATTTGCAGTTGGTAGTATCATGCGCTCTTGGTAATTCAAGTTAAAATGTTGACCTAGTTATTCAATTTTCATACATATGTTATTGTGACAGCTTCTTTTTTTCTTTAGTTTTCTTGGTCATAGTGCTATTTGTTTTTGTTATTTTTTCTTTTTCCTAAATAATGATAACAAATAACGAGATGATTAATTCTTATGCAAATGTAAAATAATTAAAAAATTCAATAAATTAAAATTTTTAAAAATAATATCATTCAATATATGGTCGTTTGTTATTCTGACTTAATAATATTAAATGAATACTTCGATTAAAATGTACTTTATTAATATGAAAATGACTTAAATATGATCACTAAAACATATGGTCAGTGTTTAATTTAATAATACGATTTTATAATACGATCATCTTCAAAATCAATCATTTTTGAACGTTTCCATTTTAGGACTAGTATTATGATTGACTGAATAATTCATCCGCGAAATTTATGTTATGCAGTTGTTCACTTGTACTATTGTAACTTTATTACACAATGATTATTATTAAAACTCACACTGTTTTATTACAAAACACTCACATGGAAATTTATTTCTATTAAATACATATAAAGGATCCTACACAACACATAAAATTTAAAGAAATTAGAAAATATGTGTAATTTTAATGTTAATATTATAAATACATTTATTCCGTGATCCTTAGAGATATAATGTATGTCTTTCGATACATCAACATGATTTTCCAAAGCTGTCAAATATTCAATGCAGCGTATTGAAAAGCCACAGCTAAAATAAATTTCAGTATATATATATATATATATATATATATATATATATATATATATATATATATATATATATTGTGACAAAAACACTTTTTGTCACGAGCCAAATTTTATATAAAAAATAATTGTATTTTATAGAGTATTTATTTTTTAGTGAAATAGCAATATTGATATATCGTGTGAAACTAGCATTCACGTAAATACGCTTGTACTTGAAAAAATCTCTCTCTTCCGTGAGCAGCCTGCTCTGAGCAATCACCTACTGGTCTCGTTGTGTCTGTCGTTATAGTTGAAGGTTAATTTACCATGCGGTATTAGAAAAAGTTTGTATTCACGATGGAAATTGTTCGCTTGGATTCGAAAAGATGTAAGTTGACAATTTGTTTATTTGGTATTATGTTTGAATTGTTATTCATGAGATTTTATTGATATTTGAATTATTTTAGTAACGTAAATTTTGCTTTCATGAATACGATTATGGTCAACTTACATTTGATTACGTTTTGTTATATTTTGTTATGGCAATTTCTTTCTTGAATAATTTTTTGTTATTTTGTTATTGAGTTATAATTTGTAGAGTTCAATTTATTAGAGTTTGTATCGTAATATTTTATTTGAAGATTAGTAATTTTGAGATAACAAATTAACCTTGAAGCAGCCACAGATTCCTTTCCCGATCCTGTTTCCTTCTTTCGTAAATACTAGTAGATATCCTTTCCGATTTCCGTTTGTGAAAGTTCTCCAGTGAGTGTCATTTGTCTGTGTTTGTAAATTATGAGCCACGTGCTAGATTGCGTTATGATCTTCAAAGTTTTTGGTTGCAGTGTTGCGTCACTGCGTTTGATAATTTTATTCGCGTTTAAAACGTACCGGCGTTTTAATGTTTGAACTTTTGTAGAGTTCGGGATTGTTGCAATACGAGTTATTTTTAGGCCGAGTGCCATTGTTCGTGTTGCAATGATTTTTTGCTTTATCGTATCGTATATTTTTGCTATTATCACAGCGTTTAAATTTAGGCTGAAGAAGCTATGTCGGCTGTGATGATATTTTGTTTTTAGTATATTTTTTGTGGCCACGGTTTGATTCTCGTTGAATTCTCTTTGTTTCGTGGGCTACTTCTATAAGATCAGAACGCGTTCGACGGCTTCCGGATTTACAAACTACGGGATAGACATTTAGTCTAGATCGGCTGAAGTACTTTCGTGTTTTGTCTCTCCTGCGCACGCGACCCCCATCTGTTCTATGTTCTATGTTCCTTCTTCGTGACCCCTTTTCCTTTGTAGTATGAATGTCATGTTGTGTATTGTAAGTAGCAAATTTTTGATTGGTTGTACTATTTTGATATTGAAAATATTTTATTGAACAAGTAATTTTGGCTTATTTAGCTAGAAAATGTTGTTAAGTAATTTTGTTTTAGTACTGCTAAATTTTCTTTGAGTTATGTATTTTTTGTTTCTAGTTGAATATTTTAATTTTACTTGAATCATTTTGAACTATGCTATTTTCACTTAGATTTTGTATCCTGCGATCATACTGTTGTTATCTATTTTGTTTGCTAAGTGAACTATGTAATTATCGTTTAAATTCTGTATTATGATATCTATTTTGTTTGCTAATTGAATTTTGTTATTATCGCTTGAATTTTGAATTATGATATTTATTTTGTTTGCTAAATTTATTAACGTCACTTGAGCTAACTTATGATTTGCGTAATTTAAATTGTAACTTGGAAATTATTGAGATTTTGTATTAATTTGTTATATTGATGATATTGTATGATAATATTGCCCATCGTTGTAATTTCGATTGTATCGACCTTTATTTCAAGTTCGATTTGTTTGATTTTATCATGTATATTATTTTGGATAAATCTGCTGTGCCCACTCATGTTTAGATGGCCAGGCTGTGGTTTTCAACGGTGTCCGAGCGAGATTCAGTTGTATAGCAGCATCAGTCTTTTGTGGAAGCCGAGTTTGAATCAGCCAATGAAAGATATCGACCATATGATAACTCGATCAGAAATTGTTGAGTGGATGATAATTTTTATGACGTACTAAAGCCCGCTGGGCGTATTCCGATTACGAGGGCGATCATTCTCCTGATGTCTCCATCAACGATCACGCTGCTTTGCTGCGCTGTACATACTGGCATCTCCTCGGCGCTGACGAAACCACAGACGAAGATCTTCATTAGCTAGACCACCCGCTTACCAGCAGACATCAATCAAATCATTCATATATTACGCTGTACTGGTATATCATTCAATATAACAACTGGTTTTACACAATAATGTAAGTTCTCTTTTTATTTAATTAATTTATCGCATTTCCGAAACAAATTCTCGAAAAACGAAATCAATCCCTATCCCGTTAAGTTCCTTTTTGAGATTTGTCAAAGCTTCTCATTTTGCTTCAACATTCCGCTTTGACTGGCGCCCACCTAATTAACCAACATCACAAAATAAAGTTCCTACCAACCCCACCTACGACCCAGCTCTCCTCCAAACAACTGACTCCGGTGCCCATTATGGGTGACAGGTAGGTTAAAAATCAGATGAATAAAATATTTCAAAATTTGAACACTTTGATAAAATTTCACTTTTAACATCTAATATTTTTCTTCATCTAAATGTCACAATATATATATATATATATATATATATATATATATATATATATATATATATATATATATATATACCTCTTATAAACAATCACTGATCAAATAAGAACGTAAAAGTAAATTTAAAAATCAAATATGATAAATTAGACATTTTAAGTTCGTCTTGAAAAAGATTGATTTTTTACGATTACTTAGTAACAATAGTACTAAAAAGAAAAATAGTTAAGGTGAAATGGAATTTAAAACAAATAAAACAATTTAGGAAATATAAAAAGACAAATTCTACGACGACAAAACAAACTACGGCATGTTTCACAAGACAAATACTACATATCACATTATCACATACAATATAACATGTGATAAACTCACTGTGATAAAATTCAATTTAAATTGATAATGTCATATCACTGAACTATATATATATATATATATATATATATATATATATATATATATATATATAATTCAGTGGAATAATACCAGTCATGTGATAAGAAAAATTTTTACCCGTTTTCTAGCAAATAAGATTTGAAACATCCAATAGTACCAAAACTTGCATGCATGAATTAAATAAAATAATATGTTTAATTATCTGAAATTATACAAATGATAACTAAAATTGATAATTATATTTAATAAAAGTAAAAGAGTTGCATTTTAATAAATTTTTAATGTTTATTTTTCTCTTCATACATATAATATAATAATCATTGTGCCAGCTTTGCATTAAGTGACATAAATAGTTTTGTTAAAAAATAAAAGAAACCAATATGTTTATTCAAGAAAAAACATATATTGAAAATAACTTTAGTGATTAAACACACTTGTATATTACAATGTCAAATTCAACTGCAGTCAAATGAGGTGGAAAAGAAACTTTCTTCATACAAAAATCGAACTGTAATATATAATTTCACTGCAGACCAACAATTTCTCTAAATTGATATAAGACAATAATATAACTAAAGGTTGTGGAAATAAGCTGAAATAATAAAAAGAATTATCAATTCAAAAATAACAAAATTTATTTATATTATCTTACCACATGACATAGCTCCAAATTAACGTTATACATTCCGTACACTGAAAAATTTTGTCGTTGATGTAGAAATTTAAAATACTGCATTTTTATGAAGTTATAACCAGGTTTAAATTGCATTTTATAATATTTATTGTATAAATTATTTAAATTATATGTCAAATTTTTGTTCTAAAATTTTCATAATTATCGTTAGAATATTTAATATAAAATAACATATTATATTTACAAATATAGAAATACATTTAAAAAATATATGAAAATTAATCATTTGTGTTCATTTATTATTTACAAGGTTATTTAAAAGCTTTGGTATCACGACTATCAAAACAAATGCCGTTTCTAAAAGAATCTTTATTTTACTTTTATTATTTTGTTTTTTAACTCCCTGACTTTTATGTTTTCAAAAATTAATTGAAATTTTTATTAAATATTATAAATAATATTTTAACCTAAAATTGACTAAACATTATTTAAATATTAAGAACAGTTAATGAATGTAATTTGGCTAACTATAGGTTTTTTAAAAAAATTATTTATATAAAATTATAAATTAAACTTTTCTTAAGCAACATTCTACATTAAATCATTGTATAAATATTTTTTTATTTATTAATTTTAAATTTTATTTTATATAAAAAATATTCAAGGTTCATAAAACGGTCAATTGTGCATGTGTGCATATATTAAATTTTATAATGTATTTGCAACCAATTTTAATATAAAAAAAATTATTCATCAAATTTTTTGTTATTTATTTGTTTTCTGGAATTTACAGACTTCGGAGAAACTTAGTGCCGGTTACGATAAAAAATTTGACAAAAATAAACAATGCCCACATTAGTTTTTATTACATCTCAACTATTCAAATTTTGAACTTTATTGGGATTATTATTTGTTTTTGGAAATTTGAGAAAATTATTAAAAATTAATCAAAAAAGTTATTAATAGTTTTTTTAACGTTTAGAGATAAACTTTAAAACAAAATAGTATTTTGCCAACAAATGTATTTGATTAGAAAAGTATTATTTAAATAAAAATGAAGCATATAGTATTTGTCCAATATAAAGCTATTTTCTTAAAATAACAATTTGCCTGCAACACATATATAATATAATTGTATAAATAATAAATTTAAAATTGACGAAATTGAAATTGGTTGTAAATGTAAAGCATTGTAACTTAGAGTCTGACACGCATCTCGAGCCGTTGAAAATAATTTGTCTTATTCACTTCAACAAAATTAAAATATTTTGCCTAAGAATTGCGATTTGAGTTAATATTGAAAATACTTTAAATATAAATTGTATTTTTTCAATTGTATATTTTTATATCTTTTTTTTGCAATACTTCCTTTCTCTGCGCAATATTTATTACCTATATCAACAGGAGATATGTGTCACACTGTGTGCGTATGTTAGACATAAAATTACCTTTCTCTGAAATAAGTTACACATTATTGTATTTACATTGAAGAGAAATAGTAAGCCAAACATTAAATAAATATTAACGGAAAAATCAATATTCGAAATTTCGTCGTCTACTATATATTTAATTATCTCATATGCACCACGAAGAAGTTTAGTAAGAGTGTATATAGTATTAGTGAGAAAATATAATGAAAATGTCGAACTTAATTCAGATTTGATTTTAAATAAGTGATCGTACACTTGCAATGCATATCGTATATGTTGAATTTTGTTTTGTTCAAATTTCACTAAAATTCTATTTAGTATTGTGAACTTATTTAACACGGTAAACATTATAATAGCAAATTCTAATTTCAAGTTTATTATCATAGCAGTAACTAGAACATTAAGAATCCATACGGGAACAGTTTTGATAAAATATTGCAAAAACCAAATATATATAAGTAAAGATGTAGAATTTGTAAAAAAACTGCATATTCCGAACAATATTCTTGTGTATTTGTAATTTATTTGATAGTCAAATGTTATGAAAATTTCATCAATACGTTCAAATTCGAAAATAATTTTTTGTATCCTTTTATAATGAATATTTCCTTTCCATGATAACATCCAAAATATTATTATATTTTGTATCAAATCAAATATGATAACAAATGAGCGAACTGGATCTGATATTTCATGCAAATTAACAATTTCAAGATACGATGCTGCTGCACTTATACACACACAAAATATATTTCGTAAAATGTACAAAAATACAACAATATTTTTATAATTTTCTGGAACATAGACGTATATTCCAAGTATTATATTTAATACAAGATTTATTTTTAAAATATCCCGAAGCGATTGTTTATCTGACGTTCGCGGCATTTTTATTCAGAAATATGCTTTCATTTAACGTAGATATATTCCACTTGTATCTAATAAATTAATCAATATGGTAAAATGTTTTTTTTTGTAATTAGTAAATATTATTTTTTTAATATACACAATTGTTATAACTATATACTCTATGCTAAGTAATGTATTCTATATAATAAATTATCAAACCAGTAAAAGCTTTTTTGTACTAAAAACATAGGATTTCAAGTAATATTATTATATTTGTAAGTACTTATAAATATACCATATATAAGTACTTATAAGTAAGTATAAATATTTTATTAAAATATCTACTAATTAAAGTTACAACTATATTTACATGTAAAATTTATTAACATATTCATATAAACATCTAAGTAGTTTTTCAATATTTGAAACAGATCAGCGATGGGTACGTATAACACTTCATGTATTATACATTTTTTTTGCGTGTAAAAAACTATTTTTTACATTGAACACATTTACGAATTCTTTAAGTAAAAAAATGTATAATATGTTAAAAAAACATTATTTATGCTTGAATCAGAGTTATTTGCATTAAATTATTTTAATTTGTACCTACACAAATTTTTCGGAATTTATAAAATAAATGAACAATATTAATCAAATTTTTACCTACAACGTCTGCGTAACAAAAATAAAAAAAAGTTATTAAAACAACATATCTAGTTAAAAAAAATTATAAAAAAACATCATATAAATAGATACAATTATTGAACAAAAGAAACACATTTGTAATATAAAAGAAATATATAATTAGTAAATTTGTACTAATTATTATGCAACCTGAATACAGCGAAATAATTTTACTTTGTTTGAGTAATTTTATAATGTAGTTTTAAAAAACATACTGATCCTAGACACCTCGTCATTTTAAGTTATTCTTCATACTTATAAAAACACGTTATTTATATCCCTTTTCATAACAAGTTTGACAAATGCAAACAAAAATCATGCTAGAGACATAATAAAAAAACGAAAATTATACACTCATTACATATTTTACATTCTTACGTTGTTTTTTTATTTACACCTAAACATAAGAAACACCATTTTAGGCGTAAACACCCTTTCTTGAAAGTAATATTAAATCTCACATATATTTTCAACATCTGATTATCTGATATATCAAATAATGGAAAAGTCTGTCCGGAAGCCAACAGAGACAAGATAATACAAATTTACAATAAACCAAAAACAATAAAAATTTTCTTATATATTTATTTAACAATTTTTGTTATAATTTATATAGACTGTTCACTTATGTTATGTTTCGTTGATACTTGATTGTTTTTGTGAGTTCTAAAAAATTATTTACATTTAAAATAGTTTTTGAAAAAAAGAATATGACTAAGCCGATTAATAAAAATAATGAAAAATTTACAGAAACCTATCATATCTATAACTTAATTTGTCAAAATTTGTTTTCGTTAAGTTTTGAAAAAATAATCCTTATTATGATATTAATTTTTTTAGTCCTAAAATTTTTGTAATTTTTCTCGTACACATATAAATGTGTTGTAATACTAAATAAAACTACAAAATAAAAGCAAAATTACTTGTGGTTACTAATCATTAAATACAAGAAGAAATATTGTTACTACTTTGACTGCAAGGAAAAAGTAGTATAGCGTTTGGTACGGTGTCGTAACATTTTCAAAAAAAAAAAAAAATTGTATAGAAATCCTTCATATAGCCTGTAGATGACGAATCTGAACTTAGTTTATGTGGGTGTATGGATGTGCGTCGTCAGCTCGCTCGCTCACTCGCTCGCTCGCTCGCTCGGTCCTCAGACAAAATTTTGTGATCGCAACTCCTCCTAGACGGTTCAACCGATTTTAATGAAATTTTCAGGATAAATTTGTCTAGTGCCCAAGATGGTCATGTGGTTTTGGTTTTTTCTAGTCATGCCAACTTTCCGAGAAAAAAATTACTAAAGTTTTAAAAAATTCATTGTGGCTACATTATTTATCCGATTTTGATCAAATTTTCACGAAAGATTCCCCTAGTGCCCACATAAATTTCGTAATTTTAATAAAATACAGTGTTGCCAACTTTCTGAGAAAAAAATTACTAAAATTTTTAAAAATTTATTACGGCCATGTTGTTTAACCGATTTTGTTCAAATTTTCACAAAAGATTCTTCTGGTATCCATATAAATTAGATAATTTCAACAAAGTGCAGTGTTGCCAATTTTCTGAGTAAAAAATTACTAAAATTTTAAAAAATTTGTTATGACCACTTTATTTAACGGATTTTGATCAAATTTTTACTAAAGATTCTCCTGGTGCCCGCATAAGTTATGCAATTTTAACAAAATACAGTGTTGCCATCTTACCGAGAAAAAAATTACTAAAATTTAAAAAAATTCAATGTGGCTACATTATTCATCCGATTTTGATCAAATTTTCAGAAAAGTTTCTCCTAGTGCCCACATAAATTATAATTTTATTAAGATACGGTGTTGCCAACTTTCAAAAAAAAAAAAATTAATAATTTTCTAAAAATTTGTTATGCGCGCATTATTTATCCAATTTTAATGAAATTTTTACAGAACATACCCTTAGCGCCTATAATATTATATATTAGCAAAATACAATGTTGCCAACTTTCGATGAAAATTTTTTTATTCCTATTTCTTATCATTTATGTGATAATGTCAAAGTAGTCTATATATGGGTTTACCCATATACTTCTAATCTTGTTGATATAGTGTTTGGTATGGTGTCTGTAACATTTTTTAAAATTGAATATGTATATATACACTGGGTGTCTGTAAAGTCTGGACTGGGTCAAATATCTCAAGAACGAAAGGTTGGATTAACACGATTGCAAAGGAACGTTGTTTTTGACACAATTATCTACCGAATTCTGTTGTAAAAAAACCATCCCCACCTAAGGGGGTGAACGTAATGGTAGTTTTAAAATTTTAAAGGGAAACCCCAATTTTTTTCATTTTTGGATTCCTTGACAAATTCTGTGTATGGCACCAAAATTTCACACCCAACCCTCGCCTCCCCTCCACCCCGGGATGAAAAAATAAAGAAAATGATTGAAATAAAAATGATACTGAACAGTTTAAATGCTCAACTAAATCCACAACGAAAATAAACATGTCAAAAGAAACATGTAACCCCACCCAAAATCTCACCCCCAACCCGTTTCCTAACACTAAAAATGTGTGCAAAAATTAAGAAACTCGTTATTATTAACAATTTTAGGTTTATACTTATGATATTAAATATTTCTTTGTCATCATTTTCTTCATTTTTTTCATCCCCTGTGGAGGGGCGGCGAGGGTTGGGTGTGAAATTTTGGGGCCATACACAGAATTTGTCAAGGAATCCAAAAATTAAAAAAAATTAAGGGTTTCCAATTAAAATTTTAAAACTACCCTTACGTTCACTCCTTTAGGACGGGTGGGGATGACTTTTTACAACAGAATTCGGTAGATAATTGTGTCAAAAATAACGTTCCTTTGCAATCGTGTTAATCTAACCTTTCGTTCTCAAGATATTTGATCCAGTCCAAACTTTTCGGACACCCAGTATATATATATATATATATATATATAAATATATATATATATATATATATATATATATATATATATATAAATATATATATATATATATATATATATATATATATATATATATATATATATATATATATATATATATATATATATATATATATATATATATATATATATATATATATATATATATATATATATATATTTCAAGAAAAAGCAAATAAATAAAAAATTAAATATCCGTATTTTAAAAATCTCGAAAATATTCTGGTGTCTAAAACATATATTAAAAAATCTTTTACCACTATAATATAAAAAATTATGATACAGAGTTGTGTGCTTCGCATCCATATATGTAGTTGTCAAACATATCCTTTCCCTAAAAGAAAGAATAATGATCAAAAATTAAACTAAAGTCCTACATCAAACTAGTATTTATAAAACATCAACTAGAATTGAATAGAAAATATAATTCGTTTACCATAAACTAATTGGACTAATTGGACGGAAAAACTACCATATTTCTCCCACTAAATTCAAAAAGTATAATATATAAACGAGAGTAAATGAATAGAGTTTTCTTAGGTTAATCGATTTATAAAGTAAGCGTAATTTTTCAATTACTTCTCTTAAAAGCGTAAATGCTAATTTACTATAAGATTCTTTTTAAAATTTTCTCTAATAAAGTGTAATATTTACAATTTTAATCTTTTAAAAGATACGATGTACCCTTTTAAATAATAGTAATACAAATAACTGTCGGTTCCATAATAAATATTTTAAGTAAAGTCAACTTGAAATCGACCAAAAAGCATTTATTTTAAATTCTAGTATAAAAATAATTGTTGTTGCTTTTTTGACAACTTTTTACACTTCTAATCGTAAAATTATTTGTTAATAAAACAAAGCAATTTTATATATCGTAATTGTTTTGCAATATGAATACAACTCTTAACTAAATGATGTGTGAAATGGAATTAACAACCAGTAGAATGTAATCTAAAACAATAATTTATATGAGGTAATTTCAATTGACCTATTTACATTCAATAAAAATAAAATTTTGTATATTAATTAGAGAAAATAATATTAATTTTCTTATTAAATTTAATAGTAAATTATATTTTCTGCTTTGACATACAACATGTTAATAATTAATTAATATGCATTACAGCGCATAATAAACATGTAAAAATTATACTTGAATTTAGATTTCTGGTAGGAGTTGAAATTAAAGTTGAAGCTGAAAATATTTATATCAATAATTTTTACCGATATATAAATCGACAATGTATACAACTAATATAGAGGAATAGAAAGCGATGATTATTGTGTTTAGCCCAGATATTTGTGGTTGAGGCAAAGCCGAGGCTAAGTAATCGGAGCAAAACCCAGAAAGAGTTTTCTCTTCCAAGTGACATCTATAAGTTTTTTATTCAAGCGTTCTAAATGTAAATAAACTAAAAATAAATAATACCTAATACATGCCTAGTAACCATAATCAGCACTAACAGTTTTATAATAGTATGTATATGTATATATTATTTATATTTGTTACGTGATTTATAAAAATTAATTTTTATTTGGTCGAATATATAATTTCTGGCCACCCTGGGCGGTATACATTGCATTTTTTGCACTTCTGCACAAATTGTCAATAACCAAATTCAAATTCAAACAAAAATAAACAATGCCATTGTCACGTAATAGGTTTTATTATTGCCGCCGAAAATATCAGATTAAATACACTAGATCATGTGTAGCTATATGTTTAGTGCTACCACTAGTGATGTATAACTAACTACATAATAATAATATCATTACTTTATTATTAACATAATGTTCTCTTTTAACGTAAGAAATATGATAACGTAATATTAATATTATAATACGCTTGCAGAAAAAAGTCATGCTGCACAACATGCACATTGTTAATTAACTGCAATTTCTAGTGATAAGTTATGTTTTGAGTTTTATGTACTTCAATAAATGTAATATATGCAAAGATTGGTTATAAAATTAATATACCTACATCACAAACATGAAATATATTTATTTCTTGTATTTACATTTTAAAAAATTATAGTACACAACAATTAGATTTAAAAAAATTACTTATTTATATTTATTCAATATTAAAGCAATTAAAAAAACGATAAAGTATTTGTTTTCAAATTTTATCCCTTGTAATAACTGATAATATATATATATATATATATATATATATATATATATATATATATATATATATATATATTAATTTTAAATTGCTTTTTTATGATATTTATCTAATTTATCAGAATTTATATATATATATATATATATATATATATATATATATAATCTGATAAATTAGCAATTTAAAATTAATTATTTACAATTATATTTTTTGAATAAATTTATTTACTCGTATTATATTAATCAATAGTATGTAAAAAAAATATAAGTACTTATAATATCACTATTTCGTAATAAATTAAAATTTTAAAAAACTTGATTTTAATTTAAAAAATTAACACAATTTTTCTATTTGATTATATTGTTATTTGATTTCTGCATAGGACAGACATTACTACAATTATTTTTTTATTCTATTGTAACAATTGTGACGTTTCGTTTATTCCACGACACAAATACCTGGAAAACAAAGACTAAATGAACTAAGTATAAATAAGATTATGATATAACTTACCACATATTAGTGTAATTAAAATGTAGTGATTACTTGGACGGATCATTATGTTATTTCTCTTGTTCGTTGTGAAAAGTATACGTAAATTGTAAAACGTTAATCAATTTTGATCACAATAATAAACAGGTTATTCAATTTCATCACAATAATAAACGAGGTTAATCAATTTGATTACAATAATAAACGAAGTTATTTGACAGTTACGCGACCGTTAAAAGTAATAACATCTGTGCGCGCACACCATCTAGCATACGACGGTTAAGTGGGAATAAAAAGAAGAATATAGATCTGTCTCTTTCTATTAAAAAGAAACAAAATTTTAGCGGGTATAAACACTGCCGCTCGCGACTAAAATCACCAGAGAAAGACTGCTTGGCGCCCAGGCTAACTTCTCGAGTCTGATTGGATTATCAGGCTAACTTCCGGTTGACTTTGGTTTACCAGGTCCCCTATCTGCGGTCGAACAGGTTTTCCGTTCCCGCAGTGTCTACGATACGGTTTACGCGATACAATCACGGTGAGTCAAATCGGTGTTTGAAATTTTGTCTCTACTCCGAGTAAAATTATTACAAGTCTGTTCGGGATTTAGAATATTTTATTAAAAGTTTAACTTTTGCTGTACTTAAAGAAATTTATTTAATTTCTGTCTGACGTACATTTATTATTACAAGTCCGGTTCGGACTTAAAATATTTTATTCAAAGTTTACTTCTTGTACTTAGAAAAATTTTGTTAATATTAAAAATTGTTTTAATACGTTAGATTTTATGTTACATATAAGATTTAATACAAATAAAATTCGTTTTCTAATAAACAAGTATTGAGAGTTTATCTGTTGATTATTTTCTGTGTTTTGAATCCCGCTGTACGATTGTAATCTGTATTATCGAACCCTGGCACACGACTAAGCCATCAGGCACCCTCTCCCCGTCTGATCTTACTGGAAACGTGATTGACGCCCGAAATAACAATAACTCGTTGCAAGACAAATCAGCCTCACAACGCCGAGACGAAGGAGACGTCGCACAATATACACGAATCCACTGTTTTTAGCATGATTTCCGTCTGCTGGTCTCTTTGTAAACAGCAAATTTGACTTAATGAATTGTTATAAAATTTTGTATATTTATATGCTTCGAAAGTAAATATTACAATATAATTAATTTTTGTTAAAGTTCTGCCAACCGAAAGTAGTAATTTACTGCTGATGTAACTTTTATGTGTTTTACGAATATTTCACAACAGAGATATATTTCAAGAAAATCATTTATAAAAGTTGCTAAACAAGTTATAGCTAAAAACTTTTATTTGAAACATTTTTGCGATATGGCTAAATAATTTTTCATATTTTTATAATATTCTGTAAATAAATGGCATATTTATGTCAAGAAATTTTTATTCCACAAATTTATTTAATACGATCATGATCGGCTCCATGGTAGCCACAGAAATTTTTAAATTTTTTTGTTGATCCTTTAAGAAGTTATTGAAAACGGTTAAGAATACAATCATATACAATATAGAAGAATATAATATAATTTACAAGAAAACAATAATATACATAAAATTAAAAGTATCAAAAATATGATAAGCATATTTTTATTAGTATTGACTATCCTGAAATTATACAGGGTGTTTCATTGGTAAACGGAAATACTTAAACGGTGAATAGAGGTCACCGTGGCGGTTCTAGAAATACCCCATTTATTGGACCTGACGGTCTTTGTAATCGAGATACAGGGTGTTTTATCGATTTTGCTTATTTCTTCGTGAGGTCATAGCTCTCGAACCACCCCGTATATATTTTTGATATTTGGTACACATGTTTCTCATTCAGAGCCCAAATGAGCCACTTACTATTCACAAAAAAAATCCAGGTCCGGATTAACAAAAAAATAGATAGCAATTGTGACCTTGAAGCAACATCCTGTATATTGAAATTTTCAAAATCCGTTTGCATATTTAGAAAGAGCACAAAAAACTAAATTAAAATGTGCACTTTAAATTTTTCCGCAGAAAATTTAACTATTCACATTTTGAACTTAAAGTAAATTTTTAAGAACTTAGAGCCAAAAAAATAGTTATTATTAACTTTTAATAATAAATTATAAAACTTTTGAATCCATACTCATTTTAAAATTATTGAATAACTATTAAATACATTGGTTTTTATTTTTATTTATATTTTTTTTATTTTTTTTTTTTATTTATTTTTTTTTTATTTTTTTTTACTATTTTTTTTATATTTTTTTTTAACTATAAAAATAGAAACCAATGTATTTAATAGTTATTCAATAATTTTAAAATGAGTATGGATTCAAAAGTTTTATAATTTATTATTAAAAGTTAATAATAACTATTTTTTTGGCTCTAAGTTCTTAAAAATTTACTTTAAGTTCAAAATGTGAATAGTTAAATTTTCTGCGGAAAAATTTAAAGTGCACATTTTAATTTAGTTTTTTGTGCTCTTTCCAAATATGCAAACGGATTTTGAAAATTTCAATATACAGGGTGTTGTTTCAAGGTCACAATTGCTATCTATTTTTTTGTTAATTCGGACCTGGATTTTTCTTGTGAATGGTAAGTGGCTCATTTGGGCTCTGAATGAGAAACATGTGTACCAAATATCAAAAAAATATACGGGGTGGTTCGAGAGTTATGACCTCAGGAAGAAATAAGCAAAATCGATAAAACACCCTGTATCTCGATTACAAAGACCGTCAGGTCCAATAAATGGGGTATTTCTAGAACCGCCTCGGTGACCTCTATTCACCGTTTAAGTATTTCCGTTTACCAATGAAACACCCTGTATAACAATATTTTATACGATTTCAATATACTATTTCTAATATTATCAGGTAGTTTTTTTTATATATATTTCGGCAAAATTTGTTTTTGTGAGGTTGTTGATTTTTAGAATAACTAGACTATCATTATTTTTGGTGTCATAACAATATGTATCTGTATGTGTCTTAAAATATTTATATTACTTTTAACATAAATTGAAAGATAATAAATATACAAACAGGGTACGGGTGAAATATTATATTACAAATAATTTGTACGCAAATTATATCTTTTTATATTAGCTAGTAATCTAATCTTTTTTAGAAACACTCTATGTGGAGAAATGTCTATCCCAAAAAAATTAATTCTGTAAGCTACTATTGGTTGAAAATTAACAAATTTTTTTTTAAAACTGAATTATCAAATAAATGTCCTAATCTTAATGTGCTAAAAGCATAACATATGCATATACACATATAGGTATATAACGCAACAGTAAATTAATATTAAATTTTTATACATTTTTTATGTTTTCATCTTTTTATACTATTATTATAAGCAGATAATTTGACATAAAAAGTCCTAGAAAAATTGTGCAATAAACATAATTTTATAAAATTTATTAAAAAAAATATATATTTTAATAATACCGTACTTAAAAATATTAATATTTTGAGGAAAAGCAAGATGTTAAAAAAATAATTTTGTACTTCTAGACAAAAATTTATTTATCACGATTGAAAACAATAATGCATTTATATAAAACTTGTTTTACATAACAAGGTGAATCAGTTTTTCGTGTAATATTATTAGAAAGTGAGATTGCCACTCCACACAAAGTCTGTTATTTAGTTTTGATTATTGCAATTGTTTATAATATATTTATTTATGTGTATGCAAAAAATTGGAAACTGACTAAATATTCGTAAAAGTTATTGCAATTTTACTGTTCGGTGTTATTGTTTTCACATCGGTGTATATACTTACGGTTTTATGTTAAGAATTCACATCGTTAACCGGCAGATTCATGAAATAAATATACCAGCACATAACTCGTAAATTGTACAAAATATATAAAAAAAATTCAAATAAAAACTTCCATAGACATTGATCTAAAACGCTGTTGCGTATTATACTTACATATTTCTTAAGATCGCAAAGTTTCCAACTGTGATAAAAATTCGACTTTAAATTGAAAAAAAAAAATTGCTCACTAATTTATTTATTTACTTTTTATGTTAATCCAACAATATATTAATAATTTCTTTCAAGTAACACACAAATAGTTAATAAATAAAATTATATTAATAATTTTTTTAATAACTGAAATATGATCGTTTAAAGTAAAATATAATTAAATTTGAATTTTTGGAAAAGTAAATTTTTTAAATAAGACAAAGAAATAAAAAGTCCGTCTATTGTTTTCAAAAAATAAATACTAGCGAGTTGCATTTTGCTTATTAGCTAAGCGTTATTCGAGCAATTGGATCTTCGACTAAATTAAATTTATGTTATTCCTGCGTCTATTTTATGCTTAAACAATTGCAATATAATAAAAATAATACAAATTACATTGTGCGATGCTTTAATCTTTCATAAAATGTATTTTTATATGTTTTTTTATTATCTGTCCTCGAATTGATTAGTAACGTCATATAAGGAAATGAAGCTAGTATAACCTGAAAATTAAAAGATAAGTAATTACTGAGCAAAATAATAAAACTATACAATTGTATTATAGTTTTTTACCGTTCCGAAACTGTAGATATTTAGGTCTAATAAACTACTAAAGGAAATAACAAGTGGTTTTTGACTTCGCATAATTATCTTAATTAAACTCTAGATACTGTACGACATTATTGTTCACATCGTACCACGTACAATTATCAGCAGCATCACAAACTTTTAATCTCTGAAAATTTATTATTTATGAATAAACAAAAGAAATATCTAATTTTTAAGAAACTCATATCATAGTGAGATTGCAAAAACGGACAACTCGGCTCCAAACAACGAGACACCGGACAACTTGGCATCGGACGACTCGGCAATGAGACATCTCGTTACCGGACAACTCGACGCCGGACAAGACGACACCTGACATCTAGAGCACTGGAAAACTCGGCACCGAGACAACAATTTATTATGTATTATTCATTACCTACTAAATAAATTACATGAATTAAAATTAAATATTAAAATAAAATGGTCTTAGGTAGTAGTTTTGTATTAATATTTATTAATTATCGACATTTCGACGAACTCAACGTATGTCTTCATCATTTTTCCTAATGACTACGTACGTTGAGTTCGTGGAAATGTCGATAATTACTAAATATTAATATGGAATTGAAATCTGAAGCCGTTTAAATTTAATATAATGAGTTCTGAAAGATTTTTTCATTATATTAATATATAAGTTATTTTTTTTTAAAATTTGACCAATTTATCTATTTATTTCATCTATATAAACCTACTTAAATAAATTTATTTAGAGTAATTTATTAATTTTTTAAAATAGAGAGAAACACATATTCATTACTTTGATAGAATTCTTAGAATAAAAATATAATAAAAATTATTAATTAAAAAATTTAAATAGATAATAAACATAATTATTATTTTGCGAATAAAAGGTATAAAATTATTGATATCAAATAGTATTTTATTATTGTGAAATGTGAACTCTCGAGGTACTGGCAAATTAATAAAATGAAAATGTATATTTTTATTATTTGTTTTCTACAAATACGTAGCATTATTTTTGCAGAAGTAAATATAAATCCTTGTAAGTTTTTATTTTCTATAATTAAAATTTTCGAATTAGTCAGTTTTTCATAAGAAAATTATATTTATTTTGTCTTCGTTGTCTTCTTTTAAAAAAAATAAAAAATATACATTGGAAACAAATTGTAATTTTCCAGTTTTTTCTAAAAAAAAGATAACAAATTTATTATCGAAAATTCAAAAATAAATATGAACAACTGACTTTTTTTGGCAATAATTTATCTATATTCAAATTATAATAAGAGTGATAAATAACAATTTAAATTATTATAAAATATTGAAAATTAAATACTAAAAATAAATATATTTTATTATAATAAATACTAAAAAAAAAATTAATTTAGTATCTATAATATAAGTAACTAATTTTTTAAGAAAAATTAATTTTCTGATATTTTAGATTTTTATGTATTATTTGAAATACTGCTAATTTTAAGTCAAATTTCAAAGTTTCAAATATTTGACAATTTATTGTGGTTATCTTTAGATCTTTATTATTTATTGAACTAAATAACTTACATAATTTTTTTATAAACCACAGACTCTAATATCAAAATACAACGTTTGATACCAAATGAAAAATGTTTTATTAAACAAGTACCACAGATTTAACAATCGCATTGAAATTTGAAAGTACAGAATGTGATACATTACCATGTCCTTTGATAAATAATGGTACTGATGTTGATATAAATATAACAATGTCTATTTGTATGTATGTATGTAATAATATAGTAAGTGTTAACATAGTAAAATATCTTGGTAAAACTTTATTTTACGAACAACAAATATATTTTTTTCAATGTTTACAGATTGTTAACATGGTAAAAAATCTTTGAAAACTCATTATATTAAAATAAAACAGCTATAAGTTACAGTTCTGTATTAATATTTATTAATAATCGACTTTTGACAAACTCAACGTCCGTCTTCATTAGGAAAAAAATATAAATATCTTGTATTTTTTTTTCCTGATGAAAACGAACGTTGAATTTGTCAAAACGTAGATTACTAATAAATATTAACATAGAACTATAATCTGAAGCTGTTTTATTTTACAGACTATTATTTTAGCACATAAATCACAAAACTTTAGTGCACAAAAACATGTTGAATGTTGAATGTTGAAATCTGCTGCCATATTTTCTTATGTTCACATAACATACTAGCAGATACTGATATTTTTAAATTTTTATATTAAAAGCAACTAGAATTTTTTTAGGTGATTTAAATTTTTCTAAACATTAACAAATCTTTACCTAACTGCCACCATTTATATATAATGCACAAACAATTCTACTACTTATGAATAACCTATGTTAAAAACGAGTTTTCAAAATCAGTTTTAACATTGTAAATATCATTTTCGCACTAAAATTTTGTGATTTATAATCATGCGCAAACAAATGTGCAAAAGTAATAGAATATAGAGTTTCAAATAAATACATTTGGTGACCGTAAAGTAAAGTTTAGTCAAAATCTTTCAAAATTCATTACATGTATTTAAATAAAAAGTGTTTTAGGATTAAATTCTGTATATTTTATTTAAATTTGACATTTTATTATACTATACGTATATAATTAATCAGGAAAAAAATATACAAATGATATAAATAATAAACAAATAAAACATAGAAACAAGTTACTAGGTAACATAGTAACTATATTCGAAAATTTAAATATTGAAAAAAAATTATATCAAAATTATTAATTATAAATAACCAAATTTTATTTAAATCTATTATATACAATAATATATTTATTCCTATTGTTTCTCTTATTAATCTACTGTTAACTTTGTTAACTCATATTTAGATTTATTGATCATTAGATAATGAAAATTATTAGTGGTATCATCCTGGCGTTATTTTTAGTATTGAAAAAGAAAAAAGAAAATTTGGGTGGTTTTAAATTTGCAAATTTTTTGTGTTAACAAAAAAAGTTGGAGTCGCAACAAAAAAATTGACACCGATTCCGACAAAATTCTTCGACTCCACGCCTCCAACTCGACTCCAACTCCTGAAATAAATAAATATTTTTTTGTTGAATATATTTAATATATGAATGTATTAAAGTTATGAATGCACTATTCTTATAATAAACATGTAACGAGCTGTCATTTGCCCTTTATTTAAAGGTAAAGGCAGTTCAAGTGAATGTACTAATTTTCGAGCGATTAGTCTTCTGAGTGTTTCCGGTAAATTATTTGGTAAAATATTAATTCATAAAGTTAGAGCACTAACTATTTCAAAAATTAGTGACGTTCAGGAGAAATCGAAAAATTACTTGACAAAAATAAAAAAGTGTTATGTGGCTTTCTCGATATAAGGAAAGCTTATGACAATGTTCTTCGGAAAATCTTGTGGAGCAATTCAAGCTCTGTATGAAGTAAGTGAAGCTGCTGTACGAGTTGATGGTTGTTTAAGTGATTGGTTTCGTATATATGTTGGCGTGAAACAGGGCTGTGTAATGTTTCCTTGGCTATTTAATTTATATATGGATGTTTTTCTTCGGCAAGCTTTCTGTGGTAATAATGGTATACAAATAGGTGATTGTGTTGTACCTGCTTTAGCGTATGCTGATGACGTGGTTGTTTTGACTGAATCTGAAGTTATGAATCTTGTGTTGAATGTTGATAAGTGTAAAGTTGACGACTGAATGTAATGTATGTATTGATAGTGCACGTAATAGAGCAGGTAGATGAATTTGTGTATTTGGGTAGTTTGTTTTCTAGAGATGGCCGGTTTAAACGTGAAATTGAAAAGAGAGTAAATGCTGGTTGTAAAGTTTTGGGTGCTTTGGGAACTTTTGCTATGAATGTAAATGTTTCCAAAGAAGCTCGTTTAAGTATATACAATGCAGTTTTGGTGCCTACGTTGATGTATGGTAGTGATGTGTGGTAGTGTTGGGTCTAGTTGCAAAAGCATAAACGGAAAATGACTGCTGTGGAAATGAAATTTTTACATGGTGTAAATAGAAGAGATCGGGTACGAAATCGATTACTGTATGATGAGTGTAAAATTGAAAAAAAGTTGTAGCAAAAGTTGGTGTTAGTCAGTTAAAATGGTTTGGACATGTTGAGCGAATATCTAATGAATGTTTGGTTATAAAAATGTATTTGAATGATTGATGATATACGTTTGCGCGGACGTCCGATGAGTAGTTGGAGTGGTATGACAGAGTGTTTTGCGTGAGCAAAAGTTTCCAAGTAGTAGGAATAAAAAAACATGTATGAAAAGAATTATGAATGTGGATGAAGCAAAAGTTGCTTGTTTAGATAGGAATGTTTGGAGGCGACTGATGTCGGGATGATAAAAAAAGTTTGTGCCACACCCTTTTGGGTACATGGCGTGATTGTGTATGTATGTATGCGTATGTATGTATGTATGTATGTATGTATGTATGTGTTTGTATGTAATATGTAACCTAATCTACACTGTAAAAAAGCAGTGTAAATTTACATTGATAATCATGGTAATTTTACTATATTTTTATTGTAATTTTATAAATTATTAGCAAATTTACAAAGCAATTATAAAATTGCAAGAAAAAATATTGTATTATTACTATGATTATAATATAAATTTAGACTGGTTTTTTACAGTGTATGTTTTAAGTTTTAAGTTATTTTATTTAAATTATTTAAAAATGTATTACAAAGTAAATAAAGGCAATCCAAATTAAATTTATTAGAGCTATTATTTTGAGATAAATTTTACTGTTCTTGTTTGACATTGTAGCTCATTATATGGAAGCAAGTACAGTTGAAATTTTAGGACGAGCGTTTGGATTATAGCAAAAATTTCCTTCCACGGATAGTAATACTTGTAATGGATTAACTACTTCATTTTGTCCACTCGAACAAAATGAAATTGTAGTTCATAATTTACATCTGCCTATTCCAAAAGGCCATCCAGTATGTGTCATACTTTATTACATTGAAAGTGAT
The DNA here is from genome assembly GCA_963966155.1 of Clivina fossor. NCBI lineage: Eukaryota > Metazoa > Arthropoda > Insecta > Coleoptera > Carabidae > Clivina > Clivina fossor. Next base: position 9,297,239 of record OZ014554.1, read on the forward strand.
TTATATTCAGTTTAGTTAAATTATTAAGTTATTGTTGTTTCCAAAAGGTGTTTTTTTTTCGCGATAAATTGTACATTTTACTAGGTTTAAAAAAGTTTTATAAAATGACAACTTCATGAGTTTGATGTGACTAGCATTTTTATGAATTCAATTTTAAATGCTACATAGTTTAATAAATTTAAATTTCATGCGAGTGATAATAATAAATATAAATTTAACAAAAAATATTTTATTTTATTTATTAACACATAAATTAGAAGGTATACTTTAAATTTTGCTACTTATTTAGGTTATTAAGTTGATAAATATTTCAAAACAGAAATTTTATATTTTTATATTCCTGTATAGTTTTTGCGAAAAATAGACATCAAAATATATATCATTTAATGTCACCATTTTATAATTTAATTTTAAAATTGACATATATTTTAAACTGTCAATTTTAAGTCATGAAATTCAAAAATACAAAAAAAAGAATTTCAGTATAGTCAAATTAAGAAAGCCCAGTATATTAATAGAAATGTATTAAAATGTAATTTTTTTTTTCAAAAAATGAATATGTTACTGCAATTTACATTTAAAGACAAAAATATGAATTTATTTATGTGTTTCCAAGTACCTTGTGAAATCGGTAATCTAAATAGCTACATAATTTTCTGTAGGTATATTTTGAATAAAGATAAACAAACAAATATTTTTTTTAAAAGTTTTTCATATTTTTTTACATATTGATTAAACAATTACATATATAAAAGTTAATGTAATATATTTATTTTTTCTATATTTTTAACAATATTTACATTACAAACTTATTTCAACTAAAGAGTCAGTTCGTTCGCGCAGCGGGTGGAATTTAATTGTTGAAACCGCTTCACACAGCTTAAAAGAATAATAATGTAGATATAACAATTCATCTGTTAGTGTTCTCTATAATGTAGATAAAATAGTCAATCAATGTCTGAGTGACGGAGTTGTTTAAAACCGTCTTTTATGTAATTTATTAAATAAAATCTTTTTAGTATTTTATTTCAAGTTAGTGAGTAATTGGTTATTAAACGAAAAAGTTAAAATTGTATATTCGTATATTTAAAATTATAAAGTTACGATTTTAAATATACTTTTTTGTAACATCAATTATATTCAAAAATAAAAATGACAAAAAAGTTTAACCAATCAGTTAAAGCCGCAAATTGTTTTACATTTAATGTTTTCGTTTTACGAACTTTTGGCCTTTGGTTTCCTGCAGAAGAATCTCAAACTTGGAAATCAAAACTATACAGCATATATGCAATTTTTGCTCAAAGTAATTATATATTTCCATAAATTACCTTTAAGACTAGATGAACACCGGTTATTCATATCTAGACAAAACACATTAGACACATTTAAACACATAGTAATATGAATTTTCTAATGTAGTGAAACACAAATTATTCATATTTAGTCCAGTATTAAAAGTATGTCATTTTGTAAGTAAATGTGACTAATAGTTTTCTGTGTAATTGTGACTAACCGGTGTACATCCAACCTCAATTTTTTATATGTACTTTTTAAATATAAGACTCAATTTAAAAGTAACGTCTGTAAACTCATATTTTCAAAAATTATTTGATTAAAATTTAGTAGCACCGAAAAAGATTTAACAGTGTTAATTTTTTTTTAACTTCGTAAAATAAAATATGCAATTATTTTCAGTTAAATCTAACTAAAATAAAAATATTTTATATAATTTTTGGTGAATATTATACTTTATTTTTTAAAAATTAAGAAAATAAAATTGAACGATAAATTTACGTATTTTATGAATAAATGATTTAAAACAAATATTTTATTGTATTTTAATCAAAATACTTTTCTCCATAATATTGAGTAAGTTATTCTGAAAAGTTAATATAGTAAGTATGGAATGGTGAAAAGGCAGACTTGGATCAAAAATATAAAAGTTTTACAGTTTTATGGACGTTTCAGCCGTTATAAATCATGAGGATAATATTGAAAGAGGTTTATTCTTTTGTATTGTAAGTAATTAATTATTAATTATTAATAAAATACGTAGCTGATAATGGTTCGTAATAAAACAGTTGAAACGTCCATAAAACTGTTTTATTTTTTATTTATTTTTGCCTTTATACCATTCTATAATTACAATAAGGATCACAACTTCCAAATTAATATAGTAAGTACTAAATTTTCTTTAAATTAACAGAGGCAGCTGTGGATTCTCGGTGAAACATATTTAAATATTAAATTTAAATAAAACACTTGGTATATTTCACAAATTTTATTTTTATTAAAAAGTCTTGATCACGTGATTTCGGCAGTTACGCTATCATCTGATGATGGCGTAACAGCCGAAATCACGTGATCAAGACTTTTTAATAAAAAGAAAATTTGTGAAATATACCAAGTATTTATGAACTTCAACTTTCAATATGTAGCTTTTGAAATATTTGAAAATATTTTTACCAAATCGATTTCCAAATTTATTTATAATTTTACAGATAATATTAACTATCAACTTCAGTGGCATTGGAAAAAAGTTTGTAAACTAAAATTAGTCAAAAATTATCTTAAACTTAAACTTTGTAAAAATTTAAATTTCATTAATCTAATTAATGAATTTTCCGGACAGAAAGCACAAAAAAAATATATCATTTAAAAAAAATATTTTGTGCAATTTTTTTAAAAAAAGATGATCATATTTATGATTTTTTTGCATATATTTTATTTAATATCTGTTTGTGTTTTTGTTTATATTTTATTTATATGCTAAAATTTCTTTTTTAAACTTAATTATTTACCAATAAACATTAGTTCATATTAATTTTATTATTATTAAAAAAAAAATTTATTATTTTCAAATTTCTAATTGTACATTTTTTATGGAAGCCTCAAAAACTCTTTTCCCCACACTAGCTAAGGACAGGGCTGTTCTCCGAAATTTAACTTTACAAGCAGATAATTTGAAGGAACTAGTGCTATTAAAATCATTTCTAACTTCTTTTTTTCTTTGTTGTAAAATAGTTATTTTTTTGTTGTACCTTACGCAAAGGACTTTTTTCAATAATAACATTAAAAATATAATAAATGTTATGCAATATTATGTTTTAGATTTTTGTATATATTTGTTCCTGTTCTGCGGATTTATCGACATGATTGTAGTATTTGGTAATATTCAAGAAATGGCTGAAGTTGCCTTTATTCTATTAGTTTATTTTGGATTAGGAGTGAAAGGTCTTTACTTTACGATATACTCCAAGCATATTGTTAAACTTCTACATGATTTAGATACAGAAATATTTCAGCCAAAACATATGAAACAAGAAACATTTTTAAAATTGGCAATAAAAAGAGCAAAGCTTGATAGATTTATTTTAATATCTTTGGCAACAATAAATGTTTTTCTTTGGGGTGTAGAAGGAATTAGTGAAAAACTTAAAAATCATCCTATTCCATTCCCCGTGAAAATCTGGTTACCATTTAATGTTCGAGCTAACAAATCAGTTGAATTGTTAATATTTTTTTACGAAATTGGTGGACTGTATTGCGGAGCATTGTCCCAGCTTACTATGGATACAATAATTACTGGATTATTTATTAATATTTGCTGTCAGTTTGATATGTTAAATGATAATTTGGAAAATATGAAACAAACTTCAATTGAGAATTTAATAAAACAAAAACAAACTTTTCATAATACAAATCATATTTTGTTTACACACAAGGAGTTGGAGAAGGAAATGTTTCAGAATTATCGAAAATGTATTATGCATCATCAAGCAATTATAAAGTAAGAATGGAATTTTAAGTAATAATTAAAAATAAATTATAACACACAGGAAAAAAAAAACATTTTAAATATTAGAATAAAACGGCTTGAGGTTCAATTTCTGCAATAATTTATTAATAAATCAACGTAAAAGTGCGTCTTCATCAGGAAAAAAAAAGATACAAATAATATTTATAGTAAATAAATAAAACATGGATATAAGATACTAGATAACAAATAAGTAACTAGACCATAAAATTTATATATATATATATATATATATATATATATATATATTTAATTAGGATGTTATTGGGGTTGGAAGTCAATACAGAATTTAGAATTTACAAACTCAATTCATTGTATAAGTGCAAGCTTTCGGAGGTTTCTTGTCTCCTTCTTCAGGCAACAATGGTAGAGAATTCTGTGTAATATTAATGATACAAGTATTTTAGAAATTTTGTCCACAATAATAAATAATAAATACAGTACAGTTTAAATTAAGATTAAAAATTAAGATTAAAATGTTTACAATTGTTCGTCTATAAATAAAATTGATTTTAAAATTAGTTAAATATGTTTTGTCAGTAATATAAAAATTGTTTTATTTTTTCACAACGAATACAGATAATACGACGTTTAACCACTAATTAATTTTTAATTAATGAGCTCATTAATGAGCTCATATTTAACTATTTTAAAATCAATTTTATTTATAGACGAACAATTGTATACATTTTAATCTTAATTTTTAATCTTAATTTAAACTGTACTGTATTTATTATTTATCATTGTGGACAAAATTTCTAAAATACTTGTATCATTAATATTACACAGAATTCTCTACCATTGTTGCCTGAAGAAGGAGACAAGAAGCCTCCGAAAGCTTGCACTTATACAATGAATTGAGTTTGAAAATTCTAAATTCTGTATTGACTTCCAACCCCAATAACATCCTAATTAAACATATATATATATATATATAAAGTCAACATTAAATATATATATATATATATATATATATATATATATCAGTGTGAAGACACTGATATAAATACAATTTGGTTTCCTTTAATCAAAAATTTATAAATTTCATGATGAAGTTACATGTTTATTACCTGGTTAATTGTTTCCACGTTTTATTTATTTACTATAAATGTCGTTTATATCTTTTTTCCTAATGTAGACGCACGTTTAGTTTGTCGAAACGTTGATTTATTAATAAATTTTATTCTAGTATAATGAGTTCTGAAAGATTTTTTCACTACATGTCAATTATTCTTTATATAAAAGTTAAAAATGACACTAATTTTGTGTATAAATTACATTGTACAAACAATAATGTAAAAAATATTGGTGTTAATTTAATTTAGTGTTAGACAGAGCCGACGGAAGTACCGGGCAATCGCTTGGGCGGCGGGGCACACTAAAGGGGGCACTAAATCAAGCATAACTTTTCTATTTGTACATAAAAAATTAAATAAAATGTAGATTTCAATCAAATCAAGTAATTATGATATATGCAACTATTTTATTTATTGTTACTTATCTTTACTTATTTCAAATGAATTAAGAAAAATATTTTATTCCATTTCTTCAATTAAGTTTAATCAAATGAATGAATTAATGAAAACAACTTTTGACTTAACGTTCTATTTAGATTATGTTTGGCTCAAAATATGGAACGATTCATGATTTTTGATTAAATTATTTATAACATATTATGAAAACGTTAATATTTTTATCAATCACTATATGAAAAATTTCATAAAATAATATAGTTTTTAAAGTAAAAATAGTTTAAGCTCATCGTGTGTTTTAATCATAATTACATTGTAAAAAAGTCGCCATTTTATATAAAAAACTATACTAAAAAACTTAAATATTATTTCAGAAAAACGATAATTTAACTAAATTTTCTGAAAAAATAATATAATTTTGTAATTTTTATAAATGTTTTTTTTATCGAAAAAGTAATTAAATTTACATAAAATATACGTATTTTGTATTTATATTATGTAAAAATTTTCGTGTTACGTTTGTAAATTTACATATTAAACTGGTGTAAATCAGTTGCCCCGGGTTTTTATATAAAATTACCTAATTATTTTTACAGTGTAGATATGAGACTAACAATTTATACCACTTTAATTACGAAATTTAAATGTATATTATACTTTTAGATATTTGTGACTGTAGCATACGAAATAAAAACTTTCTATTAAGGAAAGTTTGATTAAATAAGTTCTAAGTGACTCTTTCTATCACCATTATTAGTAATGTACTACTTTTGGTCAAGTTGTCGATGAACTACTTCACCCCCGATTTCGATAAAACCTGGTCAAAAAATTCCTCTAACAATAACAGTAACGGAAAAAATAATAATAAGTGGAGGTCAGATTAGGTTTGGTACTAGGTTAGGTTAGGTTTGGTTAGATTAAGTTATTTTAGGTTAGATTTTTCAATAATTAACCTAAACTAATCTAACCTAACCTAAACTAACCTAAACTAACCTAACCTAGTACCTAACCTAACCTAACCTAACCGCCACTTATTATTATTTTTTCCGTTATTGTTATTGTTAGAGGAATATTTAGACAGTTTCATCGAAATCAAAGGTAAAGTAGTACATCGACAACTTGACCCTACTTTAATTTCATTTTAATTAGGTACATAAATCAATAACATGTTGAGTGATAAAATGTAATTATCAAATGTTGCTAAGAAAGTAATAAAATATATATTTATTTTTCAGATTTGCAAATAATGTTGAAAACGTTTTTAACAGGGCATTTTTAGCCCAATTTACAGATTCGTTAATCATTTTTTGTATGACATTGTTTCAGATATCATTGGTAAGTTGAATATGGATAAATAAATTTAAAAATTACACTGTAAAAAAATCGGTATTTTATATAAAAACCCGAGGCACCTGATTTATACCAGTTTAATATGTAAATTTACAGATATAACTGGGAAATTTTTACATAATATGAATATAAAATACATATACATATTTTATGTAAGTTTACTTACTTTTTCGGTAAAAAAGATATAATATAGTAACTTAATTAGTTACTTAAAATTACAAAATTATATTATTATTAGAGAAAATTCATCTAAACCATAGGTTTTTCTGAAAGAATGTGTAATTTTTGTACCATGGTTGTTATATAAAATGGCAACATTTTTTTTACAGTGTATATATTAATTATAAATTTTTATTTATTTATATTGACGTTGATTAATTAATTTTTAAATTAAGAAAAATATACTGATTTTGCCTGCGATTAGTAGAAGATCCCGGGTTTGAATCCCGGCAGGATCAATAATTGTTTTTAAATTTAAAAATTAACTAATAATCTAATTAGTTTATTATTCAGCATTTATGATATTAAATTAATTAATTATAAATAAAATATTTTATCATAAGATGAATTCTTTATTATCAATGGAACTTGTATCTGTCGGATTTTACTTGGGATGTATGACATTTGAATTATTCCTATATTGCTGGCATGGAAATCAAATCATTTTGAAGGTAAAATTTCTAATACACTAACTTTATTCTATTATTTTTAAATTAAATTAATAGTTTTTTTTTTATTTGCTATAACTAAATTATTGTACTATACTGTATACTATTGTACTATTGTACTATACTATATAACTATAGAGTTCATATCGAGTACATATAAACTGCACGCGGTGGTTGTGTTTTAATCTCTTACTGAAATTTTGCATAGCAAAACTACACGCCGGTTATTTTCAAAGAGATGCAGGGATTAAAATTTCAACCTAAAACCAGATAAGAATCGGACCAGCGGGTATCAATAATTTGTATATATTTTGGATGGACACGGCTGTAGGCACTTGTTGAAACATAATTAAAATTAAAGTAAAAATAAACACACAACTCTTGGTTTTTTGTTTCAAAATTATTATTTTATTAATACGATGTACATTTCGGCTTATTAGGCCATCATCAGGTGACGAAAATGTAATACAAAAAATTATACAATTTTCAACTATATATACTAATACTTAAACAAAAACATAATTGTACTAGGGACCTAAAATGGTTTTAGCAGTGGGGATGAAAATAAGTCGGTTTGTTCATTTATTAAGATTTTATTATCAGCCAAGGCTGTCTGTATTTCCATCGCTTCTAAGAAATTCATCCTAAGACCCTTGTCGCAAATATGCAATACTTCCATATCCTCAATAAAACATTTGTGTCCTAAATCTAAACAATGTTTGGCTACATTTGAGTCGGTTTTTTCCAGCCTAACCGACCTTATGTGTTCGTTAAAACGTGTCTGAAACGCTCTTCCTGTCTGACCGAGGTAAATAGCTGAGCAATTACTGCAATTGATTTTATAAATACCGGATTGGTTGAGAATATTTTTATTAGTTATTAATATTAGTTTAGTTATTAGTTATTAATAACTAATAAAAATATTCTCAACCAATCCGGTATTTATAAAATCAATTGCAGTAATTGCTCAGCTATTTACCTCGGTCAGACAGGAAGAGCGTTTCAGACACGTTTTAACGAACACATAAGGTCGGTTAGGCTGGAAAAAACCGACTCAAATGTAGCCAAACATTGTTTAGATTTAGGACACAAATGTTTTATTGAGGATATGGAAGTATTGCATATTTGCGACAAGGGTCTTAGGATGAATTTCTTAGAAGCGATGGAAATACAGACAGCCTTGGCTGATAATAAAATCTTAATAAATGAACAAACCGACTTATTTTCATCCCCACTGCTAAAACCATTTTAGGTCCCTAGTACAATTATGTTTTTGTTTAAGTATTAGTATATATAGTTGAAAATTGTATAATTTTTTGTATTACATTTTCGTCACCTGATGATGGCCTAATAAGCCGAAATGTACATCGTATTAATAAAATAATAATTTTGAAACAAAAAACCAAGAGTTGTGTGTTTATTTTTACTTTAATTTTGTATATATTTATTATTATTTAAGTTTCAGCTAACAATAAAACTATGTTCTCCATATATTTCTTATTTATTTAATACACCATTGCTATACCTAATCTATGCTAATCTAGTAACTATTTTTATAATAAATATTTGGTTATATTAATTTGTAATCTTGCTTATTATTGATAGGACAATACAATATTAATTTCATGTTTACATTTAAAATTGCTATGTCAAATAATTTTAAAAATATGCTACAGAATAAACAAAAATATATTCCAAGACCCTTGTAATCCGATAATCCGCAACCGGTGTGCAGTTTCATTATTTAAACTTGGGATTTTCGACTGCAACGTGCCGTTTATGTGTTCCGTTCACATCTATCCCATCCAAGTACAATAAGTTGTCATCCGCAAAAAGATACTATTTTTACTGATAAGTAATATATTTGGGAGGTTATTTATATACAAGATAAACAATAATGGCCCCAATACACTTTCTTGCGGAACACCCTACTAAACAAGAATAGCATAAGAGTACATATTATTGATTTTAATACATTGTTTTCTGTTAATTTGTTAGACAATTTTCAAAAAATTTAGACAGCAACTCTAGCTTCATTCACATCCATGATACAAACCTTTCATACATGCTCTTCTATTCTTACTACTTGGAAATTTTCGCTCACGAAAAACACTTTCTCAATCATACCACTTTCTCTACTCATCGGACGTTCACGCAAAATTATACCATTAAAATCATTCACACACACATATTTATTTAACCAAACGTTCATTAAACATTCGCTAAAAAGTAACCGAACCATCTTAATTGAAATAATAAATATACTGTAGCAAAATAGTGTTTAATTTAAACGTGAAAAACATCAGTTACTTCAAAAAGGTGTAGTTTTCAAACAAATTCAAATATTTCTATTTCACGTGCATGCCATATTTATTAAAAATATAAATAATAAAATATTGTAATAATGTAATGTTTATATTTCCAGAGTGAATCGGTGGCAAATGCAATATATAATTGTCATTGGTACGAATTTTCTCCAAATTTTTCACAAGATATTGTTTTCATGATGATGAGATCAAGCAAGCCAATTAAAGTTACGTCTGGAAAAATCTTTTCACTATCACTGAGCACATTCACGGATGTAATTTTTTTCTCAGTTTCTTTTTGAAATTAGTAAGATAATAAATCGTTTTATTTACAGCTTTTACGATTATCTTGGTCATATTTTACTGTACTTAAAAGTACACAAAGTAAGAAATAAATTTTACACTTGAATAATGTTTCAGTACAAATTTATTCCTAACATTTTTTTAATATTTCAATTATAACTTTAAATTATTAATATAACTTAACAACTTAGTAATTTAACTTAACTCAACAACTTAACTTAGCAGAGATTTACTTAGCAATTTTAGTGCTTGAAATAAATAATAATAACAGTTAAAGTAAAACTTTTTTAGCCGTGGTAATATACGTTTGCTTTAAGCAAGAAACATAAAGTAGAGATAGGAAACGTTTCTAATCATATGTATATCGTTAGTTTTTGGTTTGGTTCATACGCCAGTTTTAATTAAATTGAGTTATTGCTAATTTTGTCAATATTTGCTTGTTTTCTATCTATTTTAACAATCGTGGATGGTATAATTTTATTAGTTGCGGAAATTTAATTCTAATTGGTCCCCTATTTTTACTGTAAACAATTCAGTTCAGAAACTTTAAATATTATTTTCTCGAAAGTAAAATTTGTGGTATGGAACAAACAAGAAATTAACTGACGATGTATATATTTAACTTAGTAAACTAATGATATGTATTTATTAGATTATTATTATGTTATTCATCAATAAAATAAATTAATATTAAAACATTTTGTTAAATTTTATTTAAACCAGTTATATAATGCAAAATTTCTCATTTTGAACTACACACACTTGAAAATGACAACTGATTGTATTTAAATACAAAAACAACTAGCTTTCCCGTCGCGCGTTGCTGCAAAACTGCACAAAAATTCAGTATTTAAAAAATAACTTTCTCGTCGCGCGTTGCTGCGCAACTGCAGCTTTCCCGTTGTGCGTTGCTGCGCAACTACGCTGTCATTTGACATTTGCAAGTTAGCATTAAACATAATTTTTCAAATTTTTGAAAACCAAGATAAAATCGTAGAAAGATGAAACTTGCCTATTCTCAAATAGGGAATGAACCAATTAAAATAACATCACTCCCATCAAAATCGGTTCAGAGGTTTAGGAGGAGGTGCTGCAGAAACATACATACATACATACATACATACATACATACATACAAACATTTGTCAATTAGAGAGATGAATTTTTGCATTTCTAAATTTAACGTAGACTAAAAGAAATCTGCCAAATGTATAAAACAAATGCAAATCTTTTGAAATGCATAATTATTTAGTTTCTTGTAGACATATTATTACTAAAAATATAATATTTCACAAAAATATGCTTTATTTCAATATAGTATAAAATGTTTCACATGCACATCTCATGTTTTATTTTAAATCTTGAATCCTTGTGATGAAATTCTGAACAATTCTTTAGTTTTAAATATTTTTTTGTCAAATTATAATTTTTTTACTAGAAAAACATTAAATATTCTATAGCGTTACAGGTTTGTTCATAAAAAGTCTTAATATAAAAAAAAAATATTATTAGCGGATATATTGATTTATTTTTTTATTTACTTATTGTTGAAATAAACAATATTTTTGTATGTCACTTTGCACGTGAAATTTAAGAAATGCCTTCCATTGGTTAAAAAATATTAATAATAATAATAATATTTATTTCGTATATTTATATACAGATTCCCCAATTACATATATACAATTATGAAAATTATTATAGTTATATATACACATATTTAATATAAAATATTTTAATTATAAAATATAATAACATAATTATAGAATAATCGTAAAAGTATTTGTTTTACAGTAATCTTTTTTCTAATATTAAATATATCTAAATTACAACTTATAATAAGATTATTAACTATTTTTAACATTAAATTTAAAGTTGAAAACAAATTATTAATATTAAATACAATATGCCTAGGTCTTAAATTAACCGAAGGAACTTTAAATTGAATTGCGGACAGTAAGCCCAAATTAGACCACGCACAATCTGGATTACAAAATTAAGTAAAAATACTTCCCATTTTATATTATTTAAGGTTTGCAATTCAAATATTTGTAATAGATTGACATATGAAACTTTAAAAGCACCGACACGAAATGCTTTAAAATAAACAAACCGTAAAAGTTTTTTCTGTATTTTTCAATCATATCTGTATAAGTAGTAACTAAATCAGTATGCCACACTGTTGTAGCATATTCAAGTTTAGTACGTACTAAGCTATTAAATAAGTTAGAGTAGTTCCTCTAAAATCTTGGCCAAAATTAAAAATTACACTTAACATTCTGTATGCTTCACTACATATTGTTTTAATATAAGTAGTAAAATGATATTTATTATAGAAAATTATACCTAAGTCTTTAATTTAATTTAATATTGTAGTCATAGACAATATAACTATTTTTTCTAGTGAATGTGACCACTTTACACTTTGTAACATTGACTTGTAAATAATTATTTTTACAACAAATGTTAAGTGAATTCAAATCTTCTTGCAACAGATAATATTTATAAACCGAATCAATATCTAAACATAATTTAACATTATCCGTAAATAGTAAACATTTAGACTAATTTAAGCATCTAGGTTAATCATTAACGAACAATAAAAATAGAAAAGGTCCCAGTAATAAACTTTGAGGTACCCCTGACATAGGAATGAAGATCGCAGAATGAAAGCTATTGTAGCTTACAAATTGACCTCTGTCATGTAGATATGAGTAAATTAGTAATTTGAAGCCGTTATCTACTTGCAAAGGTACAATATAATTCGTAGTCTCAACTACCACCTACACTGTAAAAAAGTTGCTATTTTACATGAAAATCATAGTAAAAAAATTAAATATTATTTCAACAAAACCAATGATTTACATAAATTTTCCGTAAAAATAATATAATTTTGTAATTTTAGATAAAATAATTATATATTATATATGTTTTTTTTTACCGAAAAAGTAAGTAAACAAACAAAATATATATATTTTATATTTACACTATAAAAAAAATTAGTGAAATTACAGAAAAATAGTGGTAAATTTTACTATAAAAAATCTGTAATTTTATTTTTCTGTAAATATCCTGTATTTCTACCTCAAAATTTATAATAATCACATAAAATAAAAAAAAAATGACATAATAAGTATGTAAAATTGCTTACTTTCTGCAAATTGCATCACATAGTTAATGTAGAATTACGTTTAGCTGGTATAATTTCTTAAATTATGTAAAATTACAGCTTGTATATTAATATCTGTAACAATTTATCAAAATAATGAGACTTAGTACATATTTTGTGTAATAATACTAATAAAATATTTTAAGTGTAATTTTCATTCATTTCAAAATACATCCTTTATATAAATTTATAAATGTATGTAATTATACCAACAATAATATTACAGAACTAAACAAGTTTTAGCTATTTATGGAAAATTCCTGACAGCAAAGTTCTGTAAATTTACTAAAAGAGACTTTTCTAAAAAAAAAAACTGTAATATTCCATCCCTTGGTAATATCATATTACATAATGTTTGTAAACAATTATGAATAAAATTACAGCAGTTGAGTAATTATACCTAAGAATACTGGGCATCATAGTGTCTCAAGTTTGTAGATAAAATTACATATTTTTTTTTATAACTGTTTTTCACAAGGTTATGACTGTTTTTTACAAGATTATGAAGTTTTTCACAAGATTATGACTGTTTTTCACAAAGTTATGACTGTTTTTTACAAGATTATAAAGTTTTTCACAAGATTATGACTGTTTTTCACACGATTATGAGTGTTTTTCACAAAGTTATGACTGTTTTTTTACAAGATTATAAAGTTTTTCACAAGATTATGACTGTTTTTCACAAGGTTATGACGGTTTTTTACAAGGTTATGACTGTTTTTTTACAAAATTATGAAGTTTTTCACAAGATTATGACTGTTTTTCACAAGGTTATGACTGTTTTTTTACAAGATTATGAAATTTTTCACAATATAATGACTGTTTTTTACAAGATTATGTTTGTTTTTCACAAGGTTATGACTGATTTTCACAAGGTTATGACTGTTTTTCATTAATTCACTAATTATTTATCTTTTTACATAAAAATTATATATACATACATACATACATACACAATCACGCCATGTACCCAAAACAGGGTGTGGCACAAACTCTTTTCATCATCCCGAGAAATCAGTCGCCTCCAAACATTCCTATCCAGCACCAACAACTTTCGCACTTTCATCCACATTCATAATTCCTCCTCTTATCGCATGCTCTTTTATTCCTACTACTTAGAAACTTTCGCTCACGCAAGCCACTCTCTCAATCATACCAATCCAACTACTCATAATATTATAATAAAATGTTAAATATTAAATTTATTTCTTCAATTAAATTATATAAATTACATAATATTAATAAGTAATTGTTTTTGTGTGCGCAAGTTCCAGCCAATTACCTTACAAGCATTGAAAGCCGATGGAAGTATCGAAAAACAAGAACCTACAGCATGAACTGTAACATCATTTATCTATGACGGTATAATTACAATTTATTAAGTTAAAACGTGTAACCTAGAGCCTCGGCTATGCCTCTGCGTCCGAATATCATATAAATAACATCTAAACTCGATAAAAATGCTTTTTTTTCTACTCCTAGTAATATAATACAATATTTTTTTACATTTTTTATTTATTAGTTATTTTACTTTGTTAGCTATTATTAAAATCTGTGACCTTGCAGGACCCCCTTCCTCCTCCCCCTATTTGTAAAATATAGAAAAATATTGTATTTTTAGCAGATTTAGGTTTAATTTTGGTAATTTGTGCTTTGTTTTCAGGCTTAACAGGAAACACAATTGATTTTCATTTGAAAAAATGCAAACATACAGCAGCAAATTCTGCATGCGAGGTAAAATATATATATATATATATATATATATATATATATATATATATATATATATATATATATATATAGTCGATTCCGCTTAATTGGGACACATCGGGACTAGAGCATTTTGGCCCAATTAAGCGAATTTTACATAAAATTAAACAATCCATATTTTCCTTTTAATAATTTTATTTTCTAAATTCTTGGACAAAACTATAAACTACATATAACCAAAAAAATATAAACTTTTAAGAAAAAATAATAATAAATTTCAAAATAAAATGATAAATAGGAGAATACATTTTTAATTCAATGCAAAAATGTATGTCAAGTGTAGTCTGTTTTTTGTTTTTGTAACATTTCACTTCTAATTGATACATATTTGCTAGTTTTTTTTTTAATATAATTTTCCATCTTGTGAATCAAAAAGATATGAAGCGTATCATATTAAATTCTTTGTAAATATTTTTTCTTCTGAATATTTGTAACGTAATATGTACTGTGATCTTAAATTTACTGACCCAATTAAGCGGAATGTTGTCCCAATAAGCGGCTGCCCCAATTAAATGAAATCGTCTATGTATATATATATATATATATATATATATATATATATATATATATATATAAAAACGATTTTTGTCCAGTACTTAAAAACTATTTGACGTATCCTTATCATACTTGGCAGAAAGTGTAGGTACCGTACACCATACTAAATTATGTTAAACAAAAGTTTCTGGCTAGTGCCAGTGGCGTACAACAGGGGCAAGTGAGAGGTTGATCCTTTCTAAATTCTACGCCACTGGCGGAATTGTCATTTTAGCACAATTTTTCGATTCTCCGATACTTTCAGTATAAAAAACATACTCTTTCTTCGTAACGATAAAGTCACTATTTTTCGAGATATTTAAAGTTATTTATTTATGATTAAAATCTAGTGTCAAACTTCGCAAACTTTAAAGCACTTTATCTTTCTTATTTCAAATGGGAACCCCTATATATTTTTATATCATTCCATGCGAAATTGAAAAACAAACATTTTTTCTAATTACAACCCTATAGCAATTCCTAACATTTTACAAGTTATTCACCAAAAACTTATTTTATCAACTATTCTAATGGCAATTTTAATTGATAAAAATCGAAGGTGCCTTTGATAAACAATTAAAATTGCTATTGGAATAGTTGATAAAATAAGTTTTTGGTGAATAACTTGTAAAATGTTAGGAATTGCCACAGGGTTGTAATTAAAAAAAATGTTTGTTTTTCAATTCCGCATCGAATGATATAAAAATATATAGGGGTTCCCATTTGAAATAAGAAAGATAAAGTGCTTTAAAGTTTGCAAAGTTTGATACTAGATTTTGATCACCCTGTATAATCTGGATCAATAAAAACTTGGTTAACGAGACTACTAGACTTTACTTAATGACTATGTCCTAAAATTTTATTAACCAGATACTATTTGCGTTTTTTATTAATTTTTAAAGCCAGTGGTGCAAAACCGACTTTTTTTGGTTTTTATTTTTTTTCGCTGACTTCAACGAACCGACTTTAATAGAATTTTAGGAATATGTAGGCAACCATAAAAGACACCCAAATAAGTAAAAAAAAGTATAGCATGTAATTTAAAAAGATATATCATCATAGCGTAACACTTTATTGAGACACCCTGTATAATCAAAAATATTTTCCTGAAATAGACTCGGAGGTACAGAGAACGCCTGCAAAATATCAAAATCCTAACTTAATTAATAAATGAGCTACAGAAGACGGGAGGTGAGGTGCAGGACCCTGTATATACACAGTAAAAAAAAATAGAGAAATTGCAGTAAAAATATTAAAATTTTTAACATAATTCCCATAAATAATCGCATAAAATAAGTAAAAAATGACCTAATAAGTTTGAAAAATTGGCTTAGTTTCTACAAGTTTCGATTAATTTTTATTGCTTCTCTTAGCAATATGCTGTTAATATAGTACAGCAGTGACGTAGCCAGGGGGGGTGTTAAAAGGGGTTAAAACTCCCCCTCCCCAAGAACTTGAACGACCAAAAACATACGTATGTGAAATATGAAATATGTTATTTTCCTTTCATTTTTATAAAAATAATATCTATTGCTCTTTATTTTTTATACAGATTATAGTATTATCTTTATTGATTTATATTAGTAACCCCCGCCCTCAGTGGCTACGCCACTGTAGTACAGTATATCAAAATGTCAAATTTTAATATAAAATTAAACGAAACTTTATCTGAAAGCCTTTTTGTATAATAACAATATTTTTATTTCAATTTAAACCAATACAAATGATATGGGAAAATGTTAATGAAGGAAATGAAATACACATAAAATAATGTAGTACACTATAGTACATACATACACAATCACATGTACCCAAAAGGGTGTGGCACAAACTTTTTTTATCATCCTGTAATCAGTCTTCTCCAAACATTCCTATCCAAACAAGTAACTTTCGCTTCATGCACATTCATAATTCCTCTCTGATATATGCTCTTTCATTTCTACTGCACTTGAAACCTTTCGCTCACGCAAGCTCCAACTACTCATCGGACTGATTCACTGGGCAAACGTATACCATATCAAAAATCATTCAAATAAATCTTTTTAACAGCAAACGTTCATTAGACGCATTCGCTCAACATGTCCGAACCATCATAACTGACTAACACCCACTTTTGTTACAATATTTTTTTCAATTGCCCGCTCATCATACACTAATCGTATCTCGTATCCGATCTCTCCTATAGTTACACCCAGCTACCCCACGTAAAAATCTCATTTCCACAGCAGTCATTTTCCGTTTATGCTTTTGCAACCAAACCCAACATTCATTACCCTATACATCAACGTAGGCATCAAAACTGCATTATATATATATATATATATATATATACCGGGTGTTCGTTCGTTAAGTTCGTATGGGCGTTTAACATGTAATTTCGATAAATTGCGCTATACTACTTTCCCGAGTAAAATTCGAAGAAATACTTAGAATACTTTTCGATAGGGCATAAAAGGTTCTATTATTTAGTTTTTGCTTTAATTTGCTAGCATGTGCCGTTTGGGCGCTAGAATTTTTTTTTTATTTTTTGGTTTTTATTTTTTTTCTCAAAAACTATGAGGTGTAGGAAAATAAGCATAACATGGAAAAATGCGGAATAATGAGTACGGTAATTGAGTAAAAAAAAACCATTATTCTACGATGCATCGTTTAGTAGAAAAAAATTAAAAACTGAATTTTTGAAAATTTGACAATGGGGGACCCTTGGGATTTTTTCAAAATAAGACTTTTTTCAAAATTTACTCAAAAAAATTTGAAAAAATTTAGTAAAATAGAGAAAAAATTTAGCTATATAATAGATAAGTAGCTTTTTTCTCTAATTTATACTGATTTTGCAGAAAAAATTATTGAAAATTCTAAAAAACATTTTAGAATTTTAAATAATTTTTCCTGCCAAACCAGAATGTGGTAGAGAAAAAGTAACTAAACGATGCATCGTAGTGTAACACGATAAGCGGTTTGCATATATTTATTAACTTTACGGGAGCGTGCGTACAAGTAGTGATCAACAATTATTTATTTTAAGCTTTTATTAAATAATAACACAAAAACCAAATTACAGAAATATACAAAGAAAAAACGAACAAAAATAAGAATGACAAATATAAACTAAAGCGAATGTTACTACTAAATTATAATTAACAAATTCTAACAAATAACGCGATTCTAGAGGTCTCTGACACTCTAAGTGGACTTAAAAACGAACTTAACTAAAGCGAAGGCGAGCGTGAACTGAACTGATGCAACCGAGAGAAAAACATACTTTTCTCAAAAAAACTAAAATTTTAACTTTTCAAATAACAACAAAAATCTAAAATACTTCAAAATATTTCAAAGAAATATCTTGAAGTGGCCAAGTGGCTTGCCGTGAACCCTAATACATAAATCTGTCACTAGGTCAATTTTAACAGATACAAAATTACTTAGTTTTTAGAAATAAAGATCACAATAACCACATGGCCCAGAACTGTCTTGTTACATCGCCCTCCATTTAAATATAATTATATCAAATACATAGATATAATTATAACCAAATTTTACTTAAATTACCATGCACTTATCTAACGCGAACTATGATTTTCTTATATTTTACTTAAATGTCTATCTATGCAAACTAAATTTTATTTATCTGATGACACTTGCGAGCACACAACTGAACTAAATCATCAATCACCAAACTATGCACTTATTTCTGATTTCATAGCTGGGTGTCAGCAACGGCGGGCGAATCCAATGTTTTTTTCTTAAAATCTAACTAATTGCGTAAACGCACATGTAGGCACCGTAAATATTTTACTCGAACGTAGCGAAACTTTTTCTTTTTGAATAATTTACGTTTATTCTCGTTGAATTTGCCGGTGAAAATGTCAGCATTATTTACACAAATAGCTATAATTTCTAACATTTTTGCTAAACTTCCAACAATATAACTTACGTTGCGAAAAATCTCTGCGATAATCATGAAAATTTTGAAAAACAAACACAAATCTACAAATTGTATACTAACAGCGACGGTATCGGCGTGTTTGCTGGCGGTAGCGCGTCTGCTGGCGATACCGCTGGATACGGTGGCGAATTCGGTGTCTTTGCTGGCGGTGCTGCGGGACACGATGGCGGGTTCAGCATCTCGGCTGACGATGTCGTTCAATACGACGGCGGTTTCAGCGAGTTCGCTGGCGGTAGCGTTGGATACGGCGGCGGGTTCGATATCTCTGCTGGCGATGTCGTTGGATACGACGGCGGTTTTCGCGTTTTCGTTTGCGGTACTGCAGAGTACGATAGCGGTTTTAGCGTTTTCGCTAGCGGTGTCGTTGGATACGACGGCGGTTTTAGCGTTTTCGCTGGCGGTTTTAGCGTTTTCGCTGACGATGAGGCTGGACATTACGGCAGTTTCTTCATACACAGGTACGGAATTGAGATACGTAGTCTCAGCGTCTAATAAAGCCGTAAAGTTTATATTTGTCGCGGTAGCCGGTTTATATGCGGTATTTGCGTACCACGGTAATACCGAAATCGACACATTCTCATTTGTGTATATGGATGACCCACGAGCACTATCGGCCGTAGCACCATATATTGTCGCGTAATACATTTCACTATATTGTCGCGTAATACACTTCACTCGCGTTTTTTTTTTTTTCGAAATTTGCGTTTATGGTTGATCACTACTAACCCAAATAATTATTTAATCGACTGCGCCATTGTAACACGATAAGCGGTTTGCATATATTTATTAACTTTAAAGGAGCGTGCGTACAAGTAGTGATCAACAATTATTAATTTAATCTTTTATTAAATATAATACATAAGAACACAAATTACGAACTATACAAAAATACACAAAAAGCGAAGTGAAATATATATTAAATTACAAATATAAACTACGAACTAAACTAATAAACAATTAAGCGAATCTATAGCAACTAAAGCGATTCTCGAGGCCTCTGGCACTCGATGCGGACTTAACTTAAAGACGAACTTAACTAAAGCGAAGGCGAGCGTGAACTGAACTGATGCAACCGAGAGAAAAACATACTTTTCTCAAAAAAACTAAAATTTTAACTTTTCAAATAACAACAAAAATCTAAAATACTTCAAAATATTTCAAAGAAATATCTTGAAGTGGCCAAGTGGCTTGCCGTGAACCCTAATACATAAATCTGTCACTAGGTCAATTTTAACAGATACAAAATTACTTAGTTTTTAGAAATAAAGATCACAATAACCACATGGCCCAGAACTGTCTTGTTACAGTAGAATAATGGTTTCTTCACTCAATTACCGTACTCATTATTCCGCATTTTTCCATGTCATGCTTATTTTCCTACACCTCATAGTTTTTGAGAAAAAAAATAAAAACCAAAAAATAAAAAAAAAATTCTAGCGCCCAAACGGCACATGCTAGCAAATTAAAGCAAAAACCAAATAATAGAACCTTTTATGCCCTATTGAAAAGTATTCTAAGTATTTCTTCGAATTTTACTCGAGAAAGTAGTATAGCGCAATTTATCGAAATTACATGTTAAACGCCCATACGAACTTAACGAACGAACACCCGGTATATATATATAAGAGTATTTTGTTGCCTGTCAGCAGAGTATTAATTTAATAGTTGACCTGGGATCGAACCAGAGTCCTTCCGACAAGCGGAAGGACCCTGGTTCGATCCCAGGTCGAGGCGATATGAATTTTTTATTTTCAGATTATTCCTTTATGATTATATTTGAGTATATAGGTATATATATATATATATATATATATATATATATATATATATATATATATATATATATATATATATATATTAGCTGTATATATCAGGACGTACGTCCATGATCGTGCATACGGGGCACAGAAATTTAATGTCCAAAAAAAATAATTAAAATATTCCTAAATATAAACCAATAAAATTCAAACTAAATACAGCGCTGTGGCCCAAAAATCATCTATGTAAACATGACAAGACGTACGTCCATGATAGTACATAGGCGTGCATAGGCGTGCAGTTTAGCTTTAAATATTATGATTTTTATTATATTAATTAACTTCTAATTATAATTATTATTTGTTGTTTTGTCATGGAGCGCACTGGGAGCTGGTGCAGGAGATGCGGTCATCAGTTGAAGATGTGGTCGCAAAAGGAGAGAAGGAATATCTACGTGGTAGAGGTCGAATCAGAAATCGCAGAAATCAACAAAACCAAATATTTATTTTAACGATATCAATGAAGGTAGGATGAATTGTATTGTTTGCTTGTTTGTTTGACTGTTCGGTATAAATATTACGATTGATTTTAAATTAATTGTGTAATGAGATAGAGACTTGAAACTAAGAAATATATATATTTAGAACTCTAGATGACGATAATGCACAATATTAACTCGCTTTTATGTTTATTTGTTTGTTTTTCTGTTCGGTGTAAATTTTTGCAAATTGATTTTAAACTAACTGTGCAATGAGATAGAAAGACTTGAAACTTAGAAATGTAGCTCTCAGAAATCTGGATGACAATAATGCATAATTATTAACTAACTTTCTTGTTTGTTTGTTTGTATATCTGTTCGGTATAAATTTTTGCAATTTGATTTTAAACTAACTGTGTCATGTGAGTTAAAGAGACTTGAAACTTAGAAATATAGATTTAGAACTCTGGATGACGATAATGTACAAAATTAACTCGCTTTCGTTTTTGTTTGTTTGTTTGACTGTTCGGTATAAATATTACGATTGATTTTAAATTAATTGTAGGATGAGTTAGAGACTTGAAACTAAGAAATATATAGATTTAGAACTCTGGATGACGATAATGCACAATATAAACTCACTTTCCTGTTTGTTTGTGTGTCTGTTCGGTATAAATTTTTGCAATTCGCTTTTAAAAGTAAACTGTGCGATTAGATAGAGAGACTTGAAACTAAGAAATGTAGCTCTCACAACTCTGGTTGACGATAATGCACAATTTTAATTCAATTTCTTGTTTGTTTGTCTGTTCGGTACAAATTTTGCAAATCGATTTCTAAACTAACTGCCCCGATAAAAGCTAGAGAGAGACTTGAAACTTAGAAACTTGGCTCTCAGAACTCTGAACGACAACAATGTGCAATATTAATTCGCTTTTTTTGTTTGTTTATTAGTTTGTTTGTCTGTTCGGGTATAAATTTTTGAAATTCGATTTTACACTAACTGTCCCAATATGAGCTAGAGGGACTTGAAACTTAGAAATATAGCTCTCAGAACTCTGCAAAAAAAAATAACTAAAATTTTTAAAATATATTGTGGCTACATTATTTATCTGAGTTTGATGAAATTTTCACAAAAGATTCCTCTTGAGCCCACATACATTATATAATTTTAATGAAATACAGTAAAACCAACTTTCCGAGAAAAAAATTACTAAGATTTTTAATAATTCATTAAAACTATACTTTATTTATCCGATTTTAATCAAATTTTCACAAAACATTTTCTTAGTGCCCACATAAATTATATAATTTCAACAAAATACAGTGTTGCCAATTTTCCGAGAAAAAAATTTCAAAAATTTTTAAAATTAAATTTTGACTACATTTTGAATAACTATATATATATATATATATATATATATATATATATATATATGTATGTATGCTTGAAAGAATTAAATAATTTAATTATTGATACAATATTGCCAATTTTCCAGAAAAATGATTGAAAATGCCTATACTTTGTTTCTGTAATTTTGCAAGATAGATTCTTTTGTTTTCCATGCATAATAATTATAAAATTTAATTTTTTAAATAATTCTGTCTCCCTCGGGAACTTTCGGTAAAAAAAATATATAAAATTTGTATTTCTATTTCTTATTATATGGTGTTAATATCAAAATGGTCTATATATGGGTTTACCCATTCATCTAATTCTTAATTTTGTTTTCAAAGTTATTTATTATTTATTACTCATGAGTAATATTTTGTAATATAATTTTGAATACAGGTATTATACGTATTTTGTAAACAATATTATATTTTAAAATTACATAGCAGTTGAGTAATTAATTACCTGTAATTTAGAAATACTGAGCGTAATAGTTGTCATATGATTTATAGATAAATTTACATCATTTTTACCAGTTTGACTGCAAGGAAAAGTGGTATAGCGTTTGGTACGGTGTCTGTAACATTAGCAAAAACAAAGAAATTGTGTATAGAAATCCTTCATGTAGTCTCTAAATTACAAATCCAAATTTAGTTTATGTGGGTGTATGGATGTGCGTCGTCAGCTCGCTTGCTCGCTCGCTCGGTCGTCAGTCAAAATTTTGTGATCGCAAATCCTCCTAGACGGTTCAACCGATTTTAATTAAATTTTCAGAATAAATTTGTCTAGTACCCAAGATAGGGTCATGTGGTTTTAGTTTTTTCCAGGAAAAAATTATTAAAGATTTTAAAAATTAATTATGGCCATGTTATTTAATTTTCACAAAATATTTTCCCAGTATTCATATAGTTTATGTAATTTTAACAAAATACAGTATTGGCAACTTTCCGAGAAAAAATTACTAAAATTTTTAGAAATTTGTTATGAATTTTAATCGTTTTTAATCAAATTTTTATAAAAGATTCTCCTAGTGCCTAAATAAAATATGCAATTTTAAAACATACAGTGTTGCAAACTTATCGAGAAAAAAATCAGAAAAATTTTAAAAATTTATTGTGGCTACATTATACATAAATTATAATTTTAATAAAAATATTGTGTTAGCAACTTTCCGAAAAATGTCAAAGTGGTCTATATATGGGTTTACCCATATACTTTTAATCTTGTTAATTAATCGTCCTTGTATAAAACGAATCTATTATAACATTTGAATAACGTTTTATTTTTAAATATAAGGTAAACAAAAAACATGTAAAAAAAATTGTATAATTTTTTATCAATAATTTATTAAATATTTTACTTTAAAATTGACACTTATAAATAATAACGATGCCAAGAAAAAAATAGATGTATTGATTATTTTTACAATAGTAACCTTATTTGGTTTCAAAGATAGATAAATAATTTTTATGGGAAGTTATTTTTTTTTTTTGATCTGATGACAAAGAGCGTTTATGTTCATCGAAACGTCTTGTTTTTATATAAATAATTAAAACAGAATCTAATCTTAAAAAAACAGTTTTTATTTGCAAAATTATTATATTTGATATTAAAACATACATTAACCTTATTATGTTTCGAAGATAGTTAATTAATTTTTATGAGAAGTAATTTTCTTTTGATCTGATGACGACGAGCGTTTATGTTTGTCGAAACGTCTTGTTTCAATATATATATATATATATATATATATATATATATATATATATATATATATATATATATATATATATATATATATATGTCACTGTAAAAACTCGAAAATTGGTGAATCCTAAGATAGACGCGTTAAACCTAGGATTTATCAATTAGATGTAATAAATGCACAAAAAATGGTGTCAGTTATTTAATTTTGGGATTTTACCAAGCCAAAGTGGTCAGGTTAGGTTAGATTAGGTTAGTTAGTTAGTTAGTTAGTGGCGTGGCAGAAGTCCGAAATTATATTGATGATACATTTTTTCGTAGTTTTACCACATGAAATTCATAAATCCTAAGTTTAGCGCGTACATTCTAGGATTTACTGTTTTTCGAGCTTCTACGGTAACATAACATATGCATGATAGATATTAAAAAATAAATATTTTGTAGAAAAATACAATATATATTAAGATAGAATAATCTATTTATTACAAAATACGCATGACACAATAAAATTATTATCAAAAATTATATAAAAATACGGACAGCATTTTTTTAAGCACTTTTTTTGTACATTTTTAAATCTTATAGGCCATAGTATGAGGTATTCATTGCTATAAAAGCGTTTACTTAAGGTGAGACACCACCCCCTGACATTTTCAAAAAATCCATTTTTTGTTTACATTTTTGGAAAGCTTATAGAATATTTAGCTAAATTCGTGTTGTGAAATTAGAACTTACAGTGAGTTTTACAAACCACCGAACATGTCTACCCGAAAAAAAATTCCCAAACTTAACTTACAATGTAAAAAAAATTTTACAATGAAAATCATTGGACACTTTGTTGCCAACGATAATCATTGTAAATTTACAAAAAAATGTATTTTTACAAAAATTATTTTTATATGTAAAATTACAATTAAAATATCTAACACATTTTAATATTACATTTGCTAAGTAAATTTACATAACTACTTGTAATATTTCCACTTTTTAAACTAATTATTACATTTGTGAATGTAAATATTACATTTATGCGTACATATTTACATTAATAAATGTAACAATTACATTTATTGTTGTAAATATTACATTTATCAATATAAATATTACATTTATTAATGTAATTATTACATCTACTAATGTCATTATTACATTTATAATTTTTTACATTTTTATATAAACTATTTGTATAATTACATAAAATAAGTATTCAAATGTAAAAATACATAAAAATTGTAAAATTCAAATATTAAAAAATTTCTGTAATATTTACAGATTTTAGTAAATTTACAAAAAACAAAAAATTACAGTGAAATTCACTGTAAAATTACCATGATTATCATTGTAAATTTACATCAATTTTTTACAGTGTAGTTTCAGATAATTTATAATGGTGTCTTCCCCCCGTAAATCTAATGTAATTATTGTAGTAATTCGTATAATTTTTTACCACTTTGACTGCAAGAAAAAGTGGTATAGCGTTTGGTACGGTGTCTGTAACATTAGCAAAAAAAAATACAATTTGTATATAAATCTTTCATAATAGCCTCTAGATCAGACGAATCCACAAACTTAGTTTATAAGTGGGTGAATGGATGTGAGTCGCAACTTCTCCTAGACGGGGTTTAACCGATTTTAATGAAATTTTCAGAATATATTTGTCTTAGTACCCAAGATAGGGTCATGTGGTTTTAGTTTTATTCCAGTGATGCCATAACTTTCCGAGAAAAAAAATTACGAAAGTTTTTAAAAATATATTGCGGCTACATTATTTATCCGATTTTGATCAGATTTTCAGAAAAGATTTTCTTAATGCTCCCATTAATTATATAATTTTATTAATATCCAGTGTTGCCGCTAACTTTCCGAGAAAAAAATTACTAAAGTTTTTCAAAAATTTATTCCGGACATGTTATTTAACCGATTTTACTCGAAATTTTGCACAAAAAATTCTCCTAGTACTTATTATAATTTATGTAATTTTAACAAAATACAGTGTTGCCCCAACTTTCCGAGAGTAAAAAATTACTAAAATTTTTTAGAAAATTCATTATGACCACTTTATTTAACTGGATTTTAATCAAATTTTTATAAAAGATTCTCCTATAGTGCCTAAATAAATTATGCAATTTTAACAAAATACAGTGTTGCCCCAACTTATCGAGCGAGAAAATTTTTTAAAAATTCATGGTGGCTCCATTATTTATTCGATTTTGATCAAATTTTCAGCAGAAAAATTTCTCCTAGTGCCCACATAAATATTATAATTTTAATAAAAATATTGTGTTACCAACTTTCCGAGAAATGTCAAAGTGTTCTATATAAATATGGGTTTACCCATATCTACTTCTAATCTTTTTAACAATTATTTATCGTGTGCAAAATACTAATTAGTCATCACACCCACAACAAATATTAAGAAAAAAATCACAGCAATCGCTACAATCGCTTAGATCAAAGTCATCAAAACAACTGTCATCATTATCATCGCTTTTCTTCTTTTTCTTATCTTTTTTCTTCTTATTTTCCTGATTTTCATTTTCTTTATCGGCAAAATTTTTCTCTTCATTATTTGTTGTTAAGGCAACGAGAAGCACAAGCAAACCGAAAATCACAATTGCAACCATAAAAACTGTATAGATGTAGATATTATCAATAATTAGACTTGGTTGCGATTTCATTTTGCAAATATTTCTAGAAAATTTCGAAATTATAATAGATATGTTATTAATAACAAAATTAATAATACATACCTTGCAAATACAGTTGAGAAATATAAAATCTCGAATAGAAGACACAAATGTTTGGTCCTTTTTATTTGACAAGAGTTTGCGAACTATCTTTTATTTCTACATTTTATCTAGTTTCGGATTTTCCTGTGACGTAGAAAATCAATAATTTCCTAACTGTCTGGACCACCAGTGGTGTACATAATAAGGGTCCGCGACATTTTGCCGCCGGATTTCATCGAATTATCTCTTCTTTTGTTTTCTACCGAAAGCTACAGTGTGTAAAGTGATGAAGTTTCCTATAAGAAAAAAAAATTAATATGAGTTTTGGGAGAAAAACTTATATCTTTATAAAAAATTTTGCTTCTATAAAACCCCGAATAGTCAACTTGATATTATGTCGAGTTGTTGATTTTAAATATGAGTAAGTCCGAATCAGTTACATCAGTATCGTGTGAAAAATGTTAAAAATATTTGTCATACAAGAGACTTACTTTTAATTATTATTATTATTATTAAGTTGCCAAAATATAATATAAACAAGTAATTTATGGGTAACACGATACTGATGTAACATTCGGACTTCGTCATATTTAAAATCAACAACTCAACGTAATATCAAGCTTTTGATTTTATCTTAAGCGATTACTGGATTTTTCTTTGACTATTCGGGATTTTGATAAAAACAAATTTTTTTATAACAAGATTAGAAGTATATGGGCAAACCTATATATAGACCACTTTGACATTATTACATAAATGATAAGAAATAGGAATAAAAAAATTTTTCACCAAAAGCTGGCAACATTGTATTTTGATAATATATAATATTATAAGCGCTAAGGAAATCTTCTGTAAAAATTTGATTAAAATCGGATAAATAATGCGGGCATAACAAATTTTTAGAAATTTTTTATTGTTTTTCGGAAAGTTGGCAACACCGTATTTTAATAAAATTATAATTTATGTGAGCACTAGGAGAAACTTTTCTGAAAATTTTATTAAAATCGGATAATAAATAAATAAATAAATTGTAAAATTATGGGAAAAAAATTTCAAAAATTCATGTCAATAAGGACGTAATATCTCTGAAATTGTAAATTTTAGCGAAAAATGTATAGAATACTTTTCGATAGAGAAAAAACACGCTACCTAAGATAGTACAGGTTAAATTTTTTAAAAACTTACCATTGAAAAAATATAACCTAAAATACGACAAATTACAGAAAAACATATCAATATGAACGTAATATCTCTGTAACTATAAGTTTCAGCGAAAAATTTATAGAGTACTTTTCGATAGAGAAAAACACTCTAGATAAGATAGTATAGGATAGATTTTTTAGAAACTTACCATTGAAAAAATATAACCCAAATTACAAAAATTTATACAAATATTTATTTTAATAATTTATACTAAAATATCCCTTCTATACTGATAATATATTTAATTAATTC
The DNA here is from genome assembly GCA_963966155.1 of Clivina fossor. Lineage (NCBI taxonomy): Eukaryota > Metazoa > Arthropoda > Insecta > Coleoptera > Carabidae > Clivina > Clivina fossor. Next base: position 9,326,088 of record OZ014554.1, read on the forward strand.
ATAAAATTATTTTTACAAATACCAATACAATAATAATGAATTAAAATATATTTGTTTTTTTTTTTACAAATTTAATTCGTTTAACAAAAACGAAAATTACTGTTAGTATTAGAGCAATTCCAGCTGCGATACGAATTATAACATATAAAGAATTCATACATCTATCTTGAGTAAGTTGATCATGTATATGGTAGGATTTGTAATTATTTCAAATCTTGAAGAACTGTTTAACTATGTTTCTTCATTACGAACAGACAAATGTATAGTATAAATAAATATTGAATAATAATGTTAAATACTAAAGCAGTTATGTACAGTTTATAAGTTGTTCATTACGAAAATAGATAAATTACGTAGTTCTTGTGAAACATAGCAATACAAATTATAATTATAAATATACTATATTAAAAATAATAATTATAAATATACTATATTAAAAATAATAATATTATGATTTTCATTTACCTACTTACTTCATTCACTTACAAATTTTCTTCACAAATAGTGTCACAAGAATCAATCACTGTTATTTCGACAATGTTTCATAACAAAAGAGGGATGCAAGGGATGAAATAGAGTGTATTTCTTGTATTTTTCTACCCTACCTCGCTCCCCGCACTTTCGAAAAAATATACACTGAAATATAGTAATATATTATATTAATATATATTATATTATATAACTATATATAATTATTATATTTCAATGAAAATAAACCCTCTTACGTCATCGCCCCGGAATCGTATAACAACTTTGGATTGTTTACGGTTTGAGACGGAAGGTGACAAAGTGTTGTGAACGCGCGTTACGGGACCGGGACGTTTTGCCGCCGCCGTTTTGCCGCCGGACATTTTGCCACGGACGTTTTGCCGCCGCGACATTTTGCCGCCGCGACATTTTGCCACCGGGACATTTTGCCGCCAGGCAAGTATTAGGCGTAGCTTTCGGTAAAAAACAAAAGAAGAGATAACTCGATGAAATATTGGTTAGGTTAGGTTAGGTTAATAGGTTGTTTGTAGTTGTTTGCCTTCTACGCCTAATACTTGCCTGGCGGCAAAATGTCCCGGCGGCAAAATGTCGCGGCGGCAAAATGTCGCGGCGGCAAAACGTCCGTGGCAAAATGTCCCGTGGCAAAATGTTCGGCGGCAAAATGTCGCGGACCCGCGCGTTACAGGGCGAGGTCCAGAACTCGCGCCCGGCTATATACTTTGTAATAAATTGAGAACTATAGACTCTAGCACTGTAGATACCGAAAAACGTTAGCATTAGGGATATCTTTTCTGAAAATTTGATTAAAATCGGATAAAAAATTTTCTCGGAAAGTTGGCATTACTGGAAAAAACCAAAACCACATGACCATCTTAGGCACTAGACAAATTTATCATGAAAATTTCATTAAAATCGGTTGAACCGTCTAGGAGGAGTTGTGGCCACAAAATTTTTACTTACGACCGAGCGAGCGAGCTGACGACGCACATCCATACACCCACATAAACTAAGTTCAGATTCGTCATCTAGAGGCTATATGAAGGATTTCTATAAACTAATTTTTTTTTTGAAAATTTTACAGACACCGTACCAAACGCAATACCACTTTTGCTTTGCAGTCAAAGTGGTAAAAATAAATCGTGAAAAGAGAGCATTTTTAAAAGCATCATTATAGTAGCTACATAATTTTTAATAAAACTCGCAACTAAAACTCGATATTTAAATTCTGTTAAATAAATCTGTCAGATATTAACTAGAATTTGTACAAACAATGCGATTTAAATTACGTCACTTTCATGCGACAAAAAACAAACATTTTAATATGTCTAAAGTTTATGTTAATTGTGTTTTATTTCTCTGTATAATTTAAAAGGACGGGGCACACACTTTTTTGTTTTTCATAAAATCGATTTTTATTTTATTTCGTATTCTTATAGAATTAGGTTTCAAGAATTAGAATCACGAAGCCGTATGTCGAAATTTTAATAATTACAAAAGTTATTGCGCTTTTTGTTGCTGAACGTCAATGCTATGTGAGCTTATTCTGAAACTTTAGGCATTTTTCTCAAAATTAATTTTTTTTGTCCGTTCCAAAGATCAAATCTCATGAACAGAATAATCAATATGTTTGGTTTTTTGCCCGTTAAAAAGCTAATAAAATTTGGTATCGTTTGACCCAGGCTTTTTCAGAAATGTTTATTTTTAATATTTTTAAAACATAAAAAAAAAAAACAGGAAACGACGTCAAAAATCGATCCTTTTCTTTCAGAGTCCGCCATTTTGCGAAAAAATTGAATTTTCGAAAAAAAGATGGGCCAAACGTTGGGGAATATATTTAACTTCAATAATCCGTACCAATGTTTGATTCAGATAAACGTTAACCGCTGCATTGCGAATATGGTCTACGGGAAGTATTGTTGGGAAGTTTGGGGGTTGGGGAAGAGGGTAAAAAATCTGACAAAAAAAATTCAATAATGGATCTATGTTATGCAAAGAGTCGCATTGTTCTAGACTAGACCTTTCCTTTATAGTTAAAAAAAATTATGAAAATAGGCTACTTTTAGACGAAAAAAAGGTATATGGCCCCTTTGATAAATTATCTAAAGTAATGAAAATACTATTTGGAATTCTACAGGTTGAAAAATATGTAAATAAATAATAATTAAAGAACAAGTGCCAAGTACTAGATTAGAAATATATGGGTAAACCCATATATAAACCACTTTGACATTTCCCGAAAAATTGGCAACACTGTATTTTAATAATATTATAATTTATGTGGGCACTAGAAGAAACTTTTCGGAATATTTCAGCAAAATCGAATAAATAACGTAGCCGCAATAATTTTTTTTAAAAATTTGTCACTTTTTTCTCGATAAGTTAGCAACACTGTATTTTGTTAAAATTGCATAATTTATTTAGGCACTAGGAGAATCTTTTATGAAAATTTGATTAAAATCGGTTAAATAAAGTGATCATAACAAATTTTTAAAAATTTTAGTAATTTTTTTCTCGGAAAGTTGGCAACACTGTATTTGGTTAAATTACATTATATGATTACTAGGAAAATCTTTTGTGGAAATTTGAGTAAAATCGGTATAATAACATGGCCATAATATATTTTTTAAAATTTTAGTAATTTTTTTCTCGGAAAGTTGGCAACACTGAAAAAACCAAAACCACATGACCATCTTGGGTGCTAGACAAATTTATCCTGACAATTTCATTAAAATCGGTTAAACCGTCTAGGAGGAGTTGCGGCCACAGAATTTTGACTGACGAGCGAGCGAGTGAACGAGCGAGCGAGCGAGCTGACGACGCACTACACACATACACTCACATAAACTAAGTTCAGATTCGTCATCTAGAGGCTATATGAAGGATTTCTATACACAATTTTTTTTGTTTTTTTGAAAATTTTACAGACATCGTACCAAACACTGTACCTCTTTTTCCTTGCAGTCAAAGTGTAATTTAATTTTTGTGATGTTTGACCGTTGGTATATATTGATTACTGATTAGAATTAGTTTTATTGTTTTGTAACTGATGATAAAAACTTAGCTTTCGAAGTATAAAAATGGCTATTTAGAATTATTGTTTCTCAGTAATAGAAATAGAAAAGCATGTATGATAGCTAGAAACTAGAATTACTTGCCTGGTTGAATGTTTGGAGAAAATCAATTTCAAGATATTGGAAAGAGTTTGTGCCATAACCTTTTGGGTACATGGTGTGATTGTATATATATAAATATATATATATATACAATATACATATACATATACAGGGTGCGGCCAAAGTATTGAAACGGTCAAATATCCCGAGAAATATACATCTAATCGAAAAAAAAATACTTCTTTAATATTTTTAAAACAAGATTAGAAGTACATGAGTAAACCACTTTGACATTATCACATTATCACCGAAAGTTGGCAAACTTGTATTTTGCTAATATATAATATTATAGGTGCTAAGGGTATATTCAGTAAAATTTTATTAAAATCGGATAAATAATGCGGGCATAACAAATTTTTTGAAAATTATTAATTTTTTTTCGGAAAGTTGGCAACACCGTATTTTAATAAAATTATAATTTATGCGGGCATTAGGAGTAACTTTTCTGAAAATCAAAATCCGATAAATAATGTAGCCACAATAAATTTTTAAAAACTTTACTTATTTTTTCTTTCGGGAAGTTGGCATCACTGGAAAAAACCAAAACCACATGACCATCTTGGGCACTAAATAAATTTATCCTGAAAATTCTATTAAAATCGGTTAAACCGTCTATAAGGAGTTGCGGCCACAAAATGTTGACTGACGACCGAGCGAGCTGACGACGCACATCCATACACCCACATAAACTAAGTTCAGATTCGTCATGTAGAGACTATATGAAGGATTTCTATACAATTTTTTTTTTTTTTTGAAAATATTACAGACATTGTACCAAACGCTATACCACTACGGTGTCTGTAACATTAGCAAAAAAACAAAAAACAATTTGTATAGAACTTCTTCTCTATAGCCTCTAGATCAGACGAATCCACGAACTTAGATTATAAGTGGGTGTATGGATGTGCGTCGTCAGTCAAAATTTTGTGATCGCAACTCCTCCTAGACGGGGTTCAACCGATTAGAATGAAATTTTCAGGATAAATTTGTCTAGTGCCCAGGATGGTCATGTGGTTTTGGTTTTAAAAGTAATGCCAAGTTTCCGAGAAAAAAATTACTAAACTTTTAAAAAATTTATTATGGCCATGTTATTTAACCAATTTTACTCGAAATTTTCACAAAAGATTCTCCTAGTAATCATATAATTTAGGCAATTTTAACAAAATACAGTGTTGCCAACTTATCGAAAAAAAAAAAATTTTTTTTTTCAAAATTCATTGTGGCTACATTATTTATTCGATTAGTATCTTCTAGTGCCCACATAAATTATAATATTATTAAAATACAGTGTTGCCAACTTTCCGAGAATTGTCCTAGTGGTCTATATATGAGTTTACCCATATACTTCTAATCTTGTTATTGATGTGTTTTGTGAAAGGCGAACGAATTTACAAAGAAAATGAAAAAGAGAAACTATTGATCTGATAAAGCTGATAATCTGATATGAATGCTGAATGCAAATGCCGATTGCAAATGGGCGATAAAAATAAATTGGCGATAATTTGCATAACAAGGGAGCATCTCGTTGCAACGAATTTTTTTCGTGTGCATCATAAGTGACTTTAGTTGTTACATCCGCAATATTGGGAGTCGCGTCCCAAGGGCGAACAAATACGAGTCCCTGGTTGTTCGGGCGCTCGGCCGCTAGCTCAGTGAAGAAGGGGGTGGTTCCTAAGCTTAAACTCTGCTATCTACGTGAGACCGATATAATTTGAATATAGAGGGCGCCACGTGGTTGTTCTGGAGATTCGGTGACAACCACGAAAACCGATATTATTCGTCCTCGAAGAATCCTGAAAAGGAAGACGAAGGGACGAAGAAAGTCGAACGCTAGGCTAAATGATATAACTATATATTTAAATTAAAAATACAACAATTACGATGATAGTTAAATTGCGTTCAAATAATACAAGTGAGTACACTGATGGAAGGATTTTTAACTCGCGCGAGAACAACAATTAGAATCAGTATGATAGAATGAGCCCTCCGTAGGGGTAGTAACGTCCTAGCCGAATATAGGATCGTAGTTGCCGTGCAACCAATAAGTAAGTTTTACGCGCGCTACCTGAAGCTGTGAGTGATTGGCCAACCATGCGCAGTATTCAGACGCCGACTAATATATTAATATCGTCCTAAATTCGTAGTTCAGCTACTAACGCCACTCGAGACGAAATAACAACTGAATAGATTCAATAAATTACTCGCGTGAGCTTTACAGTGATAGTAACAGCTATTAGTGGTTTTTCAGATTAACTAACTCGATTATTGAGCGATTAACGTTCAGTAAACGAATACTAAATGTTTTTCGATTTAACTTAATGATTCGACAATTATATTAATAAAACAACTAATTAATTTAACTAAAGCTTATCTCGTATGGTATCCGTCTTCTTCCGATGTATTTCGAACCGTTGTCGTCCACAACAGCACGCCGTTCGACCCTTCAGATGAGAGATTGGCTGATGTAAATCTAGTCCAAGCACGTAGGTCCAATAACTGCTATCAATCCGGAGAAGTAACGCCAACAACGTAAAATAGGAATAACGGTACCATACAATTAAATAGAACGGAAGGTAAAACCAAAAATCCAAAATGAAAACGAAAACGAAAAGTCCAAAGAAAGAAAGACCTGAAAAGAGGTTGTTAATACGATTGTTTCACAAGAGGTGTGTGTGTCGAAGTAGACACAGTTTTAAATAATGTTTTTATAATAACTGAGTATTTAAAAGATAATATTCCAATAATAACATATAATTTCAAACAATAAATCTGATTTAGAAAAGTTTGCAAACACGTGCTTCGACATACCTGAGTTGTTATGCGGCCTATCGTATTTGTTCACCGACGATTTGTATTTATAAATCCGGGAATTCCCCGTGGACAACACAGTGTCCTAGTGCTGATAATATTAGCAGCCTATGTCCCCAATACGGGCGTTAAATTTTCCTCCAACACCAGAAATATTTCGACACAGAAATAAAGAAAATTATAACTTGGCTACGTTCAGCTACGTACAACCGACAAACAATGAATGAATAAAATTTTGCCTCAATACCTGTCGACATTGGTCGGAGCGCGTTAAAATATATGAAAATATAGTTCGGCAACCCATGCTTGCACTCTTGTATCGCCCGTTGCCGAAATGTAGGCAATAAAATAGCGATATGAAAATCTGACCCGTAACATAGTGTAGAGGCCTGCAGTGGCGTAGCCAGAAACTTGTCATGAGAAGGGGGGGGGGGTTACTAAAGAAATACATACATACATGCATACACAATCACGCCATGTACCCAACAGGGTGTAACACAAACTCTTTTCATCATTCCGAAATCAGTCGCCTCCAAACATTCCTATCCAAACAAGCAACTTTCGCTTCATCCACATTCATAATTCTTCCTCTCACAGCATGCTCTTTTATTCCTACTACTTGAAAACTTTCGCTGCAAGCAAGCCACACTCTCACTCATACCACTCCAACTACTAATCGGACGTCCACCTGCAAACGTATACCATCAAAAATCATTCAAATAAATCATTTTAACAGCAAACGTTCATTAGGCGCATTTGCTCAAGATGGCTCCGAACCATCTTAACTGACTCTAACACTTTTGGAAGAACCAAAAACCGGTTCGAAATATCGATGAATTGAAGCAATAAAATAATATTAACAGATGTAAAAAAGGAATTGTGTATAAATTAATTTCCTTTCCTTAAATTGATGACTGCATACCTGACTAACAGATTAAATTAATTACTATCATACACAGTCGAAAAAAACGAAAAAATCTATATTTATATAGGGGGTATTCGTTCGTAAGTTATATATATATATATATATATATATATATATATATATATATATATATATATATTCTCATTATTAATTATTAAAACTACTAAATAATTGGTATTTTTCCAGCATTCTACCAGCGAATCTCTGCTGGGCGATAATGTACCGGGTGTTGCAAGATCCACAATCGATGAAAACCTTCAAGGGCTCGCACGAAATTGCAGCAGCATAAAAATTAATTAAATGTTATTTGTATATTTGTATGCTAGAGAAAATCTCCTACAACGGGAAAATCATACTAATTCACCTAATTGTTATGCTTACGATTTATTTAATATTGGTGTTGTGTCTTTATTTATTATTAGTTTAACAAACAAACAAAAATTACAATATTTATAAATCACAATATTATATTATTTATTTATAGATATAGTCGATACAAGATAAAAAGATAGGTACGTGCCTAGTGAGAAAAATTGATGACGTCCCTATCTTTTTATCTTGTCGCTACTATACATATATACATTTTTCTAGAATTGTGCAAAGATAAACACACTGTAAAACAATGTAATATTAAATAGTTTTTTGTAGTAAAATACTATAATTGTTTACGTAATATTACATTTTTATGTTAAAATTACTTTAATATTTATTTGTTTACAGTGCTTGCTATCAGAGCCGTATTTATCTCTTTCGAGGCCCCAGGCGCAATTGAAATATGAGGCCCCCTGCAGATATTCTTCAACTGAAAAGGAATTGTCAGTGGAAAAAAATTAGTTTTTGTCCTATTATTATTATATGAAAATGTTTTTAATTTGTTTAAATTGTTTATACATTGGTATTAGATAAAAAAAATCAGCAAAATCAAAACAAAATAATGTATATTTACATAAAGAAAAAAGAAAATACACACATGGCTATAAATATAATAATAATCTTAAATAAACTTTTTACGCGCTTTTACCTTAGCAAACGTATCAACAATATCATCATAATTGATAGATTTTTGTAACTCCGTTTCAATAAACAATAAGCTTAAATTACACAATTTTGATGTAAACTATTTCTCAAATAATTTTTAATAATTTTTATAAATTTGTACATTTCGAGAGGATTCGTAAGATTTTCTTGTTTCGCAAATTTTTAACATTGCATAAATTCTTTGAAAACAAGTAGCAACTAGCGGGTAGAGAGAAAATAGTCCCTTTTGTTACAATAGCCAGATAGCCATCCTACTTAATATGCAGGTTTTTATTATCTTATTGACAATGACAACACCAGTACCTCAACATTAGAAACGTATTGAAATATAATTTACTCGTAAATTAAAACTAGAAACTAGAAATTCAAATATAATTTTCAAATTGATCTCAGTGACTGATATCTGATTTGAAATCTGAGGCCCCTTAGCTACGAGGCCCCAGCGTGCGCCTCATGCGCCTGTGCATAAATACGGCTCTGCTTGCTATTTTGTTGTTTTTTTGCAATATTATTTGCGGGTGACTTGATTTTTGTTTGTGTATAAATATGTAAAATTATTGTACTTGTTGAAACACAATAAAATTTTGCGTTGTTATATACGTGTTTTTGTGTTTATTTATTTTGTTATTACCACTTTGACTGCAAGGAAAAAGTGGTATAGCGTTTAGTACAGTGTCTGTAACATTTAGAAATTTTTTTTTTTTATAGAAATCCTGCATTAGTTTATAAGTGGATGTATGGATGTGCGTCGTCAGTCAAAATTTTGTGATAGCAACTCCTCCTAGACGGTTCAACCGATTTTAATAAAATTTTCAGGAGAAATTTGTCTAGTACCCAAGATGGTTATGTGGTTTTGGTTTTTTCCAGTAATGCCAACGTTCCGAAAAAAAAGTTACTAATGTTTTTAAAAATTTATATTGGCTACATTATCTATCCGATTTGGATCAAATTTTTAGAAAAGATTTTCCTAATGCTTTCATTAATTATATAATTTTATTAATATCCAGTGTTGCCAACCCAGCACCTAACCTTTCACTCGACTTTTTATTTTTACTAGGCGATAAAGTACATTCGTATATAACAATAACATGAATTAGAAATATTAGGGCAGTTTGTTTTAATCGTATCATTTTGATAATGTAAAAGAAATCGTCGAAATTAACAATAAAAAGCAATATACCGGGTTTTACTAGGTTGAGCACAAAATCGTAATGCCTAAACTAATAAAAATATTATCGATAAAAAAGAAAACTATAATTTTAGTACCATCTATATAGTAACGTTTGTACTATTTACAAGTCAATAAAAAGAAAACTCTAATTTTAATGCCATCTATATAGTAATGCTTGTACTATTTACAAGTCGATAAAAAAGAAAACTATACTACTAGCGTTATCTATACGAGTAATGCCGAAACTATTAAAGGCACTGTCGATAAAAAAAGAAACTATAACTTTAAAGCCATCTATATAGTAACGCTTGTACTATTTATAAATCAATAAAAAAAAACCATAATTTTAGTACTATCTATATAGTAACGCTTGTACTATTTAGAAATCGATAAAAACTTTTATATATATGTGACAGAATTTTTATTGAAGTTTACAATATATATATATATATATATATATATATATATATATATATATATATTATAAAAAATCAAATTTTTTGTACACGTATAACTCTTTCACATATCCGATTTTTACAATCATAATAAATCTATAACATTATAATAGCAAATTTGTATATTAATATTTTTTAAAAACTTTTATATATATGTGACAGAGTTTTAATTAAAGTTTACAAAATATATATATATATATATATATATATATATATATATATATATATATAAATATATATGTATTATAAAAAATCAAATTTTTTTGTACATGAATAGCTTTTTCACATATCCGATCTTTACAATCATAATAATTCTATGACATTATAATCGCAATTTTGTATATTAATATTTTTTAAAATCATTTATATATATGTGACAAAATTTTTATTAAAATTTATAAAATATATATAGATATATATATATATATATATATATATATATATATATATATATTTGCCAGTTTCAATGAAAAATCTAATTTTTTTTACATGTAATAACTCTTTCACATATCCGATCTTTACAATCATAACAATTCTATAACATTATAATAGCAATTTTGTATAATAATATTTTTTAAAAACTTATATATATATATATATATGTATATATATATATATATATATATATATATATATATATATGTGACAGAGTTTTTATTGAAATTTACATATATAGATATATATATTTGCCAGTTTCAATAAAAAATCAAATTTTTTGTACATGTATAACTCTTTCACATATCCGATCTTTACAATCATAATAATTCTATAACATTATAACAGCAATTTTGTATATTAATATTTTTTAAAACTTTTATATATATATATATATATATATATATATATATATATATGTGACAGAGTTTTTATTGAAATTTACATAGTTTGTAGCTACAGGACCGTCAATGTAAACAATTACTTTAAATATAATTTGTCACTTTGTTTACATGATTATTATTTAAAATCAAATCTAAATGTTGTATATAGAATAATGTTTTTTTACTTACTATAAAAATCAATACGTATTTGAAAATTTATAACACAACATTCAACTGGCCAACTATTTCGAACAATAATCTTACAGTGTCATCTATATGGTAATGTTTGAACTATTTGCAAATCGATTTGTGCTGTCGATAAAAAAGAAAACTGTAATTTGAATATACTAGTAGTGCTATCTATATGTTAGTGTTTGAACTATTTGCAAATCGAATTGTGCTGTCGATAAAAAAGAAAACTGTAATTTCAATACCAGTAGTGTTATCTATAACCAGGGGGTGGAATCTGACATAGGACGAAATTTGCCGCTATATTATTTTGCCTGGGCAATAATAGATGGCGTGAGAATGTACTTTCTGAAGATATTGTTTTCTTTTCGTGTTACTAGATGTCGTTCATGGCTGCAGTGGCTTGCTGTAACGTCATTTTAAAACATTGTGATATCGTTGACCATGCCTCCGGTAAGTATTGAAATGTAGTTTGTTAATGTAAAATTATATGATGTAAAAATAGTATTGCAAATTATTAATTAAGATTAATATGTTTAAATTTCAGATAATAGGTTGCCTTGTGCACATTTGTACCAATTTTCCGGGCCAATTTGTTTTGCCTAGGAATGAAAATATGCGGAAGCTATGTGCTTTGTGCGCGAACATTTTCATTAATAAAATATTAAAATTGCACTATATCCTTCTATATATTATATAAAAACAAAATAGACTACATTTATTTTTATTTAAGTTATTTGTGAGCTATTAAACAGATAATTAACATTAAATATATGTATTTTAAAGATGTTTTTTTGGATTTATATAACATATGTTTAAAGAAATACAAACGATATATAAAAAAAACATATTTTAATTGTATTTTGTTCTACAAAATATTTAGTTGTTATTTAATTTTTATTATATTTCTATAAATAAGTAGTATTTTCTGATAACATGATTGTTGAAATGTCTATAAAGTAAATTCGCTTACTTTATAGATATTTTCTAATCATGTTATCAGAAAATAATTTAGCTTGAAAATTTAAATAAAAGCAAAGACCCGAACCTGAAGAAAACAAAGTCTATAAAATCCATACTAGTGACATCTATTATTGCCCAAGCATAATAACAACTGTGTCATAAAAATTAACATGGGAGATTCCCATCTTGAGCGTAAGCGATATAGTTAATCTATGTCTATAACTACTATTCTTTTTACCTAAAATTTACTGAGATCTCAGCTCACTTCAGATAAACTCAGATCATCTCAGATAATACTTATTTTTTTTTATCTTAACTTAGCTACGACAAACTGAATTTGAGTACCTTCCCCCCTTACCGATTCTGCTGCACCCTTAAAATAATCTCAAAATGAAGTGGGATACTCAGTTAAGTAGTAGATGTTAAGTTTGTGTCAATCTTGTTGTTTTTAAAGTTAGCGACGAAAAATGTCATACGAAATTGAATAATATTTTTAATTTTAATGTAAAATTTATCAAAGATGTATTTCTTGATTCACAAAAATTTATGATTGATTAGAATAACAAACGTCACTAAAAGTTGTGTCAAAGTGTATTCCGATCTTTGTCAGTTATTCGTGTTCTCTTGCTAGAGTTTAGAATATCTTGTTCTTTTATAATTTTTTATAATTTTAGACTTCCTGTCCACATCGCGCTTGCAAAAATTGCAACGTCCAGATTTACTCTTTTGTTGAGCTGGTGGAGCGATGGAAGCCTGGTCAGTAACATCGAAAATAGATAAAATGCATATTGATGTGGAATATGAAAATCTTACATCAAATCTTGGCGAGAGTTGACATTGTAACAACCTATAAGGTTTACTAAAACGATTTCGGCCACGCCGAGCGGAAATATAAATTGCACATACGTGGTTGATTTCTTGAAATTTTTTAATAAAAAGAAAACTAGAACAATTTAAAAGATAATTTTATTAAATAATAAATAAAATTAATTAACAAATGATTTTACAAAATAACTAAAAATTATAACAATATATGGACAGTATCTGTAGCTTACAATTTAATGTTCTACTTTTGGATGTCTACTCGTAACTTAAATAATTTGATGTTCTTCCCGTGGATATCTATCCGTAACTGAATTAAACTCATTTAATTTTCGACTAAAGTGGATTCATAAAATGCAGCTTAAACAAAAATCGAATGCAATCGAACTTTGAACGACGACTAAAAATGCTGACAAAATGACAAAGTTCGATGCACTCGACAGTCATTGATATGTCAACGTACTAACTTCCTAAATTTTTAAATATCAAATTTCCATGACTGTTACAATAACATTATTGTACTAGAAACATAATGACCTCTTGCTACATAAATACATTAATTTCCCTTAAACCAGAAAATAATTTATAAACGCTAAATACGTATTTCGAAAGCTGAGCTTTTATCATTAATAGCTAAAGTTAAAAAATATTAAAACTATTAAACAAATAGCTCATGATCATGGTTTTCCTACAAACACTATTGATAATTTAATTAAAAAACATAAATTTAAACTTAGGTAATTTAAAAGAATCTACTACTTTATCTTTTCTCGGTCTGGATAAAATCAAAAAAGATTGTCAAAATTCCGTTTCACAAAATTTTATCTAAAAATCTTCAACATAAATTAAACGGTACAGATTTAAAAATTTGTTACACATTACAAAATACCATTAAATTTTTTTTGGGTAATCCTAAGGATAAAATTGATCATTTTGATAAATCAGGTATTTATGAAATTCATTGTAATTGTGGATTAAAGTATATAGGTAAAACTAGAAAGTCTATCAGAACAAAATTTAAAGGAAATATTGCACATTTTAGGAACAATATAATTAATAAATCTGGCGTAACCCAACACATTTAAGATACCTACTTGTCACGCACGGGTTAGATCAAAGTAATTTAAAATTAGTAAAACAAGTATCAAATCCTAATCAACTAGATGTTTTAGAAAGCATACATATTTCTAAAAATAAAGGTAACCTCCTTAACTCAGACGGGGGACCTATTCCAAGATCAACTCTTTTTGGCTTATTACCCAATCAAAATTGACCATTCGCTCTTACTCCAGTTAGTAGAGATATAAATTGAATTCCACCTTTTGACCCGTCAGTATTCTTCGACCGGCCGGGTGCGTTTAGTGTTTGCGGGCCTTGCTCACTGATAAGTTTCATATTTTTTAACTTTAACTAGAAATCTTAACTTTCGAAATACGTATTTAGCGTTTATAAATTATTTTGTGGTTTAAGGGAAATTATTTTATTTAAATTTTTGCCACAGTAAGATCACATATTTTATTTATTATCCTTCTACATAAGTTATATAGCAACGGTGGGCAAATGCGGCTCTTCACTGAATCAAGTGCGGCTCCCATGAAAGTTTTAGAGAATGAGTGACATATTTACGACACATTAGTAAATATATTTTTATGATATAGATTTCTGTTATATTTCATTTTTATTATATTTGAATTTCATTACTAAAATTTTGAAATAATTATTTTCTTTTTCATTGTTATATTTTTATGTTTATATGTTATAATGATATTTTTTCTATGTTTTCATATTGTGACTTGTGAAAATATGCAATTGCATATTTTCATATATTTAATATAATTATATTAAATAAAAAAAATTTCATTTGTGTATGGCTCTTTATAGAATATTAAAAACCGGATTGCGGCTCCCTTAGGCCACATGTGTGCCCACCCCTGTTATATAGTAACGTAATATCAGAATTTTAATACGCTTAAAAAACATATTTTTGATCGTTATAAAAAAAATAAATAAAACTTTTACTATTATTTATATTTTTATTTTTCGAAAAACATTAAAAAACCATTTAAAATAGACAAAAATTTACAAAGTTTACGTTTTATAAATATATATTTCTACCGTGATGTTATAAAAAGTGATATTTTAATTACAAAATCTAATCTGTTAATTATACTACAAGTATTGACTAAATGAAAATCAGAATTTTTTTTTCAAATTTTGTATTAATTAAAAAATAATTATAAAATGTCAAAATAAAAATATTATAAATTTAATTTCATATTTAGAAACAAAATGAAAGCATTAGTTTTTCGATTTTTTATGAAGAAAATAAACAAGATAAAAAATTCTAAATTATGAATTGAAAAATATTTGAATTCTAAATCAATTCTAGTTAAAAATGTTTGTACAGATGAATTAAATTTGAGCTTATGGTTGTCTTTCGGACGCTGTTGTCGTAATACGATGATGTAATGTGGCATCAGCTGTTGAAGACAGAGTCGTTAGTTGTTTTGGTTGTACCACTGGAGGTGACGGAGGAGAAGGTGTAGTAACTGCTGCTGCTGCAGGAGGTTGTGCTTGAAGTTGGTCATGAGTTGGTGCAGCATCCGGCACTAATCCTCTTAGAAACATTGATATCGCTCGCCATGGTAATAACCTGTATTACAAAAAAAAAAAAATTATTATTAAATCATATTTGTGAGGATTTTGGGGCCCAGTTTCTCAAACATCCATCGTTTAAATTTAAAAATACTTAAACTAAAGATTATATTGAAACTACAGTGGGAGGGAGCACAATTCAATAGCACTAGATTCGGACGCAAGTAGCGTGAATAGAAAAAGCTGAATAATAATATAATTTATTCACTTAGGGCCCCGGCTATTTTAAATGCTGGTTAAATTTATTTTATAAATTTTATCTATTTTCTAGAAATGTTCGTAATATAAAAAAGAAAATAAATTTAATCTAGTGGTATTATTGTATGCATAGTCATAATATTTAAGCCTGGAGTAACCTAAGACTAAGTTATAGCTACACCGTAAAAAATCGGTGTAAATTTACAATAATAATCATGGTAATTTTACAATGAATTTCATTGTAATGTTAATTTTTTTTTGTAAATTTACTAAAATCTGTAAATATTACAGAAATTTTATATTATTATTCGAATTATACAATTTTTATGAATTACATTTGAATACTTATTTTATGTAATTATACAAATATTTTTATATAAAAATGTAAAAAATTATAAATGTAATAATGACATTAATAAATGTAATAATTACATTAACAAATGTAATATTTATATTAATAAATGTTATATTTACAACAGTTACATTTATTAATGTACGCATACATGTAATATTTACATTCACAAAAATGTAATAATTACTTTAAAAAGTGAAAATATTACAAGTAGTTAAGTAAATTTACTTAGCAAATGTAATATTAAAATGTGTTACATATTTTAATTGTAATTTTACATATAAAAATAATGTTAGTCAAAATACATTTTTTTGTAAATTTACAATGATTATCGTTGACAACAAAGTGTCCAATGATTTTCATTGTAAAAATTTTTTACAGTGTAGAGTAACCTAAGGCTAAGTTATAGCTAGAGTAACCTACGGCTAAATTATAGCTAGAGTAACCTAAGATTAAGTGATCAAATCACCTTCACTTAGTCTTAGGTTACTCTAGCTATAACAGCCTTAAATTAATCTAGCTATAACTTAGCCTTAGTTTACTCTAGCTCAAACCAGAATGAGTTAGAGAAAAAAGTTACTTAGTTATTTTGTACCTAATATTTTTCTTTATTTTACTGAATTTTTTGTAGAGTTTTTTGAGCAAATCCAACTAAAGCTGTTCACGCACGAAGCACTTCGAAGCAAATGATCGTCGTTTTTTTCATTTTTCTTCTAGCTAACTATGTTTATTTGTATCTATTAAATTTTTAAATGCGAATGAATTTACACTCTTATTATAGTATATACATAATTCTATATACAATGTGTACTTTAATGCAATGTGTTTCAGAAATTAGACTACTTATTTATATACAATGTGTACAAATTGTTTTTAATCTATTATTTTAATACTTTAATACTTTGAATGGGGCGCGCGCGTGCGCGCGCTTTTCATTCTTTTATATTTATATACTATGTCTCTGTTCTCTATACAGGGTGTAACAGAATAACTATTCCTAATTTTCAGAAATGATAGAGTGTACTTAGAGAAACACTTTTTATTAATAAACTAGTGTCCGGAAATTTCTCGGTGTTAAGATACACTAGATATCGTTAAAAACAATTTTAATTATTACAACGTCAAAGAGTAGTTAAGTTAAGGAACATTTTATTAGAAATAATAGTGCATTAAACTTTATAAAAATTGTTCGAAGTTATACGACCACCATTTTCGATATACAAGTTGTAACGATGTACAGGGTGGGCAAATTTGGATGTTTTTATAGGGAAACTCGGAAACTATAAGAGATAAGGAAAAATGGACCGCGCATCCTCAATCGCCTTTTTATGAGAGAAACTCAATTATGAAAACAAAAACGAAAACGAAAAGTTCGCTGATGAAAATAATTTTCACATTCCTAAGGATATTATAAATCCCCGTTAATTCTCGGGTTATAACATAAACTTGTGTTTTTTACAATCGACAGCCGAAAAAAAGAAAAAAAAACTTCCGGACACTAGTTTATTAATAAAAAATGTTTCTTTATGTGCCCTTTATCATTTCTGAAAATTAGGAATAGTTATTCTGTTACATCCTGTATATGAATATACAATGTGTCTTTAGAAGTAAATATTAGTCAACAATTTTTATGTGCAGTATGTGTCTCACAAATCAGCGTATTCAGTTAATATACAATGTGTCTCAAAATTTTATACATAAATTTTACATTTACTTATTGTTCCATGGGGCGCGCGCGTGCGCGCGCCTTTCATGAATATACAATGTGTCTTAAAAATAAATGTGCTCAACAATAGTAAAATACATATCTCTCTTTTCTTTTTACCACTTTGACTGCAAGGAAAAAGTGGTATAGTGTTTGGTACGGTATCTGTAACATTTTCAAAAAAAAAAATGTATAGTAATCCTTCATATAGCCTCTAGATGACAAATCTGAACTTAGGATGTGCGTCGTCAGCTCGCTCGGTCGTAAGTCAAAATTTTGTGGCCGCAACTCCTCCTAGACGGTTCAACCGATTTTAATGAAATTTTTAGCATAAAGTTTTCTAGTGCCCAAGATGGTCATGTAGTTTTGGTTTTTCCAGTGATGCCAACTTTCCGAGAAAAAAATTACTAAAGTTTTAAAAATTTTATTATGGCCATGTTATTCAACCGATTTTACTGAAATTTTCACAAAAGATTCTCCTAGTATTCATATAATTTATGTAATTTTAACAAAATACAATGTTGCCAACTCTCCGAGAAAAAAATTAGTAAAATTTTTAAAAATTTATTATGAGCATTTTATTTAACCGATTTTAATCAAATTTTCATAAAAGTTTTTGCTAGTGCCTAAATAAATTATGCAATTTTAACAAAATACAGTATTGCCAACTTATCGAGAAAAAAAATCACAAAATTTTTAAAAAATTCATTGTGGCGCTACATTATTTATTCGATTTTGATTAAATTTTCAGAAAAGTTTCTCCTAGTGCCCACATAATTTATAATATTATTAAAATAAAGTGTTGCCAACTTTCCGAGAAATGTCAAAGTGGTCTATATATGGGTTTACCCATATACTTCTAATCTTGTTCTACTTTCATCTAATATACACATTATGTTTTTACTGTTGCATTTATAATGTCATACATAACTCTTTTTATCTCTCTCTCTCTCTTTCTCTCTCTGTCTCATAGGTGCAACGTAGAACGTTCAATTCTGAAATAGTACATGGTTATTTGTTTGCACAGAAATCTTCGAAGAAATAAGGAAAAACCAACCATAACAATGCGAGCTCTCACATATCGGCTCAAAAACGTGACTTTTTCAGCACTCAAAACGTCTAATTAGCACGCTATGACTTCTTTCGATTCCCCCGTACATTAAAAATAAATTGCAAGCTCAACGGTTTTCGACATCACTCGAAGAAGCACTTGAGCGTTCGGAACGCATGTTTTCAAGATAACCTCAATCGGAGGTATCGGAGGTTGGTGTTAAAAATTTGGTTCAAACGCATGCAAAACTGTATTAGATTTTCATGGAGAATATTTTCGAAAAACAATAAAGCCATTTTCGATGACAAATATTTGTTTTTATTGTCTAATCCCCGAAATATAAAAGGCAACCATCCAAATTGTAAATTCACTAAGAATACTTTACGTTTGTTGCCCATTGAAGAAGATGTATTTTTTAATAATGACTTTGTTTTTATTAATCTTTAAATAGTTTAAATTAAAATACATTAGAAAATATTTGAATAATTAGAGGTAACTTTCATTTTTTTCTAATTATAAACAATGAACGTTTGCAGTTAAAAAGATTTATTTGAATGATTTTGATGGTATACGTTTGCCCAGTGAATCAGTCCAATGAGTAGTTGGAGTGGTGGTATGATTGAGAGAGTGGCTTGCGTGAGCGAAAGTTTCCAAGTAGTAGGAATAAAAGAGAGCATGTATGAGAGAGTAGGAATTATGAATGTGGATGAAAGGAAAGTTGCTTGTGCTGGATAGGAATATGTTTGGAGGCGACTGATTTCGGGATGAGTGGAAAGAGTTTGTGCCACACCTATATGGGTACATGGCGTGATTGTGTATGTATGTATGTATAATTTTTCGAATAACCATTGTGATTTACTCACCATTTGAAGAACATAATGTATTGTAGAATACCGGGTATCAGAACAAATTTGTCGTTCTGTTTAATGCCCAGAATAACACGATCAGCTACGTCAGTCGCTTTCAATGTCGGAACAAATGAATTCACATTATCGAACATTCCAGTTGATTGAATAAAATACGGACAAATTACAGTTGTTTTTACACCTTTTATACCTGCGGATTAAACAAATTTCAATTTTTCGTTTTTTTAAAATCCTGCTTTTCCTACTGAACATAAGTATATATACAGGGTGTAACAGAATAACTATTCCTAATTTTAACTGGAGTATCCTGGGCTCAGAATATGAAGATTTAATGCAAATCACTGAGATAAAATGTGGCTCCTTACTGAGCTACAGGGTGTTTTATATAAAAATTTAAAAACGATTTTTGCCCAGTACTTTAAAACTATTTGACGTATCCTTATCATACTTGGCAGGAAATGTAGGTACCGTACACCATACTAAATTATGTTAAATAAAAGTTTCTGGCTACTGCCAGTGGCGTACAACAGGGGCAAGTGAGAGGTTGATCCTTCCTAAATTCTACGCCACTGGCGGAATTGTCATTTTAGCACAATTTTTCGATTCTCCAATACTTGCTGTGTAAAAAACATACTCTTCCTTTGTAACGATAAAGTCACTGTTTTTCGAGATATTTAAAGTTAAACATAAGCTGAACCTTTGGGATTTTTTCTAAATTTGCTCAAAAAAATCTGAAAAAATTCAGTAAAATAGAGAAAAAAATTAGCTACATAATAATTAAGTAACTTTTTTCTCTAACTCATTCTGATTTGGCTGTAAAAATTATTGAAAATAAAAAAAAAAAAATGCAAAAAATATTAATTTTCAATAATTTTTCCAGCCAAACCAAAATGAGTTAGAGAAAAAGTTACTTAGATATTATGTAGCTAATTTTTTTCTCTATATTACTGAATTTTTTCAGATTTTTTTGAGCAAATTTTGAAAAAATCTCAAGGGTGCAGCTTATGTTTAACTTTAAATATCTCGAAAAACAGTGACTTTAGGAAGAGTATGTTTTTTACACAGAAAGTACTGGAGAATCGAAAAATTGTGCTAAAATGACAATTGCGCCAGTGGCGTAGAATTTAGGAAGGATCAACCTCTCACTTGCCCCTGTTGTACGCCACTGGCAGTAGCCAGAAACTTTTATTTAACATAATTTAGTATGGTGTACGGTACCTACATTTCCTGCCAAGTATGATAAGGATACGTCAAATAGTTTTAAAGTACTGGGCAAAAATCGTTTTTAAATTTTTAAATAAAACACCCTGTAGCTCAGTAAGGAGCCACATTTTATCTCAGTGATTTGCATTAAATCTTCATATTCTGAGCCCAGGATACTCCAGTTAAAATTAGGAATAGTTATTCTGTTACACCCTGTATATATATATATATATATATATATATATATATATATATATATATATATATACTCAAATATAATCATAAAGGAATAATCTGAAAATGAAAAATTCATATCGCCTCGACCTGGGATCGAACCAGGGCCCTTCCGCTTGCCGGGCGAATGCTCTAACACCGAGGACATTACAGATCAAGCGAATGAAACCTAATCATTTTCAGTACACATTCTTTTCATAATTTTATCATAGTCAACAAATACACAATATCACAATTTTATGACGAAATGCGTATAAGAACTATAGTTATGAAAGGTGTAGTAGGTTAGTGCAATGGTGCAAATAAAATATAATACATAAATCTCGATAATTTGCGATATACTTCTTTCTCGAGTTAAATTCGGAGAAATACTTTTCTAATACTTTTCGATAGGGCATAAAAAGTTCTATAATTTGGTTTTAGTTTTAATTTGATAGCATGTGCCGTTTGGGTGTTAGATTTTTTTTTTGGATTTTTTGGTTTTTATTTTTTCTCTCAAAAACCATGAGGTCTAGGAAAATAAGCATGATATGAAAAAATGTCGAATAATGAGAACGATAATTGAGTAAAAAAACCATTATTCTACGATGCATCGTTTAGTAGAAAAAAATTAAAAACTGAGTTTTTGAAAAAAAAAAGTTACTTAGTTATTATGTAGCAAATGTTTTTCTCTATTTTACTGAATTTTTTCAGCTTTTTTTTGAGCAAATTTTGAAAAAAGTCTTAAAAGATATTCAAAAATTGTTTTTAATTTTTTTTCTACTAAACGATACATCGTAGAATAATGGTTTCACTCAATTATTGTACTCATTATTCCGCATTTTTTCATACCACGCTTATTTTTCTAGATCTCATAGTTTTTGAGAAAAAAATAAAAACCAAAAAATCAAAAAAAAATTCTAGCGCCCAAACGGTACATGCTAGCAAATTAAAACTAAAACCAAATTATAGAATTTTTTATTGTCTATCAAAAAGTATTCTAAGTATTTCTCCAAATTTAACTCGAGAATGATGTATATCGCAAATTAACGAAATTGTATGTTAAACGCCCATACGAACTTGACAAACGAACACCCGGTATATATATATATATATATACTGGTGTCCCATTTTAATCCGCCACCTGCAATAACTTTAAAATCGTGCATCGGACAAAAAAATGTTTCGGATAAAAAGTAAATGGTTTCGAAGGGGACATCTGATGCAGAGACCCTTGCCCCCTCTGGACCCCCTGGGGGGCGGGAAAGGGGGGCAACTTTGAAATCTTAAATGGAACACCCTATTTTTTATTGTAGATTCTGATAGGCCATTAAAAAGTATGTAAATTTTATTTTAAGACTTTTTTTTTATCTTTGATAGATGGCGCTGCAAATAGCATTTTTTTTCTCAGTTTATCAATCTTCAATTTAAAAAAAAAGTGTAACTAAGTACGATATTCAAGATTTTTTCAGTTTTTTGGGAAGAGGGGGGCAAGGGTCACTGCATCAAATATCTTCCTCGAAACCATTAACTTTAAGTTAATGGTTTCGAGGGGTATAACTTTAAGTTAATGGCTTCGAGGGGATATCTGATTCAGTGACCCTTGCCCCCCCCCCTCTTCCCAAAGAACTGAAAAGAACTTGAATATCGTACTTAGTTACACCTTTTTTTTCAAACTGAAAACTGATAAACTGAGAAAAAAAATGCTGTTTGCAGCGCCATCTATCAAAGATAAAAAAAAAGTCTTAAAATAAAATTTACATACTTTTTAATGGCCTATCAGAATCTACAATAAAAAATAGGGTGTTCCATTTAAGATTTTAAAGTTGCCCCCCTTTCCCGCCCCCCAGGGGGTCTGGAGGGGGCAAGGGTCTCTACATCAGATGTCCCCCTCGAAACCATTTACTTTTTATCCGAAACAGTTTTTTGTCCGATGAACGATTTTAAAGTTATTGCAGGTGGCGGATTAAAATGGGACACCCAGTATATATATATATATATATATATATATATATATATATATATATATATATATATATATATATGGTAATAAATTACCTTGTGCTTCTAGTTCAACCCTTAGCGCTTCATCGAAACCAACCGCGGCGTATTTCGACGAACAATAATCAACCAGTTTTTTGATACCGCAGTGACCAGCCATTGAAGCGATATTCACAATATGACCATGGTCCTTTGCGATCATAGCGGGCAGGAAAGCTTTCGTTGTCTAGAGCGGACAAAAAATACACCACAAAAATTAATCAAAATCTCAATCTTAATCACTTTTTACCACTTTGACTGTAAGGAAAAGTGGTATAGTGTTTGGAACAGTGTCTGTAACATTAGCAAAAAAACAAAAAAAAATTGGATAGACATCTTTGACATAGCCTCTAAATCAGACGAATCAAGCGAACTTAGTTTATAAGTGCGTCGTCAGTGAAAATTTTGTGATCGCAACTCCTCCTAGACGGAGTTCAACCGATTTTAATAAGATGAGTAGTTGGAGTGGTGTATGATTGAGAAAGTGGCTTGCGTGAGTGAAAGTTTCCAAGTAGTAGGAATAAAAGAGCATCTTATGAGAGGAGGAATTATGAATGTAAATGAAGCGAAAGTTGCTTGTGCTGGATAGGAATGTTTGGAGGCGACTGATTTCGGGATGATGAAAAGAGTTTGTGCCACACCCTTTTGGGTACATGGCGTGTTTGTGTATGTATGTATGTATATATGCTCTTTTATTTTTACGATTTGGAAACATTCGCTCACTCAAGCCACTCCATTTACTCCATCAGACATCCACACACAGAGACATATACATTCGCTTAAAATAGCCGGAACCATCTTAACTGACTAACACCAACTTTTGCAACAACAAATTTGCAATCTTTATACATACATACACAATCACGCCATGTAACCAAAAGGGTGTGGCACAAACTCTTTTCATCATCCCGAAATCAGTCGCCTCCAAACATTTCTATCCAGCACAAGCAACTTTCGCTTCATCCACATTCATAATTCCTCCTCCCATACATGCTTTCTTTTATTCCTACTACTTGGAAACTTTCGCACACGCAAGCCACTCTCTCAATCGTACCACTCCAACTACTCATCCTAGCCAATCTCTTCTACCGAACATCACTTTCCTTTTATGCTTCTCTGCAGTCATTCACTATCATACATCAACGTAGGCACCCGCACTAATACTGTTCTTACCCAAAAATGTGCCAAAATATTGACATCAAATGTTCGCTGTATCATTTCATCAGGGATGTCCAAAAGTAATTGACCCGATACAACTCCAGCGTTATTAATTAAGATTGTCACCTGAAAAGAAATAATAACAGAGACTTATTTATTAAACTTATACTTATACTTACAAATAAACTTATACTTTACAAATAATTTGAGCTAGAGTTACATAAAACGTAGATTGATTGATTAACTAATGTATAAGTTGATCACATTGTTAACTATTTATATGGTTTTACAACGTTTTATGCAACAAGCACTACTCAGAGTAATAATTATGAAAAATTATGAAAAATATTTATACAGTGGGTTTGTTTTATATATATATATATATATATATATATATATATATATATATATATATATACAGGGTGTTTTATTACATCTAATATCATTTTGAAAATGCTATCATTTTATTAAATATTTATAAAATTTATTTAAATTAGAACCTGATTTTCGAAACATTTTATTACCACTTTGACTGCAAGGAAAAAGTGGTATAGCGTTTGGTACGCTGTCTGTTACATTTTCAAAAAAAATAAAAAAATTGTATGGAAATCCTTGATATAGCGCCAGGGGTGGGCACACAAATTATTTTTTTTTATTTAATATAATTGCATATTTTCACAAGTCACAATATAAAACCATAGAAAAAATATCATTATAACATATAAACATAAAAATATAACAATGAAAAAGAAAATAATTATTTGAAAATTTTAGTAATGAAATTCAAATATAATAAAAATGAAATATAACAGAAATCTATATCATAAAAATATAGTTACTAATAAAATCTAAGGACAATCTTTGGTCAAAAATTGGTTTTTAAAATTTGATGTAAAATTAGTTAATGCTGTCCGCAGAAATTCTGTAAGATGTTGATTGGTCAACTAAATATGTCACCCATCCTCTAAAACTTTAATGGGAGCCGCATTTGACTCAGTGAAGAGCCGCATTTGCCCACCGTTGAATAGCCTCTAAATCAGAAATCTACGAACTCAAAATTTTGTGATCGCAACTCCTCCTAGACGGGGTTCAACCGATTAGAATGAAATTTTCAGGATAAATTTGTCTAGTACCCAAGATAGGGTCATGTGGTTTTATTTTTTTCAGTGATATGCCAACTTTCCGAGAAAAAAATTACTAAAGTTTTTGAAAATTCATTGTGACTACATTATTTATACGATTTTTATCAAATTTTCAGAAAAGAGTTGCCTAATGCTCCCATTAATTATATAATTTTATTAATATCCAGTGTTGCCAACTTTCCGAGAAAAAAATTACTCAAAATTTTAAAAATATATATTATGGCCATGTTATTTAACCGATTCTACTCAAATTTTCACAAAAGATTCTCTTAGTAATCATATAATTTTTGTAATTTTAACAAAATACAGTGTTGCCAACTTTCAAAAAAAAAAATTACAAAAATTTTTAAAAATTCATTATGACCACTTTCTTTGATCGATTTTAATCCAATTTTTATAAAAGATTCTCCTAGTGCCTAAATAAATTATGCTGTGTTAACAAGATACATTGTTGCCAACTTATCGAGAGGAAACAAATCACAAATTTTTAAAAAAATTATTGTGGCTACATTATTTATTCGATTAATTATTTAATTTAAATTTAAATTATTTTATTTAAATTATAATAAAAATACATTTCGAGATAATTGATATATTTATTATTTATTTTTACAATAATAATTTATTACTTTTTTTTTTCTTTATGTGTAATTGGTTTTTAATCTGTGAAATTAATTTCTTCTTCATCTAGAGCAAATAATAATAATAAATTTGTCTCTTCTACAATTATATATATATATATATATATATATATATATATATATATATATATATATACAGGGTGTTCGTTCGTTAAGTTCGTATGGGCGATTAACATGCATTTTCGTTAAATTTGCGATATACTTCTTTCTCGAGTTAAATTTGGAGAAATACTTAGAATTCTTTTCGATAGACAATAAAGGTTCTATAATTTGGTTTTAGATTAAATTTGCTGGCATGTGCCGTTTGGGCGTTAGGATTTTTTTTTTAATTTTTCGGTTTTAATTTTTTTTTTCAAAAACTATGAGGTGTAGGAAAATAAACATAATATGGTAAAATGCGGAATAATGAGTACGATAATTGAGTGCAGAAACCATTATTCTACTATGCATCGTTTAGTAGAAAAAAATTAAAAACTAAATTTTTGAAAATTTGTCAAGAGGTACCTTTGAGATTTTTTCAAAATAAAATTTTTTTAAAAATTTGCTCAAAATAATCTGAAAAAATTTAGTAAAATAGAAAAAAAAATTAGCTACATAATAGCTAAGTAACTTTTTTCTTTATCTGGTAGAATAAAAACTAGTTAAACTCAATTCTAAAAACAAGATTAGAAGTATATGGGTAAACCCATATATAGACTACTTTGACATTTCACGGAAAGTTGGCAACACTGTATTTTAATAATATTATAATTTATGTGGGCAATAGGAGATACTTTTCTGAAAATTTGATCAAAATCGAATAAATAATGTAGCCACAATGAATTTTTTAAAAATTTTGTGATTTTTTTTCTCGATAAGTTGGCAACACTGTATTTTGTTAAAATTGCATAATTTATTTAGACACTAGGAAAAACTTTTATAAATATTTGATTAAAATCGGTTAAATAAAATGGTCAAAATAAATTTTTAAAAATTTTACTAATTTTTTTCTCGGAAAGTTGGCAACACTGTATCTTGTTAAAATTACATAAATTATATGAATACTAGGAGAATCTTTTGTGAAAATTTGAGTAAAATCGGTTGAATAACATGGCCATAATAAAATTTTTAAAACTTTAGTAATTTATTTCTCGGAAAGTTGGCAACACTGAAAATTAATAAAATTATGTAATTAATGGGAGCATTAGGGATAAATAACGTAGCCAATATGAATTTTTAAAAACTTTAGTAATTTTTTTCTCGGAAAGTTGGCATCACTGGAAAAAAATAAAATCACATGACCATCTTGGGTACTAGACAAATTTATCCTGAAAATTTCATTAAAATCGGTTGAACCGTCTAGGAGGAGTTGCGGCCACAAAATTTTGACTTACGACCGAGCGAGCTGACGACGCACACACATACACCCACATAAACTAAGTTCAGATTCGTCATCTACAGGCTATATGAAGGATTTCTATACAATTTTTTTTTTTTTTGAAAATGTTACAGACACCGTACCAAACGCTTTACTACTTTTCCTTGCAGTCAAAGTAGTAAAAAGCACTATGAGAAAAAAAAAATGCCCAAATTTCACCCAATTTTCAATAGCAACTTTCCCATAAATCGTAAAATTAAAACTAAATCGTAAAACTGCTTTGGCAGTCTAACTAAGGCTTTAAATTTCTAATTCAGCAATCGATAATTATTTGAAGAAATGAACAAAAAAAAAACAAGATTAGCAATATATGGGTAAACCCATATATAGACCACTTTGACATTTCTCGGAAAGTTGGCAACACTGTATTTTAATAATATTATAATTTATTTGAACACTAGGAGAAACTTTACGGAAAATTTGATCAAAATCGAATAAATAATGCAGCCACAATAAATTTTTAAAAAAATTTGTAATTTTTTTTCTCGATAAGTTGGCAACGCTGTATTTTCATAAAATTATATAAATTACATGAATACTAAGAGAATCTTTTGTGAAAATTTGAGTAAAATCGGTTGAATAAAATGGCCATAATAAATTTTTTTAAAATTTTGTAATTTTTTTCTCGGAAAGTAGGCAACACTGAATATTAATAAAATTATATAATTAATGGGAGCATTAGGGAAATCTTTTCTGAAAAGTTGATCAAAATCGAATAAATAATGTAGCCAATATGAATTTTTATAAACTTTAGTAATTTTTTTCTCGGAAAGTTGTCATCACTGGAAAAAACTAAAACCACATGACCATCTTGGGTACTAGACAAATATATCCTGAAAATTTCATTAAAATCGGTTGAACCGTCTAGGAGGAGTTGCGGCCACAAAATTTTGACTTACGACCAAGCGAGCGAGCTGACGACGCACATCCATACACCCACTTTTAAACTAAGTTCAGATTCGTCTGATCTAGAGGCTATATGAAGGATTTCTATACAATTTTTTTGTTTTTTCGAAAATGATACAGACACCGTACCAAACGCTATACCACTTTTTCCTTGCAGTCAAAGTGGTAAAAAAAATAACTGCCAGTAACAATTCTACATACAAAATACATAATTATTTATTAGAAATGTGCTATTGTAATATTTCTATTATTATTCTGCATGACGAATCTGGTTAATGTCTATAATAAAAAATTTGTAGTAATCTGTGAGTGCTGTAGCATATCTAATACTTATTAAATATGCATTTTATTTCGAATGCAAAATGCAACAGAACTGCAATAGAAACTGACATTTCTTAATATGCAATACGTTTGCATTTATATTGTTCAATTGTTTATTGCAAATAGGAGAGATCGGATACTAAATACGATTAGTGTATGATGAGTGTGGAATTGCGAAAAAATGTTGGTGTTAGTCAGTTATTAAGATGGTTCGGAGCCATCTTGAGCGAATGCGTCTAATGAAATGTTTGCTGTTAAAAAGATTTATGTGAATGATTTTGATGGTGGACACGTTTGCCCAGTGGATCAGTCCGATGAGTAGTTGGAGTGGTGGTATGATTGGGAGAGTGGCTTGCGTGAGCGAAAGTTTCCAAGTAGTAAGAATAGAAGTCATGCGATGAGAGGAGGAATTATGAATGTGGATGAAGCGAAAGTTGCTTGTGCTGGATAGGATTATGTTTGGAGGCGACTGATTTCGGGATGATGAAAAGAGTTTGTGCCACACTCTTTTGGGTATATGGCGTGATTCTGTATGTATGTATGTATGTATGTATGTATGTATGTATGTATGTATGTATGTATGTATATATATATATATATATATATATATATATATATATATATTATATATACAGGGTGTAGAACGTGCCTGCCGAACATAGGACTTTAACATGTAAAATCATACTTTCGTAATTTCTTGCTCCCCTAATTATTTTACAAAAAAATATTTCAAATAAAAGTTGTAGGACATAGAATTCTGTATCTGAATCAGTAAATAAAATAATTTTTATGTACTTTGTAACGGCACAAATTAATTATTAAACTTTAAAAAATTACCTCCGAAATCGCAGTAGCCATGGAATCTAAACTCGAAATAAACATTCGTGTGACGGTTTATCTGTCAAATAATATGAACAATATGAATTTATTTATGAATTAAATCTTTATTTAGATATCGGCTGTGGTCACCCATTTCCGAATTCAATTAACAATACTGCGAAATATTATTTGACAGATAAACCGTCACACGACTGTTTATTTCGAGTTTAGATTCCATGGCTACTGCGATTTCGGAGGTAATTTTTTAAAGTTTAATAATTAATTTGTGCCGTTACAAAGTACATAAAAATTATTTTATTTACTGATTCAGATACAGAATTCTATGCCCTACAACTTTTATTTGAAACATTTTTTTGTAAAATAATTAGGGGAGCAAGAAATTACGAAAGTATGATTTTACATGTTAAAGTCCTATGTTCGGCAGGCACGTTCTACACCCTGTATATATATGAGAAACACAATTTTTATTACTACATAAATATGGAAATATTGCAGCAAAAAAATTAAAATTACATCAATTTGTACACTGTAAAAAAAAAAAGTAAAATTACAGAAAAATACTAGTAAAATTTTACTAAAAAAATTCGGTAATTTCATTTTACTATAATTATTCCGTATTTTCAACTCAAAATTCTGTAATTTTTACATTATTCTGTATTTCTACCTCAAAATTCTGTAATATTTAAAAAATTCATAATAATTACATAAAGTAAGTAAAAATGACTTAATATGCATGTAAAATTACTTACTTTCTGCAAATTGCATCACATACTTAATGTAGAATTACATATTGTTGGTAAAACTTCCTATATTATGTAAAATTACAGTTTGCATATTAATATCTGTAATAATACATCAGAATAATGAGACTTATTGTTAGTACATATTTTATGTAATAATGCTAATAAAATATTTTAAGTGTAATTATTAATGTTCTTATTAATTCTTCTAAGATTAATTTTCATTGTATGGGTGCAATAGTGAAGTTATTATTTTAATTATCGATTATGTAATGCCTTTCTATAGAATATTTTTATACAATATAAACATTATGCATATTTTGTATTATAATTTATATTGCATATAAACGTATAAGGTTTTTATAAAATATAAAATTTTAAATATAAATTTTATAATTTTTCTGTATTACAATATAAAACAGGCAGTTTAAAAACGCAATTTTAAATTTACATTCAACTTTTAAAAGGGTTCCGAAATTTTACAGAATAATTTGGTAAAAACATTCCTTTAATATGACGCTAGCCAATTGGATAAGTGATAAGCTACTAGTTACATCTTGTCTGTTTAGCCCACCCAGAATGTGCATTACTTTAGTTTAATGTTAGTTTATTTGTAGCAGTGAAGAAGTGTAGTTGTACGAATGCATATTATATTTGAAATCACCGGTATAATTAATATATCAGTTCACATAAAGTACGTATAATATTTATATTTATATATGGTTTATGATTTTTATTAATGAATACTAATAATATATTTGTGTTTTTGTATAGGTTATTGCAAATTCCAGGCGTCTATAACATTTACCAAGAAAATGTAAGTAAATTGTTTATAATTTAATAATTAAATATTTTTAGAAAGATACATAACAGTTTATTTATATTAAAATAATTAACGTAGCGTTTTTTATTTGTAGATAACTTTATCCAGAAGAAGGATCAAAATCTTCGTCAGGAATGAAAACGATGTCTGTCTTGAATAGGGTACTAACCTTAATTAGAAAGCTGAATAATTATTCGTAAGAATAACAATATTTTTGTTCAGAGATTTAAATGACTGAATGTTTTTTTTTTTTTAATTTATTTTATATATTTTTTTTATAATGTTACGATAAATAATTCATATTATATAACACATATATTACTATACAAATTTTGTAAACTATACGTATATTTTTTGTTTTTTGTATATAGCGCTTTTTTTTGTTTTTTGCTAATAAACTATATATATTATTATTATTCAATGTTTATTAATTCCTGCTTCATTTGAAAATACATCCTTTATGTAATTTCACCAACAATAATATTACAGAACTAAATAAATATTACCTATTTGTGGAAAATTCCCGACAGCAAATTTACTGAAGTTCTGTAAATTTACTAAAAAGAGATTCTACTAAAAAACTGTAATATTACATACATATGTATTTTTACATACCGTTGGTAATATCGTATTACACAACGTTTGTAAAAGTACTGACATTATGTATTTTTAAACAATTATGTAAAATTACAGCTGTTCAGTAATAATACCTACAAATGCTGGGCATCATAGTGTCTCATACTTTGTAGGTAAAATTACATAAAAAAATTTTACAGTGTATGTAATAACTTAAAAAATCGATTTTTACTATAGATACGATTGTAATTTTTTTTATTACAGACTATGTATTTTTCAGTAAAAATTTTACGGTATAGTCAATTTATATCTACAGTAGAACCCCGATTATCCGTGTGCGCATTATCCGGGCGGCGGATTCTTCGTGCGGCATTTTTAAAATGTCATCCGTGCGCGGATTATCCGTTGCTGACCGTGGCTGCACCGTTTAGACGTTCGCATCGGGGAATACCCGAGTTCGGCTCGAGAAATCCTCCGTTTATGTGTTTACTTATTATTTTCGCCAACTGCCGACCGACTTGTTAGTTAAACGTAAACAGACATTCGTTTGACACATGTATTTGTCTGAATAAATTATTAAAAAAAATAAAAATGAGGTCTTTGGATTATCCGTGTTTTCAATTATCCGGCGAAGGCTCGGTCCCGGCTGGCCCGTATAATCGAGGTTCTACTGTATTAATAAATTTGGCGAAATTTCATATTTATATAATAATAATTAAATTAAATTATGATATATGAAAATTTTGAAATAATAATGATGCCAACTTGCCATGAAAAAAATTACTAAAGTTTTTAAAAATTTATTATGGCCATGTTATTTAACCGATTTCACTCAAATTTTCATAAAAGATTCTCCTAGTATTCATATAATTTATGTAATTTAACAAAATACAGTGATTCCAACTTTCCGAGAAAAAAATTACTAAAGTTTTCAAAAATTCATTGAGGCTACATTATACATCCGATTTTGATAAAATTTTCAGAAAAAATTTCCTTAGTGCCCAGATAAATTTTAAAATTTTAATAAAATACAGAGTTGCCAACTTCCCGTGAAAAAAATTACTAAAATTTTTAAAAATTTATTAAGGCCATGTTGTTTAACCGATTTTGTTCAAATTTTCACAAAAGATTCTCCTGGTATCCATATAAATTAGATAATTTCAACAAAGTACAATGTTGCCAACTTTCTGAGAAAAAAATTACTAAAATTTTTTAAAATTTATTATGACCACGTTATTTAACCGATTTTAATCAAATTTTCACTAAAGATTCTCTTGGTGCCCACATAAATTATGCAATTTTAACCAAATAAAATGTTGCCAACTTATCGAGAGAAAAATTACTAAAATTTAAGAAAATTTATTGTGGCTACATTATTTATCCGATTTTGGTCAAATTTTCCGAAAAGTTTCTCCTAGTGTTCACATAAATTATAATTATATTAAAATACGGTATTGGCAACTATCCGAAAAAAATAATTAATAATTTTCTAAAAATTTGTTATGCCCGCATTATTTATCCGATTTTAATAAAAAATTTACAGAAGATACCCTTAGCGCCTATAATACAGTTGATTCCGCTTAATTGGGACACCGCTTAATTGGGACAGCCGCTTATTTGGGCCAAATCTCAAAGAACAGAAACCAAACCAAGAAACCAACAGTAAATTTACATGTTTAATTGGGACAACATTCCGCTTAATTGGGACAGTAAATTTAAGATCACAGTATATATTATGTTACAAATATTCACAAGAAAAATATTTACAAAAAATTTAATATGATACGCTTCATATCTTTTTGATTCACAACATGGAAAATTATATTTAAAAAACTAGCAAATATGTATCAATTAATTACATTAGTATCGCGCGCTTTGAACTTTTTTCCCAACACATTCATTCACGTATGAAGTACGGACCCACGCGCGCTCAAAGGTTAATGTTTACCCTCGCGTCGGCGTGGCGCGGCACCGGTCATTAAAGCTGTGAGAGTCTACCCTGCTGTCTCAATCGTAACGTATTCAGTTATGATTCAGTTACCACTACACCTCGCGCGTGGAAGGTTCGTTTAACTTAACATTTTGTCGATTTTATTTAAAAAAAATTGATTCTTGCCAAGATGCCAAGAAGTGATATGACAGTTTCTAGTAAAATTGCTTTGCTGGATAAGTGTAGAAGTGAAATGTTTCAAAAACAAAAGACAGACTACACTTGACACATTTTTGAATTGAATTAAAAATGTATGTATTTATTTATTATTTTATTTTGGAATTTATTTTTATTTATATTTTTTTGGTTATATGTAGTTTATAGTTTTTTCCAAGAATTTATAAAATAAAATTATTGAAAGAAAAATATGGATTGCTTAATTTTATGTAAAATTCGGTTAATTGGGACAGCCGCTTAATTGGGACAAAATGCCCTAGTCCCGATGTGTCCCAATTAAGCGGAATCGACTGTATTATATATTAGCAAAATACAATGTTGCCAACTTTCGGTGAAAATTTTTTTTATTCCTATTTCTTATCATTTATGTGATAATGTCAAAGTGGTCTATATATGGGTTTACCCATATACTACTAATCTTGTTTTAATTGAAATTAACAACATCTTTTAAGACCCTATCTTTAGTATGCAATCAAATATTAGCAATTTGTAAACGGAATCTTATTAAAGAATCTTTGGGTTACTTTTTTATAAAAAAAATTAATTAAAAATGTGCCTAAGATATTGGCTGTAAACTTGAAATAAAAAAAAATTGAAAATCTCATTTCTTTTTTAAATGGAAACCCTTATTTTCTAGTAATTTAAGGAATTTAAAGTCAAAAAAGACATTGTAAAAAATCGGTGTAAATTTACAATGATAATCATGGTAATTTTACAATGAATTTCACAGAAATTTTCATTTTTTTTGTAAATTTACTAAAATCTGTAAATATTACAGAAATTTTATAATATTATTTGAATTTTACAATTTTTATGTATTTTTACATTTGAATACTTGTTTTATGTAATTATACAAATATTTTTATATAAAAATGTGAAAAATTATAAATGTAATAATGACATTAGTAAATGTAATAATTACATTAAAAAATGTAATATTTATTTTAATAAATGTAATATACCAATACCTCACTTTGCGTCGTAGTTACGTTCCAAAAAAACACGACGCAAATTGAAACGACGCAAAGTGAATTATGATTTTCTATAGCAAACCATGTAAAGATCGAAGATAGGTTCCAAGGTTACAAAAATACTACTTTTTAAAAAGAAAATTGAACGAAGTAAACATTTAAAAAACAAAAATAATATAAAATTTTATTACATACATACAAAAAACAAAAAAAAAACAAATTCAATTAAAACAAAATAAAATATTCAATTAATTTATAAAAACAAAATAAAAATTAATCACTGTCTGATGAGCCCATAGTGGCTGTTGTCGTAAGTCGGCTTTCTTTCACAAAAAGAGATAATGAAAATACAAAACGTAGATAATCACAAATTATATTTTGTTTCTTAAATGATTATTCTTAATTTGAAATTCCCGCAACATCTGTTTGCATTATTTTGTATCTCTTAAATAAGGCTTCACCTTATTGCCAATTCACAAAATGTGTCCCTAGTTTCGATCTGTTTAGGGATATTCGTTCGAACAAGTGAGATTTACTCTTTTGATGGCATGGCGCAATTAGAAACAAAAGTCGTGCCATCTTTTAGAAAAAAAAAAGAAAATTTCAAAAAATTAAAAAAAAAATTAAAGACTCGAACCCAAAACAACGCAACTTCGAAAATCTAACGACGCACAGTGAAAATTAGTACTAATTCAGCAGCGACGCAACTTCGAAAAAACGCAAAACGAAACGACGCAAAGCGAGGTATTGGTGTATTTACAACAGTGAATGTAATTGTTACATTTATTAATGTAAATATGTACGCATAAATGTAATATTTACATTCACAAATGTAATAATTACTTTAAAAAGTGAAAATATTACAAGTTGTTATGTAAATTAACTTAGCAAATGTAATATTAAAATGTTTTACATATTTTAATTGTAATTTTACATATAAAAATAATTTTTGTAAAAATAATTTTTTTTTGTAAATTTACAATGATTATCGTTGGCAACACAAAGTGTCCAATGATTTTCGTTGTAAAATTTTTGTACAGTGTAGTGTTATCTTCTGATATTTGTAGATGTTATCCCAGCAAAAACTTACTTGTCCAACATCTTTTTGTGTTAATGCTGCAACTCGGTAGACATCTTCTCTATTAGCAAGATCGCACTGGTAGCCATAACCTTTTCCCCCAACTGATTCCACCATACGCACTGTTTCCTCCACGGCTGAAATACGAAAAACAAACATATTTATATATTTATTTAATATAAAACTAGATACTTATTTGTAATAAAACATTGAGAATCACTGCTTTAGACAATAAAATATATTGTATATATATATATATATATATATATATATATATATATATACAATATATATATATATATACTGGGTGTCCGAAAAGTTTGGACTGGGTCAAATATCTCGAGAACGAAAGGTTGGATTAACACGATTGCAAAGGAACGTTGTTTTTGACACAATTATCTACCGAATTCTGTTGTAAAAAACCACCCCCACCCCTCCTAAGGGGGTGAGCGTAAGGGTAGTTTTAAAATTTTAAATGGAAACCCCCAATTTTTTTTTATTTTTGGATTCCTTGACAAATTCTGTGTATGGCCCCAAAATTTCACCCCCAACCCCCGCCACCTCTTCATTTTTATTTCAATTATTTTCTTAATTTTTTTCCTCCCCTGTGTAGAGGTGGCGGGGGTTGGGGGTGAAATTTTGGGTGGGGTTACATGTTTTTTTTGACATGTTTATTTTCGTTGTGGATTTAGTTGAGCATTTAAACTGTTCAGTATCATTTTTATTTCAATCATTTTTTTCATCCCCTGTGGAGGGGTGGCGAGGGTTGGGTGTGAAATTTTGGGGCCATACACAGAATTTGTCAAGGAAGCCAAAAATGAAAAAAAAATTAGGGGTTTCCATTTAAAATTTTAAAACTACCCTTACGCTCACCCCCTTAGGAGGGGTGGGGGTGGTTTTTTGCAACAGAATTCGGTAGATAATTGTGTCAAAAACAACGTTCCTTTGCAATCGTGTTAATCCAACCTTTCGTTCTCGAGATATTTGACCCAGTCCAAACTTTTCGGACACCCAGTATATATATATATATATATATATATATATATATATATATATATATATATATATTTATATATATTTATATATATATATATATATATATATATATATACCGGGTGTTCGTTCGTTAAGTTCGTATGGACGTTTAACATGTAATTTCGATAATTTGCGATATACTTCTTTCTCGAATAAAATTCGGAGAAATACTTAGAATACTTTTCGATAGAGCATAAAAAGTTCTATAATTTGCCAGCATGTGGCGTTTGGGTGCTAGAATTTTTTTTTTGATTTTTTGGTTTTTATTTTTTTCTCAAAAACCATGAGGTGCACGAAAATAAACATGGTATGGAAAAATGCGGAATAATGAGTACGATAATACAGTGAAGAAACCATTATTCTAAGATGCATCGTTTAGTAAAAAAAAAACTGAATTTTTGAAAATTTCTCGTTTTTTTTCAAAGTAAGACTTTTTTCAAAACTTGCTCAAAAAAATTGGAAAAATTCAGTAAAGCAGAGAAAAAAATTAGCTATATAATAGCTAAGTAACTTTTTTCTCTACCTCATTCTGGTTTGGCAGGAAAATTATTGAAAATTCTAAAATGTTTATATATATATATATATATATATATATATATATATATGTATATATATATATATATATATATATATATATATATATATAATAAAGTTTACGGCTGGAAGATTTATTTTTAAAAAATTTTTGGTTGTGTGGGCGAAGCAGCCAAAACAGTAAACAGTATATTTAGTGACAATAGCTTCTTTAAAAAGATTTTATATATATTTTACTTATTAATACATGTATTTTACATTTATTTTTATATGTTTTGACAAAAATACTCATAATATTAAGTAAGTACATTTGATTTAAATTAATTTTACATAATGTGTTATTTTTGTAATGAATTCTTGTTTATTTTTAATTATAAGAATTGTATTTATATTTATTTGAAATTTTTCTAAAAAATGCTTTCTTCATTGTCTTTTTAGCGACTTGATAAAGACTCGAACGTTGGTCGAAAGCTCGTCAAAATTTAAAAATGAGTGTTTGATTTATCCTTAAACATCTTACTGTAATAAAATAAAATTGATAATATTCGAAACACTTCTTTTTCGAGCTAAATTTCTTTTTTTATATTAGGAGTAGAAACCATCCAAACGAACACTATATTTATATATATATATATATATATATATATATATATATATATATATATATATATATATATATATATTGTTAACCTTCCAAACGAACAGCCTATAAATATATATATATATATTTATTTATTCATTCATTTCGAAATGACAAAATATATTTAAATTTAAGACTACAGATAAATCTGTCAAAGTCCATTGAAAAAGATTCTCAATTTTCATTTCGCAATTTGAAAGGCAGTAGGGCCTTGTAAGTATATTTGACATATGTAATAGAGTAATAAATAACATATTCATAATATAAGTTACATAGATATGTAAATTGTGGTTAGATTTATTTATTTGTAATTTCTTTCTGCTTAATAATAATGCAGTGAAATTTAATTTATTAGAGATAGATTAAGTACGCTTTAGAAAACAAGTTTAGAAGTATATGGGTAAACCCATATATAGACCACTTTGACATTTCTCGGAAAGTTGGCAACACAATATCTTTAATAATATTATAATTTATGTGGGCACTAGGAGAAACTTTGAGGAAAATTTGATCAAAATCGGACAAATAAAGTAGCCAATATGAATTTTTAAAAACTTTAGTAATTTTTTTCTCGAAAAGTTGGCATATCACTGGATATTAATAAAACCACATGACCCTATCTTGGGTATTAAACAAATTTATCCTGAAAATTTTATTCTAATCGGTTGAACCCCGTCTAGGAGGAGTTGCGATCACAAAATTTTGACTGCACATCCATACACCTACTTATAAACTAATTTCGCTTGATTCGTCTGATCTAGAGGCTATAGAGAAGGATTTCTATACAATTTTATTTTATTTTTTTAATGTTAGAGACACCGTTCCAAACGCTATACCACTTTTCCTTGCAGTCAAAGTGCTAAAAGCATTTGGTACATCATAAATGTAAATATTATCGTAAGATTACCTCATACAGGTCAAGATTTAAATAATACTAATAAGAAATTTCTAAGATTGCATTTAAATAAAAAATACCTAAGTTAGCAATGCGAGTTGGGCAATTTCTCTGAAACTAACAGAACATGCACATATATATACCGGGTGTTCGTTCGTCAAGTTCGTATGGGCGTTTAACATGTAATTTCGATAAATTGCGATATACTACTTTCTCGAGTTAAATTCGAAGAAATACTTAGAATACTTTTTGATAGACAATAAAAAGTTCTATAATTTGGATTTAGTTTTAATTTGCTAGCATGTGCCGTTTGGGCGCTAGAATTTTTTTTTTAATTTTTTGGTTTTTATTTTTTTTTCTCAAAAATTATGAGGTCTAGGAAGCATGATATGAAAAAATGCGGAAGATTGAGTACGATAATTGAGTAAAGAAACCATTATTCTACGATGCATCGTTTAGTAGAAAAAATTAAAAACTGAATTTTTGAAAATTTGACAAGGAGTTTTTGCTAAATAAGACTTTTTTCAAAATTTGCCCAAAAAAAATCTGAAAAAATTCAGTAAAATAGAGAAAAAAATTAGCTACATAATAGTTAAGTAACTTTTTTCTTTATCTCATTCTGGTTTGGCAGAAAAAATTATTGAAAATTCTAAATTTAAATTTTCGAAAATTCAGTTTTTAATTTTTTTCTATTAAACGATGCATCGTAGAATAATGGTTTCTTCACTGAATTATCGTACTCATTATTTCGCATTTTTCCGTATCATACTTGTTTCCTAGACCTCATATTTTTCGAGAAAAAAAATAAAAACCACAAAATCAAAAAAAAATTCTAGCGCCCAAACGGCACATGCTAGCAAATTAAAACTAAAACCATATTATAGAATTTTTTATTGTCTATCAAAAAGTATTCAAAGTATTTCTCCGAATTTTACTCGAGAAAGAAGTATATCGCAAATTATCGAATTTTCATGTTAAACGCCCATACGAACTTGACGAACAAACACCCGGTATATATATTATATTTTACATGTTCGAATTGAACACTTAAATACTGCATGTTCAAATGCAATCTGCTAATTACCAAGAATAGGTTAATGCTAAATCCAGAGGCGGAACCATTTTTTTTTTCTCCCCATTTCCATTTTTATTTTCAATTAAATAAATCAGTCGCTTCTAAACATTCCT
The DNA here is from genome assembly GCA_963966155.1 of Clivina fossor. NCBI lineage: Eukaryota > Metazoa > Arthropoda > Insecta > Coleoptera > Carabidae > Clivina > Clivina fossor. The sequence goes on from OZ014554.1 coordinate 9,366,294, forward strand.
ATCCAGCACAAGCAACTTTCGCTTCATCCACATTCATAATTTCTCCGCTCATAGGATGCTTTCTTTTATTCCTACTACTTGGAAACTTTCGCTCACGCAAGCCACTCTCTCTCAATCATCTACCACTCCAACTACTCATCGGACTGATCCACTGGCAAACGTATAACATCAAAATCATTCAAATAAATCTTTTTAACAGCAAACATGTCCGAACCATCTTAACTGACTCTAACACGGGGCAACTTTTGCTACAAAATTTTTGTTTTCAATTTCACCCACTCATCATACACTAATCGTATTTCGTAGCCCCGATTCCACCTATAGTTACACCACATACCCACTAAGTAAAAATCTCATTTCGCACAGCAGTCATTTTCCGTTTATGCTTTTGCAACCAAACCCAGAACATTCACTACCCTATACATCGCAACGTAGGCACCAAAACTGCATTGTATATACTCTAAAGGGGGTAGCTTCTTTGGAAACATTTACATTCCTAGCAAAAGTTCCCAAAGCACCCAAAGCACCCAAAGCACCTTACAACAGCAGCATTTACTCTCCTTTCAATTTCACGATCTCTAGACAACAAACTACTCAAATACACAAATTTATCTACCTGCTCTAAACGTGCACCGTAGCTTCTTTGGAAACATTTACATTCCTAGCAAAAGTTCGCAAAGCACCCAAAGCACCTTACAACAGCAGCATTTACTCTCCTTTCAATTTCACGATCTCTAGACAACAAACTACCCAAATACACAAATCATCTACCTGCTCTAAACGTGCACCGTAGCTTCTTTGGAAACATTTACATTCCTAGCAAAAGTTCCCAAAGCACCCAAAGCACCTTACAACAGCAGCATTTACTCTCCTTTCAATTTCACGATCTCCAGACAACAAACTACCCAAATAAACAAATGTAAGTATTTTTAAAATTTTTGCAAATAAAGTGAACTCTCTCTCCCTCTGTCTCTAATAATAATAATTAATAATAAATAGATATAAATTTTTCCTACGCCTATATCCGATATTTTTCTTAATTAGAATACCTAATTATAGCTAATTAGCCTATAGTAATTATTACCATTATTCGAAACTGCCTAATAATTCTCTTTCAAAATTATTACACTTAAATATGAGGAAGCCATTTCAATAAACTAGATAATTATTTTATGCTGAATAATATGTTTATTTAAAATAAAACAACCTTGAATTCTATAGTTCTGTATTAATATTTATTAATAATCGAACAACTGAGAGAAGGAATGATTGCGATAGAATTAATGTTATTACCACTTTGACAGCAAGGAAAAGAGGTATAGCGTTTGGTACGGTGTCTGTAATATTTTCAAAAAAAACAAAAAAATTGTATACAAATCCTTGCTGTAGCCTCTAGATCAGACGTATCAAGCGAATTTAGTTTATAAGTGGGTGTATTGATGTGCAGTCAAAATTTTGTGATCGCAACTCTTCCTAGACGGGATTCAACCGATTAGAATAAAATTTTCAAGATAAATTTGTCATGTGCTTTTATTTTTTTCCAGTGATATGCCAACTTTCCGAGAAAAAAATTACTAAAGTTTTTAAAAATACATTGTGGCTACATTATTTATTCGATTTTAATGAAATTTTCCGAAACGTTTCACCTAGTGCCCACATAAATTATAATTTTATTAAAAAATATTGTGTTGCCAACTTTCCGAGAAATGTCAAAGTGGTCTATATATGGGTTTACCCATATACTTCTAATCTTGTTTTTTCTAATTTCACACACTCATCATACACTAATCTATCTATTTCCTAAACTCAAATGTATCAATCATATAATATATGACTATATTTATATTAAATTACAATTAAAAATATAGTAAAATTAAATTAATTAATTAAATTTAATAAATAATTAAATTATTAATTATTATTATTATTAATTATTAATTTATTAAATTAAGTAAATGTAAACTTACATTAATTTTTTACAGTATATATCAAACAAATAAAGTTTCGCCTAAAACAAACAAAAATATATATACATAAGACATTCGTTATTTAATTAATATTTTAAAAGTTTAATTTGTTTGTTAATTTGACATAGAAATATATTAGATACTTAAATTGAGGAGTTGGTAAAAAAAAATAAAATTTGTAAATATATTAACACCTCTCCTCTTATACAATATTTGTTATTACTAAGTTTGTTTAATTCTCTCCTTTTCTCTCTCTCTATATATACAGGGTGTTCGTCCGTCAGGTTGATATAGTATAGGGCAATAACATGGGATACCGATAATATGTAGAATACTTCTTTCTGAAGTAAAATTCGGAGAAATACTTTTCGATAAAGAATAAAAAGTTCTAGAATTTGGTTTTGGTTTTAATTTGCTAGCATGTGCCCCGTTTGGGCGCTAGCATTTTTTTTAAAATGTTTTCTAGAATTTTCAACAATTTTTCCTGCTAAATCAGTATGAGTTAGAGAAAAAAGTTGCTTAGCTATTATCTAGCTAATTTTTTTTCTCTAATTTGCTGAATTTTTTCAGATTTTTTTTAAGCAAATTTTGAATAAAAAAAAAAAAACGGGAAAAAAATTTAAAATAAAATCGGAAAAATTTAGTAAAATAGAGAAAAAAATTAGCTACATAATAGCTAGGTAACTTTTTTCCCTAACTCATACTGATTTAGCAGAAAAAATTATTGAAAATTCTAAAAAACATTTTAGAATTTTCAATAATTTTTCCTGCCAAACCAGAATGAGCTAGAGAAAAAAGTTACTTAGCTATTATGTAGTTAATAATTTTCTCCATATTACAGAATTTTTTCAGATTTTTCTGAGCAAATTTTGAAAAAATTTAAAATAAAACTTTTTTAAAAATTTGCTCGAGAAAAATCTGAAAAAATTTAGTAAAATAATAGCTAAGTAACTTTTTTCTCTACCTCATTCTGGTTTGGCAAGAAAAATTATTGAAATTTCTAAAAAACATTTTAAAAAAATTCTAGCGCCCAAACGGGGCACATGCTAGCAATTTTTTTTTTTTTTTTAATAAATGTTTATTTACAATCTGTCTATTTATAAAGACAATAAGCAATTTTTTTAAATGTTTCATTGACATGAAGAAGTTACACCCAATGGTGTTTCTTCTATGTATTAATTATTTTAGAGCAACCGAAAATCGGTTAGTAAATAGTTTTAACAATAGTTACTGAAATCTATAATGCAAATCCAATGGTTTGTATTTTTTGAGTCTGTAATTTTCTTGACTATTGTCCAATAAATTAACGGCGGTTGGGTTAGGGTGTATTTCAAGTCTTTTTAAGTATTTGGCACTTGCACTTTGTATTTCTTCTTTCACTGTACACATATTTAAATCACGATGTATTACTTTGTTTATCACATACGACGGAGCACTAGTTATAGTTCTTAGTGTTTTTGATTGGAATCTTGTATTAATGCTATGTTGGATACACTAGCACAACCCCACAGTTGTATTCCGTAAGTCCAAATTGGTTTCAATATTATTTTATATAATAGCAGTTTATTTTCAAGTGAGATTTTTGATTTTTTACCAAGTAACCAGTAAATTTTTTTGAATTTTATTTGTAGTTGTTTTCTCTTTGTTGAAATATGTTTCTTCCAAGTCATTCTTCTGTCGAGATGTAGACCTAGATATTTGGTTTCTTCTGTTTGTGGGAGTTGTTTGTTGTTGATATATACTGGAGGACAATTTCCTTTCCGAGTAGTAAATGTAACATGAGCTGATTTGCTTTCATTCACTTTAATCCTCCATTTTCTGAACCAATTTTGAATAAGCTAGCAAATTAAAACTAAAACCAAATTCTAGAACTTTTTATTCCCTATCGACAAGTATTTCTTCGAATTTTACTTCAGAAAGAAGCATTCTATCCCATATTATCCCATGTTATTGCCCTATGTCAACCTGGCGAACGAACACCCTGTGTTTAAGTACATAAAATTATTCAATTAAATCGTACATATGATTTATTTAGATGGATTGTATATAACACATTGAAATAATATTTTTAGATACATCGTATATAATTGCCAAAAAAAAAAACCAATAAAAACAATGAAAATACCTCTCATACAATATTTCCGCAATATAATCTATTTATTCAGTGGTTAAGGAGTGCGCTTAGCTACAGTTTAATATGGAATACTTAATTTCATTTAAAATTGTGAGGGGTCCCGTTTATTTAATATGACTAAATAATTTTTAGACAATTTAAGATATAATTCCGTTAGCTTAGGTGGAACATGTCAAAACTTTTTTTTGTTTTTAGTTACCATGTAATTTGTAATTACAGAAATTTTTCTATTCCGTAAATTTATTTAATACAATGGACGGTCGGTTCTGTGTTGGCAACAGCAGATTTTTTTTCTCAAATATAGATAAGAATTATTAGTTTTTTTTTTATATATACTTTTTAATTAGAAAAAGTCCATTACTAAAGTTTTATAGGCAAGTTAGTTTTGCGGTTCCAAGAATAATTAAACAAATATAATAACCAATTAATATTTTATCTATTTCAATTAAAAATTATTGATTTAATTAGAAAATATTTTACATAGAAAATGCCAAACACACACTTATATAAAAAAAACAAAATATTTACAATGCAAGATTAGAAGTATACGATGGATAAACCCACTTTGACCACTTTGACATTTCTCGAAAAGTTGGCAACACTGTATTTTAATAATATTATAATTTATGTGGACACTAGGAGATACTTTTCTGAAAATTTGATCAAAATCGAATAAATAATGTAGCCACAATGAATTTTAAAAAATTTTGTGATATCTATCTCGATTAGTTGGCAACACTGTATTTTGTTAAAATTGCACAATTTATTTAAGCACCAAGTCCCCATTGCGTACGCCACTGACTACATGCATATGAACAATTTGAACCGTGTGCTTGGGCTGTTATATATATAGCTCGCGTTTTATTGCCCACGGGCACTGTCGTAATACTTAAATAAATATAAATAACACAAAACTAATGCGCGCGGACAAACGAACAATAGCGTAACAGCACCAGGCGCGGTAGAAAGTAGAACTGTAGAACTGTAGATCGTGTGGATTAGATTCTGCTCTCTCTCTCTCTCTTCTCTTTTCTCTCTCTACTCTTTTTCTCTCAACGTGTTGCGGAATTTATACTACATAGATATAGAGAGAAATATATATATATATATATATATATAGATATATATAGATATATATATATATATATATATATATATATATATATATAGATATATATATAGATATATATATATATATATATATATATATATATATATATATATATATATATATATATATGTCAAGCACAATGCTATATAATGTACAACCATACTAACCGTATATAAAAATTAAAATCATGTAAAATACTTAAACCTTAGTTAAAATAATGTAAAATCCTTACAAAAATACCTATAATCTTATTTAAAATCATGTAAAATTCCTACAAACTTAGTTAAAATCATGTAAAATACTTACGAAAATTCCTTTAATCTTACTTAAAATCATGTAAAATACTTAAAACCTTAGTTAAAAAAATGTCAAACAATTTTAAAAATCCCCATAAACTTACTTAAAATCATGTAAAATACTTAAAACCTTAGTTAAAATAATGTAAAATTCTTACAAAAATACCTATAATCTTATTCAAAATCATGTAAAATACTTACAACCTTAATTAAAATCAAGTAAAATACTTAAAACTTAAAATAGTGTCAAATCTTTACAAAAATCCCTATAAACTTACTTAAATATGAATTTACATTGGATAATAATAGTAATTTTTGTCCTATGTTTTATGTTGTAATTTTTGATAAATTATTAGTAAAAACAAGATTATAAGTATATGGGTAAGCCCACTTTGTCATTATCACATAAATGATAATAGGAATAAAAAAAATTTTCACCGAAAATTGGCAACATTGTATTTTGCTAATATATAATATTATAGGCGCTAAGGGTATCTTCTATAAAAATTTCATTAAAATTGGATAAATAATGCGGACATAACAAATTTTAAGAAAATTATTAATTTTTTTTTTTTAGAAAGTTGACAACACCGTATTTTAATAAAATTATAATTTATGGTGGGCACTAGGAAAAACTGCTCTGAAAATTTGATGAAAATCGGATAAATAATGTAGGGACAATAAATTTTTTTTAATTTTAGTAATTTTTTTCTCGATAAGTTGGCAATACTGTATTTTGTTAAAATTGCAAAAGGAGAATCTTTAGTGAAAATTTGATTAAAATCGGTTAAATAGCTTGGTCATAATAAATTTTAAAAAATTTTAGTAATTTTTTTTTCAGAAAATTGGCAACACTGTACTTTGTTGAAATTATCTAATTTATATGGATACCAGGAGAATCTTCTGTGAAAATTTGAACAAAATCGGTTTAATAACATGGCCGTAATAAATTTTTAAAAATTTTAGTAATTTGTTTCTCAGAAAGTTGGCAGAAAGTTTTATTAAAAATAAAAAATTTATGTGGGCACTAGGGGCATCTTTCCTGAAAATTTGATCAAAATCGGATAAATAATGTAGCCACAATAAATTTTTAAAAAATTTAGTAATTTTTTTCTCAGAAAGTTGGCATCACTTGAAAAAACCAAAACCACATGACCCTATCTTGGGTACTAGACAAATTTATCCTGAAAATTTTATTTAAATCGGTTGAACCGCCTACACTGAGAAAAATGGATATTTAAAATTGTATATTTAAAAATAAGATATTTAATTTAAATATGCGTGTTATTAAACTAACCCTGCAAATATTTAAAACTATGATACATGTAAATTCAATTTAAAAATATACTTATGGTTAACCAATATATACTTAAACCAAATATCTGCATGTTTAAAATTTCGTATATTGCATCAACGAATATTTACGAATATATACGAATTTATACGAATATTAAATGAAATATCTTGTATATTAAATTCAAATATTTATAACATTAAACTGAATACATTGTATGTTTATTTGTCTAATGAACGGGCAAGCACGTGTTTCTGTTATTCATAAAATACGCAGTAAGGTAACAACATCACTGGCGAAGTTTCTGTTCGTTTATTGTTCATAAAATACCTAATATAATAAGAATATATAATTATTATAATTGAAATGTGTGACAAATTCGTGCAAGAGTTGTTAATAAAGTTGGACTTTGAAGATTTGTGCCCTAGTTTTAAAGGTTGGTTTACAAGTAAAACAGATGCTTGTAAGCGATTAGTAAGGTTAGTATTAAATATTTTACATGCTAGGGGAGGACAACACTAATTTTGTTTTTTTTTTATTATTATTTAAAGATATCATTGCTATAATCAGCCAGTTTTATCACAGAAAGATCTAGAAGATTTTGAAGATTTTTGCCCTAGTTTTAAAGGTATGTTATTATTATATTTGGTTTTATAATACGAGAACTAATATTAAGATAATGTAATATAGATGCTGATATTGATGAAGAAGCTTTCAGACTACTAACCGAAAATACAATGCAATTATTAATTCCAAGCATTGGAAAATTTGACAGAGGTCAAATTGTTTATATGAAAAATGGCCGGTTCTTAGCAGAAAAAATAATTAAACTTGCTAAAAAACAAAATATAAATGTGAACATTGAGCAAAAGGTAATGTTTGAATTTATTATAAAAACACTTAATTAATTTAACTTATATATTTAGATGTCAATACCTTATCTATGATTACATTTCCACTATTGTTTCCCCCTTGCACAATAAGTTCTTTAAAAAAGGCAAAAAAATTCCGGCCTTCGAAACTAGAAATACCAGAAAGCTTTCTTATACACGTTAAGGTAGGTATACAGTATATAAATTTGTTTTTTAATATACTACATAATATTTATCTGTCTGCAGACCTCTGGAGAAGTTCACCTAAAACTAGAAGAACGACAAAAGAATTTAACTGAACGCGGATTGACTTTACAACCCTTCATTGTAATCGTCGGACATTTAAGTAATATTCAAACTTGTTATGTTACAATTAATAATAGTTTTTATAATATTTCGTCACATTTAATGGCCTTAGACATTTACTTTAAAATATTTTTTCGTTACAAATTCAGTATCCAGCTGAATGTAAGCATGTATGGATGTTTATTCAGCAGGACGTGTACAATATTAAGACTGAATTTGACGTAGATTATCCATCTGTGGCAACTTTATCAAAAGAACTAGAATATGTATAAAGTTTATATGTTCACAAGATGCCAAACTGTTACATATGTAATTATTGTGCCGCAAATGTAAAAAATTTTATTGGTCATTTGTGAAACAAACATAATTTAAAAGAAAATGGTGTATATAAATGTGCAGATACCTTTTGTAAACGCAAATTTTCACGATTAAATTCTTTTCGTAAGCATATTCGAAGCCACGTTTTAAAAATATATCTGTTAATAATGCTATTGAAATTCATTCTGAATTTGATAACTGTAGTTTGAAATGGAACCTGGAAAACATTATACAAAAACAAATCTGTATTTTTCTCTGTTTATTATATGCAAAAAATATATATCCAAGAAATTTAGTTCAAAACATAGTTATAGAATTTAATAATTTAATTTCTGAAATTTGCAAAGAATTAAGTAATATTAAGTAAATAATATTAAGTAATATTAAGTAAATAATTAAGTATATATTATATATTATAAAAAGTTAATATTACCTATATGTATATCATTAATATTAATTAAATAAGAAAAAATATTTTAACGAGATTTATCGGTTTTCGTTTTTATTAATGGATTATAAAGTGATCAACATTTCGACAATTTTAAAATATTTATGAATTAATTTTTACATAAAATGTATAAAAACAAATTTAACCTCAAAGTCATATAGAAGAAACGAAATATTTTGAAAAGTTGACACTCTATAGTCAGTTATAAAAATGGAAACCGATAAATTGATACAATGTTTTTTTTAAATAATTATTTTTATATTTAATATCCCAATTATTTATTTTAAATATACTTATATATTTGCATTTATGATATGCATATATTTATGGTATTTTAAATTAAATTTAAATTTAAAACGTATTTTAAATTTTATTATACAATATAATATGTGCTAATATATCATATATTAAAAATAACAATGTGTGATATTTAAATTAACAACACTATATTTTTACGCCAACACTATTTACTGCTAACTTTTTAATATACTTATGTTGCTAATTTTAATATCTTGTGTTTGTGTCACTTTTTTAAATATAAAATATATTTACCGTAAATATAAATATATTTACCGTAAATATCCATTTTTCTCAGTGTAGGTGGAGTTGAAGTCACAAAATTTTGACTGACGACGGAGCGAGCTGACGACACACATCCATACACATACACCCACATAAACTAAGTTCAGATTCGTCATCTAGAGGCTATATGAAAGATTTTTATACACAATTTGTTTTTTTTTTTGAAAATGTTACAGACACCGTACCAAACGCTATACCATTTTTTCCTTGCAGTCAAAGTTTTCGAAATATAGTAAAATTACTATGATTATATTAATGTAAATTTATATTCATTTTTTACAGTGTAGAGAGGAGAGGTAAGTTTTGTCTCTATACCAAATCATTAAAAGAAATTGTCAAAAGATCTATATTCGTAATTAAGTCTCGAACAGCTGTTTTTGGAACAGTCAAATATTTATTTATTCATTTATTTATTTATTTATTTAAATTACTCTATTTAATGCAAATTGTAAAAATTTAAGAAAAACACATACATTTTCATATACCTACATTACAGAAAAACAAATATTTATTTTTTTAAACCTAATTATACTAATTAATATACATACCGGGTGTTCGTTCGTCAATTTCGTATGGGCGTTTAACATGCAGTACTTTTCGATAGGGCATATACCTAGCTAGCTAGCATATACCGTTTGGGCGCTGGATTTTTTTTTTGATTTTTTGGTTTTTCTTTTTTTCTCAAAAACTATACGGTGTAGGAAAATGAGCGTGTTATATACAAATGCGGAATAATGAGTACTATAATGGAGTGAAGAAACTATTATTTTAGGATGCATCGTTTAGTAGAAAAAACTGAATTTTTGGAAAAAAAAATTTAAAATAAGATTTTTTCAAAATAAGATTTTTTCTAAAATTTGCTCAAAAAAGTCTGAAAAAATTCAGTAAAATAGAGAAAATATTTAAGTAACTTTTTTTCTAACTCATACTGTTTTTGCAGAAAAAATTTAAAAAATTCAGTTTTTAATTTTTTTCTACTAAACGATGCATTTTAAAATAATAATTTCTTTACTTAATTATAGTACTCAATATTCCGCATTTTTTCATACCACGCTTATTTTTCTACACCTCATAATTTTTGAAAAAAAAAATAAAAACCAAAAAAAACTAAAATCAAATTATAGAACTTTTCATGACCTATCGACAAGTACTCTAAGTATTTTTCCGAATTTTACTCGAGAAAGAAGTATTTCGCAAATTATAGAAACTACATGTTAAACGCCCATACGAACTGGACGAACGAATGATGTGTGTTTGTGATAAGATAAAAATAATATTATATATAAAATATCTAAAAATAATATTTATAAACTAAATAATATGCTTAATATTGCAAAAATACAAACATAAATATATATTATTTTACTAATACATTGTTTGATTTTTCAAATTATTTTAATTAATTAATTAACTAATTAGCTAATAATTAATTTGTTTGAATTTCATTATTGAAAATGTATATACTGCGCAGGGTGGTCAGACACTGCATATTCGAACAAAGAATCACGGTCAAGTGCATTTAATTAGACATTTCCAAAATATACAGGGTGTAACAGAATAACTATTCCTAATTTTAACTGGAGTATCTTGGGCTCAGAATATGAAGATTTAATGCAAATCACTGAGATAAAATGTGGCTCCTTACTGAGCTACAGGGTGTTTTATATAAAAATTTAAAAACGATTTTTGCCCAGTACTTTAAAACTATTTGACGTATCCTTATCATACTTGGCAGGAAGTATAGGTACCGTACACCATACTACATTATGTTAAATAAAAGTTTCTGACTACTGCCAGTGGCGTACAACAGGGGCAAGTGAGAGGTTGATCTTTCCTAAATTCTACGCCACTGGCGGAATTGTCATTTTAGCACAATTTTTCGATTCTCCAATACTTGTTGTGTAAAAAACATACTCTTCCTTTGTAACGATAAAGTCACTGTTTTTCGAGATATTTAAAGTTAAACATAAGCTGCACCATTGGGATTTTTTCAAAATTTGCTAAAAATATCTGAAAAAATTCAGTAAAATAGAGAAAAAAATTAGCTACATAATATCTAAATAACTTTTTTTCTAACTCATTCTGGTTTGGCTGGAAAAATTATTGAAAATTAATATTTTTTGCATTTTATTTTTTTTATTTTCAATAATTTTTACAGCCAAATTAGAATGAGTTAGAGAAAAAAGTTACTTAGTTATTGTGTAGCTAATTTTTTTATCTATTTTACTGAATTTTTTCAGATTTTTTTGAGCAAATTTTGAAAAACTCTCAAGGGTGCAGCTTATGTTTAACTTTAAATATCTCGAAAAACAGTGACTTTATCGTTACAAAGGATGAGTATGTTTTTTACACAGCAAGTATTGGAGAATCGAAAAATTGTGCTAAAATGACAATTCCGCCAGTGGCGTAGAATTTGGAAAGGATTAACCTCTCACTTGCCCCTGTTGTACGCCACTGGCAGTAGCCAGAAACTTTTATTTAATATAATTTAGTATAGTGTACGGTACCTACATTTTTTACCAAGTATGATAAGGATACGTCAAATAGTTTTAAAGTACTGGGCAAAAATCGTTTTTAAATTTTTATATAAAACACCCTGTAGCTCAGTAAGGAGCCACATTTTATCTCAATGATTTGCATTAAATCTTCATATTCTGAGCCCAGGATAATCCAGTTAAAATTAGGAATAGTTATTCTGTTACACCCTGTATATATATATATATATATATATATATATATATATATATATATATATATATATTAAAATAAATAAATAAATTAAAAAATAAATAATAATAATAATTAATTAATAAATATAATAATATATATTATAAAGTTAAATTAATTGACATAAATGCATTGTTTATTTTCGCTTAAATTTGAATTTAATTATTAGTAAAGTTAAGGTTACTTTGTATGTATTTTTACCATTTTGACAGCAAGGAAAAAGTGGTATAGCGTTTAATACGGTGTCTGTAACATTAGCAAAAAAAACAAAAATTTGTGTATAGCCTCTAGATCAGACGAATCTGAACTTAGTTTATATGGGTGTATGGATGTGCGTCGTTAGCTCGCTCGCTTAGTCTAAATTTTCTGATCGCAACTCCTCCTAGACGGGGTTCAACCGATGTTAATGAAATTTTCAGGATAAATTTGTCTAGCACCCAAGATGGTCATGTGGTTTTAGTTTTTTCCAGTGATATGCCAACTTTCCGAGAAAAAAATTACTAAAGTTTTTAAAAATTCATATTGACTACATTATTTATCCGACTTCGATTAAATTTTCAGAAAAGATTTCCCTAATGCTCCCATTAATTATATAATTTTATTAATATCCAGTGTTGCCAACTTTCCGAGAAAAAAATTACTAAATTTTTAAAAAATTTATTATGGCCAAAACGATTCTACTCAAATTTTCACAAAAGATTCTCCTAGTATTCATATTATTTATGTAATTTTAACAAAATACAGTGTTGCCAACTTAACGAGAGAGAAAAAATCACAATTCTTTTGAAAATTCATTGTGGCTACATTATTTATTCGATTTTGAACAAATTTTCCGAAAAGTTTCTTCTAATGCCCACATAAATTATAATTTTATTAAAAATATTGTGTTGCCAACTTCCCGAAATATGTCAAAGTGGTCTATATATGGGTTTACCCATATACTTCTAATCTTTGTTTTTAAATTTTTTTGATGGCAGATAATAAAATTACCTAAATATGGATTAGTAATTTAAAAAAAATTCTGTATTTATTTACTGTAAATGTCATTAGTATAAGTTTTTCCTGGTGAAGATGTACGTTAAGTATATCAAAACGTTAATTATTAATAAATACAGAACTACAACCTAAAGCCATTTTATTTTAATATAATAAGTTTTGAAAGATTTTCTACTATGTTAAATTTATTAATAATTTTAATTAAATATTAAAATAATAAGTATGTGTAAAATATATAACCTAGAATAATTTGAAATTCCAATTTCTTGATAATAAATTTGAAATTGCATAATGTAATTAATATATTTCCATATTAATAATTACAGTTTTGCGAAAACATACATTACCCTATTTATCGCGATAATGCCAATTTATTATATATAGATATATGTATGTATACGAAATAGAAATGTACTAGATTGTAACAATTATATTTAATAAGCTACTTAAAATAGTCATATAGTGCATAAAGAAATATGTATACATATGTATTCACGTGTTAATATATATATATATAGTGAAATTATAATTTACATATTTGGTAATATTGACGATAAATTAAATTCTAAAAAGTTATATAATCGCGACAAGATAAAAAGATAGGTACGTCATAATCACGTGATAAAACTTATCAACATGAAACACACTAATGAACAAAATTAATTTTATTTTATTCTACATATAATGAACTAAATCTTCTTGAAACTATTTACCTATGTTATTTTAATCAAAATTAAAATGTAATATATACAAATATATCGTATATTATTTTGGATTTTTTTTATCGAAATCAACTTATTTATTTTTTTGCTATATTTGACAGCATTGATTTTCAATGTCAAATGTCACAGTACGTTTATAATAGTTCATTTGACGTGTTATATTTTTGAATGTGTATTTTATGTGTAATTTATTATGGCAAAAAGATGGTCTAGGCGATGTGTCAACAGTTAGTTGGCAATTTAATTTCATATTTTGAACAAGAAAAGGAAAATAATGGGCCATTAATGCCCCTGTCTGCACACGAAAAGCTCATATAAACATAATAGTGAGTGACGTTATTTGCCTAGCGACAAAAATTGATGACGTCCCTATCTTTTTATCTTGTCGCCACTATACTTACATATATTTACATATTTACAGAAATGTGTTAAATTCACCTAATTATGTACATATGCTTTATGCTTTTGCAGCCAACGAGGGGGGGGGGTGGGGGGAGGGGCAGTATTCTTTGGAAACATTTACATTTCCCTAGCAAAAGTGTCCGAAGCACATCCAAAACACCTTACAACCACCATTAAATCTTCTAATCATTAGAATTTCTAAACGAAATCAAGCCGTAGCTTGTATTGTATTGTAGTATTTTTTTTTTACCACTTTGACTGCAAGGAAAAAGTGGTATAGCGTTTGGTACGGTGTCTGTAACATTAACAAAAATAAAAAATTTGTGTATAGAAATCCTTCATATGGCCTCTAGATGACGAATCTGAACTTAGTTTATGTGGGTGTATGTATGTGCGTCGTCAGCTCGCTCGCTCGCTCGGTCGTAAGTCAAAATTTTGTGGTCGCAACTCCTCCTAGACGGTTCAACCGATTTTAATGAAATTTTCAAGATAAATTTGTCTGGCACCCAAGATAGTCATGCGGTTTTATTTTTTTCCAGTGATGCCAACTTTCCGAAAGAAAAAATTACTCAAGTTTTTAAAAATTCATATTAGCTACATTATTTATCCGATTTTGATAAAATTTTCAGAAAAGATTTCCCTAATGCTCTCATTAATTATATAATTTTATTAATATCCAGTGTTGCCAACTTTCCGAGAAAAAAAATACTAAAGTTTAAAAAAATTTATTATTGCCATTTAACCGATATTAAACAACATTTATTTGTTTAAAATTACTGAAAATATTTACATTGCACTTACATTATATATATATATATATATATATATATATATATATATATATATATATATATATACAATTTTTTTTTTTTAAACATATTTCATTTAAACCATGAATTGGCAAAACGCAATAGTTAATTAATATTTAAGTAACAATCACTTTAATATATAATTATCACTCTATAATTTCGTCATTATTTATTTTTTTGTTTTGTTATTTTAATGTTGATTTTACGTAAATAAACATAATCTAATGTCCATTAACTCTATATATAGATATTTTGTTAAGCAAACTACATAGATATATATTTCAAATAGAAAACGTATTTTGCGTAATAATTTCAGCATTCTGCAATTAAATTGGTAGATAGATAATTTTAATGCTGCATTTTACGACTGCATAGGTAATTATTATATATATATATATTTTGATAAAAGTCTATTTGGAAAAAATTCCAAATAGAACTTTTTTCAAAATTTGCTGACAAAAATCTGAAAAAATTCGGCGAAACAGAGAAAAAAATTAGCTAGATAATAGCTAAGTAACTTTTTCTCTAACTCATACTGATTTAGCAGGAAAAATTATTGAAAATTCTATAATGTTTTTTTAGAATTTTCAATAATTTTTCCTGCCAAACCAGAATGAGGTAGAGAAAAAAGTTACTTATCTATTATGTAGCTAATTTTTTTCTCTATTTTTCAGATTTTTTTGAGTAAATTTTGAAAAAAGTTTCATTTGACAAATTTTCAAAAATTCATTTTTTTTTCACTTAACGATGCATCCTAGAATAATGGTTTCTTTACTCAATTATCGTACTCAATATTCCCCATTTTTCCATATCATGCTTATTTTCCTACACATCATAGTTTTTGTGAAAAAAAATAAAAATTAAAAAATCAAAAAAAAATTCTAGCGCCCAAACGGCACATGCTAGCAAATTAACACTAAAACCAAATTATAGAACTTTTTATGCCCTATCTAAAAGAATTCTGAGTATTTCTTCGAATTTAACTCGAGCAAGAAGTATATCGCAAATTATCGAAAATGCATGTTAAACGCCCATACGAACTTAACGAACGAACACCCAGTATATATATATATATATATATATATATATATATATATATATATATATATATACTATTCTAGAGTTGTTAGTAACTGGTTAAGGTTATTTGGCATGTATTTTTAGTTTAGTTTCTCGTGTAGAACAATGCTTGAAGAAAAAATCGTATATGTCACTCCTCGGAATAGTAATAAAACTTGAACTTGCCTCGGTTTGCTGGAATCCGCATTATTCTACTTACATTAACCGCCTCGAAAAAATACAAAACAAATTCCTCTCATTTTTAAGTAGGAAATTTATTAATTTTGATTTTAACTGTCTTAGTTTGGAAAAAAGGCGGACACTATTTGATCTTACATTTTTATATAAACTTTTAAATAATATAGTTGATTCTCCTTTCTTACTTTCGCAACTGTCTTTTCGAGTGCCAAGTTATGTAACTAGAACAAATTTTTTGCTTGATATCCCTTTACATAGAACTAACTCTGCAGCAAATTCTCCTATTAATAGATTATCTTACACGTATAATAAAATTTGTACTATGGATAATTTTCCTGATATATTTACTGTATCTATAACTACTTTTAAGCGTTTAATTTCTTTGATTTTGTATAATATTTCTTCATAAATTTTTTGTATCTGTAATTTAATGTATGTATATATATATATATGTATATATTCTCTTATTTCATAATATGTATTTTACTCTAATTATGTAATTTTCATTTCTGTGTGATAAATTTTCTTTGTTTATTATAATTGTAGTGCTACTCTGTCATTGGGATTGATTCCTGTTGAGTAGCTAAACATATAAAAAATAAAAAATAAATAAAAAATAAAAATAAATACATCATAATTTCATGTCAAAAATTCAGGTAAGTAATTTCTTAAATAATTATATGTTTAACGTAAAAATTATCTCTTATCAACAGCATTTAAAAGTTCAAAATATTTTACTTGTACCAATAATTAACAAAATGTTTTTTTTTTTTTTAATGGTCAAAACATGTTAAACTTAATCTTTAAACGCTAATTTTTATGTTTCACAAATTATTTAATTGATTTTCAAGTTCACCTTCGATCATTTTTATAGATTGTTTATCGTTTTGTGAAAAGATAAAAATAAAACGTAAAATAAAATTTATTTTTATTTAAAAACAAGATTAGAAACACATGGGTAAATCCATATATTGACCACTTTGACCACTCATCAGTTGGCAACGCTTTATAACAATAAAATTTTTGGAAAATTTTATTAAGTTTAATGTAGCCATAATTGATATAAATATATAGTTTTTTTCTCGGAAAGTTAGCAATATTGTATTTTAGTAAAGTTATATAATTTATGTTGGCAGTAAAGTATTTTTTTTTCAAAACTTTGGGTAATCGCGGATAAATAATGTAGCTGTAATAAATTTTTAAAAATTTAGGAAATTTTTTCTGAGAAAGTTGGCAACACTGAACTTTAGTAAAATTGTACAATTTATGTGAACAAACAAAAACTTGTGAAAATTTGGTTAATTTCGGATAAATAATATAACCATAATAAATTTGAGTAATTTTTTCTGCGAAAGTTGGTAACACTGAACTTTAGTAAAATTGTACAATATTTATGTGAGAAAAACAAAATTTGTTGTAAAAATTTGGTTAATTTCGGATAAATAATATAGCGATAATAAATTTTATATAGAAAATATCTAAAAAATATTTAATCTATTATTAAATTTTGCAGAACATAAGAATTCATGTAGTCGATAATAAAAAATAAAATTACTACGTTAGTTGTAACTTAAAATCAGTATCATACTAATGTATAATAAATAAATATAAAAGTAAATAATAATTTCATAAATAAATTGTTATTTTATCAAATGTTCGAAAATTTTATGACCAAGTTCGTATGGGCGTTTAATAAACATGCCATTTCGATAATTTGCGATATACTACACTCTCAAGTTAAATTCGGAAAAATACTTAGAATACTTTTTGATAGACAATAAAAAGTTATATAATTTGGTTTTAGTTTTAATTTGCTAGCATGTGCCGTTTGGACGCTATAATTTTTTTTAGATTTTTTGGTTTTTATTTTTTTTCCCTCAAAACTATGGGTCTAAGAAAATAAGCATGATATGGAAAAATGCGGAACAATGAGTACTATAATTGAATGCAGAAACTATTATTCTAGGATGCATTGATTAGTAGAAACAAAATTAAATACTGAATTTTTGAAAATCTCTCTTGCGATTGAAAATTTCTCAAGGGGTACCCTTGGAATTTTTTTCAAAATATGACATACATGCTCCTCTCTCATACATGCTCACTTCTATTCCTACTACTTGAAAACTTTCGGT
The DNA here is from genome assembly GCA_963966155.1 of Clivina fossor. Lineage (NCBI taxonomy): Eukaryota > Metazoa > Arthropoda > Insecta > Coleoptera > Carabidae > Clivina > Clivina fossor. Next base: position 9,384,667 of record OZ014554.1, read on the forward strand.
CACGCAAGTCACTGTCTCAATCATACACCATTCCAACTACTCATCGGACGTCCACTAGCAAACGTATACCATCATAATTATTCAAATAAATATTTTTAACAGCAAACATTCATTAGACGCATTCGCTCAACATGTCCGAACCATCTTAACTGACTAACACCAACTTTTGCTACAACATTTTTGTTTTCAATTTCACGCACTCATCATAAACTAATCGTATTTCGAAGCCCCGATTCCTCCTATTTACACCCACATACCCCACGTAAAAATCTCATTTCGCACAGCAGTCATTTTTCGCTTTTATGCTTTTGCAAACAAACCCAACATTCACTACACAACATCTCTAGACAATAAACTACCCAAATACACGAATTCATCTACCTGCTCTAAACGTCCACTGTAGCTTCTTTGGAAACATTTACATTCCTAGCAAAAATTCTCAAACCACCCAAAGTACCTTACAATCAGCATTTTTATTCTCCTTTCAATTTCACGATCTCTAGACAACAAACTACCCAACTGCACAAATTCATCTACACTGAGAAAAATGGATAGTTACCGTAACGCTATTTATATTTAAAAAGGTGACACAAACACAAGATATTAAAAATAACAAAATAAGTATATTTAAAAATTAACTATAAATATAATAAAAACAAAAATTTAATACCATCAATTTGTATATAGTATTACAGTCTTAATTCTTAATATAGTATTAAAATATATATGTGAGTAGATTTTAAAAATGTATAAATTTGTGAATACAGTAAACATACTCGTATATTTCAAATAAATATCTACTTATTGTTATACAATTTGTTAAATATCTATTTTTCTCAGTGTACCTGCTCTAAACGTGCACCATACATAAAAATAAATAAATTCATCCTACCTTTTTGATTGATATCCCATAAAACGACAACAGCCTTATTTTTCGCCAGTCGCATCGCGAGAAGTCTCCCTAAACCTCCGCCGCCTCCCGTGATCAAAGCAACTTCACCCTCCAGACTCTTCTCGTAACGATAACTTCGCGGTATCAAATTTTTCACGATTGCTTGTATCACGAATGCCAACAAAGAGATCACGAAAAACACGACATTTAACGTATTGAATAAAATTGTATACAAAACTACGTGAATTGGTTTAGCCATTTTTTCGAAAAACCAACAAAAAAACAAAAATTATTCTACAATTTTTATTTTGAATATTTAATTAACTATATTAATAAATTATTCTACACCTTTTCTTTGAATATTTAATTAGCTATATTAATTAATTAATGTTTAATATCACGACAGTGGTAAACTTGATTTGATATAATTATAGATTAATGACTAGAGTTTTAATTTATTTAAAATATGTATTTTTATTTAGAATCTTGGGTTCATTGCGTTTCCTGTAACAAAAGAAATAAATACACTGTAAATAATTGTTGTAAATTTACAATGATAATCATGGTAATTTTACAATGTATGTCACTGTAATTTTTATTTTTTTTTTTTGTAAATTTACTAAATTCTGTAAATATTACAGAAATTTCATAATATTATTTGAATTTTACAATTTTTATGTATTTTTACATTTGAATACTTATTTTATGTAATTATACAAATATTTTTTTATAAAAATGTAAAAAATTATAAATGTAATAATGACATTAGTAAATGTAATAATTACATTAATAAATGTAATATTTATATTAATAAATGTAATATTTACAACAATAAATTACATTTATTTATGTAAATATGTACGCATAAATGTAATTTTTACATTCACAAAAATAATATTTTCATTCACAAATGTAATAATTACTTTAAAAAGTTGTTATGTAAATTTCCTTAGCAAATGTAATATTAAAATGTGTTACATATTTTAATTGTAATTTTACATATAAAAATAATTTTTGTAAAAATACATTTTTTTGTAAATTTACAATGATTATCGTTGGCAACAAAGTGTTCAATAATCTTCATTGTAAAATTTTTTTACAGTGTAACATAAAGAAAAACCTTGATTTGAAACTAACAACTAATACTTATGTTTAATTTCAAAACCAATTTAAAATTTACAAGCTTTTCATATTACATATATTGCTTAACAAATGCAAAATTTTTATGTTTTTTCCATAAAAACAAACATGAAATTACCTACTAAATTAGCTAATTTTAGTAATTAAGTTTATCATTTAAATAAGAAAAAAAATTATGAGAAATTGTATAAACACATATATTCGTTTTATCATTGCAGTAATATAAACAAGATTAGAAGTAGATATGGGTAAACCCATATATAGACCACTTTGACATTTCTCGGAAAGTTGGTAACTCAATATTTTTATTAAAATTATAATTTATGTGGGCAGTAGGAGAAACTTTGAAGAAGATTTCATCAAAATCGAATAAATAATGTAGCCACAATAAATTTTTAAAAAATTTTGTCATTTTTTTCCTCTAGATAAGTTGGCAATACTGTATTTTATTAAAATTGCATAATTTATTTAGGCACTAGAAGAATATTTATGAAAATTTGATTAAAATCGGTTAAATAATGGTGATAATAAATTTTATTTAAATTTAGTAATTTATTCTTGGAAAGTTGGCAACACTGAATATTAATAAAATTATAGAATTAATGGAAGCATTAGGAAAATCTTTTCTGAAAATTTTTATCAAAACCGGATAAATAATGTAGCCGCAATGAATTTTTAAAAACTTTAGTAATTTTTTTCACGGAAATTTGGCATCACTGGAAAAAATAAAACTACATGACCCTATCTTGGGTACTAGACAAATTTATCCTGAAAATTTTACTAAAATCGGTTAAACCTCGTCTAGGAAGAGTTGACTGTCGACGCACATCCATACACCCACTTATAAACTAAGTTCGCTTGTTTCGTCTGATCTAGAGGCTATATTAAGGATTTCTATACACAATTATTGTTTTTTTGAAAATGTTACAAACACCGCACCAAACGCTATACCACTTTTCCTTGCAGTCAAAGTGGTAAAAAAATTAATTAAAAATTAAATAATAAAAAGTTTTATTATTTACGTACGTCGACTATAAATAAATATTAATACAGAACTTTAACTTTTTTTGTTAAAAACAAAATTAATTTTTCTTATCAATTTTTTATAAAATCATGTAACAAATACATAATTGTTTATCCAAATCACCTACAATTAGCTCATAAATTACGAATAAATATTGATAAATTTTCAACAAACTATATCTCTATATTTTTATCAATGACGAATAGAAAATGTAACATGTACAACAACCTGTTAGGTTAAGATTCTTATAATAAAATTTTACCACTTTGACTGCAAGGAAAAAGTGGTATAGCGTTTGGTACGGTGTCTGTAACATTAAAAAAAAAATTGTATAGAAATCCTTCATATAGCCTCTAGTCTAGATGACGAATCTGAACTTAGTTTATGTGGGTGTATGGATGTGCGTCTTCTTCTCGCTCGGTCGTAAGTCAAAATTTTGTGGCCGCAATTCCTCCTAGACGGTTCAACCGATTTTAATGAAATTTTCAGGATAAATTTGTCTAGTACCCAAGATAGGGTCATGTGGTTCGGTTTTTTTCCAGTGATGCCAACTTTCGGAGAAAAAAATTACTAAAGTTTTTAAAAATTCATATTGGCTACATTATTTATCCGATTTTGATCAAATTTTCAGAAAAGATTTCGCTAATGCTCCCATTAATTACATAATTTTATTAAAATCTAGTGTTGCCAACTTTCCGAAAAAAAAATTTTAAAAATTTTAAAAGTTTTAAAAATTTTATTATGGCCATGTTATTCAACCGATTTTACTCAAATTTTCACAAAAGATTCTCCTAATATTCATATAATTTATGTAATTTTAACAAAATACAGTGTCGCCAACTTATCGAGAAAAAAATCACAAATTTTTAAAAAAATTCATTGTGGCTAGATTATTTATTCGATGTTGATCAAATTTTCAGAAAAGTATCTCCTAGTGCCCACATAAATTATAATATTATTAAAATACAGTGTTGCCAACTTTCCGAGAAATGTCAAAGTGGTCTATATATGGGTTTACCCATATCTACTTCTAATCTTGTTAATTTTTAATTTTTTCTTGTTCATATTTCATGTTGTTAATTCTATTCTATTCTCTTATTACCAGCTGAAGATATGGCTTGATCCGAATAAGCCGAAACGTCTATAAATAAAATGTTTTATATGTTAAAAAAACCCACGTGTTTTTTGTCAAATTTTTAATAAAAAGGAAAAAAGTTCCTTACAAGCCAATTCCATTTACAAAACGAATACAGAACAAAATTAACTATAATTATATAAGTATACTAACTTAACGAATAAAAAAATATAATTATAATACTCACAATAAAACTATAAGAATTCTTATCAGCCACTAAAACAGCCTAACAGTCACTATGCATGCACTAATATGAAATCATTACGCAAATAAATATAATATATATATATATATATATATATATATATATATATATCTATTTTAATCAATTTGATAAAATCTCAAGTATATAATATATATTATTATGTATTTTTTTGGTCAAAGTTTATAATATTATCACTACACAAATAATATATTGCATTGAATTTAAAAAAAAATGTTTTTTATTCACTTCAGATTATATTATCTAGAAAGAGAAAGAAAATATGGTATATATATATATATATATATATATATATATATATATATATATATATATATATATATATATATTAGTGTGGCCGTTATTTCAAATTTTTTTGATCTCACCCCCTAAAAAATTTCAAAATGTTAAAAAAAATAAGGTGTTCAAAATTATAGCAATTTATTTTAACACTAACCCGTGCCGAAAGATGGATTTTCTTTTTTAGTTTGCTTAAGGAAGTTTTCTTCACCGCCATTTTTATATGACTAAAAATCATTATTTCGATCTCAAACTTGTCTAAAATGTAACTCAAACATTGACAAATAAAAGCATATAAGCATTATATAACTTTTCTTTTGATTTTATTAAAAGAAAAATGTTAAAAATGAGGTAGAAATCGGACCTCTAGACCAGAAAACCCCCATAAGCAAACATAAGCAAATTAAAAACGGAAATCCGTCTTGCGGCACGGGTTAACGTTAAAATAATTTTAAACACCTTATTTTTTTAACATTTCGAAACTTTTTAGGGGGTGAGTTCAAAAAAATTTAAAATAACGGCCACTCTAATATATATATATATATATATATATATATATATATATATATATATATATATATATATATATCAATAATATATTAAAATTTAAATCATAGAAAATTATGTTGTACAAATTTATTAATAGATACTGCAATAACTTATTGCCAAGAAAGATAAGTCAATATATATTGATTAATTTCTCTATTCTATTTCAATAATTCAAATAGATATTGATTATTTATATAAATAGTATATTATTACGGTTTTGAGGAGCAGAAAACAATAAAGATCGCTTTCTATTCCGAGTCAGACATAGACAAGTAAAATATTAGTATTTTTTCCACTTTGCCTGCAAGGATAAAGTGGTATAGCGTTTGGTACGGTGTCTGTAACATTAGCAAAAAACAAAAATTTGTGTACAGAAATCCTTCTATATAGCCTCTAGATCAGACGAATCCATGAACTTAGTTTATAAGTGGGTGTATGGGTGTGCGTCGTCAGCTCGCTCGCTCGGTCGTCAGTCAAAATTTTGTGGCCGAAACTCCTCCTAGACGGTTCGACCGATTTTAATAAAATTTTAAAGATAAATTTACCTAGTGCTCGAGATGGTCATATGCCATATGGTCATATGCCAACTTTCCGAGAAAAAAATTACTAAAGTTTTTAAAAATTAATTGTGGCTATATTTTTTATCCGATTTTGATTAAATTTTCAGAAAAGATTTCCCTAGTGCCCACATAAATTTCGTAATTTTAATAAAATACAATGTTGCCAACTTTCCGAGAAAAAAATTACTAAATTTTTAAAAAATTTATATTGACTACATTATTTATCCAATTTTGATCAGATTTTCAGAAAATATTTCCCTAATGCTCCCATTAATTATATAATTTTATTAATATCCAGTTTTGCCAACTTTCCGAGAAAAAAATTACTTAAATTTTTAAAAATTTATTAAACCAATTTTAATCAAATTTTTATAAAAGATTCTCCTAGTGCCTAAATAAATTATGCAATTTTTAAAAATTGTAGTGTTGCCAACTTATCGAAAAAAAAATTTTTTTCAAAATTAATTGTGGCTACATTATTTATTCAATTTTGATGAAATTTTCCTCAAAGTTTCTCCTAGTGCCCACATAAATTATAATTTTAATAAAAATATTATATTACCAACTTTCCGAAAAATGTCAAAGTGTCTATATATGGGTTTACTCATATACTTCCAATTTTGTTCTTTATAAATTTCTATTGCTTCCTTTGATTAAAAATTTATAAATTTTATGATCTAGTTAATTGTATATTTATAAATAATTTTTGCTTTAAATCATAAATAATTAATTACCATAGTAAAAAATCTTATAGAACTCATTATATTACAATAAAACGGCACAAAAATAGTATATTTTATACAAACATAACAAATTACAAGAAACATAAAAATAATTATTTTATTTTTGCATTAAACACCATTAATTTTATTTTTATTTATCTATTTAAACATTAGACAATTATTTTTAAATACATTGTCTTATCGTTGGGCCGTGTAGCTCAGTTGATAGAGCATTAGGAGCGCAACCTAAAAATCCCGGGTTCAATTCCCGGCGGAGCCAATGCATTTTTCTTTAATTTAAAAAATTGTCTAATGTTTAATTAGATGAATAAAAATAAAATTAATGATGTTTAATGCAAAAATAAAAATAATTTAACATTTAACCAAGTGCGAAATTGAAAAAAATGTTGTAGCAAAAGTTGGTGTTAGTCAGTTAAGATGGTTCCGATGGTTCGGACATGTTGAGCGAATGTCTAATGAACCGAGTAATAAACGTTTGCAGTTAAAAAGATTAATTTGAATGATTTTAATGGTATACGTTTGCGTGGACGTCCGATGAGTAGTTGGAGTGGTATGATTGAAAGAGTGGCTTGCGTAAGCGAAAGTTTCCAAGTAGTAGGAATAAAAGAGCATGTATGAGAGAAATTATAAATGTGGATAAAGCGAAAGTTGCTTATGCTGGATAGGAATGTTTGGAGACGACTGATTTCGGTATGTTAAAATGAGTTTGTGCCACACCCGTTTGGGTACATGGCGTGATTGTGTATGTATGTATGTATAAATTTAAATAGAAATAAAAATAATATTTACCAAAAATTGTTAGAACGTTCAACTCAAGCACCAGTTCGCATAACCAAAACAAATGACAAATTCAATGCGCATGATTGTCAACTGTTTTAAATAAACAACAGTCAATTATTTATTTTTTTTCGTATCTATCTCACACTTAATTAGAACACGGTCACTTTTATTTTTAATCCACAGAAATTAACTAACAACAGCGCACAAATAGTTGACAAAACAATTAGCAACTGTCAACAACCGCAATAGTCAACTGTTTTTCTTGTATCTATAACGCTTCCCTATTTTTTTTTTGTATCTATCTTATACTTAATTAGAACACGGTCACTTTTATTCTTAATCCACAGAAATTAACTAACAACAGCGCACAAATAGTTGACAAAACGATTGTCAACTGTCAACAACCGCAATAGTCAACTGTTTTTCTTGTATCTATAACGCTTCCCTATTTTTTTTTTTGTATCTATCTTATACTTAATTAGAACACGGTCACTTTTATTCTTAATCCACAGAAATTAACTAACAACAGCGCACAAATAGTTGACAAAACGATTATCAACTGTCAACAACCGCAATAGTCAACTGTTTTTCTTGTATCTATAACGCGCTTCTTGGTTTTTTCGTAATCCGCCCCGATTGTCAACTGCCAGAGTATTATTTAGCTTCTCTTAATTTGTCTAGCACACACAATCACTTGTTTTTAAGTAACCTCCCCCGAAACTTAACTAGGGCAAACGCGATTGTCAACTGTCAATATATACAATCTGTGTATTTAATAAGTCTTACTTTTCAAACCGTTTAAACCACGTGCGCGCACGTTCACTTGTTTTCCTAATCCGAAAATTAACTAAATAAACAACTGTTTCTGCTCTGGGTTGAGTTCACTGAGTGTGAATGTGTTTCACCTGTCCTGCGTGCTATGGCTATGGCTATGGAGATTTTGCCCACCATGCCTCAGGCTGACGTCATCCGATACACACACACACACCTGTGTTCAGAGCGGTCAGTCAAGCTGAAAATATAGTAGTATATCGCGCGTTTCGGAAATGGTTTTGAAATTTTGCGATCTAGCCACAAAAAACACGAACTTATTGTTTATCTACGCTAATAATAATAATAACAAAATTAGAAGTATATGGGTAAACCCAAATATAGACCACATTGACATTTCTCGGAAAGTCGGTAATATATTATTATTATAATTATAATTTATGTGGGCACTAGGTGAAACTGTCATGAAAATTTGATCAAAATCGAATAAATAATGTAGCCACAATAAATTTTTAAATAAATTTGTGATTTTTTCTCACTCGATAAGTTGGCAACACTGTATTTTGTTAAAATTGCATAATTTATTTAGGCACTAGGAGAACCTTTTATGAAAATTTAATTAAAATCTGTTAAATAAAATGGTCATTATGAATTTTTAAAAATTTTTGTAATTTTTTTCTCGGAAAGTTGGCAACACTGTATGTTGTTAACATTACATAAATTATATGATTACTAGGAGAACCTTTTGTGAAAATTTGAGTAAAATCGGTTAAATAACATGGCCATAATATATTTTTAAAAACATTTGCAATTTTTTTTCTCGGAAAGTTGGCAACACTGGATATTAATAAAATTATAAAATTAATGGGAGCATTAGGAATATCTTTTCTGAAAATTTGATCAAAATCGGATAAGTAATGTAGCCAATATGAATTTTTAAAAACTTTAGTAATTTTTTTCTCGGAAAGTTGGCATTACTGGAAAAAACAAAAACACATGACTATCTTGAGCACTAGACAAATTTATCCTCAAAATTTCATTAAAATCGGTTGAACCGTCTAGGAGGTGTTGCGGCCACAAAATTTGACTGAGCCAGCTAGCGAGCTGACGACGCACATCCATACATCCACATAAACTAAGTTCAGATTCGTCATCTAAAAGCTATATGAAAAATTTCTATACACAATTTTTTTTTGAAAATATTACAGACACCGTACCAAACGCTATACCACTTTTTCCTTGCAGTCAAAGTGGTAAAAATACAAAATAAATATGAAAAATATAGGAAAAATAGTAAACCTAAACCTAATCTAAACTAATCTAATTAAAAATTATACAAACCATTTTAGAATTTTCAATAATTTTCTCTGCCAAACCAGAATGAGGTAGGGAAAAAAGTTACTTAGCTATGCAGTTAATTTTTTTCTCTATTTTACAAAAAATTTTCAGATTTTTTTGAGCAAATTTTGAAAAATGCCTTTCTTATTTTGAAATAATATTCTCGCAAAGCGAGAATGGAGCTAGTCGAATGTGGTTCGATTTTATAAGCTAGTTTTTCGACTAGCTAAAATAGGTACAAGATTAGAAGTATACGAGTAAACCCATATATAGACCACTTTGACATTATCACATAAATGATAAGAAATAAGAATTAAAAAAATTTTCACCGAAAGTTGGCAACATTGTATTTTGCTAATATATAATATTATAGGCGCTAAGGGTATTTTCTGTAAAAATTTCATTAAAATCGGATAAATAATGCGGACATAACAAATTTTTAGAAAATTATTAATTTTTTTTTTTTGGAAAGTTGGCAACATCGTATTTTAATTAAATTATAATTTATGTGGGCACTAGGAAAAACTTTTCTGAAAATTTGATTAAAATCGGATAAATAATGTAGCCACAATAAATTTTTTTAAATTTTAGTAATTTTTTTTTCAATAAGTTGGCAACACTGTATTTTGTTAAAATTGCATAATTTATGCGGGCACCAGGAGAATCTATAGTAAAAATTTAATTAAAATTGGTTAAATAACGTGGTCATAATAAATTTTTAAAATTTTAGTAATTTTTTTTTCAGAAAGTTGGCAGCACTGTACTTTGTTGAAATTATCTAATTTATATGAATACCAGAAGAATCTTTTGTGAAAATTTGAACAAAATCGGTTAAACAACATGGTCGTAATAAATTTTTAAAAATTTTAGTAATTTTTTTCTCGGAAAGTTGGCAACACTGCGGTCTGAAAATTGAACTTAATTTTTTATTTGGTATGAACTATCTAATTGCCAAGTTTCAGCTTTCTACGAGCTTTCCTTCATACTTATAATTAACACTGGTATTTATCGTATTTTTTGGACACGGCCGGCCAGCCAGCCAGCCAGCCAGCCAGCCGTATTGACGATTTTATAAGCTAGTCTTTTCGACTAGCTAAAAATCCCAAGGGTACCCCCCTTGAGAGTTTTGCAAAAATTCAGTTTTTAATTTTTTTTTACTAAACGATGCATCCTAGAATAAAAGTTTCTTTACTACATTATAGTACACATTATTCCGCATTTTTTCAAATCATGCTTATTTTCCTAGACCTCCTAGTTTTTGAGAAAAAAAAAAATAAAAACCAAAAAATCAAAAAAAAATTCTAGCGCTCAAACGGCACATGCTAGCAAATTAAAACTAAAAGCAAATTATAGAACTTTTTATGCCCTATCGAAAAGTATTCTAAGTTAAACGCCCATACGAACTTGTCGAACGAACACCCGGTGTATATATATATATATATATATATATATATATATATATATATATATATATATAATTCATTAATCTGGTTAGTTGATAAATATATCATTTAAATACAGTTAATACTCAAATATAATCATAAAAGAATAATCTGAAAATGAGGCGATATGATTTTTTCATTTTCAGATTATTCCTTTATGATTGTATTTGAGTATATATATATATATAAAAAATAATAATAATTTTGAAATGAATTTATATGGTACAAGTAGCACATCAAATGTTTAAATTTTAATTAGAAACTTGTAGAATTACAAATTACTTGTTTTGTTTTATTATTCATAATTTATTTGGTAGTAGATAAAAATTACCGAAATTTGAAATTCTAATTTGGAAATATACATAAAATTAATTACCGTAACGTTATATTTAGAATAATAGTAACAAGATTATAACAATATGGGTAAACCCATATATAGACCACTTTGACATGATCACGTAAATGATAAAAAAAAATAGAAATAACCAATTTTTATATTTTTTTTTGAAACAGCATTATTCAAAATTTAAATTTTTGTAAATATTACGCATAAACAAAAAAGATATATCCTAAAATTTGTTTTAAATTTAAATTGTACAAACAGTATGCTTGAAATAAATTTTAAAACATTGTATAATGTAAATAGTAAAGCCAAAATGAAATTTGAAAAATTTTAATCATTTTTTTTCTCGGAAAGTTCGCAACACTGTATTTTGTTAAAATTATATGATTTATGTAGGCATTAGCAGAATCTTTTGTAAACATTTGATTAAAATCTCTTAAATACTATATGGTCATAATAAATTTTCAAAAGTTTAGTAATTTTTTCTCGGAAAGTTGGCAACACTGTATTTTGTTAAAATTATATAATTTATGTGGATACTAAAAGAGTCTTTTGTGAAAATTTGATTAAAATCGGATACATAATGTAGCCATAACAAATTTTTTAAAACTTTATTAATTTTTTTCTCGGAAAGTTGGCAACCCTATATTTTACAAAAATTATATAATTTATGTAGACACCAGGGTTATCTTCTGCAAAAATTTGATTTAAATCGAATAAATAATCTGGCCATAATAAATTTTTGTAAATTTTAGTATTTTTTTTCTCGGAAAGTTGGCAACATTGTATTTTATTAAAATTACGTAATTTTTACGGCCACTAGGGGAATATTCTCTGAAAATTTGATCACAATCGGATAAATAATGTAGCCACAATAAATTTTTAAAAAATTTTGTAATTTTTTCTGGATAAGTTGGATACACTGTATTTTGCTAAAATTGCATAGTTTATTTAGGCACTAGAAGAATCTTTTATAAAAATTTGATTAAAATCGGTTAAAGAAAGTGGTCATTGTGAATTTTTTAAAATTTTTGCAATTTTTTTTTTTTTTTTTCGGAAAGTTGATAACACTGTATTTTATTAAAATTAAAATCATGGTAAAATCCCTAAAATCATGGTAAAAGCCTAGTAAAATCATGGTAAAATTTTACATGAAATCAGTAAATTCAAGAAAAAAATCATACAAAATTTTTGCAATCTTACTTAAAAATCCATAAAATCAGCGAAAAATCATGTAAAATCCTTACAATCTCACTTAAAATCATATAAAATCCTTACAATCTCACTTAAAAATCATGTAAAATCCTTACAACCTCACTTAAAATCATGTAAAATCCTACAATCTCACTTAAAAATCATGTAAAATCCTTTCAATCTCACTTACAATCATATAAAATCTTTACAATTTTACTTAAAATCATGCCAAAATCTTTACAATTTCACTTAAAATCATGCTAAAATCCCTACAATCTTCCTTAAAATCGGTAAAATCCTAGGATTGTACAATCCGCGGTGTACAAAATTCAAGGGAGTGGTTTCCCCCTAGTTAATTAATTAATTAATAATTGCATTGTCATCCAGTTCTAAAGCTATGTTTAAAGTTTTAAGGCTCTGTTAAAATAAATTTTGAGACTAAGGACTTTTGGTTTTGTTCCACTGGCTACACTGTGGTGGACGTTTTAAGCTTGACTTATATAAATGTCATGTATTATAACCTATAAGTTAGTTGTTCTGCATACAAAAAATAAACCGTTCTTCGTGTGTTTGCATCGCAATATTTTTGTTTCATTTAAAAAACATTAAAAACCAATTTAAAAGTAAAAACTACAACCCGACTCAACAGGCTCCAATATTTTCACAAATAAAATTAAATAACAATAAAATAATTCTAACCTTATCATGGCCGGCTTCATCAGATTACTTTTCCACATTTTCATTATCGATGTTTTCCTCATCAGTATCATTATTATACTGTGACGAAAAACTCTTTTTTCCACTGGGTTCCAACCTCACTCAAACTTCTATCATTACTTTGCATCAGATGGTCAATTTTCTTCATCACTACATTATTATCACCTTTTAAATCACTATTATCCGAATTAATCGCTTTCTCGCACATTTTTACACTAGAACAGTTTATCACTGAAGTTTATTTTGTCAGCAGGGAACTTGTAAAATTGGTTTGGATTCGTAAATGTTTAGACATATATTTCAAAAGTTTTTCCGATTTTAAGATTATAAGACAAATAAAATATTTGGTAACATATATCAATATATACTACATTAAAGTTGAATAAATACGATTTAAATTATTATACGTTGCTATCGAAATAGTTATTATAACATTTTATAATAAACACGAAAAAATGTACGAATAATCTTTCCGAAAATAAGGTTAAACATGCATAAGACAACGTATTACCTTGTATTGATATAATTCGCATTAAAGTTAAATAAATATAAATTAATGAATTACCAAATTAATGTAAAATCAATTAAAAAATACATACAGATTGCGTAATTATACGCAGAAGTGCATACATGTGTTTGACAACAAACATGTCATAAGTTCATTCACTGGAACTAGTTGGCCAGTTGAATGTTGTGTTATAAATTTTTAAATACATATTGATTTTTATAGTAATTTAAAAAAATATTCCTACATAACATTTAGATATGATTTAAAATAATAGTCTTGTGAAAAAAGTAACAAATTATATTTAAAGTAATTGTTTACATTAATATTTAGTTGGTGGTCCTGTAGGTAAAATCAATAAATATTGAATGAAGTAGATTTTTTTGTTTGTGTTTGTGATGTGTTAGCAGTTACTTCATTCAACTCTATTGACTTTTGCTGCAGAATGAATACTAAACTTAATCTGTCCACTTTTTTTGTCTTTAGTTTAAATTTTATTTAGACAAATAACTTGAACCTAGATTAAGTAGTAATTAAATATGTTTCGTTCAGTAAAAAATACCCTGCTGTTTATTCTTCTTTTTATACTAGAAACACTACACAAAATTTAACTGGCCAACTGGATTCCTGACAGCTTTTCCTAAGTTAACCTCTAATACTATCAAATAATACAATATTTTCATGTTTAACTTATTGTAAGAAGCTTTTGTTTTGGTAGAAAATTTAATTTTAATCATGAATAGTTTAATGCAACATTGTAAATTATGTACAAGTGATGAAAATGTATTGCTCACTATATTTAATCCGGATTCAGATGGCAAACGTTTCGTAGATAAATTGGAAGCAATTATGCCAGAAATTGTAAGAATGAAATAATTTGTTTTGATTGTAATATACATTATTGTTTCTGAATCTTTTTACTTGTCTTATTTTAGGTAGATTGCAAGATCAAATTACCGAATGTTATTTGCACAGTTTGGGCTGTGTTTTGCATCTCAAATAATATTAAAACAACATTTAAATGAAGAACGTTGTCGACTATGTGCTGGTGGTGATAATATAACATTTACTTTAACTACAATGGATTCGGATAACGTATTATTATCATACAAATTGGAAGCCATTGCATCGGAAATTGTAGGTAAAATACTAGCTTTAGCCAGGTCCAAGAAAAAAATTATTTGTATATGCTAGTGAATTTGTAAGAGTTGCTGCGATTTTACTGTTTTATTTACTTTAAATCCAATCTAACTTAATTGCTGTTTCTGGTTAATTTTTATCGTTTACAGCGTTTGCCTGCGGCTCACATTTGCATTGCCTCATTGTAGTATCTTTCATGAAAAACTATACATATTTACAATGTGCTTTATATGTTGTATAGATTAACTTGTTCTAAATGTATTTTATTAGATTTGCTTAATAAGGTTCTTAATTATTATATTATGTTTTTGCTAAAGTAAAAGTCGTTTCTGCAAGAGTAGCGGTAATAGCTATTATGAGAAAAATGTTGTTGGCTGTGTTTAGGCTACTAAAAAATTTGCATTACATTTTTAATTATGCACGAGTTATTTTTAATCATTTGTTACTCCTTAACCAAGTAACGTAGATCTCTCAAATGAATCAAATATTAGTTAAATATCATAGAGACTTGGTGTTAAGTAGGAATATATTTCTTTATTAAGCTCCCTTTAAATCGGAGATTTTTATCATAATTATATAATATGTAATTTTAATTTAAATTTTTAGTTGGAATGTACTGAGAAGTTATCGAATTGTATTTGCTCAATTTGTTCTGTTCGATTAAATGAAACGTATACATTTGTAGAAAAATGTTTTAAATCGCGTGAAATTTTAAAGCGATATTCAAAAGAACAATCGCAAAATAGTGAAGTTATTATGAAAGCGAAATTAAAGAAGAGAATATTGATGAAGAATACATTAAACTAGATTTGGAAACTGATATAAACATTAAAATTGAAGATAGTTTAGAACAACAAATTAATACAAATTTTGATACTGCTTGTATGAAAGAAGAAGCTATTAAAGAAGAGAACATTGAAGTGAATTTGGAAAATGATACAAATATTAAATTTGAAGAAAGTTTGAAATCAGAATCTTTAGATTTACATTCAGAATTAATAATTAAGGAAGAATATGCGGATTTTGAGAATGAAACCGATATAAAACGTTGTCAAGTTAGTAGAGATTCGAAGAAAAATAATATTTTCAACTCGGAAGAAAATGATGAATCTGTAAAGAAAAGAAAATGTCATAAATGTACATTATGTGAGAAAACTTTTACTTGGAATGCTAATTTAAAACGACATATACGTTCTCATACAAATGAGAGACTATATAAATGCAAAATATGTGAAAAACAATTTACTCGTAGTGCCGATTTAAAATCGCATATTCGTAGA
This sequence comes from Clivina fossor, assembly GCA_963966155.1. Taxonomy (NCBI): domain Eukaryota; kingdom Metazoa; phylum Arthropoda; class Insecta; order Coleoptera; family Carabidae; genus Clivina; species Clivina fossor. The sequence goes on from OZ014554.1 coordinate 9,400,722, forward strand.
CATACAAATGAGAGACCATATAAATGTAAAATATGTGAAAAACAATTTACTCAAAGTGGAGATTTAACGAAGTATTTTCGTACTCATACAAAGGAGAAACATTATAAATGCAAAATATGTGAGAAAACTTTTACTGAAAATGGAAACTTAAGAAAACATATCCGTTTTCATACAAATAAGAGATCTTATAAATGAGAAATATGTGACAGAACTTTTATTACAAATGGACATTTAAAAATGCATATTCGTACACATACCAAGGAGTGACCTTATAAATGCGAAATATGTGAGAAAACTTTTACTGAAAGTGGAACTTTAAAATCGCATATTCGTATACATACAAATGAGAGAACTATGTGAGAAAACATTTATTTGGAGTGAACAATTAAAAAGACATATCCGTTCTCATACAAATGAGATCCCGTATAAGTGTTCAGAGTGGACATTTACTCAGAATGGACATTTAAAAAATCATATTCGTATACATACAAATGAGAGACTTTATAAATGCGAAATATGTGAGAAAACTTTTACTAAAAGTGGAATTTTAAAATCGCATATTCGTATACATACAAATGGGAGAACTTATAATTGCGAAATATGTGAGAAAACTTTTATTAGAAGTGGACATTTAAAGCAGCACGTTCGTTCTCATGCAAGGGAGAAACCTGATGAATGCGAAATAGAAAACTTTTCCTCAGAGTAAAAACTAAAAAGATAGATATTCGTATTCATAGTGCAACGATGTAATTTTTGTAGTTCTCTTTTTATTAATGATTAATTTTTAAATATTGTTAATCCTCATTCAGACTGCCTTTTCCCTAGAGAAGTAAGTGTTATATTTTAACGCAGGCTTACTGGTTATAAACCAAAACTAAATTCGCGCATGCGCCGATTTAGTTTCATTATAGAATTTTATTTCATCGCAGCCAGTCTGGCCTGGCCCAGGTTTCTTATCGTAAATTCACTTTTGATTTAAGAACGGCCAATCAGATTTTGAAGTAACATGAAATAGCGATGTGTATGTGTTTTTATGAAAGATACGTCAAATTTATAATATGTAAATGAGCAGTTTAGAAAATAAAATTAATATTATTTTGAAAATGCGTATTTAATATACTAAAATAATATTCATTTTAGACACATCAAAAAATAAAAAAATTAGCGGAAACAAAGAATATGGCAAAATCATCGTGTAAAATTAATTATATTTGTGTCCAATACTATTGTAATTGTTTTATTTCGCATTCGTATTTTTCAAATGATTGTATAGGTCTAATTTTGTATAATCATAAATCCTACTTCAGACATTTTAACACAACAAACAACTTAAACTGCCACTAAAACTGTACTGAAGATAACCAAAAACTGTGACATGTATACAACGTAAACAGTAAAGTCAAAAATGATTTATAACAGCTTTTAAATTGTTATCATTGCTTAGGCATAACTGAAAATTCATAGACATACACTCTGAATGGTCAAGTTTTTGCGATGTGTTAAATCGTAAAATTAAAACTAAGTCGTAAAACTGTTTTGGCAGTTTGAATGAGATTTTATTCAAATAATAAATTTCAATCTTAAATAACAAAATTATTTTAACTTTTAAATATTTCATCTTAGAAATGTCGAAATAATGAGTAATTAACAAATCAGAAATAAATTAAAGATGTGATACATTTGTATTGATTGATTATTGATAGTATGTATAATATACAAAATATAATAAATGTCATATTTATTATATATTTATTAAGAGTTGTCGTTTCGATAAACATTTATACCATTTATAGTAAATAAACAGAACATGATAACAAGTTACTAGGTAACAAAATACAATTAAGTAGATTATAAAATTTATAAATTTTAATTAAAGGAAGTCAAATTTTATTTAAAAATATATAAATTTTATGATATAGTTACTTGTATTTTGTTACCTGGAAACTTGTTCCCATGTTCTATTTATTTACTATAAATGTCATTTGTATCTTTTGTTCCTGATGAAGACGTACGTTGAGCACATTGAATATTAATACAAAACAATACAATCTAAAGTCGTTTTATTTTAATATAATAAGTTCTGAAAGATGTTTTACTATGTTAAAAATACTGTTTTATTTAAAATAATTTTTTAAAAAATATTTAAAACTTCTAAATATAAAATGAAATAATGAATTTAAAATGTTAAATGTACAATAATTTTCCGAATTTGTTAATAATACATATATGATTAATTGTAAAAGGTTCGGATTGGTGCTGTTTTAAGTTTTGGTTCTATAGTCTTGAAATATTATGGTTCGGTTCATGTTTAAGAAATATAAAGGTTTTTTTTTTCAATTAATATCTGTTTGATATATTATATTTTTAATTACACATGGCGTATTGTATACTAGGTTATAGTATTTTGTTTTAGCTTAAATCGCCATTAATTTATTTTGATGTACTCGACTGGATTAAATTCAAAATTTATAAAAATGCATTATTATCTTGTCGTTGTGATCTAGTTGCTGCGAAAGCAAAATGTCTCGAGTTCAAATCCCCTTGCAAGGTCAATGCATTTTTTTTATTCTAGAAATTAACCAATGATTTAATTAGTGCAACAAAATAAATTAATGGCGATTTAAGCAAAAAAAACAAATACTATAACCTAATGTGTTTGATATTTTAAAGGAAAGAACAAGTAAGCATTTGCATCAAGCCCGATATCTTGGACAAGAATCGTGAACGAAGTTTAACGACAATGGGAAAGTTTAGCGTGATTGAAGTTGCGTGTAAAATTATTTTTTCTCAAATATATATGTAAAATAATAACAGAAACTGTCATTAAAATTTTTGATAATTGTTTCATTTATTTGTTATTAACAATTTTTGTAAGGACATTACTGACCTTACAAGCCTATTGTGCGCAAGCGCAGAAGAGTTGGTGAGATATAATTTTGAAAACGTATGTCGTAGTAAATGTTGATTTTTGTTGATTCGGTTACGCCCAGCCAATAGCTTGTATCTGTAACCATGGCAATACATGTGCGTCTGATTCAGATGTCGACATAAGTTTTGCGATGACATTACTGACGTCATCACGACATGTTTTCGCATTTTTTAAGAAATCTGGGCATCCTCGAGAAAAATGATAAATTAAACATCACTTTTTAAGCCAGGTCCAACCAAATAAAGAAATAAAAAAAATTCGCTAAACTCCCCATTGCTACACGTGGCGTTGCAGTACAGTTATTCAACGCGCGGCGCGGTGCGGTGCGTATGCAGCAGAAAAACATCGATCATCAGGATGCTGGTCCGGAAAAGGAAAATGTTATGAATAATATCGATAAACGCGCTTTCCTCTTAATATTCTCATGCAGAAGAAATCGCAAGCAGTCGACGGTGAATTGAAAGAAAAGGAACGAAATAATGAAGATGTTGATGAGATTAAGAAGGAAAATACACAATGAGTGCTAAGTTAAAAGACTGGAATATAAAACTTGATGATGATGATGATGATGACAATGATAATAATGATTCGGATTAATTTACGGACTGTTTTATTTATAACAAATTATTACTTTGTGCAATATGCATGTGCATATCGGGGCCCAGAACTAAAAAAGAATTAAATATTAAATAGTTTTAAAAATTAAGTAAACTACAAGTAGCAGTATTACTTGAAATATGTTTTTCCATTAAAATTTACTTACAGTACTAAATACTAAATGCAATCATATATTTTTATTATTTTTATAGTAATTTCAGTAAAAATAATGATATTTTTTAAATTATATTTAGATTTAATAAGTTTATTTATTATTCAAATAATAAACTTATAAAAAACGACTCGTGTCAATTGATCAAAAAAAATGCTCAAAAAATACGACCGCGGTGCTTTAAAACATGTCTATGATATCGTGACAGGTGACGTAGATCGTAGATCTACACGTATGAGTGAGGAGTACGAAAATAAACAGCAGTCTACTGTGTGAGTTTTTCAAGACGAATTACAACCAACAAAAGTTTTTTGCGCACGAAGCATTTTGAAGCAAATGGTCGCCTGTTTTTTCTGCGGAAAAACTGCACATGTCGCAAACGTATTATTGGTGTAACGTAAAACGATCAATTCTGAATGGTATACAATGGTATACAAGTCTTCGGAGAAATAAGAAAAATCAATCGCCGACGACAAATCATTCGCCACCACGACAATATCACATCTCGGCTCGAACAAGTGACTTTTTGAGTACTCAAAACGTCAATGTGATGGGTCATTCGCCCTATTCTCCTTTTTGGCATCCAATGACTTTTTTTTATTATCGTACATCAAAAGTAAATTGCGAGCTCAACATTTTTCGACACCTGAAGAAGCGGTTTATGTGCGCAAAATGCATGTTTTAAAGGTACCTAAATCGGATTGGAAAAAGGGCTTCGAAAATTCGTTCAAACGCACGCAAAAAATTTATTGATCTTCATGGAGAATATTTTGAAAAACATTAAAGCCATTTTCGTTCATAAATATTTGCTTTTGTTTTCTAATCCCGAAATATAATAGGCAATACTCGTATATCTAATCTTAGTCTTTGATAAATATGCAGTGTCTAAAAATTGAAAAAATTCAGCTATATACAAAGTGTCTAAAAATGTGTTTTTTATATATGAATATGCAATATATCTAAGAAATAAATGTACTTAGCAATATCCCTGTGTCTAAAGAATTTTATACACAATGTGTTATTTCAATAATATACTTATAAAAATATATTAATATTTTATTTTAGCTAAATTTTATCCAGTTTCAAATAAATATATGTTTAAAAGGATTAAATAATTTAATTATTATACAATGTTGCCAATTTTCCGGAAAAAATTATTAAAAATTTATTTAATGCATACTATTTGTACGATTTAAAACAAATTTTCCGGATAGTTTTTTTATATTTATAATAATTACAAAATTAAATTTTGGAACAGTGCTGCCAATTTTTGCTGAAAAGGTTTAAACTTTTTATTCCTATTTTTTGGTATTTTTGGGATAATGTCAAAGTGGTCTATTAATGGGTTTACCCATATACTTCTAATCTTGTTAGATACGTATTTAAAAATCCCGTAATAATAATTTTCAAAAAATAAATAATTAATTATAAATTAGACAATTAGAGGCATTGATCTTATACTAGAAACATTACAGAAAATTCCGATGGCCAATTGACATCATGAGAGGTTTTAAAGGTAAGTCTCTAATATAAACAAATACAATATTATTGTGTTTCACTTATTACAAGATGGCTTTTTTGGTAGAATATTTATTTTTATTCACAGATTGTTTTATGCAACATTGCCAATTATGTACAATTAATAAAATGTATCTTTAACTATAACTTAATCTTGATTCAGATGGCAAACTTATCATAGATAAATTGGAAGCAATCGTTCCAGAAATTGTAAAAATGAACTAATTTGTTTTGATTGTAATGTACATTAGTATTTGTAATATTTTACTCTTTTGGTGAATTGTAGAATTAAGATACCGAATGGTATTTGCACAGTCTGCGCTGTCCAATTAAATGATGCTAGGAAAATTTATAAAAGAATGTTTAGATTCTCAAATTATATTAAAAAAAAATTAAATAAAGAAATTTGTCGATTAAATGCCGGTCGTAATAAATAAAATATTAATTTAAAATACAATGTATTCGGATAATGTATTGTTATCATACCAATTGGAAATCATTGCATCAAAAATTGTAAGTAAAATACTATCTTTAACCAGGTGCACGAAAAAAATTATATGCTTAGAAATTGTTAAGAAAACATTTTTTTTATTGCCAATTTGTTCATTGCATCTTCCATAAGTTTTGAGAACAGACCACATTTAAGCTAACCTAATTTAGAGTACCTATATTAAATTTTAATACTTTTTTCGTTTTGCTTTATTTAAACTTACTCTTACAACAAATATTTCGTCAAACAATTCTAAATTTTTTGTTTAAAATGAAAAACATACTAAAATAATTTTTTTAGAGCAAATGAATCGGTAATTATTTTGTTAACATTTATAATTATATCATTAAATATAGTAATTTTACAAAATAAAACCTGATTTAGAAACTTAGTATCGACTTACAATTATTGCGTCATAGGTATAAGTTAAGTAAATGATTATTCGTTAAACTTAAGAAAAATATCTACTACAAAACAACATTACAGAAATACAAAGTGATTAGTTTAACATTCAAACAAAATCTGATTTATTATTGTAGAAAATATTAGAAAAACTTCTTAATATGTTTCATTATTTTATTGACAAAATTTAACAGTTACACATAGGTCGGTTAGAAATTAGTTCTTATTTTGCTTCTAAAAATAAATAACTACGTTAAGAACAAATGTGAAATTAAAATTATTTTTCTCACAATCATTTTGTCATACGTACTTACAGCCATTATTGACAGATCACGTAAATTGAATTTACTAGACAATTCAGTGCTATTAGAGTGCTGTTGATAAAAGATATAATTATTTATCTGTAGACCAGACATACTGGAGTTTTTTTTTTAAATTATTTTGTGATATGTTTATAAAAATGCATGTATATAAACTGATATTTATATATAATGTTTAATTTTTATATAATAACAATACTTTTTGACAATATTTCTTAAATGACGATGATTTTTGAATATTTTCAATAAAAAACCACTGGGGCTAAAATTAGATGAAAAACGAGCATTGTTTCAACCAGACTGGTTTTATCTGTCAACGCTAGCTGTATTCTAAAAAGCACTAATATTTTTTGTAATATTTAGTGATACATATATTTGGGTAGGAATACCACACATAAAAACAAAGGCCCGTATGCTCACCTCTCTTGTTCGTAAAAAAGTGCTTTTATCATCAATTTCAAAATAACTTTTTGCTTCTGTTTTTCATCAAATGTAAATAGTTTTTCTATTTATAATCATTTTTACTATATTTGGTATTACAAAATTTAAATAAACTAAATATTATAAAGTGTTTAATAAATAATTTTAAGTAAATGTCAAAAATACTTTTGGCAAAAATCACTTTTATAAATGAGGTGAGAATGCGGACCAAAAACTTCAAGAAATAATAAACTTATAAACATTTTTTTACAAAATTTTAATAAATTTTTTACTAATATTAATATTCTCTAATACATTTTATTATTTGTTGCCAAATACAATTTTATTTTTTGTCATAATTATTTTAACATATAACATAAAAGTATAAATATAATATATTTATTCTTAGATGTGCGTATAAAAATGTTGTTTTAAGTTGCTACTGTTAGTAAAAGTTTTACTACAATTTTCACATTAAAGTTTCTTTTGTGAATGTGTACGCATATGTACTTTTAAACTGTTACTTTGACTACAGGATTTATTACAAATTTCACATTTATAAGGTCTCTTTTGTGAATGTGTACGTATATGTACTTTTAGACTGCTAGTTTGACTAAAACTTTTATTACATATTTCACATTTATAAAGTTTCTCCTGCGTATGAGTACGCATATGTAATTTTAAATTGTACTTTCGACTAAAACTTTTATTACAAACTTCACATTTATAAGGTTTCTCCTGTGAATGTATATGCATATGATATTTTAAATGGTTATTTTGACAAAAACTTTTATTACAAATTTCACATTTATAAGGTTTGTCCCGTGTATGTGTGCGCATATGTAATTTTAAATTACCACCGATACTAAAACTCTTATTACAAATTTCACAATTATACGGTTTCTCCTTTGTATGTGTACGTATATGTACTTTCAAATATGATTGACTTAGCCAAACTTTTTCACATATTTTACATTGGAACCGTTTCTTTTCTGTGCGTGTCTGACTGTATGTTTTCAAATTAGAATCATCACTGAAAGATTTTTCACATCTGCGGCTATTCTCAAAAGATGTTCCAGGTTGTAAACAATCGTTACTATTAGCAGTTTGTTTATTAATTTCAGTATTTTCGACATCAGCCTTAAGTATTGTATTGTCTCGTAAGCGTTCCAGTTCTAAATTACCTTTCATTTGAATATTGTTTGCCAATCTATACTCAGCAGAATTAAAACCACATACTTTAAAACCGTTAATTTCATGCTCTTCAATTTTAATTTCGTGTTCAGCATCTACTTCGGTAAAACAATCATTGTTAATATGGTTTTCACTAACATTTTCTTTAGTAATGTCATTTTTTAAATCAGTTAGTAATACGTTTACGTCTTCACTCGGACATTCCAATACTCTTTTCACGCTTATATTAGTTTCCATATCAATTGTGTCAACGCAACCTTCTTCAATGACTTCTGTTTTGACATTTGGAAGATAATCCTTAATATATATTGCTTCAAAATTTACTTTAATAGATTCGGAACCACCAGCAACGTTTTCTTGTTTTATAAAATTTGATTCGTTGTCATAATTCGTTAATGTATTACGCATGTCCTTAGATTTATCAATATATTCTTCATCTAAAGAATTTGTTTCCAGCTCATTTTTCATAGTTACATTATTACAATTTATTTGTTCAATTTTCTCGGTGATTACATTAGTTTCTTCTAATTTTCTTTCCTTCATCATAATTTGGTAACGTATGTCCTGTTCTGTGTACTGACCGTTTTGAAATTGCTCTAAATACTTTTCTAGAACTTCTTGGGAACGAAAGCAGTTCTGGAGAAATTTGTAACTTTGATTTAACTGAGTAATGCATGTTTTGCATATGCCAATCGGTAAATTATTATTTATTTTTAGCTGAAAACAGATAAATTTAATATAATGTATTAAATACTAAGATATTAATACTCACAAGTCCCGGCGCAATTCGATTTAATTTATCCAATATAATGATGTTATCTGAATCGAAATTATTCAGGGTTGATGCAACCTCTTTGTAATTAATACACAAACGACAGAGCTTTATAAACATAGACATATTTATCTATTTATATTTAATAATATTTCCAAAAGTTTATATAACCAATAAACAAATTAACGATTATACTATTTGACAAGTTGATTTAAAATCGCCTCTAGTTGCAAATTTAGTAACTACGAGTCAGTGGTATCCAAACTTTTCTTGTGAAACAGTACAAAATTAATTTTTTATGTATGATTGTCGCAAAATTAATAAATTTTTTGCTAGTTCTTTAAATATATTTGTTTAATATTTCTAATGATCGATTAGTGGTATTTAATGGTATAACTTTACAATAGATGACACAGATGTTGCTGTATTCACGTTAGTTGAAAAACCAGTGACTCTCAAAGTGTGTGACAAGACAAAATGTGATTGTAAATGTGTCTTAACACGTTGAACGCCAATAGGATTTTTGCAAAATGTCTAAAAAACAATTTTGTGTTTTTAGGTTTTATTTGATAGATTATATGTAAATACAATTTTTTTATTTGTTTTGAGGTAATATTGAGGGAATTTATTGAGCTTTCCCATAAAAGAGTTTTATTCAGTAAATTTTCACATATACCACCATATATTTTGGACTATGAAGATAAACTCAGGCCAAACTGCAGGTACGTAGAGAAGGGCCACGTTGGCCACGCTGAATAGCAATTTATATGGAACGCGTGACTGACAGCCCAAAAAATAGAGTCAAAGCTAGGTATGTCATGTCGGTCACCGGTGGCCGACGTGGCCCATTCAAAATGAGTCGGTGTCGGCCACCGGTGGCGGACACGGCGTTCAACGTGTTAACGGTCTTTAAAAAAAACTCCTACCTGCAACCTACCTACCTAACCTAACCTAACGGACTTCTTAACATAACATAAGGACTTTTTTACTTTTTAACATGATATAAGTCTTGACGGACGAAATTGATAAAATTACTAATGAAACATTTTGAGGTTCACTGGTTTATACACACCAGGCATTCCGATGTTCACGCATGCGCAAGTCTGGTTTTTTCAGTATTTGTGAAAACAGCAACATCTGTGTCATCTATTATAAAGATCAGCCGTATTTAATTATTAAAAAAATACTCAAAATAGTAGTATTTATTTATTGATGAATTTTATGTAATATTTTTTCTAGTATAAGAAAAAGAAGAATAAAGGACAGCGTATTTTGTTGAACGCACTCAAAGAATCGCCTTCGCCCATAAAAGTAAGAAATTTTGAAAATGACAGCTGCAATATTTAGCTATAAATACATAACAATCTATTTTGCTATCACAATATGGAATGAATAGTTCAAGAACAATGACATTTTCACTTTTAATTTTATTGTGTATTAAACTTTAAATAACAGATATGCATTGTATAATTGATATATTATTTTATAATTTAGTAATAACTTTTAATATTTATTTTATATAACAGTAATTAATGTATTTTTATTATTTTATATGCTATTTTATAGCTATTTTATAAATCTAATTGAGTGGATGCCCCCTAATATCACACATGACGTCACTGGCATCTAACTAGTTGTCCAGTTAAATTTTGCATTATAAATTTTGGCTAATGTTTACTATACGGGTCCAACTTATATTTACATGAAATCTCGTATAATCAGTAGTTTTAAGAATTTTGATTCTGAAAATAATAAAATTTAAATAATATGTAGAATATTATTTTCTAATTTCTATAAAATCAACATGTATTTGAAAATATATAAGTGATTTGTCTTTTTCTTAAACATCAAACATTACAAATAATTCAGCTGGCCAACTGTATAACCTTGAATAATATCAAATATAATATTTTTATATTTTACTTATAGCAAAAAGCTTTTTTTTGGTAGAAAATTTATGTTTAATCATGAAGATCATGAATAGTTTTTTGCAACATTGTCAATTACAACTGATAAAAATATATTTTCCACTACTTCTGCGCGTGCGCTCAACAAAAATATCATGCTTTTTATTCTTCTTCCTATACTAGAAATATAATACAAAATTCATCTGGCCAACTGGATTTGTGTCAGATTTTTGTAAGTTAATCTCTAATACTATTAAATACAATTATTTTATGTTTAACTTATTGTTAGAAGCTTTTTTTGGTAGAAAATTTAATTTTAAACATGAATAGTTTAATGCAACATTGTCTATTATGTATAAGTGATAAAAATGTATCGTTCACTATACTAGATCTGGATTCAGATGGCAAACATTTCGTAGATAAATTGGAAGCTGTTATGCCAGAACTTGTAAGAATGAAATAATTTGTTTTGATTGTAATATACATTATTGTTTCTGAATCTTTTACTTTTCTTATTTTAGGTAGATTGTAAGATCAAATTACCGAATGGTATTTGTACAATTTGCACTGTTCAGTTGAATGATGCTTATAAATTTATAAAACAATGTTTCGAATCTCAAATAGTATTAAAACAGCATTTAAATGAAGAACGTTGTCGATTATGTGCTAGTGGTGATAATATAACATTTAGTTTAACTACAATGGATACGGATAACGTATTGTTATCATACAAATTGGAAACTGTTGCATCGGAAATTGTAAGTAAAATATATATTAGCGATTTTAATCAGGTCATGAATAAAATTATATGCTTATAAATTGATAAGTATTCATTTATTTATTGTCTCTTCTATAAGTTTTGAGAACAGACAACAATTAATCTAACCTAATTTAGAATATATTTGTTGATTTTGTTTAATTGAAATTTATATAAAACAAGTTGTAATATGAATACACGTACATTTACAATAAAAATTACATAAAACAATTGTTTTATTAGATTTACTTATAATAAGTTTATTAGTTATTACAATATGTTTTTGCCAAAGTAAAATTTATTTCTGCAAGAGTCTTGGGAATAATTTTTATGACAAAAATGTTGTTGTCTGTTGTGCGTGGGTTATTTTTAATCATTTGTTACCCTATAGCCAAGTAATGTACCCACCTGGTTTATAGTAGGATTCAGGGGCGGATCTAGATAATTTTCAAGGGGGGGGGAGGGCATTTTGCCTTTTTTTTTAGGATAAAGGTAAATAATTATTAAGAAGTTTTAAGTTAGATTTATACTTTTCAGTACCGTACCGCACCGTACCTGGTCGTAGTTGTTAAACCAATATAATCAAATGCAATCATTTATAATTTGACGTAGCAGCCAGTTGCTGTCCTTAGCATCCGCAGCTAGCAACGGCTAGCTACGGCCAGCCAATAGGCAACTTTAGTTTGCACATACGCATTGTACGTTTTCTGAATATTTAGGCTGCATTTCTTTGGACGGCACCGTGCACTCTGCACGCTACAAGTTGCACTTTGACACGCCTCACCGCAACTGTCAAGTGTTTCATTGGGAAAATTTTGTGCACCGTGCACTTACTAAACAGCACCGAGCTATTTCAAATGCACCTACTCGTGAACAGGGGTAGTTCGAAACGCACCGACGTCGAAATGGAGTTTTCTGACAATTATGAGATTAGCAATAAGAAAACAATTAGCAACAATTCGAAATAAATTTTAAAAAATTTCTAATATTAATTTTATATTTTATTTTAATGTATTTTGTACTATTTATAATTATTAATATTTTTCTAATAAAAAATAGATATTTTTGTATATATATGCATAACTTCACGATAGTATTTAAAGTAATAAAAATATTTAAAGTCAGGACCGTTCCTGGAATGATAGCCGCCCAGGTGCAAAAAAGAAATAGCCGCCCTTAAAAATTAACATGATTTATTTTACTATTAATTTGAGGCTAAAAGTGGACCACGGCCGCCCTTTCGGCTGGCCGCCCTAGTGCGGATGCACCTTTTGCACCCCCGCCAGGAACGGCCCTGCTTAAAGTACATATTTATTGTTACACATCAACAACACTTTTAAAACTGAAAATAATAAAATTTATTATTTATACAAATGCATTAAAATGCGCTAGGAAATTTACAGTTTTTCTTGTCGCCGTACCCCTTAAAACATCCATAAGCAATAAGCGACAAATGAGTGTTCCATTGGTAACTTTTACGCGGGTTAGCGTGCCAAGTGCAACCTGCGCGGTGTAGCGTGCAGAGTGCTCCGTGCCGTCGAAAGAAATACAGCCTTAACATATATTTTATAGGTTTCATTCAAACAACATAAGTCCAATTTTACAATCAATTGTTTTTACCTATAGATTTATTTGAAAATTTAAAAAATATTTTATAAATTTCTAAAAATTGATTTAAATATTTGACAGTCGTTGTTCAGCAGAAATTCCATCCGAGATGTTCCGTTTTTTTATACGAGGAGGCATCTCTGTTAATAATTCTTCAAATAAAGGTACCCTCATTCGAGTGATTTTAAAAAATTGTTCAGCATCTTTCTCCTTCATACTTAAAAAATATTGAAATACACCCTTTCTTTGTCTATTTCTATTAATAGGTCTTGTTTTATATCGACGAGATCTCTTCGTCATTAACTGTAATGCAGCAACACATAGCAAAAGATCTGTAGCGCCCAATAAACACTGTTCTTTTGTTAACATTTTTGTAACTATACAACAACAACAAAACAAACAAAGAGAATGAATTTGTTGGTTATAATATGTAGGTCATTTAAAAAAAATAATTGTGTTCAGTAACGTATATTAATTTTTGTTATAAAGATATATTTTAAAATATATAGGCACACAAATAAATTATATAATGTATTTGCAAATATTTGAATCAATTTTTAGAAATATATGTCAAACATTCAAAAAACAGACAATGCGCATGTGCGAATTCACGTTACCTATTGCAATTGGCTGGCCGTAGCTGCCGTACCTAAAAAGTTAAAAATTTTCAACTTTGGTACGGTTTAACTACGGCCAGCTACGTCAACTACGTTTGCTGTGTCAAACTATGAATAAACACATTTGATTGTACAGGTTTAACTTAGGTACGGTACGGTACGGGGTTCTAGGACTATTCACCGCAAATCAGTTCACCGATTGCAATTCACCGACTGCAGTTCACCGACTAGCAATTCACCGCACCAGCAATTCACCGCATCGGCAATTCACCGACAAATGAATATTTTTCTGAAAATATAAAGTAATGTTTGTTGTTAATTTATACCTTGTTGAAGTTATGACATTATAACGACCTATTATTCGAAAAATAATTTATGTATCCGATTATCCGCTTTCAATGGGTATTTAGACTTGAGTTAATTTGTTTTTCGTCAAATTAAATTAAAATGGTCAAATATTTATGTCGCCATAACACCCTTTTAATGAATATATAGACTTGGGTTAGTTTGGTTTTTGTCGAAATAAATTATTATATTATATGTGTTATAACGGTATAATTTACTGTATATAATATTACACGTATATAACTCTGCTATGGAATTATACTGTTTATTGTGCACAATATCGAACATTCTTATATGATTATTAATGTGCAACGAGTTAATTTATTTTCTACTCCTAATTTATTCTAGTAGTAATTTATCATTTCTCGGTGAGTTGTTGATGCGGTGAATTGCTGGTGCGGTGAATTGCTGGAGCGGTGAATTGCTAATCGGTGAACTGCAGTCGGTGAATTGCAGTCGGTGAACTGCTTTGCGGTGAATGGTCCGGAAGCCACGGTACGGTACGTTCGACTAGAAATGTACCTTTAAGCCTATATAAAAAATTATTATACCACCTTATATGCATAGCTGTAAGCAAGGTGGGTTAATAATAATTGTTATGTGGAATATATATTTGTATGTATTTTATATTATGTTCTTAGGCCCAAGGAGGGGCCATGGCCCTCATGCCCCACTCGTGGATCCGTCCCTGGTAGGATTTAGATCATTCAAATATTAGTTAAATATCATAGGGATTTAGTGTTATTAGTAGAAACAGTTTTTATTAAGATCCCTTTATAATCCGGAGATTTTTATTATATAGTATGTTTAATATGTAAAATTAATTTGTATTTTTAGCTGAAATGTACTGAGAAGTTATCGGATTGTATTTGCTCAATTTGTTCTGTTCGATTAAATGAAACGTATAAATTTGTAGAAAAATGTTTTAAATCGCAAGAAATTTTTAAGCGATATGCAAAACAACAATCGCAAAATAGTGAAGTTATGAAAAACAAAATTAAAGAAGAGACTATTGATGAAGAATACATTAAACTAGAATTGGAAACTGATAGAAACATTAAAGTTGAAGAAAGTTTAGAATCACAAAATAATACAAATTTTGACTTTGTTTGTGTGAAAGAAGAAGCTATTAATGAAGAATACATTGAGGATTCGGAAAATGATACAAATATTAAATTTAAAGAAAGTTTGAAATCAGAATCTTTAGATTTACATTCAGAATTAATAATTAAGGAAGAATATTCTGATTTTGAGAATGAAACCGATATAAAACGTTGTCAAGCTAGTAGAACTTTAAATAAAAATATTATTTTCAGCTCGAAAAAAAATGATAAATCTGTAAAGAAAAGTGAATCTCATAAATGTACATTATGTGAGAAAACTTTTACTCGGAGTGGAACTTTAAAACTGCATATTCGTTTACATACAAATGACAAACCTTATAAATGCGAAATATGTGAGAAAACTTATACTCAAAGAGAAAACTTAAAAATACATATCCGTTCTCATTCAAATGAAAGACCTTATAAATGCGAAATATGTGAGAAAACTTTTATTCAAAAAGGAAGCTTAAAAAGACATATTCGTATACATACAAATGAGAAACCTTATAAATGCGAAATATGTGATAAAACTTTTATTCAAAGAGGAAGCTTAAAAAGACATATCCGTTCTCATTCAAATGAAAGACCTTATAAATGCGAAATATGTGAGAAAACTTTTACTCAAAGAGGAAGCTTAAAAACACATATCCGTTCTCATTCAAATGAAAGACCTTATAAATGCGAAATATGTGAGAAAACTTTTACTCAAAGAGAAAACTTAAAAATACATATCCGTTCTCATTCAAATGAAAGACCTTATAAATGCGAAATATGTGAGAAAACTTTTACTGTAAATACAAACTTAAAAACGCATATTCGAATACATACAAATGAAAGACCTTTTCAATGCGAAATATGTGAGAGAACTTTTAGTCAAAGTGGAGATTTAAGAAGACATATCCGTTCTCATACAAATGAGAGACCTTATAAATGCAAAATATGCGAGAAAACTTTTACTGAAAGAGGAAGCTTAAAAAGACATATCCGTTCTCATTCAAATGAAAGACCTTATAAATGCGAAATATGTAAGAAAAGTTTTACTGAAAGAGGAAGCTTAAAAAGACATATCCGTTCTCATTCAAATGAAAGACGTTATAAATGCGAAATATGTGAGAAAACTTTTATTCAAAGTTCAGGCTTACGGAAACATATCCGTTCTCATGCAAGGAAGAAACCTGATGAATGCAAAATAGAAAACTTTTCCACAAAGTAGAAATTAAATAGAAAGATATTCGTATTCATAGTGTAACGATTTTGTAGTTCTCTTTTTATTAATTTTTAAATATTGTTATGCCCTATTCAGACTGCTATTTATGTTTTAGCGCAGACCCAGTGGTTCTGAACCAAATCACATGTAAGCTTATGGGGATAGTCTGTACATATGCGGATTTTGTTTCATTAGCAAATTTTTTTTCATCGCTGCCAAAGTCTGATCTGGCCAAAGTTACTTAACTAAAATTTACTTATGTTCTAAAAACAGCCAATCAGATCTTACTAAAATGAGATAGCGTTGTATATCTGTTTTCATGAAAGAAACATTAAATTTATAATATGTAAATGAACAGTTTGGAAGATAAAATTAATATTATTTTGAAAACGCATATTTAATATAATAAAATAACATTCATTTTCGACACATCAGAAGAAAAATTTGCGAAAATAAAGAAGATGGCGAATTCATCGAGTAAACTTGCAAAATTATATTTATGTTCTATACGATTCTAAATGTTCTGTTTCGTATTTGTATTTTTCAAATGATTGTACAGGTCTTATTTTGTTTAATCATAAAATTTATGATTAATTTGTTGTGTTAAATATGTATAGGTCTGAAGAAGAATTTACATACACACATACATACATACATACATACATACATACATACAAACACAATCACGCCATATACCCAAAAGGGTGTAGCACAAACTCTTTCTATTATCCCGAAATTGGTCAAACTCTTGTACTTGTGCGGAAAATTAAAGCGGTAGTCTGAATGACACTTTATGTACAATAATGTTTTTTAATTTCTATAAAAATCAACATGAATTTTAAAATATAACATATCATGAAATGACAATAAATTTTGTTTATCTGTTCCTAATACAAATTGAAATTTTCAGTCTTCATTGTGACAAGAAAACATTTGTTGATGTATTCTAATGTAACGATGACGGCATTTGCCCAAATCAATTTTATATATATATATATATATATATATATTTAATTTAAATTAATTTTATTATTATTAAATATGTAAAATATATTAAATGTTATTCATAATAAAATTCAAATTAATAAATAAATCAATATTATTATGTAATATGTATTGATAAGTTGTTTTGACCTTATTTAATAATATGAATAAATAATTTTTCACAGCTAGAAACTAATATCATTTAGGCCCGGTTTCTCCACATCAGTTTAAACTGAAACTAAAGTTTAACCTTGAGATTAATGTTTAGTGGTGTTTCTCCATTCTAGATTAATATGAAAGTTTAAGTTAAGCTTGAGATAATTTAACCCGAAGGAATCTGCCATTTATTAATTAAACTAAAGTTTATTTATACAGAAATCATAGAAATTTTGAAGTTAGGTTACTTGTGAAATAATTATAGTTTTTAAATTATGAAATTATTAGAAATAAATGATTTAAGCGATATTGAAGAAATAAATATAATTAATCGAATTGAAATTCATCAAGAACCTCGTTTGTACAGAGATAGGATTGGTCAATTCGAAAAACGGAATGATTTGGAATTTTTAATCGATTTCGTTTTACAAAAAACAGTGTAAATTTTATTTTAGAATTAATAGAAGAACCACTCCGTCGGCGTCGGTCTAATAGGTAAGTAACTGTTTTTTTTATATTCATTTTAATTCTACTGGAATAGGTATGTATTTTTTAAAAAATTATGTTGCTAGTTATATGTTACAGTTAGCATGTTGCTAGTTACATTACGTCTTTATGCAACTGGAAGTTTTTTAATTGTTGCTGGAGATTTCATTGATATTCATAAATCAACCACATCAAAAATTGTGAAAAAAGTTACAAAAGTTATCGCAAATATGCGAAATCGATTTAAACATTTTCCGAATACACCGCAAGAAATTACTGACATGATGGCCAAGGACTTTTTGAAAAATGAATTGGTCTAGATGATTTATCCATACCTAAACTACAACAGATATGGTTCCAGCAGGACGGTGCACCATGTCACAGTAGGCACGATATTAGGAAATACCTTGCAAATATTTTTAATGGACGAATCATACATAGGTAGGATTTTTTGGCTGGCTCGATCTCCCGACTAGATTTTTTCTTGTGGGGTTATTTAAAAGAGAAGGTATATCAAAAAGGACCAGTTAGAAATGAAGACCATTTAAAATGGATAATAAGGGAAACGGTTCACGAAATCATTCCCGAGATATGTAGGAGTGTGTTACGAGAATTTTGTAAAAGAACATTTACATGTATTTGTATTGAACGCGAAGGTGGATACGTTAAGGCAGTAGCGAACTGAAGGTAACTGTAGCTACTTACGACAACATAATAATTGTATTTATTTGTACTATGTATGTGTGAAAAATAAGTGTTCTGTATCATTATCTTGTTACATATTATTCATTAGTATGCGTCGGTAAAAGGTTACGGATCAGCAATAAACATTTAAAGTATGATGATTGTTTAATTAAGATAAAAGATAACGGTTTTACAGGTAGGATTTGTAAAATTTAATTTAAAATTGAAGTGGTCAAAAAATTCCTATCGAACTTCTTCAATTTGTGGACACTCTGTACATTCGATAGCTGAATATTATTGTTTTCGAAAGCAGAGATTTTTATAAAGAATTACTTTTTTTCGTAGAACTTATAATAACAAAGTTTCCCATATGGCGCCAACTTAAGTAGACACACACTGTATATATACAGTAAGACCCCGCTTAACGCGGGGTATACGTTTCGTCAAAGTAGAGCGTTATACGAAACAGCGTTAAACGAGGTCATCTCATCATGTAAATAATGGGATTGAAGGAAAACGGGTAGAAAATTAAAAAATTCTTCAGATATTTTGTCACTTAAGTTCATTAAATATTTTTTTTATAGCAATACCACAACAAAGACTTATTTCTTACAAATATAGAAACATAACAAATGGATATATAAAAATATGCAAATAAAATTAGTCACCATTTATGTTTGAGATCATTCAGATTCTTCTGCATTTCCAATTTTCTTTCTTTATATATATATATATATATATATTATTTATAATAGCTTCTGTTTATATATATTTCTTCTATGATTTAAAAAAATAGTTATTATTAATCAATTATATTTTTTAATTTATGAGATTTTATTTATAATAATAGTACATATTTAATTATTTACGAATTCATGTCAGTTACATTTTCAGGTTCTGCATTTTTGTACTTTTAATGTGCATTTAGAGATCTTAAATTTTCTCGATTATAGTGCTATTTGTTTTTGATATTGTTTTTTTTTTCCTAAATAATGATAACTAATAACAACTAATAACGGGCGATTAATTCTTATGCAAATGTAAAATAATTAAAAAATTCAATAAATAAAAAATTTTCAAAATAATATCATGAATAAAATACATAAAGAAAATACTACAAAAATGTATACTGGTTCGATTTTCAGTTTAGAATATTTGGTCGTTTTTCATTCTGGTTTAATAATATTAAATGAACATTTCCGAATGTGTTTTTTTTTTTGGCTTGCGCTTTGGCCACAATTTCTGAATGCACTTTAATGATTGTATCAAACAAAAATAATTTTTATAGGTTTTTTTTTTATTTATTTTATTAATAATACTTTTATTTAAGGTTAGTCATCCACGCAAGAAATAAACAGCCTGATGACAAACAACCAGGTCCTTCTAATGATCCTAAATTTGATCAACAAGAACCAACCTTCGATAATAATCAGCAGCATGGATTCGAAGTGTGTTATTATTCGAAAAGAGATGGAACTTCAGGTATTAAGGGACAGCTTTACGAGACTAAATTGTTAATGTTGTTTTGCTCAGAGCTTTAAACGATAAAGAAATAAATAGCTTTTACTTAGGAACAAATGTTGATGAAATAGGAGCTTAAATAATTAGAAAAACCTGAACATAAGGGCAGGTTTTTACAATAAAAATATTTTAAGACATAAATTCTAGTTAACAATAAATTATGGTGTAAACATATGTTATATAGGAAAATAATTATTTTTCTTAAAATTACAAAATTAATTATTTTTAAAGAAAATATATGTAAATCACAGTAGATACTTAATATAGAATTGTATATTGTTGGCATAACTTCTTAAATTATGTTAAATTTCAGCTTGCTTATTAATATCATGCAATAATTCATCAAAATATATAGTTTATGTAATAATACTAATAAAATATTTCAAGTGTAATTCATTCATTTCAAAATACATCCTTTATAGATAAATTTCAAAATGTATGTTATTATATTAACAATAATCTATGTATGGAAAATTTATGACAGCAAATTTACTGAAGTTCTGTAAATTTACTAAAAGAAACTTTACTAAAAGAAAAACTGTAATAATGCATATATTTATATGTACTTTTCTATCGCATTAGTAATATCATATTAGGTACGTAATATGTTTGTAATAGTTCTGATATTATGTGTTTTCAAACAATTAATTGCAACTAGAAATATACTGGGCATCATAGTGTCTCATGGTTTGTAGGTAAAATTATATATTTTTCTTTTAGAGTGTATCATCTACCGCAGCATTGATAGCATAGCAATGCTATAAAAAAAATGTTAATGATGAGAAGTTTTTCTGTCAAAAATATTTTTAATTTTATGTATTTCTTTAGTCTTATCTAAAAATAATTAAATTTATCTATTTTAAAAATATTTAACAGTGTAAATCTTCAATAAAAAATGCAAAATAATAAATTATTTGATGTGAGAAAAGGCGTGGCTTTGGATTTTTGATATACCTAATAATAATAAATTATAATAAAACGGCTTTGGGTTTTAGTTCTATATTAAAATTTATTAACAGTCGACGCAACGTATTCAACGTATGTCTTCATCAGGAAAAAGGAGATGCAATGACATTTACAGTAAATATACAAGAACATAGAAACAAGTTACTAGACGTTTACATTTACATTTTAATAAACACAACATGGAAATAAGTTACTAGGTAAAAAAATAAGTAACTAGAAAATTAAAATAAGCTAACATCGATCACTGTGCGAAGAGGGCCGTTGATTTAAATAAGATTTTCTTTCTTTAATTAAAAATTAAATAATTTTTATTAAGAATCGACGTACTCAACGTATGTCTTCATCAGGAAAAAGGACACAAATGACATTTACAGTAAATATATAAGAACATAGAAACAAGTTACCGGTCGTAACAAAATAAATAATTAGAAAATTAAAAAGAAAAAGATAACATGAATCACTGTGAAGGGGCACTGATTTAAATAAAATTTGGCTTCCTTTAATTAAAAATTTACTTATTCTGTTACCTAGTAACTTGTTTTCATGTTTTGTTTATTTACTGTGAATGCCATTTGTATCTATTTTTCCTGATGAAGATGTAGGTACATTGCTTACGTCGATTATTAATAAATATAAATATTACAGAACCAAAACCGAAAGTTGTTTTATTTTAATATAATAAGTTCTGAAAGTAGAGCAATCTGGCCATTCCCAGTGACATATGCTATTTTTTCCTCAAGCGTTTCAAACAAAACGAAATTAAAAATACTTAAAAATACATATCAAGTAACCTTAATCTTACTGGAAGTTGTTAAATAGTAACTATAAACATATATTATTTATATTTGTTACACGTGATTTGTGAGAATGAATGTTTCTTTGATCGAATACATAATTTCTAAGAAATCTGGCGATCACATAGTTCTACTAATCAAATTTAATTCAAGCAAAAATAAACAATACAATTGTCAATTAACTTAATTTAATTTGGCTTTATAAGTTTCAATATGGCCGTCGGATATTTAAGATTAAATACATTTGACTAAGTGTTTCTTTAGTCGAATATACGAGTTCCTAATAAATCAGGCGATGCATTTCTTGTAGTTCTGTACACAATTTCAAGAATAAAATGCAATTAAAGAAAGGTGGCGTGAGACGTGTTCTCATTCATGGTTATGGTCAAGGTTATGGTCAAGGTCACGGTGCTCGGTTCCTTTCAATCGAATAAGACAAAAAAAAAGTATTACATACTGATATATATATATGTTTTCCTTGTTTATTGCGCGAAGATATTGCACAATCATTTACTCAGAAATCGCTGTAATTTATTATTTATTTTTCCTTGTTTACTGATTACTTTGAATCAGAATTAATCTTAATGACATGCATTAAATAATACAAATGAAATACCAATTTGGTCACACACGTACGTTGTAAAAAATTGGGTAAATTTACATAAAAACTTGGGGCAACTGATTTTCACCAATTTAATATCTACATAAATTTTACAGACGACAGAAGAAAATTTTTACATTTTATAAATATAAAATATGTATACTATTTTATATAAATAATTACTTTTTCGGTAAAAGAAAAAACGTATATATGGTAATATATGGTAAATTAATTATTTAAAATTACAAAATTATATTACTTTTACAGAAAATTTATGTAAATTATCGGTTTTGTTGAAATGGTAACTGTTTTTTACACCAGATATAACTTTTAATCACTTAAGGAATGTGGACGTAACATATACGTCCGCCGTTTACTGGCAATTTACTGTGTGGACGTATACGTCACGTTCGGTCATTTTAAATGTGACATTACTAGATTTAGCGAGAAAATATTCTACATTTCGCAAGAATATTAAATAATTTGTTTTTCCAAAAAAAAAGTTGCAAATTGCAAAACTCCAAAATCAAAATTCCCAGGCCAAACCTTTTGTCACATCAAATAAATTTTCTGTATTTTTTACTGGAGATTTACAGTTAAAATGTTAAACGTATTTTAAAAACAAACAAATTTAATTATTTTTAGATAAAACTAAAGAAATGCATGAAATAATTTTTATCATTAATATTAACATTTTTTTGTCAAAGCTTTGCTATGAATGCTATCAATGCCACGGTATCTATAGTTTGAGTCAAACTATAGTTATCTAACGGCGCGGCGCGTCGGTATTTCGCAACCGCAGACAAATATCTACTGATATTGTAAAAATTATTTTATGATTTATTAAAGTAATTTTTCTGATATGAATAATCAATTTATTACTTGTGGATTGTTTTGTAAAATGTTTTCGAATTTATAGTAGTATATTAGGTATATTACGTGGAGTAGAAAGCGATGATTATTGTGTTGAGCCCAGATATTTGTCGCCGAGGCAAAGCTATTTCGGTGAAACACAAAAAGAATGACATATACGAAACTAAACTTAAAATAAATATAATACATGCCAAGTAACCTTACCCTTAACAACAGCTCTAGAATATTATGTACCTACTATGTATACACTGTAAACAAATTTAGATAATTTTACAAAACATTTATGTAATTTTACGTTTTGTGAATGTAATTTTTCGTAAAATGTAATGTTACTTAAATTATCACAGTAAAATTAAAAAATATAGTTTTTTTACTGTTAAAACCTATGTAAAATTACATAAATTTAAGATATATTTTTTTCAGTGTATGTATATTTTTAAAAATATTAAAGATATTCTATGTTCATGTTCATTTTATACATTTTTTTTTTAATGTGCATATTAAATAACGGTGTTGTGAATTTCTATTAATGATTGTTACATTGTCCTATTCTGGTTGTTAATTTACCACATACTTATCTAATCTATCTATTCTTTGCTTTATATAGAAATTTAATTTCTCTTTTAAATTTTAAGTATTTGTATAGACAGTTCGTCTCTAAAAAATAATAAATAAAGACATACATCATTTTTATCTTTTAAATTAAAAATTATACAGAAAATTTAATTACAAATTTACGAAAAAAATCATTGCTGATTTAACAATCACTGTAAAAACCGCCAGCTGACCTCGCTATTAATATATACATCATGGGTTATTCCAGAAACAACATATAAATAGTTAAAATTATTTCATTTCATTTCAGAAATGAAACAGTGTCAAGCACAACATAAATATCGGCAAATTACGTATTAACAAAAGTGTTTGAATAAAAACCGAATTATATTTATAAACACAGTGTTCATAGTTCATTATTAAATATAAAATTTGTGTTAAATATTGTTAAAAGAACTAATTAAAAAAAAGCATTTATAACAATAATTCTTAACAAAAAATACATCGCCATTAATAAATATAATATAATAATATCATTTTTTTAATAAAACGTACTAATAGATATTTTAATATCAAAGAAATTGCGGCTCAAATAATAACAAATAATAATAGAAATAAAAAATACAATTTACGAAAATAAAAAAAAGAATAAAATATTGTAATATATAAATTAATTTCTGTGTTAAATATTGTGCATCATGAAGTTTTCACTACTTGTGTTATATTTCTTGATACTGCTGTGTGAGAACTGTCATAATATAACTGTCGAAATTAATGTAGATGATAGAGATTCTTTTAGAACATCCACCAATATTATACATTCACTCGATAATTTAGACATAACACAATCAACATTTAAAAATATTGAATTGTACAGCTTAGTTGTTACTGATTTAAAAAATGTGTATGGAAATATCACAACAATTAGGGAAATAAGAAATCTACCGAATCTACTACTTTTGACACTTAATAATATCGAACTGAAAAATGTACCGGTCTTAAATAATTTACCAAACTTATTCTCCGTTCGTATACAAAACAATAATATTACTACCATTAACAAACACTGTTTGTCCAAAGTAGCCGGTGGAAAAATCAATTTATCCAATAATAATATATCTGTGATTGAAGATAAAGCTTTAGGCGAGTTCTTTGCTGTTTATTTAACTTGCAACAAATTAAACGTAGTTTCATCGAAATGGTTTACTCATCCAGAAATAATAAATGTATTACATCTACAAAATAACAACATACATATTTTATATAAAAATACGTTAAGCGATTTCAAAAATTTATTTTATATCGATATTAGTTCAAATAAATTACATACAATAGAAGATAGAGCATTGATTGGTCCAGATAGATTAAATTATTTAAGTTTAGCTAACAATCAATTAACCGAACTGAGTTCGCACGTTTTAAACACAAGTTCCGTAATAGATCACATTAACATTGAATACAATAAGTTGACATTTTTGTACGAAGAATTTCTAAATGAAATAGGAGACTTAAAGACGATAAAAATCTACGGAAATCCATGGCAGTGTCCCTGTTTGAAGAGAATTGAGCAATTGGCACGCGATAAGAACGTAAAATTAATCAGGTCACAGAAATTGCAAGATGTTTCAATATGCATTGTCGGACTGTATTATTCGCAAGTTTGCATCAATACTTATGAGTCCGAATTATACGATACCTATTCCAGAAATATTCCGGAAAATAATGAAGTCTATCCTGTGAATTCCTGTCGGACTATGGAAGGTATTTTAAATTATTATTGTTTTTTTTTAGCAATTACACATTGAAATGTACAAGTGTTGAAACAGATAAAGAAAAAATTATAGTATTTTAACACGTAGATGACGATACAGTATTAACTAATTAATTAATTAGCGAATTAATTAAGTAATAATAATAGAAATATTAAATTAAAGTTAATTAATTAACGTAATTAATTGATTAAATTATAATTAATTAAATTAATTAGTTAGATTCAAGTTTTTTTTTTTTTATTTTACATATATTGACTTTGGATACGAGTCCATTAGCCAGCTACTTTAATATTATTTTTATTAAATTGTATTTTTAGACAAAACAAAGACAACACAACAACAAAAATACTATCAATTTAAATCGAGTCTTTTTCTAGCTCAATAAACTAGGGAGTTCATTTAGATTTATTTTTCAGTGTACTATCGTTCCATGTGTTGTATGACATTTTGTAACTTACAAAAGCATGCAAAAAAAAGAGAGTAAATATAGAGTGTTTTGTTTTTATTTTAATTGCAGATGAATACAGGTGTTACCAGAAGATTTATGTTGGCTCATGTAATGAACATGATACAGAATGGTTCTATAATGTGACAAGTCAACAGTGTGAAATCGGTTGCTTCACTTACGGACTTCATTTTTCAAGCGAAGACGAATGTCAGAAAGTTTGCGGACAATTCCGTGAAATCGGTAAATTTAATTTTCAGTTATTTTCAATTACAAATGTTAGTTTCCTTTTTTTTCTACAAGCGCATTAAAATACTTAATATTAAGTTACTATATTGCTTATGTAGAAATAGGTTATTACGTTATTATTAACATAAAGTTAGATATATATATATATATATATATATATATATATATATATATATATATATATATGTATATATAATAATAATAATCTTAATTTGGAACACTGTAAAAAAGTAATAGTGAAATTACAGAAAAATATTAGTAAAATTTTGCTATAAAAAATCTGTAATTTAATTTTATTATAAAAATTCTGTATTTCTACTTGAAAATTCTGTAATTTTGTACATAATTCATAATGATCACATAAAGTAAGTAAAAATGACCTAATATGTATGTAAAATTGCTTACTTTCTGCAAATCGCATCACATACATAGTAATATAGAATTACATATGGTTGGTATCGTATAATTTCTTAAATTATGTAAAATTACAGCTTGCATATTAATATCAATAATAATTCATCAAAATAATAAGACTTAATATACTTTGTCTAATATTATTAATAAAATATTGTAATTTAGTCATTTCAAAATACATCCTTTATATAAATTCAGAAATATATATAATTATAGCAACAATAATATTACAGAACTAAACAAATTTTACCTATTTATGGAAAATCCTTGACAACAAAATTACTAACAATAAGGTTGTGTAAAAGAGACTTTACTAAAAAGAAATTGTATTTAATACTTTTGATATTATGTATTTTTAAATAATTATGTAAAAATACAACAGTTGCGTAATTATACCTAGAAATACTGGGCATAATAGTTTGTCATGGTTTGTACGTTTGTAGTAGAAGTGGGCAAAAATATCCGAAATCCGAATCCGATCCGAAGTCGGATACGGGTCGGATCGGATACAATATTTACGGATATCGGATCGGATACTGTTTCGGAACGGATAAATTTCGGATATCGGATACAATCGGATTCTGTTTCGGATCGGATAAATTTCGAATATTAAACATAAATTTACTTAACTCTCATTTAGTGTATTTCAAACTATTTTTTATTGAAAACAATACAGCACGGCCAATTAAAGTATTAATTTTTTTTAATAATATTTAAAAAAAATGTTAGTACGATTATAGAAAATTGAAATTATCATTCTAAAAATGAATTAAAAATTATATTATGCTATTTAAAATAATAAAGTTGTATTTAATATTTCCAGATAAACTGATTGAAAAAAAAGTCATTTATGTTTTAACATAATTTTGAGCATTTTGTCTAATTTAATAGACATTGTATCTTTTCAAATAGAAAAAAAAATTCTGTATATTATATTAGTCATTGAAAACTGTATACCTATTGAAAATTTTTAATAGCTCTGTATTTATTATGCTTCTAACAGATTTTGTTTATTACTTTATTATTATTTTTATTGTATCCTTGCAAACCATTTAATAGAAACTAACCAAAGTTTTTCCAATTAAAATATTAAAATTATACATGCAATAGGAAAAAAATTATAAACTCAATCAATGAAATGTTTTAGAAATAGATGAAACTGCTAAAAATTTTCAATTATAATGAAATATGAATATAATAAAATATAAATACAATGCATGAATTATTTGTGTATTGTAATTACAAATATTAAAAATCCATACTAATAAAAATAATAAAAATATCGGCTTAGTTTTTTGATAAAAAGCCGATATGTATTGAATTCAGATCTAACACAGGACGGATTCGGATCAAATCAGATAAGAATTTTTTTTAAAATGCCCATCTCTAGTTTGTAGGTAACATTTCATAATTTTTTTGTTACGCTAACAATTCTTTGCAGCTACAATTTTTTGCCGTAACATGTATTTTGCAGACTATAATTGCTGGCTTTGGGTTGCATTAAAAAGGGTCCGCGACATTTTGCCGCCGGACATTTTGCCACGGGACATTTTGCCACGGACGTTTTGCCGCCGCGACATTTTGCCGCCGGGACATTTTGCTGCCAGGCAAGTATTAGGCGTAGAAGACAAACACCTACAAACAATCTATTAACCTAATCTACCCTAACCTAACCTAACCAATATTTCATCGAATTATCTCTTCTTTTGTTTTCTACCAAAAGCTACGCCTAATACTTGCCTGGCGGCAAAATGTCTCAGCGGCAAAATGTCCCGGCGGCAAAATGTCGCTGCGGCAAAACGTCCGTGGCAAAATGTACGGCGGCAAAACGGCGGCGGCAAAACGTCCCGGTCCCCATTAAAAGGCTAATTTTTATTTTTTTAGAAAAATTTAATACACCTAGAGATTTTAGTTGTGTTTATTGCCAGATAAGTTAGATTAGAATATTAGTTTTTGATTTCTTTAAAATAAATATGTGTATGCGGGCAAAGGATTGTGGTAGCGAAGAATTGTGGCAGTGAAAAATTGTATAGTCGAAAAATTATGGCGATGAATTGTGATCGAAGAATGTTCCTGGACCCACTTATTGACTGGTTAAGTTACGTTATGCATTTTTATTTATTTAGTCTTAATTATAGTCTCTAAATTTAGTCTCGTTAAGAACGCTTGAAGAAAAAGAATAATATACATATATTTTGGCCCAGATTCCATGGCTACCTATGACTATGCCTATGACTACGACTATGCCTCTGTCGAAATTACACAATAAAGATCAGTGGCCGAATTCCATAGCATCTTCGAAATGCTTTGCTCATTCGAAAAGTAACATCATTTATTACGTCTGATGCGATTGGTTTGTACAGTCATAAATGAGGTCATTTTCGAATGAACACTATATGGAATAGTGATGGGGATAATTCGAATGAATCGAAATAATCGATCATTCGATTATAAAAATCATTCGAGATACATCTCGAATTGAAATTGTTCGAATTAAATTGAAATCATTTGGATCGGATGAACAAACAAAAAGTGGTAGATTTCTATTAAAATATAGAAAATTAGATTATGAAATTGAATGACAACCTTAGAACTAAAATTAATAACTATATTTAATATTAATTTCCTAGATAACTAAAACGTAGTAATAAAAGTATGAATTTAGTATTAAATAGTTTAATTTTATTGAGTTTAATTTTTTATATCCCAGTTACTACACTTTTTACTTTATTTATTAATAACAAAATTATTAATTTAACATTTAACATAAAAGAAATTTAAAGACCCGTATTCTAATCTCACTTTTAAAAACGATTTTTGTCAAGAATTACTTTTGATGTTTACTTAAAATTACTTATTAAGCAATTTCAATTCATTTATTCGAATTTTATAATATTAGAAATAAAAAAAAAATAATGTCAGAAATAGAAATACTATTCATATTTTAAAGCAAAAAAATAAAAGCAGTTTTTCATGCACGAAAGAGGTGGGAATATGGGCAAAAATGTTGTTATTATTTCTAATATTCTATTAGTAAAACGTTGCAATTCTGATACCATCTAGCGATTTTAATATAATAATATAACGTGACAGATGATAGAATCATTCGTTCTTAGTTGTAGTATAAATATATTCATTCCTATCGCCATGCCGCCATTCGAATCATATCATTGGTATGATCATACGATTATGATATTTATTCGAATACTGATCATTCGATTATTAAAAATCATTCCCCTCCCCCCACCCATCATTACTATGGAATTCGGCCACAGTCTCTACTTACACGCCTGCACTGATCCCTCTATATTAACTACTGGATAGGCCGTACGGCGCCGTGTACGAAAAAGTGAAGCCGATTTCAGTGCGAAGCAGAAGGCAGCAGCCATGTTGCTGAGGTCTTGACATAATCTAATATGGCGTCACGGCGGTAACTATGTAAACAGGACAAAACATGACAGGACATGATAGTAAAAATAATGTTAAATTCTGAATTGTCAAGTATTTGTCATGTTTTGCGCTGTTTACATAGTTACCGCCGTGACGCCATATTGGATTATGTCGAAACCTCAGCAATATGGCCGACGCGCCGCCTGCGTACTAAAATCTGCTTCACTTTTTCTGACGCTGCGGCCTATCCAGTAGTTAATATAGAGATCAGTGCTTGCACGGCACATAATATCCTCTCTTTTATTAAAAAACAAAAAACAATATATTTTTACAGATGTTTGCAGTCAGTCGAAAGATGCAGGAACAAACTGTACTTTATCGGTTACGAAATATTATTATGATGGAAATTCAAGAAAATGTCGTGAATTTCAATATGGCGGCTGTGGTGGAAATGGAAATCGATTTAGCACGCTAGATGAATGTGCATTGTTTTGTGTGGAGTAAGATTTTGTATTTTAATAATAATATTTAATTAATTTAAATAAATGTTACCTGATTTAATGTATATATATATATATATATATATATATATATACAGTCGATTCCGCTTAATTGGGACACCGCTTAATTGAGACAGCCGCTTATTTGGGCCAAATCTCAAAGAACAGAAACCAAACCAAGGAACCAACAGTAAATTTACATGTTTAATTGGGACAACATTCCGCTTAATTGGGACAGTAAATTTAAGATTACAGTATATATTATGTTACAAATATTCACAAGAAAAAATATTTACAAAAAATTTAATATGATACGCTTTATATCTTTTTGATTCACAACATGGAAAATTATATTTAAAAAACTAGCAAATATGTATCAATTAATTACATTAGTATCGCGCGCTGTAAACTTTTTTCCCAACACATTCATTCACGTATGAAGTACGGACCCACGCGCGCTCAAAGGTTAATGTTTACCCTCGCGTCGGCGTGGCGCGGCACCGGTCATTAAAGCTGTGAGAGTCTACCCTGCTGTCTCAACCGTTATGTATTCAGTTATGATTCAGTTACCACTACAACTCGCGCGTGGAAGGTTCGTTAAACTAACATTTTGTCGATTTTATTTAAAAAAAATTGACTCTTGCCAAGATGCCAAGAAGTAATATGACAGTTTCTAGTAAAATTGCTTTGCTGGATAAAATAAAAAGCCCTACAGCCCTACAGCCGCACTGAATACTTGTGCTGATTTTGTAGAAGTGAATTGTTTCAAAAACAAAAGACAGACTACACTTGACACATTTTTGAATTGAATTAAAAATTTATGTATTTATTTATTATTTTATTTTGGAATTTATTATTATTTTTTCTTAAAAGTTTATATTTTTTTGGTTATATGTAATTTATAGATTTTTCCAAGAATTTATAAAATAAAATTATTGAAAGAAAAATATGGATTGCTTAACTTTATGTAAAATTCGGTTAATTGGGACAGCCGCTTAATTGGGCCAAAATGCCCTAGTCCCGATGTGTCCCAATTAAGCGGAATCGACTGTATATATATATATATATATATATATATATATATATATATATATATATATATATAGTTAAGTTGCTTTATAAAAGAACAACATATTCAAACTCTAGCAAAAGAACACGAATAAGTGACAAAGATCGAAATACTTTGACACCTTTTTTAATCATAAATTTGTGAATCAAGAAATACATCTTTGATATAAATTTTACATTAAATTTAAAATTTAAAGGTACAATATAATTCAATCTTTTAAAATTATTGACATCTTTCGTCGTTAACCTTAAAAACAGCAAGATTGACATAAACTTATCGTCTACTACTAAACTGAGTATTTCATTTCATTTTGAGATTATTTTGCTGGTGCATCAGAATCGATAAAGCGGGAAGGTATCCAACTTAGTTCGAAGTGAAGTGAAATCTCAGTAAATTATAGATAAAAAAAATACAGCTATTATTTTTGTGCGGAAGTGATTAACTGATATTTTACATCAAATACTCATGTTCATGGTTTTAATTTTAGAGCAGCATATTAACTATACAGCATTAAAATTGTTAACAGAAGAACAAATTAAAGAAATAATTCCTAAAGTAGGATTGAAAGCCATATATCAAAACAATTTTAATAAGGTACGTTCTTACAAAGAATAAAATAAATAATGCACATATATATATATATATATATATATATATATATACATACATATATACACAATCACGCCATGTACTCAAAAGGGTGTGGCACAAACTCTTTTCATCATCCCGAAATCAGTCGCCTCCAAACACTCCTATCCAAACAAGCAACTTTTGCTTCATCCACATTTATAATTCCTCTCATACATGCTCTTCTATTCCTACTACTTGGAAACTTTCGCTCACGCAAAACACTCTCAATCATATCACTCCAACTACTCATCGGACGTCCACGTAAACGTATACCATCAAAATCATTCAAATAAATCTTTTTAACCAAACGTTCATTATACATTCGCTCAACATGTCCGAACCATCTTAACTGACTAACACCAACTTTTGCTACAACATTTCTTTCAATTTCACACTCATTATACACTAATCTATTTCGTACCCGATCTCTCCTATTTACACCACATACCCCACGTAAAACTCTCATTTCCACAGCAGTCATTTTTCGTTTATGCTTTTGCAACCAAACCCAACATTCACTACCATACATCAACGTAGGCACCAAAACTGCATTGTATATACTTAAACGGGCTTCTTTGGAAACATTTACATTCCTAGCAAAAGTTCCCAAAGCACCCAGAACCTTACAACCAGCATTTACTTTCCTTTCAATTTTACGATCAAAACGGCCATCTCAAGACAGCAAACTACCCAAATACAAAAATTCATCTACCTGCTCTAAACGTGCACCGTCAATATATACATTACATTCAGTCATCAAGTCACCTTTCTCAAAAATTAAAACTTTGCACATTATCAACATTCAACACAAGATTCATATCTTTACCAACAACATTAATTCTATCAATCATCCTTCTCAGTTGTTCTTCAGATTCAGCAAAAACAACCACGTCATCAGCATACGCTAAAGCAGGTACAACACAATCACCTATTTGTATACCATCATTAGCACAGAAAGCTTTTCGAAGAAGAACATCCATATATAAATTAAATAGCCAAGGAGACATTACACAGCCCTGTTTCACGCCAACATCTATACGAAACCAATCACTTAAGCATTTTTATATAATTTTGAAATAGTCCATTTTGAAATCGTTTAAGTAAGTAAGTCTGTATCGTCTATATACCGGCTGTCCAAAAAGAATGGAAACTATTAAATATCTCGAGAACGGCACATCGGATTACAAAGTTACAAAACATGTTTTTCTTTATTTTTGAAAATCTATTTAGGGGTGATATGCGAAAACCACCCACATCTCCCCTGGCGGGGGGGGGGGCAAGTTTTAAAATTTAAATAGGAACACCCATTTTTTATTGCACAGTTGCATTCTCCATAAAAAACTGTTTCTGGATTTGCAAATTGAGTCCCCCAGCTCCACCCCCCTCGGAGCAGGGAAGGGGAAAAAATTTGAAAATTTTTGCAGAAACTTTTACTTTTTATTGCAGTTTTGGATTCTCCTTCTAAAACTGGATATAAAATTGAAAAACGCACCTCCACTCTCACTCCCACACCTAAATCCAGCACAATTTACCACCAGGTATTATTTGAGATGAAAAGTTGGTACCCATCCGCATGTGTGGGAGTGAGAGTGGAGGTGCGTTTTTCAATTTTATATCCAGTTTTAGAAGGAGAATCCAAAACTGCAATAAAAAGTGAAAGTTTCTGCAAAAATTTTCATATTTTCTCCTCTTCCCTGCTCCGAGGGGGGTGGAGCTGGGGGGCTCAATTTGCAAATCCAGAAACAGTTTTTTATGGAGAATGCAACTGAGCAATAAAAAATGGGTGTTCCTATTTAAATTTTAAAACTTGCCCCCCCCGCCAGGGGAGGTGTGGGTGGTTTTCGCATATCACCCCTAAATAGATTTTCAAAAATAAAGAAAAACGTGTTTTGTAACTTTGTAATCCGATGTGCCGTTCTCGAGATATTTAATAGTTTCCATTCTTTTTGGACACCCGGTATATATTTATATATATATATATATATATATATATATATATATATAATATATATATATATATATATATATAATATATATATATATATATATAATATATATATATATATATATATATATATATATAATATATATATATATATATATATATAATATATATATATATATATATATATATATATATATAATATATATATATATATATATATATATATATATATATATATATATTTGACATAATATACGCTATATATGTGAAATAATGAAAATATTGTTTTTAATATTTTTCTTTCAAAGACATTTATGTGCAAAATCACTATTATAATAATAAATAGCTGTAGTATAAAGTAAATTTAACTAATAATAAATGAATCGAATTACAGTGACCTAAACTATAATATCTTTGTCATATTAAAATTTCATATTTTATATTCTATTAATTAAATATTAAATGAAAAATTATGTCACCTGCCAAGAATCGAATCTGCAGCTTGTAAAACTAATAATAATAATAGAAGTTATACTTCATTCATACAATAACTTATTAGTGAAATTTTTAATCATAAGTAGTATATTATATTACGCTTTATTGGCAAATGCTACATCGAATTCGAATAGTATTATTTAAATCTGTGTATACCACTACAGAAATATATTAAATTATGTTATTTTAAAAGAAATTTTATGTAATTAATTAAAAGATATTCCATGCAGGCCTGTATATCTAATTAAATTGATCAATAAAAAATTTATTGCCGTTATATTATTATATTCTTCTTCGTAATGTAATTCTTGTGTTAAATTAATTATTATTATTTTAGTTTATCAAAAATTTATCAGATCCTCCGTCTTCTTGTGATAGTCCAGCAAGTTCTACAAGTACATTATCATTAGACGAAAACGTCATTATGAAATAGATAATGAACTTATGCCTGCGCCATTTATTCTATGACTGAAAATGATGAAATAGATAAAGAAAAACCTATAGATAATTTGCAAGATATAATTCAAAAACAGAAACAGATTTTAAGCAAAGTTATATGGTGAAACTATATTTACTAGAAAACAAGTGCAAGATTTTATAATATATATCGATAGATTTATAATTAATCCCATTAAACTATTGCAAACTAATTCAGTAAATTTATAAAAAACCGTTGTATTGACGAAAATACAATAAAAACAATTAGCACTAATTTTGAAATATTTCTAGGTATGTTTGATAACTTAAATAATGAAAATTTACGTTTTAATTATTTAGAAAGCACTGGTAATTTAATATTGTCCGCAAAGTATTTGATTGGAAATAGATTAGAGCACAAATATGGTAATATGATGAAAAATAATATATATGTACAATATATTCCCATGCAAAAAAATTTGAAAAAGTTTTTGGAACTTCCTGATGTGTTCCAAAAAACTATTTTGTATATGAATTCCTTATCATCAATGCATGATAATATATATAACATTATTCAAAAAGATTTATGGTTGATAAAAATAGTTAAAGATAAAGCTATTGCAAAATTAATATTACCTTTGGTGTTTGGTATACATAAATTGGGTGCAGTTTATGTTACAATTGGTTTTATTCCATCAGAATATAAGTCGTCACTTGAAAATATATTTCTATCACTGTTATTTCACGCAGCAGACTTGAAAAAGTTCGGAAATAAAATAATTTTTTCGCAATTTATAAGGGAATTAAATAATTTGTCAATTAACGGAATTGAAATTTGCATAGATAATATAATACATAAAGTTTATTTTTATCTCGCACTTATTTTAGGTGATAATCTCGGATTACACAGTGACTTAATAGATTTTTGTCCTGTTATGAAATCGTTTATAAATAAGAAATATTACATATGTACACGTTATAATTAGTTCACATATAGTTTCTATATTATTATTCTTGTATTACTATATTATTATTCTTGTATTACTATTCTTGTATTATTATATTTAAATATAAAATAATATTTAAAAATGTGAATATTTTATTAAGATACCCATTTATTATAATGGGTGGCCGCAGAATTAGAGCCACTCTAAATAACTTATTTATAAACTTGTTATTGTAAAATTTTACAAAGATAAAGTTGATTCAAAAACCAATTCTATTAGGTTCCATTTAAAGCACCAAAGTTGATATCATTTCTGTAGTAAAACCAAAAACGATATTTTAGTAAAATTGCTTTTAAAACATTATATCATGTTTATAAATAAAAAAAGTTATTTGGAGTGTCTTTAATTCCGCAGCCGTCCATTATAATAAAAAAAATAATTTTAGCCAGATATTAAAGGTCATTATCTATATATATATATATATATATATATATATATATATATATATATATATATATATATATATATATATATATATATAAGTTAAGTAAACGATTATGGTTCGACTTAAAAAAATTTATTTTATTTTTATAACGGATAATGATTTACAAATCGATGTTAACAATTTCAAATACAGAATGTAACTAACTTAAACATATAAAAAAGTATATAATGTAAAATTAACTATCAGCAGTTTTGCTTTACAATTTTATGTATTCAAGTATCATGCAGTGGCGGGGTTCTGCTGTTATCAGCAGTTTCTGTGGGAATCTACGATTCTAACTCCTCCCCCCTTAGAACTGGGCATCCCCTGGAAGATTGACGTGGGGTTGAAGATTTGATAATTTCTGTTCCGCGGATGGACTCTGGTTTGATTTTTTGCATCTCGTTTGCAGGAACTTTCTGAGAAAAACTGTGAACATTACAACGCCAATGATTAATAAAATAATATACAGAGTTGCAATTGAATAATTTGTGACGTTGTTGATGTCGTATTCATCGATGTCTTCGTATTTATTGATTGGTATCTTCAGATCTTGAATGTTGTTGAATTCGATGGCGAATTTTGGCTTCTGGTTTATATTCAGATTAGTAGTGAAATTTTCTATTACGGTCGGCTTTCCAAACGTTCCCTCTTTGAAATTTAACAATTGATTCTTGAATTTTATTTTACATTCTTCTTGTTTGATTAAAAATATTCCTTGTAGATTTTTTATTTCATCTCTATGTTTGCATGACGTGTGAATTGTTTCGGTTGTTGGAAAAACGGCCAAATATTGATTGATTTCATCAATTAGCTCGACGTGATTTGTTCTTGTATCGATTTTCACATATTGACAATTTTTGTTGTTATTGTGTAAAATAATATTTTGTTCGCATGAGTTGTTGGCGATTTCGTTTATTTTATTCGAACATTGAAAGTTATTAATTTCTTTAGTACAAACATCGTTTAGAGATTTTATTTGATCATCCGTAGATTTCAAAAAATATTGACTATTCGGGATTACAGTTACAAATCCAGACTGAAACTTGGTGGGGACGGATATGAGATGAAATAATTCAAAATTGGTTTCAAAATTTATAGGAATTTCTATGAAATACGTTATTTTATCAGAGTTTAATTTACAATTTATGTTAATAATTTTTTCGAATTTTGGCATATTTTCCATAGTTGGTTCTAAAGGAAATTCGTTTTTGTAAAATTTATAAATTTTATTTAACTCATCATGTAGATCATTAATTTTAATAATACTGGGGTGCATAACGTGCAATTTACAAAAAGTTAGTGAATTTTCTATATCTTGAAGAATATTTAAAATAATTGTAAATAAAGTTGATAGTTGATTGTAAATATCTTGAATAAAACTATTTTGATTACGGGCTTCACTGATAACAATATGTAACAGTTGTTCAATTTTTAACTTTAATTGTAATTCGTTTTGTCTGATTGTTTCAATTGTTTTATTGAACTTTTCGATTATTTGGTTGCTAACTGAATATTGATACTTTAATTGATTATTTAATTTATTTTGGTTATTTTCTAAATGATTTAAAATTTTTGTAAATCTTTTATCGTCTTCGGCATCTAAATTGCCAGTAATTGATTTAATTATTGATCCTAGTCCGTTAATTATTCCTCTTTTATATCTAAACTTATCAGTATAAATGTTAAGATTTCTAAACTTATTATCTATATTATTCTTAATATAATTAATTATTTTATTATTGTTTTCGAAGTTTAAATTATCGTCTGTGTAGTTTCTAATAGTTTGTTTTATAGTGTCGTGTTGTGTTTTTAAGCTGTTATATTGCTTTATGATTGGTTGCAAATCATAAGTGTGTAAAAATGTGTGTTGTGATTTTTGTAATTTAGCCTGTCCTAAATTTAAAGGTAAAACTCCAAGATTGTTCGTAATGTCTTTAATTTCTAATCCTGCGTTGAACGCGATGTAGACGGACCTGCAATATCGAAAATATTTTGAGTGATTTTTCTAGGTCGTTTTATATTTGATAAATGAATTTTTGACTGTTTTTTGTTATTATCAGTATTAATTTCCGTTGTTTTTAAATTTTTATTTACAAATTTAATTTTTTTTTCTCTTTTTAAAATTAGCCTGCCGCGTTTTGTTAACCTTTTGTTTATTGTGTACATAAAGACTTTCGGGTATATCGGGTAAATTTTCTTGATTTTGGTTTAATTTGTTAATTAATTTTGTTTTAATATTTTGGTAAGCTAACTTAACTTTCTTTTTGTGATTTTGATTTTTTACTTCGTATCTGTGTATATCTGGGAATCTGTACGACTTAGTGTAAACAGGCAACTCGTCTTTATTACGTATGCGGTGTTTAATTTCATTTGTAAAAGATAAGGGTTTATCATCTGTGTGGGAAAGGTCACTGTACTGTTTAATTAAATTTTTTATTGTTAATTTTTCTTCAGTGTTTATGTGTTCTGTTCTAATTTGTGAAATGTCAAATTTATTATGAAATTTTTGGTTTTGAAAATTAATATTGTTTATTGCAAAATTATTTAATGATTGTACTTGTAATAAATTTGAAGTGTTTACTATGCATTCTTTATCGTTTGTGTTTATAACAGGATAATACGTTATATAATTTTTTATTTTTGCAATACCTTCTGGAATTCTAACATTTTTAATATTTATTTCTGAAATAAATACTTCGCCGTTTTCTATGTTGTTAATATGAAATTTTGTTATTTTTTCTGTTTTTGGAGGGATTGCAGTGTAACGCATGTGTGTAATAGGTTTGTAAAAATGAATTTTTATTTCAGTTTTTGGTGTTATGATTTTGTCGTGAGTGAGATCAATAATAGCTTCTAATATTTTTAAATTATCGAGTCCGAGTAAAATATCAAAATGACTATGAAAATCAAATAAATAATATTTTAAAATAGTATTAGAATTTTTGAATAAGTTTGAACTTGGCAATAAAATACTAAAATTTTCTACTGATGTGCCGTGAGCTGTAGTGATTTGAAATGTGTCGTTTTGAATTTTATTTTTAAAGAATTTATTTGCAATTTCTGGTTTTATAAAAGAACGCGTGCTACCGGTGTCGATTAGCACTTTTAAATTGTATTCTGGGTAAATAATAAATGGTAACTCACTTTGATTATGCGATAAAGTTAATGATTCAAAATTTAATTTGTTTCCGAGGCTTTTATCTCTAAAAAATTATTCGGATAATTTTGATCGTCTGGTTCGGAAATAATAACATTACTATCGTCATAAATTTGTTCGTCATAATTTTGATAATTATAATACTGCTCGCTATTATTTTGTTCATAATTTAAGTCGTTTATTTCTGTGTTAAAAAGTTCTTCTGTTACGTATTTTGGTGTTTCTCTGTATTGTGCGTGCATATTTTGATAAGGACGCGAAGCAACAAAGCCGGAAGGGCCAGGTTTAGGTGTAAATGTTTGTCGTGTACTAACATTCATAGGCGTGGGTATAGGTAATTTTTTGTAGGGATTTGGTTGGAACACGTTTTGTTCTTGTGTTTGCGTTGAATTTTTATTTGTGTAATGATTATTATGTAATAGTGGAGATCTGTAATTGGATTGTTGTGGTGTAGGTTTATAATTTAATTGTTGTGGTGTAGGTCTGTAGATTAATTGTGGTTGTGTATTTTTATATAAATGTGTTTTGTTTGTGTGTGCGAATGTTTGATTTTGTTTGGCTCTACTATTTTGTTGTGAACTTAATTGACTTTCTAGTTGAAAATCATTAGTTAACATATTAAGCGCGGTGTTCATATCTGGAGGATTTTTAGTCCTCATTAGTGTACCTAAGGGCTCTTTGAGTCCTCTTAAAAGAATTCTAACAGCGTATGATTGAAAATAGGCTATTAAAATTTTACTATCTTCTGCTTTAATTTGTGTTGATATATACGAAATTTGTAAATTTAAAATTTCTTGAACTCTATTAAAAAATTCGAAAGCAGTTTCGTTAATTTGTTTGAGTTCGGTTAGTTCAATATTTAAAGTGAAACAATCACGTTTGTCAGCGTATGCATCTAATAATGCTTTCTTTAAATCTGAAAAATTTGAGATTGTACAACTCGCGATATTGATAGCAGCATCGCCCTTAATTTTAGCTAAGATACTGGACATCAGATATTCATTCTGAAATGCAGTTACGTCGCTGGCATTATAAAATTTTTTAACAAGTTTTTCGCAAGCTTCTATGAATCTTTGAAGTAATTTGTGTTCACCGTTAAATTCGGGAATTATGTTTAAATATTCGGGTCTTAAAACTTCAGTCATATTTGAAAAATTTAAATTATTACTTTCGTTAGATAATTTTTCTAAACTTTGCACTATATTACTTGTGTTTTCTAGGCTTTGCAATGAGTTACAGGATTGGTCTGAATCTGAATCTGTATCCGAATCGTCGCAATCGATTCTTATTGATTGTCTGATATCTCTAAATGACATTTAAATTGTACTTACAGAATAACAATCAGTTTGTCCATTTGTCTCTCCTCTCTTATGCACAGATTGGATTGATGTTGAACAATATGTGATCGATGATTGGTCAGCGATTGACTGGTCTTCGATCGATGGTGCGATGTCGTGTTGCGGCAACTCTGTATTCGTCAGGGCTGTGGCTGTACGATGAAGATCTTCTGCGTTGCGATGTTCGTTCGCTGCTGTAGAGCTTCTCGTTCGACGTTTCGCGGACACTACCGTTATATGAATTCTCAATAAAACGTAAAAACGTACCGAAATTAAATTTTTTATTTTTTCGTTTGAGAATCCTACCGACTGCGCCAGTTAAGTAAACGATTATGGTTCGACTTAAAAAAATTTATTTTATTTTTATAACGGATAATGATTTACAAATCGATGTTAACAATTTCAAATACAGAATGTAACTAACTTAAACATATAAAAAAGTATATAATGTAAAATTAACTATCAGCAGTTTTGCTTTACAATTTTATGTATTCAAGTATCATGCAGTGGCGGGGTTCTGCTGTTATCAGCAGTTTCTGTGGGAATCTACGATTCTAACTTATATATATATATATTAATCACAACAATATTATATTATAAAGTTTAATATCAGTATATATTACCTGTTAAAATACATATATAGTTATGTATAAAATATGTTATATATTAGTGGTAAATATATGACAGATTTTAGTGGGTATTATACAAGTTTAGCAATATTTTTTTGCTAATCGTAACAAAAAAGAATGCTGTCCGAAATGGTAATATAAATATGTTAACGGGTATTATATATATATAATACTGGTTATTATATTTTTTTCTAGGTGTTGTATAAAATAATGTGAAATAGTTAAATAAATATAATTATAAATATAAATATATAAATTTTTAATTAGAAGTCAAATAAAAAAATAAAAATAAACAACCTGAAGCCGTTTTATTTTAATATAATGATTTCTGAAAGCTTCTTTACTATATGTTAACATATTATCAATTTTATTTATACTGCGTGTGTCTATTTTATTTAGAAATATTAAATAAAAATTAAATATCAAGACGATTACTGGTATTTTTAAGTAGTTTGTAGATCAAATATGATCAATTTCTTTGCACATAGATAACTTCTATTTTTTGTTAAAATATATGATAGCATTTTCTTCTTATTAAATTTTAGTATTACGTTTTGCATCAGAGCAAATAATACAAATTTTCAAGTAATCGTGACCATAGTTTTAAAACATTTTTACTTTATTCGTCTGCATTTTAATTGAATATTTAATAGAATTTTTTTTACTTGGTTCTCTGTTTATGTCGAATGATGCACAAGAACTGACTTGTATCAAAATGTAGGTGGACGCGTATTAAAAAATATTACGATCTAAATATCAACTGTTGCAATAATTTTGTTCAGTACAAATTATATATGCACATTACATTCGTAGCAATATGGTATTTTAAAATGTGTTGTAAATTTTTATCATGAATATGTATAGCATTTAAAATTATTTATATTTTCTGTCGATATCTATTTTACTATTGTCAATATACACATAGCTTGTTTTAATATATGAGGTTTAATATAAAATATATCATTTCACCAAATATCTAATATTTTTATATTGACAAAACTGATATTATTGCATAATAAAATGTTGCTTTTATAAGCAAAACGTGCAAAGCAATCCGTTTTTCTCTGTGTATGAATTCAAATATATTAGCCATTGGAAATGTTTTAAAAAGTATTTTTCTAAATACCCTAATAGCTGTGCTTATAAAAAGATACCAACAGAAAAACAAAGATATATTCATATAGATGTAGGTAAATAATTAGGATAACCAATATATTTGTTTTTTTATTTATATTTGATATATAATTTTATTTTATATCTGGCTGATTAATTTCGGCGTTTATTGCCATTATCAAAGCCTCCTGAAATAACACAATATATTAATTTTATATAAAACTCTAGTTACATAAACGTTATTTTATAAAAATATTCTTTTAAAATTATTACTTATAATATTATTTTATAAAACTATGGTTATATTTAGGTTATGTTAAGCAAGCACATGTCATGACGATGTAGAAAATATGTATTAAAAATTATTTAATTTATGTACTGACCTTAAATGATTAAGTTTATTGATGTTTCATTTTAAATATTGTTTTGTAGATGAATAAAATTTAAAATTGAGAATAAATTGAATAAATTGAAGAAACAGTAAATCACGTCATAGTATTTTGTTGCGTCTTAGTCAATGTCAATGTCGAGTCTGAATTTGAATATTTATTTTTGAAGGTCAATTGAAAAATTTTTGTTGTTTTAATATTGTGTCGCCTATTGAAATGGCGGTAAATGTTTAAAAATATGATTTTCAGTAAAAATGTAATTGTCATTTAAAAGTTCTTCATTATTATATTTATGTTTTAAAATTTCATACTTTTCTAGCAATGATAGTTTTGATATGTTTGATTCTGTGTGTAATACTGTGATATTGTTTGGATTTACATTATGTGATTCAGTAACAAGATGTGTGCTTAAAGCTGACGGTGGATTATTGGATTTGTGTTCTCTAAATCTGGTAATGATTTTTCTAGATGTCATACCAATGTAGGCTTTTTGACAATCTGAACAGTTTATTTTATACACACCACTTTTTTCTAATTGATTTGTTTTTGGTTTAGTGTTTATAAGGATTTTTTCAATTGTGTTATGTGATTTGGAAGTTAATGTTATGTTAAAGTCTTCTAGAATGGGCCTGATGGTTTTGTGTAATATTTTATAGTGTGGTATAGAAATGTATTTTCTCTGTGGTTTTTTATGAGGGTAAATTTCTTGTATGATTTGTTTTGATTTTATATGTTTGTAAATATTGTGTATGTATTCAGGTGGATATTGATTATTGTGACCTATTTGGAGAATTGTATTGTATTCTTTATAATAATTTTCTTCAGATAATGGTGTATTTATGAGTCTGGTGAATAAATATCGGAAAGATGATTTTTTGATATTAATTGCATGGGCTGAGTAGTATGGTATTATTATGTCTGTTGAGGTAGGTTTTCTGTATATATCAAATTGTATTTGTGTAGATGTATTAATTAATGTTAGGTCTAAGAAATTAAGTTTTTTGTTATCTTCTAGTTCTAGAGTAAAATTGATATTGGTGTTAATGTTATTGATTTTTTGTAGAAAAATGTGTATTTCTTCTATTGTACCTGTCCATAAACAACAAATATCGTCTACATATCTTTTCCATAATATTATGTTTTTTGCTTCTGGTATTGAAAAA
Organism: Clivina fossor; assembly: GCA_963966155.1. Lineage (NCBI taxonomy): Eukaryota > Metazoa > Arthropoda > Insecta > Coleoptera > Carabidae > Clivina > Clivina fossor. The sequence continues at coordinate 9,445,248 of OZ014554.1, forward strand.
ATTATTGTTTCGATATAGTCAATAAATATGTTAGCTAATATACCACTAAGGGGTGATCCCATTGGTAATCCGTCTGTCATTTTATATATGTTATTGTTGAAAGAGAAGAAATTTTGTTGTGTTATTATATGGAATAATTCTATTAAATTATCTATTTCTAGTTTTGTTATATTTAATTTGTCAATGTTATTTTCAAAAAGTGTTTTTAAGAGTGGGATGGTTTGAGCTATTGGTATATTAGTGTATAAATTGACTATGTCAAATGAACAAATGATGAAGTTGTTTTTATTTGTTTTGTTAATGTTTGTAATATGTGAAATTAATTCTGTTGAGTTTTTTATGGAGTAAGGTGATTTGTATTCTAGAGTGTGTAAGAGAAATTTGTTTAATTGTTGGGCGATGCTGTGTGAAGGAGAGGATATTGACGATGTTATTGGTCGTATAGGGTGATCTGGTTTGTGTGTTTTTATTAAACTATGTAATGTAGGAGTTTTTGGATTGCGTTCTTTATTGTAATAAGGGTTTATGTTGAATTTTTTGAGTGTATCGTTATTAGTTTTTATGCTATTTTGAAGTTTTTTATTGTATGTGAGTAAAGGATTATTTTTCTGTTTTATTATGTTGTTGTCGTTTAAGAAGGTTTCTGTTTTTTTGATGTATGTGTCTGTGTCAATTAAAATTAGTCCTCCGTTTTTGTCTGCTTTTGTAATAGTTATGTTATTGTCTGTAATTGTTTGTTTTATGGTGGTAATACTGTCTTTGATAATTTTATTCTGGTTTTTGTGAATATTATGGTTCTCTACATCATCATGACATATGCTTACCTGTGTACTGTATTCTTTAAGTTTGTTTCCTATTTCTTGGTGTAGATAGTATTTATCGGGATGATTATTTGTTTGTGTTTCTATGTTGATTGCTATTTTTGCTAAATTTGGTTTCTTCGGTACTGGTGCGTATTTATGTCCGTTTTGTAGAAGGTCCTGTTCTTGTTGTGTGAGTGTTGTCGTGGTGAAGTTGTGGTATCTTGGTGGGAAATTGTGTGTTGTTGTGTCGTTGTCCTTTTTGTTCCGGTTTTTTGTGTTTTGTTTTTCTTCATGTCTGTTCGGATTGATGTATTTATATATGTCTTGTTCCTTTTTGATTTTATTTTCTGTTAAAAGTTTTTGTAATTTGTATTTTCTTTTTTGATCGTCTTTTTTGTTATCTAATTTTACTGTTTCTTCTAGTTGTTCGATGAGTATTTCATATTCAATTGTATGTAAATATTGTAAAAGATGTTTATGTAAAAACTTTAATTTCATGTCAATGAAGCCTGAATTTTGATGTTGAAATTTTAATTCTTTTTTTAACATTCTGAGCTGTATTTCAAATTTAAATTTATCATCATATTTATTCTCAATTTATTCTCAATTTTAAATTTTATTCATCTACAAAACAATATTTAAAATGAAACATCAATAAACTTAATCATTTAAGGTCAGTACATAAATTAAATAATTTTTAATACATATTTTCTACATCGTCATGACATGTGCTTGCTTAACATAACCTAAATATAACCATAGTTTTATAAAATAATATTATAAGTAATAATTTTAAAAGAATATTTTTATAAAATAACGTTTATGTAACTAGAGTTTTATATAAAATTAATATATTGTGTTATTTCAGGAGGCTTTGATAATGGCAATAAACGCCGAAATTAATCAGCCAGATATAAAATAAAATTATATATCAAATATAAATAAAAAAACAAATATATTGGTTATCCTAATTATTTACCTACATCTATAAAACTTTCCAATATAAAATGGAGTTATTCATAACTAAAATAAAAAACATGGAGATATCCAGTAAACTACTCCAGCTGAAATATACAATTCAAAAACGACATAGAAACAAGCAACATTTAACCTTTTTACATACATGCAAATATAACCAAGTCATTCCAAATTTTTTACAAATAAAACTACCACGTAAATATGATGATAAATTTAAATTTGAAATACAGCTCAGAATGTTAAAAAAAGAATTAAAATTTCAACATCAAAATTCAGGCTTCATTGACATGAAATTAAAGTTTTTACATAAACATCTTTTACAATATTTACATACAATTGAATATGAAATACTCATCGAACAACTAGAAGAAACAGTAAAATTAGATAACAAAAAAGACGATCAAAAAAGAAAATACAAATTACAAAAACTTTTAACAGAAAATAAAATCAAAAAGGAACAAGACATATATAAATACATCAATCCGAACAGACATGAAGAAAAACAAAACACAAAAAACCGGAACAAAAAGGACAACGACACAACAACACACAATTTCCCACCAAGATACCACAACTTCACCACGACAACACTCACACAACAAGAACAGGACCTTCTACAAAACGGACATAAATACGCACCAGTACCGAAGAAACCAAATTTAGCAAAAATAGCAATCAACATAGAAACACAAACAAATAATCATCCCGATAAATACTATCTACACCAAGAAATAGGAAACAAACTTAAAGAATACAGTACACAGGTAAGCATATGTCATGATGATGTAGAGAACCATAATATTCACAAAAACCAGAATAAAATTATCAAAGACAGTATTACCACCATAAAACAAACAATTACAGACAATAACATAACTATTACAAAAGCAGACAAAAACGGAGGACTAATTTTAATTGACACAGACACATACATCAAAAAAACAGAAACCTTCTTAAACGACAACAACATAATAAAACAGAAAAATAATCCTTTACTCACATACAATAAAAAACTTCAAAATAGCATAAAAACTAATAACGATACACTCAAAAAATTCAACATAAACCCTTATTACAATAAAGAACGCAATCCAAAAACTCCTACATTACATAGTTTAATAAAAACACACAAACCAGATCACCCTATACGACCAATAACATCGTCAATATCCTCTCCTTCACACAGCATCGCCCAACAATTAAACAAATTTCTCTTACACACTCTAGAATACAAATCACCTTACTCCATAAAAAACTCAACAGAATTAATTTCACATATTACAAACATTAACAAAACAAATAAAAACAACTTCATCATTTGTTCATTTGACATAGTCAATTTATACACTAATATACCAATAGCTCAAACCATCCCACTCTTAAAAACACTTTTTGAAAATAACATTGACAAATTAAATATAACAAAACTAGAAATACATAATTTAATAGAATTATTCCATATAATAACACAACAAAATTTCTTCTCTTTCAACAATAACATATATAAAATGACAGACGGATTACCAATGGGATCACCCCTTAGTGGTATATTAGCTAACATATTTATTGACTATATCGAAACAATAATTTTTTCAATACCAGAAGCAAAAAACATAATATTATGGAAAAGATATGTAGACGATATTTGTTGTTTATGGACAGGTACAATAGAAGAAATACACATTTTTCTACAAAAAATCAATAACATTAACACCAATATCAATTTTACTCTAGAACTAGAAGATAACAAAAAACTTAATTTCTTAGACCTAACATTAATTAATACATCTACACAAATACAATTTGATATATACAGAAAACCTACCTCAACAGACATAATAATACCATACTACTCAGCCCATGCAATTAATATCAAAAAATCATCTTTCCGATATTTATTCACCAGACTCATAAATACACCATTATCTGAAGAAAATTATTATAAAGAATACAATACAATTCTCCAAATAGGTCACAATAATCAATATCCACCTGAATACATACACAATATTTACAAACATATAAAATCAAAACAAATCATACAAGAAATTTACCCTCATAAAAAACCACAGAGAAAATACATTTCTATACCACACTATAAAATATTACACAAAACCATCAGGCCCATTCTAGAAGACTTTAACATAACATTAACTTCCAAATCACATAACACAATTGAAAAAATCCTTATAAACACTAAACCAAAAACAAATCAATTAGAAAAAAGTGGTGTGTATAAAATAAACTGTTCAGATTGTCAAAAAGCCTACATTGGTATGACATCTAGAAAAATCATTACCAGATTTAGAGAACACAAATCCAATAATCCACCGTCAGCTTTAAGCACACATCTTGTTACTGAATCACATAATGTAAATCCAAACAATATCACAGTATTACACACAGAATCAAACATATCAAAACTATCATTGCTAGAAAAGTATGAAATTTTAAAACATAAATATAATAATGAAGAACTTTTAAATGACAATTACATTTTTACTGAAAATCATATTTTTAAACATTTACCGCCATTTCAATAGGCGACACAATATTAAAACAACAAAAATTTTTCAATTGACCTTCAAAAATAAATATTCAAATTCAGACTCGACATTGACATTGACTAAGACGCAACAAAATACTATGACGTGATTTACTGTTTCTTCAATTTATTCAATTTATTCTCAATTTTAAATTTTATTCATCTACAAAACAATATTTAAAATGAAACATCAATAAACTTAATCATTTAAGGTCAGTACATAAATTAAATAATTTTTAATACATATTTTCTACATCGTCATGACATGTGCTTGCTTAACATAACCTAAATATAACCATAGTTTTATAAAATAATATTATAAGTAATAATTTTAAAAGAATATTTTTATAAAATAACGTTTATGTAACTAGAGTTTTATATAAAATTAATATATTGTGTTATTTCAGGAGGCTTTGATAATGGCAATAAACGCCGAAATTAATCAGCCAGATATAAAATAAAATTATATATCAAATATAAATAAAAAAACAAATATATTGGTTATCCTAATTATTTACCTACATCTATAAAACTTTCCAATATAAAATGGAGTTATTCATAACTAAAATATATTCATATATTTGTATGGTACCACGTATTTAATAAATAGAAAAAAGATATATTCTTTAAAACAAAACGACAAATAAACCACCCACCAAATTTGCTTAAGACAAATTAGTTGTTACATTTCTGTCGTCTTCAAAATATTTTATTGAACCATTAGCGAAACATAATTATAGTAATGTATGGCATTTAACAACTTACCTTTCAGATACTGAAATGTACCCCATATGTTTGAGCGTTCTAGAAGAATATAATAGTACAAATTCAAAATTATTGGAAAGAAAAAAAAGAGAACCTATTAATCGCATTACGTAAAGCTAGAGAACAAGAATTTAGGATTGCAATTTAGGATTTGGCAACAATCTACTAGACCAAAAATATATTATCAATATGAATAAAATGAATAAAACTATACGCAAAATCAATAATTAAAATATTTATTCATTATCAGATAATCGTATATTGCATCGACTACAACTACCACTGCTGATCATAAAGTTCAATAATTAAATTTCATTACTTTAAATTACGAATTCATAATCTAACTCAATCCATAACTTTTAAAACAGAACGAAATCGACGTCATTATACAAAAATGGTACATTTAAAAATCAATAATTTAACAATTGTATCTATATTAAAATTGAGTAGTAATAGAACAATGTTCATGTTAATATTTTTGCAATATTAACATATTAGTAAATTTATAAATAACAAACAACTTATTTCATTGATATTATTTAAATATTTTATATATAATATTATCTTTATCTTATGACATATATGTATATTCATTAATATAATTAATTAAAAAAAAAACATTTCCTTGTTTGTGTTTCTGTAATAAGTATGAAAATGTATGATTTTCATAAATTTTTACAATCTACATTACATAAACAATAAATATTTTTACATTACAATATCAACAAACTGTTATCTTCTTGTCACAATAAAAACTGAAAATTTCAAAATGTATTAGGAATACATAAACAAATTGTCATTTCATGTTGTGTTATAAATTTCCAAATACATGTTGATTTTTATAGAAATTAAAAAATAACATTGTACAGAAAGTCTCAATCAGACTGTCATTTTATACACAAGTACAAGAGTTTGACTTTGTGTAAAAACTAAAAATGTGTCAAATGTCTGGATTGGTCAAATTCTTGTGCTTCTGCGTAAAACTAAAACGCCAGTTTGAATAAGCCTTAACATTTAAATTTTGTTTAAGATAATAATCATGCTGCCAAAACAGTTTTACGATTTAGTTTTAGTTTCACAATTTAACGCAGCGCAAAAACTTGATCATTTACGTTGCCTGTTTGTCTTGATGAATTTTCAGTTACGCCTGCGCAGTGATGACAATTTAAATGTTATTGAAAATCATTTTTGACTTTACTGTTTACGTTGTTTACATTCCAAACAGCTTTTGATTACATTCAGTACAGTTTTTTTTTTTACAGTTTAAATTGTTTTGCGTTAAATTTGTTTGAAGAAGAATTTATGATTATACAAAATAAGACCTGTACAATCATTTCAAAAATACGAATGCGAAACGTAATATTTCAAATTGTATACTACATAAATAAAATTTTGTAAGCTTATACGATAAATTTATCATCTTCAATATTTTCGCAAATTTTTCTTCTGTTTCTAAAACAAATTTTATCTTAGTATATTAAATACGCCTTTTCAAAATAATATTAATTTTATTTTCTAAATTGCTCATTTACATATTATAAATTTAACGTTTCTTTCATAAAAACAAATATACATCGCTATCTCATGTGACTGAAATCAAATTGGCCGTTCTTAAATCATATGTGAATTTTTGTTAAAAACCTTGGTTAGGTCAGACTTTGGCTGCGATAAAACAAAGTTTGCTAATGAAACTAAATCCGTCCATTCGCAATGTATTCATATAAGCTCACATGTTGTTTGGTTCAGAACCACTAGCTCTGCAATAAATCAAAGACCAGTCTGAATGATACTCAACAATATTTAAAGATTAATCATTAATAAAAAGAAAACTACAAAAATTAACAAATTACGCAATGAATACGATTATGTTTTTTTTTTTAATTTCTACTCTCTGTAAAAGTTTCCTATTTCGCATTCTTCAGGTGTCGTCTTTGCATGAGAACGGATATGTCTCTATAAAATGTCACTACTAAGAATAGCTTTCTCACACATTTTTGCATTTATAAGGTCTCTCATTTGTATGAGAACGGATGTGTTTTCTTAAAGCTCCACTTTGAGTAAATGTTTTCTCACATATTTCGCATTTATAAGGTCTCTCATTTGTATGAGATCGGATATGAGCTTTTAAAGTTCCATTTTGAGTAAATGTTTTTTTACATATTTCGCATTTATAAGGTCTCTCATTTGTATGTATACGAAAATGTTCTTTTAAATGTACACTTTGAGTAAATGTTTTCTCACATATTTCGCATTTATAAGGTCTCTCATTTGTATGTATACGATTATGTTCTTTTAAATGTCCACTTAGAATAAATGCTTTGTCACATATTTCGCATTTATAAGGTCTCTCATTTGTATGAAAACGAATATGTTGTTTTAAATGATTACTTCGAGTAAAAGTTTTGTCACATATTTCGCATTTATAAGGTCTCTCATTTGTATGTATACGAATATGAACTTTTAAATATCCATTTTGAGTAAATGCTTTTTTACATATTTTGCACTTATAAGGTTTCTCCGTTGTATGAGAACGGATATGTTTCCTTAATTTTCCACTATCAGTAAAAGTATTCTCACATAATGTACATTTATGAGATTTTCTTTTCTTCACAGATTCACCATTTTCTTTCGGACTGAAAATATTATTTTTCTTCGAATCTCTACTATCTTGACAACGTTTTACATTAGTTTCATTCTCAAAATTAGAATATTCTTCCTTAATTATTATTTCTGAATGTAAATCTAAAGATTCTGATTTCAAACTTTCTTCAAATTTAATATTTGTATCATTTTTCAAATCTACTTCAATGTTCTCTTCATTTATAGCTTCTTGTTTCATACAAGCAGTATCAAAATTTGTATTACTTTGTGATTCTAAACTTTCTTCAACTTGAATATTTACATCAGTTTCCAAATTTAGTTTAATGTATTCTTCATCAATATTCTCAACTTTAATTTCGCTTTCATTTTTAATTTCGTTTTTCATAACTTTACTATTTTGCGATTGTTGTTTTGAAAAACGCTTGAAAATTTCTTGCGATTTAAAACATTTTTCTACAAATTTATACGTTTCATTTAATCGAACAGAGCAAATTGAGCATATACAATCCGATAACTTCTGAGTACATTCCAGCTAAAAATATAAATTAAAATTATATATTACATATAATAAAAATCTCCGGTTTAAAGAGATCTTAATAAAGAAATATATTTCTACTAATAACACCTATGATATTTTACTAATATTTGATTTATTTGTGAGATCTAAATCCCACTACTTGGTTATGAAATAACAAATGATTAAAAATACAAAACAAAATTTTTACCAGCTTGAAAACAGACAACAATATTTTTTCTCATAATAGCTATTCCCAACTACTCTTGCAGAAACAAATTTTAGTTTAGCAAAAACATACTATAATAATTAATAAACTTATTATAAGTAAACCTAATAAAATAATAATTGTTTTATGTAATTTTTATTGTAAATGTACATGTATTCAAATTAAAACTTATTTTACATAAGTTTTAATTAAACAAAACCAACAAACGTATTAAAATTTGAAATACTCTAAATTAGGTTACGTTAAATTTGTCTGTTCTCAAAAATTATGGGAGAAACAATAAATAAATGATTACTTAATTCTAAGCATATAATTTCGTTTCGTGGACCTGGTTAAAGCTAGTATTTTACTTACAATTTCCGATGCAATGGCTTCCAATTTGTATGATAACAATACATTATCCGAATCCATTGTAGTTAAAGTAAATGTTATATTATCACCACCAGCACATAGCCGACACAGTTCTTCATTTAAATGCTGTTTTAATATTATTTGAGAATTGAAACATTGTTTTATAAATTTATAAGCTTCATTCAAGTGAACAGCGCAGATTGTACAAATACCATTCGGCAATTTGATCCTGCAATCTACCTAAAATAAGGAAAGTAAAAGATTCAGAAACAATAATGTATATTACAATCAAAACAAATAATTTCATTCTTACAATTTCTGGCATAATTGCTTCCAATTTATCTACGAAACGTTTGCCATCTGAATCCAGATCTAGTATAGTGAACAATACATTTTTATCACTTGTACAAAATTTACAATGTTGCATAAAACTATGCATGTTTAAAATTAAGTTTTCTATCAAAAAAAGCTTCTTACAATAAGTAAAACATAAAATAATTGTATTTGATAGTAATACAGGTTAACTTATAAAAATCTGACACGAATCCAGTTGGACAGATGAATTTTGCGTAATTTTTTAGTATAAGAAGAAGAATAAATAGCAGCGTCCTGTTTACTGAACGCAAGATATTTAATTTTAAAAATGTTTATCGATTGCTAGTTGATCTAGCTTCTAGTTGTTTGTCTGATATTCAAACAAAAAAAATTGAAAAATTAAGTTTAGTATTCATTATGCAGCTAAGGTCAATAAAGTTGAATGAAGTAACAGCTAGCTCAACAATCACACACCAACTAAAAAGCCTACTTCATTCAATAATTTTATAGAATTTAACACAAAATTAAAAATGAAAATGTTTTTGTTCCTGAACTATTCATTCCACATTGTGATAGAAAAATAGATCGTTTATATAAATTTCGAACGCATCTGTATACCAAGCTAAATATTGAGTGTACAAGCGCATCTTTATAGCAGCTGTCACTGTCGAAATTCCCCCTCCATTATTTCTGTGGATGCATTCAACAAAAATATTCTTCTTCTTATACAAGAAATATTACACAAAATTTATCTGGCCAACTGGATTCGTTTCAGATTTTTGTAAGTTAACCTCCAATACTGTCAAATACAAGATTTTTATGTTTTTCTTATTGTAAGAAGCTTTTTCGGTAGAACAAATCTGGATTCAGATGGCAAACATTTCATAGATAAATTAGAAGCAATTATGCCAGAAATTATAAGAATGAAATAATATGTTTTGATTGTAATATACATTGTTATTTCTAAATATTTTACTTTTCTTATTTTTTGTGGATTGCAGGATCAAATTACCGAATGGTATTTGTACAATTTGCGCTGTTCTGTTGAATGATGCTTATAAATTTATAAAACAATGTATCGATTCTCAAATAATATTAAAACAATATTTAAATGAAAAACTTTGTGGATTATGTGCTGCTGGTGATAATATAACATTTACTTTAACTACAATGGATTCGGATAATGTATTGTTATCACACAAATTGGAAATTATTGCATCGGAAATTGTAAGTAAAATACGAGCTTTAATCAGATTTTAAAAAAAATATATATGCTTAATAATTGATAAGTAATCATTTATTTATTGTCTCTTTCATATGTTTGTAAACAGACCATATAACCTAAGCTAATTTCTACTTTCGTATGTATCAAAAATTAGAAAATTTTAAAACACACAATAAAAGTTATTACTTAACATATGATATTTTATAATAAAAAGAAACATGTTTTAAAGACAAATTTAATCATATGAAATTAGTTGGCAAATATTAAATTATTTTATTTCGAACTTTAATGATGGATAAACAAAACCGATGAATTTTGATTTATTAATATAAGAAATATAATAACTTGATAAAATGTATTTTATTTTTTATTTAAATTTGAAATTTTCAGATTGATTATTGTAATAAAACAAGAATAGATTTATATAAAAAATTAGGGTTTTGCATTATTTGCAATTACGTATATATTATTTTAAAACGATGAAATAGTATTTTTTATCTTATTCATAAATGGAAAATACTTGCACTATTAAAAAAACAAAATAATGTATAGCATAAGAATTATGATTAAGGAGGTATTTCGGTAAATTCGAATAAAAAATCACAAAAAAATTTGTTGGCTTTTTGCAATCTTTACAGGGTCTAGAATATGCTCCTGAAATAGTTTTTCGATATTGGAATTAGTTTTGAGTGGAATCGCATTTTGAGGGTACAGCCGCAGCGGCCATATGAGACACATATAATAATAATATATATAATAATAATATATATAATAATAATAATATATAATATAATAATATATAATAAAATATATAATATATAAAATATTAATATATAATAAAATATATAATATATAAAATATTAATATATAATAATAATAATAATATATAACAATAATATATAATTAGCTGTAAGTTAGAAAAAAGACGCTTATCAACAAAATAACACTGATAAAACTTTTAAGGCGATTTTCTCGAAGACATGTTTTTCAAACTGACGTGCACGATTGCGGTCGATCTAATTAACATACAGTATTGCGGTTTGAACATACTTGTAAAGAACCTTTTTTCTGGGAGCCTGACGTAGGAAAATTTCTAAAAAGTTTATTTTAAGTATTTTTTTTTACAGCGCTTCAAATCTAAAAAAACAAGGCAATAAATTCCTTTTTTTTACAGGCCGCTTTTTTAACCACAAAATCTACTTTTTCTACTTTTTTTTCTACGTCAAGCTCCCGAAAATTTAGTCTATTTATGGAATATCATCCCATTTTTAATTGGAGATGAACCGTTCGGGCTGGACTGTGCACGCCAATAGAGCGTTCCAGTCGCGCGCGCGCTTTTGTTGACGCATGCTACACACAAAAAAAAAGTAGTTAAAATTAACTCCGTTTTAACTCTTTTTGGTAGTTCCCTCGAGACCATCCGTTTTTGTAGTTAAATAACTACAAAGCGGATATAATTTTCACAATAAAGAGTAAAAATTAGGAAACTATTAACTAACTAAAAGAGTTAGAAATATCATTTAAACTGAAAATTATTTAATTTTCGGTAGTTAGTTTACTCATATTCTGTTGTCTGAATACTCTTAAAAATTGTGTTTTAACTAATGTTTTTTTGTTAAAATATTCAATTTCAGATGTAAATACCACTTTGTAAGAGATAAAGTTAACTACTTTTTAATTGATAATTAACTCTAATATGTATGTAAAATTCATTTAAAAGAGAGGAAATTAACTCTTTTTTATTTGTTGTTTAACTACGAAATGTAGGAAAAATATACATTTTAAAAATTGGATGCACAATTACATTGATAGTTATAGTATTTTTTTTATATTATTTACTATAATTTTACAAATTGTTGTAAATTTGCCAGTTTGAAGTTAGTAAACTTACAACAACTTGTAAAATTACAATAAATAATATAGAAAAAATACTATAACTATCACTGTAAATGTACACCCATTTTTAAAATGTACATATAGGGTTTCATAAGTATTGGAAAGAATTATAAAAAAAGAGAGTACATATGCAAATAAATTATATATTTTATTTATATGATATAAATATCATAAAAAGTTATGACATATTTCATCGATTTATCAAAACAACTTCATAATTGATTCATCAAACTCTGTATTTTCTGTATTCGTTTCACCTTCTTCAAAAATAGTTGATTTTAATTGTCTGAATTTTCGATTTTCTTTATTTTCATCTAATTTTCTATTAATTGTTTTTAATCTAGTTTCCAAAAATCCAGTCCTGTCTACCGGATCAAAAAAAACTTTCTGAAATAATATAAGTGTAAACGGTATAAGTTAGTTTGAAAAATAGAAATATTCAGTTCGCAATACTTACATATCCAGTTCCAGTAGAATTTTCATAACATTCAAAAAAATTAACGATTTCTTTAGCAATTTGTAATTTTATGTCTCTTTTCGGATAATTTCCATATTTTTCAATCATTGTATGGTGCAGGACTGCCTGATTCTGAACTAAACATTTCCGAATTTATTGACATTGTACTGGTCAAGTCGCTACTAGATTCTAAAATTAATTTGCAGTTAAGTATACAAAAAATACAAAAATAATATTTTTTATACTAACTTTCTGTTTCGTTATCAGAAAATTCTTCGTCATCCAATTTAATTTGTGTGGTTACGCTCTTGTTGCTGAACCAAATAAAATCAAGTAAAACATCTCCACTAATTTCATATTTGTGTTCATCATAATATTGTACCATTCTTTCATCAGGGATATTAAAATATTGCCGAACTGAAAATTATACATGTACATAATAATAAATTTATTTTTCAATTTAAAAAGTGTATTTTACTTAATAAGTAATTATTTGACGTCTATAAATTTGTGGATAAAATAAAATATACAAATATAAATTAATTAATATTTATTAGTAAAACTATTTATTAAGATTATTTTGTTCCAAAAAAATTACATAAAAAGTCATATTGAGATGGAATACATTGTATGTCTAAAAATTTGTACAGACTGAAAAAAAATTTAAAATAATCTTATAGTTGTTATTATTATAGTATTATATACATAATTAATAAATAAAGTCTTTATAAAAATAAAAAGCTTTAGGTTTAAGTTCTGTATTAATATTTGTTTTAAGCCTTTTATTTTAATATAATAAGTTCTGAATGATTTTTTTAATATGTTAAAGTTTTTATTGTTATAAATTTAAAAATTAAAAATCTTAATGCAATTATGAAAACAGACAAATATTGTATTATATACATATTTGGAAAACCATTTATGTGTATTTTATATATTGTGCAATTCCAACAACGGTAAAACATTTTTTTTTTATTAAGTAATCAACTAATAAGAATTCTAAATATATACCTACTTACTTGTATCTTCAATTAGTTGTAAAGTAATTGATGCGGCGGAAATTTGAACCCACTTCTTCAATTTTCTATATGCTACTCTTATAAATAACACAGTGTTGGAATTTTCCATTATTTTAACTCGATAATAATTTATGCCTACTACACACTACGAAAGTTCACAGCTGAATAAAACCAAATTCAAACGAAACGCATTTGGTGGTGGTTAAGGAACATGATCAGACTTGTCCGTTAAAATATAACATAGAGATGTAATATAATACTAATAAAATGATTCAAACACAATAAAAAAGAATTGTAATATTTTTAAGACAGATGTTTTCTTCTTAAAAAAATAAATTAACAAATTTAATGTAGTTGTCAAGTTCCAGTATTTTATGTAGTAAACGATAAAATGCTATTTGTTAATTCACTCCGAAAAAGATAATAATTTATCTATCAAAAATGAAACATACAAATTAAAGAAAAAATAAATTCTTCTAAAGTAGTTAAAATTAAAAGTTATCTTGATGTAGTTAAAAAAAATAGAAATATTATCTTTTTTTGTAGTTAAATTACTGTACATCCTAAAATGATAGCCAATTTCTTCTTAAAAAGAAGTAGTTTTTTCATTTTTTTGTTAAATCTAACTAAATTTTAGTGTGTTTTTGCACGGATAAAATTCCCTCTCAAAAATTTTTTTGTGTGTATGGGATCCCATGAAAGAATTTTTGACTAAAAAAATTCGTATATATAGTCCAAGATATGTACTATCTGGTAACGAAAACCCTCAAGTTGTGTCTTTTGTATTTAAAAAAAAAAAAAAATTACGAAAATAGACTTATTTTCAGCTACATTTACCCTTAAAGTACTTATAAATAATTATGCAACCAATATTACACAAGTGTATTGCCTATATTTATTATTATAAAAAAGACAGTTTTTTAATAAATGCCCGATAAATATATTGGCATAGTGTGGCTTGTTGCCAGAACTGGGTACTTAAGTACCAGTACTTTTATAAAATGTACTTAAAGTATTAAGTACCAGTACTAATTTAAGTACTCTAAGTACTTTTAAAAAGTACTTAGTGTACTTTCTGCGAACAAAAAAAAATGTTTAAATTTAGTGACAAAAATTGATACATAGCAACAAAATTTTATTCAAAGCAACTTTTTCTAATAACTTTTTCTTTTTTTAACAAATAATGTTAAAATAACAAATTTTTCGCAACAAACCATTAATGTTTCATGTCTGTGGTTTGGGATAAATCAACAAAATTTATAATTATAATTTTAAATTTTTATAGATTAATTTTGCCATAATACATATACAACAAAGTTATAAAGAAATAGATAGTTTTAAAGTAAAATTTTTCGTTAAGTTTTAAGTAAATTTTAACATAAATAAAATGTAATTTTCTAATTTATTTTTCCAAATATTTTTTTTTAATTATGCGGCTTAAAAACTTTTAAAATTATATTTTGCTGTTTGCTTTCAAAACAACTAATTTTTGAAAATTTAATTCACTCAACGTTTGACGATGAGGGACATTGATTATTGCAGCAAAAAATAAAAGACGTTCAGTTCAATTGGACCGGAAGATGGGAGAGGCGTATTAAATTTTATAAATAATTTCAAAATATTTGGATATTCTTGCAAAATATTGATCTTTTCTTTAATCATGCAAATATTTAATATAATAATTATTAAAAATTAAAACAATGTTGCAAAGAAATTGTACGTCTCTAAGTCTTTTAAAATTTTTGAAACAAAAAAATTGTTGTTTTTAATGTTTAAATGAAGAGTGGTCTGTATTAGATTACTTCCCATATTTTTAAAATGAAATTATAACAAAATACACAATTAATTTGCTCTAATAATTGCTTATTTAATTATGTAATTATTTTTTTCCTTAAAATATTAGTTTTATTCGATCTGTACATAACATATAACTATGAAGTGAATAAAACAACAAACATTAAACAGTAGACGCAAGTGCGTCAATCAAAACAATGTATAATATTTTACGTCAAAATACTGCAGAATTTTTTTCCAATAAATTTAAGTTCTGAAATACTCGTATTACACAAACTGTATCGCACACGTTTACAAAACCATTAATATATTTCAAATATTTGAAATGAATATTCAGAATCAGTATTTTTTAAATACTCTAAGTACTTACATGTACTTTAAGTATTTTTATGTACTTTAAGTATTTGCATGTATTTTAAGTACTTTTATGTACTTTAAGTACCACAAAAGTACTTAAGTATTAAGTACTTATAAAAAGCTTTAAGTACAAGTATTAAGTATCACATTTGAAAAGTACTTAAAGTAAAGTACTCTAAGTACTAAATACTTAAAGTACGTACTTAGAGTACTTTTACTTTACAGCTCTGTTTGTTGCACTCAGTAAAATTTACTATATTAAAGCAAAATATTGAAAGATTATATTAAGACACTATCATAACAGATTTTATTCAATACCTATTAAAAATAATAAACTAACTGTCGTTTAATAATAAATTTTAATAAAAGGAAAATGAATAAATACAGGTTATTAATTTTTAAATTATTAAATTTAACATGCTATTTGTCAAAATATTAATTACAAAAACTTTTTTCGTTGATGAAAATATGTCATTTTACTTAAATTGCATGTGTATATTTCAAGAAAAATTTTCCAAACATAATTGTTTAAATTTATCATCATTAAACTGTTCAACGATTATAGCATTTTTCGTATTATTTTTCAACTTATCACTATAATCGACCATTAATGCACCACGGCCATCTCCTTGATATAAAGCTTGCACATAATGCTGTGACGCTTGCACAACAATACTCGGTTCTAATATTACTGACATTGCTTTCGCATCGCATGGACTCCAACGTTTTGTTTTCGATAACGAAACTGCTTCGATAGCATTTAGAAAATGAACGATAGGACTGTTAACTTTTGCCAAGACATCGAGTCGCCATTTTTTACTATTTACTGCATTTTCGATACAGGTTTCCCATGGAAATGTTACAACTGGCGGTCCGTCTGTACTGAGTAAGATGTAATTTGATTCGGGATCAAAAAATGCGTTAAATTCTTTACCGGGACGAATGTTGCCTACGCCTAAAAGAATTAATTAAAAACATTTAAGAACATCTTCTAAAAATACCTATTAAATCGTCAATCTCGAAAAAGATTTATCTCTGTTTTTAAATTTTTTTTAAATTATTGATAATTTTATCGGAAAATTATATAATGCAATAAATTTAGAATATAAAATAGTGCATGATGTATACAATTTTAAAATGGTATCTGAATTCACGTTTTAGTAATAAATATGTTACTATTTAAAAATTACGTATTTTATCAGTTTAAATTTTACAAAATTATTTGTCACTAAAAGTAATAATATTATTTATTGCTAAACATATAGTTTCAAAAAATAAATTTTTAATTTTGATATATATTTAATAATTTTATATTTGAATTTTCCGCAATTGTATTATCATATTCCGTATAATACAGAGTAATTAAAAAGTGATTTCTGTTTTCTAACTTAATCATGGATTAATATCATTCACAGCTTTTTGATATTTATATGACAGTTGACATACATATTTTGCGTTAAACTTTACTTTACGATTTTCTTCAACTATACATATCGTTAATTTTGCACATTTTATGAATATAAATCGAAATTTTAGTGCGGAAATGATATTTACAATGTTATAATAGAACTTATTTTGAAAACTCATTTTTAACATAGGTTATACTTAAAATGAATTGGTTGTACTTGACATATATAGTGGCACTCAATGCAAGATAGGTAAGGTAAAGAAGTTAATTTTTAAAGGCCAGTTCAAGACAAACAAAAGTCTATATTCAGACAGGTGGTGGGAATACAAAGAAGGATAATTTTACATTCGATTTATTCGTTTAATATTACATATTTAAGGTAACTAATTATTAGAAAAATTAGCTAATTTATGTACAATTAATAATTTAATAACAATTTTTATATTCAGACAAAATTAACATATAAAAAAATTAATCAAATATTTAATTGTCAATATTTTTTTTGTTTATTATTAATTTGATTTCCAAAGTATATATATATATATATATATATATATATATATATATATGTTCTTAATTATAATAAAGATTAATCATATTTTTTTCAAATAAAATGTATGTGTGAAATAAGAGAAAATTGCATTTTTCAAGGAAAAGGATAAAAATTATTTTTTTACAAATAAACTAGACATACAAAAATTCTGAAATTAATACATAAGTACTACAATTACAATTAACAACATATATATTTTTTGAAAATCAAAATAATAATAAACAAGGAAAATATTGACAATTAAATATTTGATTAATTTTTTTATATGCTACGTCTGTCTGAATATAAAAATTGTTATTAAATTATTAATTGTACATAAATTAGCTAATTTTTCTAATAATTAGTTACCATAAATATGTAGTATTAAACGAATAAATTGAATGTAAAATTATCCTTTTTTGTATTCCCACCACCTTTCTGAATACAGCCTTTTGTTTGCCTTAAACTGGCCTTAAGCGATTAGTAAAATTAAAGCAACGTGAAGAATTTTTAAACATGAAAAATATGGCAGCAGTTTTTCAACATTCAATATGTTAAAAACGAATTTTTAAAATCAGTTTTAATATTGGTAAATATCACTTCTGCACTAAAATTTTGTAATTTTTATTCATAAAATATGCAAAATTAACGGTATGTGAAGTTTGAAGAAAATCGTTTACATAACCGTAAAGTAAAGTTTTACCATATTTTTTAATAAACAAGATTAGAAGTATATGGATAAACCCATATATAGACTACTTTGACATTATCACATAAATGATAAGAAATAGGAATAAAAAAATTTTTCATCGAAAGTTGGCAACATTGTATTTTGCTAATATATAATATTATAGGCGCTAAGGGTATCTTCTGTAAAAATTTCATTAAAATCGGATAAATAATGCAAGCATAACAAATTTTTAGAAAATTATTAATTTTTTTTTCGGAAAGTTGGCAACACCGTATCTTAATAAAATTATAATTTATGTGGGCACTAGGAGAAACTTTTCTGAAAATTTGATCAAAATCGGATGAATAATGTAGCCACAATGAATTTTTTTAAATTTTAGTAATTTTTTTCTCGGTAAGATGGCAACACTGTATTTTGTTAAAATTGCATAACTTATGCGGGCACCAGGAGAATCTTTAGTGAATATTTGATCAAAATCCGTTAAATAAAGTGGTCATAACAAATGTTTAAAAATTTTAGTAATTTTTTTCTCAGAAAATTGACAACACTGTATTTTGTTGAAATAATCTAATTTATATGGATACCAGAAGAATCTTTTGTGAAAATTTGAACAAAATCGGTTAAGCAACATGGCCGTAATAAATTTTTAAAAATTTTAGTAATTTTTTTCTCAGAAAGTTGGCAACATTGTATTTTATTAAAATTACGAAATTTATGTGGGCACTAGGGGAATTTTTTCTGAAAATTTGATCAAAATCGGATAAATAATGTAGCTACAATGAATTTTTAAAAACTTTAGTTATTTTTTTCTTGGAAAGTTGGTATTACTGAAAAAAATCAAAACCACATGACCATCTTGGGCACTAGACAAATTTATCCTGAAAATTTCATTAAAATCGGTTAAACCGTCTAGCAGGAGTTGCGATCACAAAATTTTGTCTGAGGAACGAGCGAGCGAGCTGACGACGCACATCCATACACCCACATAAACTAAGTTCAGATTCGTCATCTAGAGGCTATATGAAGGATTTCTATACACAAATTTTTTTTTTTGAAAATGTTACAGACACCGTACCAAACGCTATACTACTTTTTCCTTGCAGTCAAAGTAGTAATGTGTCGTTTTGCTTTCATACTGTTTAATCTCTCGATATTATTTAAAATAAAACAAAAATCCGGTACCTCTAACGCTTCCACCAAGCCAGTAAATTGCTTTTAAATTATTTCGAAAATTTCTGTCCTTTCTAATTGCCATAGCGATGTTTGTTAGTGGTCCAAGTGCAATAACAGCAATCTCGCCTGGATTTTCCGCAACTAATCTCACCAGTTCATCGACTGCGTGCTCTGGCTTAGCTTCCGATAATTGAGGTGGATCTTTATCGGGTACATCGCCGAATCCATCTTTACCGTAAAATCCGTCAGATTCTGGAGTGACTGTCAGTGAATTATACGCACCGATATAGACTGGTATCTTTAAATATTGTAGAATGATTGATTGTAATTATATATAATAAAGTTAAGAAGGCATATTTTCTATAGTCGAGCTGATTTTATGAGAAAATTATGAATTCTGTAGACTTTTATTAATGTAAGATGAAATAATTAATGTTATTAAATGGTTTAGAGCTGTTAGATTAATGAAATTCCGAATGGTGAATAATAATGTCAAAATAATAAACTTACGTCTGTACGATTGATAACTCTTAAAGTTTTTAAAACATTGATGGTAACTTGATCAACATTTGTATTTCCATTGACACAGGTTATCGCAAGTACATCTGGATAATTTGGATTCTTCTTTGCTAAAGCTAATAAAATTGCCATGGCATCATCTACGCCACCGTCTACATCGATTATAATTTTTTTTGGGTTAATTGAATTAATATATTTTAATGCATCATTTCTAGGTGATGGAATTGTTGCACCAGATACGTAACTAAAATAAATGGTAAATTAAAAACCATACAAATTGGGGTAGCATTTTTTAAATTCTATTTTTAAGACTTGGAATTACTGTAGTTAGAGATGCAAATTCTTTTGAAAGACTGGGAGTCTTATATATATATATATATATACAGAATGGTCCAGAATTATGTACCGTAATTGCTAGAGCTGATAATACGTTCAAAAATAAGGGTACCTTTTTATATACACTTTTTTCCAAAACTCAATATAAGGGAGATATTAAATGAGTTGAGAGACAAAATCGAGCAAGAATTTACAAACTTAACAAAACAATGCAGTAACATTAAATGGAATAATGCGTTCACTAAATAAAAGAATTAGATTGTGTATACAACAAAATGGAGGACATTTTGAACATCCGCTGTAAAACATTATTTTGGTAACTAATTAATATTAGTATTGTATGATTCTTTTGAAAGTTGTAAGTTTTCATTAAGTTTGATTAAAGTGTTAAGTGTTGAAAAATGGTTTTTATTTCACCCCTTTACAGGGTTCTATCTCCCTTATTATTGAGTTTTGGAAAAAAGTGTATATAAAAAGGTACCCTTATTTTTTAACGTACTATCAGCTCTAGCAATTACGGTATATATATATATAAATAATTTTGAAGGTATAAATCTGACATCCGATGAGTTGATGAAATACTATGATTGAAAAAGTGATTTGCGTGAGTGAATGTTTCCTAGTAATAGAAGAGCATATATGAGAGGTGTCATGAATGTGGACGAAGCAAAAGTTATTGTCTCGATAGGAATGTGTGGAGGAAACTAATTTTGGAATAATGGAAAGAGTTTGTGCCACATTCTTTTGGGTATATGACGTGATTTTGTATGTATGTAAATATTTATAATTTAAATTAAATTTTTAACAATAACAATATTAAATATTGTATTTAGAAGTTTATTATATTTTACTCGTACAGTATTACATTTATTTTTGTTAGTTTTGTTATATATTTTTTATCATAGAATGTGTAATCGATAAAAAAAATATTTTAACTCAAATTCTTATTTTGATTTAATTTTCAATTACGACTTCAATTTTAAGTTTAATTCTGATTTATATTAGCTAGAGAATGCTTAATTTTATTTATTAAAATAGTTGAAGGTAAATAAAATTTTGAAATCGAAGCTGATAATTCCAATTACAGTACAAGCTTAAATTGAAACCTGAGTGTAATTCTAAAAATTGATATTTAATTTTTGAATGAATTATTTTTGGATACTTTATTGTTACAACGCATATACTAAAAAATAATTAAAATAAGCTTAACTGTACTTTATCAAAGTAAAGATATTTGACAAAATTGATATATTAAAAAAAAAAGAAAAAACAAAAACTGCAAATAATAATAAACAATAATTACATTTATCGTTAATAACAAACTACAATGACGTATATAGTAATCATATTACGTAGAAATGTAAATTTTGTTAAACATAAATTTTAATAAAAAAAAATTATCGTTATAATAAATTTTTCATATTATGAAACAGACATTTTCATTTGTGTTGTAGAGTAATACAATTTGTTGTTTCTTATCTGCTTGTGAAAAGATTGTATGTAGATATTAACAAATTAATATATATTTTAGTATTAATTTATAAGTCTTATTAGCCTTGATTTAAACATTATAAATAATACAATATTATTTTGTCTTATATCACGAAAACTTTTATCTTTTAATTGTATTTTATATTGTTTAATTTTTTCAAAGTTATATAAGTTATATTGATTTGGTAAGAAAAATCTACTAATAATAATGCTTATCATTGATATTTAATATGTTTATAAAAACTTATCAAATGATCTATATTCATCAATAAGAAATTCAGGAATAATTTCAAATGCAATTTTCCAATAAATTGAGATATATTTGCTATTTATAAATCTTTGAATTTTACATAATCAAAAATTCAAGTATTTAAGTTTATTTTTTACAATTAAAAAAAGCAACGTAATAATGTAAGCTGATAGTTTCATTTTAATTTTATAAGCGGCAAGCGCTTTTGTCAAAATTAGTTTTAATAAATAATTAGTAATAGACGGAATTGAGTCTTTTATATATTTTTATTAACTGCTAAACCAACGTTTCGGCAATCATTATTGCCTTCTTCAGGGCTAGCAGAATATTTTAGTTGATTATTTTATTATATATATATATATATATATATATATATATATATATATATATATATATACCGGGTGTTCGTTCGTCAAGTTCGTATGGGCGTTTAACATGTAATTTCGATAAATTGCGATGTACTACTTTCTCGAGTAAAATTCGAAGAAATATTTAGAATACTTTTCGATAGGGCATAAAAGGTTCTATTATCTGGTTTTAGCTTTAATTTGCTAGCATGTGCCGTTTGGGCGCTAGAATTTTTTTTTGATTTTTTGGTTTTTATTTTTTTTATCAAAAACTATGAGGTGTAGGAAAATAAGCATGACATGGAAAAATGCGGAATAATGAGTACGATAATTGAGTGAAAAAACCATTATTCTACGATGAATCGTTTAGTAGAAAAAAATTAAAAACTGAATTTTTGAAAATTTGACAAGGGGGGAAAGGGACCCTTGGGATTTTTTCAAAATAAGACTTTTTTCAAAATTTGCTCAAAAAAATCTGAAAAAATTCAGTAACATAGATAAAAAAATTAGCTACATAATAGCTAAGTAACTTTTTTCTCTACCTCATTCTGGTTTGGTAGGAAAAATTATTGAAAATTCTAAAATGTTTTTTAGAATTTTTAATAATTTTTCCTGCAAAATCAGTATAAATTAGAGAAAAAGTTACCTCTCTATTATATAGCTAAATTTTTTCTCTATGTTACTGAATTTTTTCAGATTTTTTTGAGCAAATTTTGAAAAAAGTCATATTTTCAAAAAAACAGTTTTTAATTTTTTTCTACTAAACGATGCATTGTAGAATAATGGTCTTTTCACTCAATTATCGTACTCATTATTCCGCATTTTTCTATGCCATGCTTATTTTCCTACACCTCATAGTTTTTGAGAAAAAAAATAAAAACCAAAAAATCATCAAAAAATTCTAGCGCCCAAACGGCACATGCAAGCAAATTGAAACTAAAACCAAATAATAGAACCTTTTATGTCCTATCGAAAAGTATTCTAAGTATTTCTTCGAATTTTACTCGAGAAAGTAGTATATCACAATTTATCGAAATTATACGAACTTGACGAACGAACACCCGGTATATATATATATATATATATATATATATATAACATTAAATAAAATATTCTGCTAGCTCTGAAGAAGGCAATAGTGATTGCCGAAACGTTGGCTTAGTAGTTAATAAAAATATATAAAAGACTAAATTCCGTCTATTACTAATTATTTATTAAATATTAACAATTGACTATTTTTCTAATTTATTACTTTTAATGTTGTTTAATTTAAAGTTATTAACTACACAAAGACTTAGACATTATCACAGGATACCAAATAACCTAAAGAAAGCACTCGATACAAAAACACAACAAATGTCATAAGCTTTCTGATAGAAATACAAATGAAACATCAGATATAAACAACACCACAAAAGCACACTAACAGGCATTAAATAGCCAAAGAAGTTGAAATGCCTTAAATACGAAGAAAAAAAGTTATTAAAATTTTAAAAATAAAAAAAGATATTTGAAAAAATAACACGTAAAAAAATAATTTTAAGTAATCGATATATAAAAGTGAAATTTGGTTACAGACTCCGTAGTTTTTTTTTTTTAATAATAATTTTGCTATACAAGACAATTAGAGCAGTTTTTTGAACAAAATATATATATTTTTTAATTTTGTTAAAAATCTACTAAAAATTTTAAAAAGTTAAACTTATTTTATAAATTATGTTTATAAAATAAAAATTATGCAATTATTTATTTATAAATTAGCAAATATAATAGACATTTTCAGTTAAATTTATGTTTAAAAATATAGTACGTAGATAAATAATTATAAACGAAATACAATACAACGAACTGACAATAGTATAAAATTACTTACGTTATGATAGCAGAAATGGTAATTGTAATAATAAAAATAATGAAAAATACAATAGATTGCGACACTTTTTCGGAAGGCATTATATATATTTTTTAAAATTTTGTAAGTGTCTGCAATTTTTTACACTTCAACTAAATAACTATTAAACATAATTTACAGGCACATATATAAATTTTCAGTTTTGCAACAAATAAAAACTTATCATTTTGCCTGCTTTATTACTTTTCCCCTTCTATAGAGATATATATATATATATATATATATATATATATATATATATATATATATATATATATATAAATTACATTAAATATTATTTCTGATATTAAGACCTTGAATTACTGAACCGATATTGGTTAGATCGGTTAGTAGTTCGGAACCCACTATAAGCTGCAGGTTTCTTGCTGGGGTGAGGGGTAATAATCCGCACCATTGACAATTCAAGTAAAAATTGTTAAGAAACTATATGTTCAGCTTCTCGAGCATATAGCATCATCTCCTATGTTCCACCTAGGAATTATGGGAACTAATGAAAAATATATTCATTATCAGTTCCGATAATTCCCGTAATTCCAATCTGGAACATAGAGGAGGGGGCTATATGCATGAGAAGCTAAACATAAATTCGTAGTTTTTTAACAATTAGTAGTTGATAATTTTCACATATGTGCTTTAAAAATAACAATTAAAAAACGTAATTTAGAGTTATTACATAAAATTAGTAATTAGTTAAAATATTAATCAGTCAATCAATCTTATTTTAATATTATCAGACTGGTCAATAATTTTCAATAATCAGATTATGATACGAAATAGATTAGTGTATGATAAGTGAGAAAATGAAAAAAATGTTGTAGCAAATGTTGGTGTTAGTCAGTTAAGATGGTTCGGACATGTTGATCGAATGTCTAATGAACGTTTGGTTAAAAAGATTTACATTAATGATTTTGATGGTATAGGTTTGCGTGGACGTCCGATGAGTAGTTGGAGTGGTATGATTGAGAGTGATTTGCGTGAGCGAAAGTTTCCAAGTAGTACGAATAGAAGAGCATGTATGAGAGGAATTATGAATGTGGATGAAGAGAAAGTTGCTTGTTTGGATAGGAATGTTTGGAGGCGACTGTTTTCAGGATGATGAAAAGAGTTTGTGCCACACCCATATGGGTACATGGCGTGATTGTGTATGTATGTATGTAGATTATGATATTCCATAATGGATTTTCGATAAAACGATGAATCCTTTCAGGTGAATTTATTGAAACGTCTATTTAATTATAATTTTGTTTTTTTTTTTAGTTTTTTTTTTAGAAAACTAATATTTATTGCGTTTTTATGTTATTTTTAGGGCCAACAAAATCACAAACGTCAGAGTCAAATTTTAACTCAGTCAAAACCACCACGTGAAATATATCGGCCATCAAGTAAGTAATTTGCAAATAATCTTGTAAAAAGTAAAATTGTATTTTATTATAAAAATGATTATAGACGTACGAGTCGTTGGACAACCGAACGATTTACAAATCAATCCCAAATTAAATGTACCCATGCAAAAGAATTTACCCGCAAACAACATCATGCACATATTGCTGATCTCCAAATTTCTAGGTAAGCGTAATACTATATTATCATATATTATACTATATATATTACTATATTATCGCTCTACAAATTGTCTAATCTTAAATATAAATAAAATAGCATTGAAAATGTACTAACAAAGATAAAATGGATTTATTCGGCTAATTACACTTATCTAATAGGTAAACAATTTATAAGTATAAAATTAGATTAACTTTTTATCTCGAATTTAATAATTTTGGATTATATTATTACTCTAAATCCGAGAGTTAAAGGATTTAAATGCTGATAATAACTTTTATACAGATTTTATATATTAATTACAAATTACACTAAACAACAAATTTTGACCTCAAAATAATATTTAGCCTGTAAAGTAATTTTTACCACTTTGACTGCAAGGAAAAAGTGGTATAGCGTTTGGTACGGTGTCTGTAACATTTTCAAAAAAAAAAAATTTGTGTATAGAAATCATTCATATAGCCTCTAGATCAGACGAATCTGAACTTAGTTTATGTAGGTGTATGGAGTGCGTCGTCAGCTCGCTCGGTCGTAAGTCAAAATTTTGTGGCCGCAACTCCTCCTAGACGGTTCAACCGATTTTAATGAAATTTTCAGGATAAATTTGTGTAATGCCCAAGATGTGGTTTTGGTTTGTTCCAGTAATGCCAACTTTCCGAAAAAAAATTACTAAAGTTTTTAAAAATTCATATTGGCTACATTATTTACCCGATTTTGATCAAATTTTTACAAAAGATATCCCTAATGCTCCCATTAATTATATAATTTTATTAATATCAAGTGTTGCCAACTTTCCAAGAAAAAAATTACTAAAGTTTTTAAAAATATATTATGGCCAAGTTATTTAACCGATTTTACTCAAATTTTCACAAAAGATTCTCCTAGTAATCATATAATTTATATAATTTTAACAAAATACAGTGTTGCCAATTTTCTGAGAAAAAATTTACTAAAATTGTTAAAAATTTATTATGATCACTTTATTTAACCGATTTTAATCAAATTTTCATAAAAGATTCTCCTAATGCCTAAATAAATTATGCAGTTTTAACAAAATACAGTGTTGCCAACTTATCGAGAGAAAAATCACAATTTTTTTAAAAAATTCATTGTGGCTACATTATTTATTCGATTTTGCTGTAATTTTCCGAAAAGTTTTTCCTAGTGCCCTTATAAATTATAATATTATTAAAATACAGTGTTGCCAACTTTCCGAGAAATGTCAAAGTAGTCTATATATGGGTTTACCCATATACTTCCTAATCTTGTTATTATTTGTATTTGTGAAAATTATGATTATTGGACTTTTTGGTGCTTGTTTATAAACTAAAAATGCACTAGCCGAAAGTACTGATATCACTTTCCGGTATAGGTTCCAAATTAAATACATACTATATACACAATTACGCCATGTACCCAAAAGGATGTGGCACAAACTCTAATATCACTATCTCGAAATCAGTTTCCTCCAAACATACCGAGTCAATCAAGCAATTTTATTAGGTGTGCAACTTTGCTTCAGCCGTTTTACGATATATGGCTGCAGCGATAAGTACATGTCGAAATAGGTAGATCTACAATGTCACACAGTAAGCTTGTACATCTGCCAACATAACGACACAACTACATTAGTGAATTTGTATTTGCATTATAAAGTTATTCTCGATCAAAAATGTCAATTTACGAGCAAAATTCTCGTCATTTGCGGGAAGTTTTAATTTTCTGCTTCCATTTAAAGAAAACTGCGGCTGAGGCATATCGAATGCTTTCAAATAATTACGGTGAAGCTACTCTTAGTGAAAGAACTTGTCGTGAGTGGTTTCAACACTTCAAGAGCGGTGATTTTGACGTCGATGATCAGCATGGCGGTGGAAGAGAGAAAAGTTTTGAAGATTCCGAATTGGAGGCATTACTTGATCAAGAAGAATTGGCAAAAACGTTGAAATTATTACCCCACCCGCAGTACTCTCCAGACATTGCTCCGTCCGACTAATATTTGTTTCGATCGATGGCACACGGCCTGGCTAATCAGCACTTCCGCTCTTATGAAGATGTCAAAAAATGGACCGATTCGTGGATCGCCTCAAAAGACCCATTGTTTTTTCGAGATGGTATCCGACAACTGCCAAAAAGATGGAAATACTTTGATTCATAAATATGTAATCAATTTTGAACAATAAAGCCTGAAAGTTTTGGAAAAAAACGGCCGAAGCAAAGTTGCAGACCTAATATATATTTTACATTTATTATTATTTAAAAAAATTATTTTTTATATACATGTGTGTGTAAAATTTTAAATAAAATAATATATTTTTTTTGTTTAATAACGTAATTTTCATTTGATTGACTTTCTTATTGCAGCATCTCGAGAAAGTAATTAAAGCAAATTGTATTTTTAATTTTTACTACTTTGACTGCAAGGAAAAAGTAGTATAGCGTTTGGTACGGTGTCTGTAACATTTAAAAAAAAAAAAATTGTATAGAAATCCTTCATATAGCCTGTAGATGACGAATCTGAACTTAGTTTATGTGGGTGTATGTGTGTGCGTCGTCAGCTCGCTCGCTCACTCGCTCGCTCGATTGCTCGCCCGCTCGCTCGGTCGAAAGTCAAAATTTTGTGGCCGCAACTCCTCCTAGACGGTTCAACCGATTTTAATGAAATTTTCAGAATAAATTTGTCTGGTGCCCAAGATGGTCATGTGATTTTGTTTTTTTCCAGTGATGCCAACTTTCCGAGAAAAAAATTACTAAAGTTTTTAAAAATTCATATTGGCTAGGTTATTTATCCGATTTTGATCAAATTTTCAGAAAAAATTTCCCTAATGCTCCCATTAATTAAATAATTTTATTAATATTCAGTGTTGCCAACTTTCCGAGAAAAAAATTACTAAAGTTTTAAAATTTTTATTATGGCTATGTTATTCAACCGATTTTACTCAAATTTTCACAAAAGATTTTCCTAGTATTCATATAATTTATGTAATTTTAACAAAATACAGTGTTGCCAACTTTCCGAGAAAAAAATTAGTAAAATTTTTAAAAATTTATTATGATCATTTTATTTAACCGATTTTAATAAAATTTTCATAAAAGTTTTTCCTAGTGCCTAAATAAATTATGCAATTTTAACAAAATACAGTGTTGCCAACTTATCGAGAAAATTTTTTTTAAAAAAAATTCATTGTGCCTACATTATTTATTTGATTTTGATCAAATTTTCAGAAAAGTATCTCCTAGTGCCCACATAAATTATAATATTATTAAAATACAGTGTTGCCAACTTTCCGAGAAATGTCAAAGTAGTCTATTATATGGGTTTACCCATATACTTCTAATTTTGTTTATTTTATATTCAATTCATTTGTTTTTAATTGTCTGAAGATTATTTTTCCAAAATATTTTTCTCATACAATCTTTATTTAATTTGTATGTAGATAATTGCAGTGCGGTTTAATAAGCTTATAGAATTATATGTGATTTATTAATTATATTAATTTCAAATATTTAGACTATTTTTAAATAGATGTGTAAAATATAATTAGATTTCTTTAATACTTATGTATGTTTTAATATAAATTCTATACAAATCTATTTGTGATAAAAGAGAAAATATTTTTATTAAATCATTTTAATATTTGCAACAAATCTGTTATTGTGTTTCATTGTAAAAATTAAAATATAGTTTTGTGATGGTAAGTGTATATAACACAGTAAAAAAATCTTTCAGAACTCATTATATTGAAATAAAACGGCTTTAGGTTGAAGTTCTGTATTAATGTTTATTAATAATCGATGTACTCAACGTACCTACTCAATGTCCGTCTTCATTAGGAAAACTCATACAGATGACATTTACAGTAAATAAACAAAACATAGAAACAAGTTACTAGGTAACAAAATACAAATAACTAGAACATAAAAAATTTATAAATTTTTAATTAATTGAAACCAAATTTTATTTAAATCAATCAATCAATCACTGTGCAGGCATTGATTTAAACAAAATGTCGCTTCTATTAATTAAAAATTTATAAAAATTTTATGATTTAGATACTTATTTGATATCTAGTAACTTGTTTCTATGTTCTGTTATTTACTATAAATGTCATATGTATCAGTTTTCCCGATAAAGAATCATTATAAACTGAAGAATATTAATAAATATTAATACAGAACTTGTACCTAAAACCGTTTTATTTTAAGAAGTATAAAACGAATAGCAAAGCACTCTAAATTTGTGATAGATTGTGATTCCAATCAGAATAATAACAAAATTATAGTGCGTCAATGGTATACTTAAGAATTAAAATTTTCAGTATTTTATTTCGCGTATATGCTTTCTTATGTAAGCAGGCCCGGATTGGCCATTGGGCATATCGGTGGGCTGCTGGTTATGTGGACCGATACTGACATTACCTATAGAGGCGTCTTTACGGTATGCTATGTGAAAATAGTATATATATATATATATATATATATATATATATATATATATATATATATATATATGGTGTTCGTTCGCTTGGTTGATATAGGGCAATAACATGGGATTTCGATAATATGCAGAATACTATTTTCTGAAGTAAAATTCGAAGAAATACTTAGAATATTTTTCGATAAGGAATAAAAAGTTATATAATTTGGTTTTAGTTTTAATTTGCTAGCATGTACCGTTTGGGCGCTAAAAAATTTTTTAAATGTTTTTTAGAATTTTCAATAATTTTTCCTGCTAAATCAATATGAGTTACTTAGCTATTATGTAGCTAATTTTTTTCTCAATATTACTGAATTTTTTCAGATTTTTTTGAGCAAATTTTGAAAAAAGTCTTTTTTTCGAAATAAGACTTTCTTCAAAATTATTGAAAATTCTAAAAAACATTTAAAAAAAATTCTAGCGCCCAAACGGTACATGCTAGCAAATTAAAACTAAAACCAAATTATATAACTTTTTATTCCTTATCGAAAAGTATTCTAAGTATTTCTTCGAATTTTACTTCAGAAAGTAGTATTCTGCATATTATCGAAATCCCATGTTATTGCCCTATATCAACCAAGCGAACGAACACCCTGTATATATATATATATATATATATATATATATATATATATATATATATATATATACAGGGTGCTTCAAAAAAATGTATACACACTTTGAACTTCCATAGAAAATTTATTTACCGTTCTACAAAGTTAAATTTCAGGAAAATAGAAAGCTGAAAGTCCAATGTAAATGAAACATAAATAACAAATGTTAATACTGTTCAAATTGGTGACCTGCAGCATCAAAATTTGTTGGGCCAGTGGATAGGACGCAGGGGGCCAATCGAGTTTCCAGCACGCTCTCCAGACCTTACACCACTGGATTTCTTCTTGTGGGGCACAGTAAAAGATGAGGTGTACAAACGTAAACCACGTAACCTAGACATTCTTTGGAATGAGATTCAAGCAGTGTGTAGAGAAATCTCATTGGACGTTTTGATACGATGTACAGAATCTGTGGTGACTCGTACTCAGAATTGTATTGATGCTGCAGGTCACCAATTTGAACAGTATTAACATTTGTTATTTATGTTTCATTTACATTGGACTTTCAGCTTTCTATTTTCCTGAAATTTAACTTTGTAGAACGGTAAATAAATTTTCTATGGAAGTTCAAAGTGTGTATACATTTTTTTGAAGCACCCTGTATATACGAGAAGCAGAAATCGATCTTTATTGATGGTAATTGATACGGTAATGAAGAGCACCGAACAAGACCTAATCGTGGGATTCAATGAAGACTTACAGGTCGTCTTGAAGACCTAGATTGAACCCTGCATACTCACCCATACACACGATCAAATGCAACTAAAATTAGATGAAATAAATAAGGTAGCCTAGCAGTCTTCAAATTAACACAAAACAGAATATTTATATTTGCTACGCGTGATTAGTAACAATTAACCTGAGCGGTACACACACACACACACACAGTTTCAATAATTAAATTCAAGCATAAATAAACAATGCAATTGTCAAATTAATTTAACTTGACGTAATGAATTTTTAACCCAGCCGTCGCAAATGTCAAATTAAATACAATGGGGAAGTTTAGCGTGATTGAAGTTGCGTGTAAAATTATTTTTTCTCAAATATATATAAAATAACAACAGAAACTGTCATTAAAATTTCTAATAATTGTTTCATTTATTTGTTATTAACAATTTTTGTAAAAACATTACTG
Organism: Clivina fossor; assembly: GCA_963966155.1. Taxonomy (NCBI): domain Eukaryota; kingdom Metazoa; phylum Arthropoda; class Insecta; order Coleoptera; family Carabidae; genus Clivina; species Clivina fossor. The sequence goes on from OZ014554.1 coordinate 9,477,542, forward strand.
ACGTCACAAAGCCAGTGTGCGCAAGCGCAGAAGAGTTAGTGAGATATAATTTTGAAAACGAATGTCGTAGCAAATGTTGCTTTTGTTGATTCAGTTACGCCCAGCCAATAGCTTGTCTCGGTGGCCATAAATATGACCACCGAAGATGTCAGATTAAATACACTTGACGTTGTAGTTAGGTTTGTTGCTGCCATCAGCGGTCTATATAGTAATTTGCTGCTGTACAATAATGTATATTATTGTATTAGTAACATATTGATTTCTTTCTACATAGACAATATGGTAACATAATATTAATATTATGATACGCTTGAAGGAAATAGTAAGTACATTATGTTACGAGGAGCAGATATCGATCTTTATTGATGGTAATTGATACGATAATGAAGAGCAGCGACCAAGACCCAATCGTGGAATTCAATGGAGACTTACAGATCGTCTTGAAGACCTATTCACTCATACACTCATACAATTAAATGAAATAAATATTGTTAGCATAGTTGATCTTAAAATTAACACCAAAATAAAATAGAAAAACAAAGAATCAACTCTTTAGATATAGCATTATCAATAAATAGAGTTTCACACATCTGCCCTATCTCAATTTCTGGAGTAGCTGGAGTGGTATGATTGAGAGTATTTTGCGGGAGCGAAAGTAGTAGGAATAGAAAAGACCATGTATGAGAGGTATTATGAATGTTGATAAAGCTAATGCTGTTTGTCTGGATAGGGATGTATAGAGGACACTAATTTTGAAATAGTGGAATTTAAGTTTGTACAACATTCTTTTGGGTACATGGCGTGATTGTGTATGTATGTATTTAATTTGACCTATACCATTGATTAAAAAAATATATGTTGTTTACTCTTGTATATATATATATATATATATATATATATATATATATATATATATATATATATATGTATACAATGTGGAAATTAAGTAAGGAATAAATTCAGTAATTTCGTTGATATTAATTTTTTAGAAAAAATCTCGAAGGGGTATAGCGATTTTAACTATAGCGAATATTTTCAGCCTATTTTCAGTTTGTTATGTCATTTGTTTTTCATGTTATGACGTCAGCGACTTTTTTTTTAAATGACAACCTATATTTTTTATTATTGATTTTGGTAGTACTTTTTATTCTGTTTCCAACCGCGTATAACATTTTTAATATGTTACATTTGAAAAAAATTAAATAAAATAGTCCAAGTATTAGAAAAATTAGAAAATTAGTAGAAAAGTGAACCTAGTTATCGGTGTATAAAACAAAAAACATTAGCTATAATTGACAGAATTATAAAATTTGTAAGTCACAATAAAATAAGTAATATTATTTTGTTTTTCGCTCAATAGTACCATTTTTATTAATAAAATAGTTTTCCTAATTTAGCAATATCAAAATAATAACACTTATTTTATTGTGACATTTCTAAATTGTAGCTAATGTTTTTTGTTTTATACATCGATAACTAGATTCATTTTACCAATTTTATTAATTTTTAATACTTGAACTTTAAGACTATTTTTCTCAATTATTTTTCAAATGTAACATATTGAAAATATTATAAGCGGTTGGAAACGGAATAAAAAGTACTACCAAAATCAATAATAAAAAATATAGGTTATTATTAAAAAAAAAAGTCGATAACATCATAACATGAAAAACAAATGACATAAGAAACTGAAAATATTCGCTGTATTCAAAATCGCTATACCCCTTCGAGATTTTTTTCCAAAAAAATTAATATCAACGGAATTACTGAATTTATTCCTTACTTAATTTCCACACTGTACTTGTTTAAGAAATATATGTTGTTTAAATATTACTTGTTTACTCAATGCCTATACCGAAAAGTGATATCAGTAGGTATTTCTGCCTAGTGCATTTTTAGTTTTTAGACAAACATTGAAAAGTCCCATAATCATTATTTTTACAAAATCAAATATTAAAAATATCTTTTGGGCGGACGCTGTATATTTTGAAAAATACTTTACAAAAAAATATTAAAACATTGCTAAAATAAAAAATAAATTGAAAATCAATAGATAAACGATACACGTTGATTTTTCTTAATGAAGAAATTTAACTAAAGTAAATTACGATGTAATAATGTCAGCATATTTACTTGCCTGGCAAGAATTTGTTTCTTGTATCTTAAAAAAAAATATTCCAACAAAATTTGATTTCATTTATGGATAATCCGGTATCCGGTTATCTAATATGGCCGAATATTTCTTATCTTTTAGTCCGTTGCATCACTAAACAAAATATTTCCAAGGGGCCATCTCTGTTTATAAGACTGTGAGTTCAAATTTTTTGGACGATGCATTTTTATAGCAATTTGACCGTGTAAATAGATCGAGTTGGCCGAAAAGTCTGTCGCACACCAATTTCATACATTTTGCGATTTTTCAATTTTTTACACATTTGACTCCAGAAGAAAGTCTAGGTTCAAACAGGGTTGGACTGGATAAAAAATTAGGCCCAGGGAAAATTGCAGGATAGGCTCATTAGCTGTGTTTATTTTTACCGAAAAACTCAGCTCAGATCGCAGCAAATATCAGTAACCTTGAAATAATAGCTGTTTTATTTATCGTCTCGTAACTGAGTTCAAAGTGAGTGAATTGCTTCCCCCCTTTACCCGATACTGAGTTGCATATTTTGCTAGTGCTTAGCTGAGATTCAAGTGAGCGCACATGCGCGCAATTCAAATTTTCCTAGTTTAAGATTTGATAACGTGTTTGATACTAGTTGACATTTCTGTTTGAATATTTTATTGTGAAGGCAAAACAATAGATATATCCGGGGTGAGTTGCAATAAATTATCAACGCAAACAATCCAAATTCATCATATAGCATCATATGTGGAACTTACGATTTTAAACGTTACTTTCAAATAAACTGTTTTATTTATCAATACAACTTACTCAGCAAAACTCAGCTCAGCTCAGCTCAGCTTATTTACAAAGATTTACTGATCTGAGTGGAATGTAAAAAAAAACAGCTAATATTATTTAAATACATTATATTTCTGTATTTCAATAAACATTGGAAATGACATTAGAGAAAAATAAAGATGATTCGTAAAAATGACACATCTAAAATTAAATATAATTTTTTATTTAAATCTAAGTTAAAAGACTATTTAATAAATGTCTCTTTTCGGAAATTTTGTTAATGACATCTTCATTATCTAATTTTGTTCAACATATCCTTCTTGCATGACATGAGCATGAAAGCCCCACGAAATTATCCTGACTTAAAAAATTTCGCAATCTATTTAAAACGTAGTTTAATTTTGGAAATATTCGTTCGCATGATACTTGAGTGGAAGATATAATGTTAGCACTAATTTATAAGCAATAAATAAATTTAGTTTTCAACTTTATTCATGCGTTCCTAATACCAAGTGGACTTCTCAGACTTCGTTGTGACCCAGAAGAATGTAAAAATGCAAATACTTCTTGAAAAATAATTCATAGATAGCACTACTAGTATTCAAATTACAGTATTCTTTTTTATCGACAGCACAATTCAATTTGCAAATAGTTAAAACATTATCATATAGATGACACTGTAAGATTATTGTTCGAAATAGTTGGCCAGTTGAATGTTGTGTTATAAATTTCCAAATACATATTGATTTTTATAGTAATTAAAAATCATTATTGTACATACAACATTTAGATTTGATTTTAAATAATAATCATGTAAAAAAAGTGACAAATTATATTTAAAGTAATTGTTTACATTGACGGTCCTGTAGGTAAAGTTCATTCAGCTACAGAATGATTACTTATCTATTTTTTTTTATTTTATTTAAATTTTATTTAGACAAATAGCTAGAACCTAGATTAAGTAGCAGTTAAGGAAAAAATTGTAAAATTAAATACGCAGGTATTTATTCTTCAGCTTATACTACTAATTTTACACAAAATTCATCTGGCCAACTGGATTCGTGTCAGATTTTTATAAGTTAACCTCTAATACTATCAATTACAATATTTTATATTTCACTTTTTATAAGAAGCTTTTTTTGGTAGAAAATTTAATTTTAATCATGAATAAGTTTATGCACCATTGTCAATTATGTATAAGTGACAAAAATGTATTGTTCACTATACTTGATCTGGATTCAGATGGCAAACGTTTCGTAGATAAATTGGAAGCAATTATGCCAGAAATTGTAAGAATGAAATTATTTGTTTTGATTGTAATATACATTATTGTATCTGAATCTTTTACTTTTCTTATTTTAGGTAGATTGCAGGATCAAATTGCCGAATGGTATTTGTACAGTCTGCGCTGTTCACTTGAATGAAGCTTATAAATTTATAAAACAATGTTTCAATTCTCAAATAATATTAAAACAGCATTTAAATGAAGAACTGTGTCGACTATGTGCTGGTGGTGATAATATAACATTTACTTTAACTACAATGGATTCGGATAATGTATTGTTATCATACAAATTGGAAGCCATTGCATCGGAAATTGTAAGTAAAATACTAGCTTTAACCAGGTCCACGAAACGAAATTATATGCTTAGAATTAAGTAATCATTTATTTATTGTTTCTTCCATAATTTTTTAGAACAGACAAATTTAACTTAACCTAATTTAGTGTATTTCAAATTTTAATACGTTTGTTGGTTTTGTTTAATTAAAACTTATGTAAAATAAGTTTTAATTTGAATACATGTACATTTACAATAAAAATTACATAAAACAATTATTATTTTATTAGGTTTACTTATAATAAGTTTATTAATTATTATAGTATGTTTTTGCTAAACCAAAATTTGTTTCTGCAAGAGTAGTTGGGAATAGCTATTATGAGAAAAAATATTGTTGTCTGTTTTCAGGCTGGTAAAAATTTTGTCTTGTTTTAAAAAATTAACTCTTTCGGCCGTTACTTCGTGAAATTTCATATTGAAATAATTATAAAATAAAACAAATTAAACTTTGATAAAATCACACTTTATTGATTTATTGTGACCGCAGTTTCGCCAAACATTGGCATTATCAAACTGTTTGATAATGCCAATGTTTGGCGAAACTGCGGTCACAATAAATCAATAAAGTGTGAATTTATCAAAGTTTAATTTGTTTTATTTTATAATTATTTCATTTTGTCTTGTATTTTTAATCATTTGTTACTTCATAACCAAGTAGTGGGATTTAGATCTCACAAATAAATCAAATATTAGTAAAATATCATAGGTGTTATTAGTAGAAATATATTTCTTTATTAAGATCCCTTTAAACCGGAGATTTTTATTATATGTAATATATAATTTTAATTTATATTTTTAGCTGGAATGTACTCAGAAGTTATCGGATTATATATGCTCAATTTGCTCTGTTCGATTAAATGAAACGTATAAATTTGTAGAAAAATGTTTTAAATCGCAAGAAATTTTCAAGCGATTTGCAAAACAACAATCGCAAAATAGTGAAGTTATGAAAAACGAAATTAAAAATGAAAGCGAAATTAAAGTTGAGAATATTGATGAAGAATACATTAAACTAAATTTGGAAACTGATGTAAATATTAAAGTTGAAGAAAGTTTAGAATCACAAAGTAATACAAATTTTGATACTGCTTGTATGAAACAAGAAGCTATTAATGAAGAGAACATTGAAGTAGATTTGAAAAATGATACGAATATTAAATTTGAAGATAGTTTGAAATCCGAATTTTTAGATTTACATTCAGAATTAATAATTAAGGAAGAATATTCTAATTTTGAGAATGGAACCAATATAAAACGTTGTCAACCTAGTAGAGATTCGAAGAAAAATAATATTTTCAGTCCGAAAGAAAATGATGAATCTGTAAAGAAAAGAAAATCTAATAAATGTACATTATGTGAGAAAACTTTTACTGATAGGGGAAAATTAAGGAAACATATCCGTTCTCATACAAAGGAGAAACCTTATAAGTGCAAAATATGTAAAAAAGCATTTACTCAAAATTGGAATTTAAAAGTTCATATTCGTTCTCATACAAATGAGAGACCTTATAAATGCGAAATATGTGAGAAAACTTTTTCTTGGAATACTAATTTAAAACGACATATACGTTCTCATACAAATGAGAGACCTTATAAATGTGAAATATGTCAGAAAACTTTTATTGAAAATGGAACCTTAAAAAAACATATTCGTTCTCATACAAATGAGAGACCTTATAAATGCGAAATATGTGAAACACAATTTACTCAAAGTGATGATTTAAGAAGACATATCCGTTGTCATACAAATGAGAGACCTTATAAATGCGAAATATGTGACAAAGCATTTACTCGAAGTGGAATTTTAAAAAATCATATTCGAATACATACAAATGAGAGACCTTATAAATGCGAAATATGTGACAAAGCATTTACTCGAAGTGGACATTTAAAAAATCATATTCGTATACATACAAATGAGAGACCTTATAAATGCGAAATATGTGAGAAAACTTTTACTGAAAGTGGAAGCTTAAACAGACATATCCGATCTCATACAAAAGAGAGACCTTATAAAAGCAAAAATGTGTGAGAAAGCTCTTATTAGTAGTGACATTTTAAAGAGACATATCCGTTCTCATGCAAAGAAGACACCTGAAGAATGCGAAACAGGAAACTTTTACAGAGAGTAGAAATTAAAAAAAAAACATATTCGTATTCATAGCGTAATTCATTAATTTTTGTAGTTCTCTTTTTATTAATGGTTAATCTTTAAATATTGTTAAGTGTCATTCAGACTGGTCTTTGTTTTATTGCAGAGCTAGTGGTTCTAGATCAAACAACATATGAGCTTATAAATACATGAATACATTGCGAATGGACGGATTTAGTTTCATTAGCAAACTTTGTTTTATCGCAGCCAAAGTCTGACCTAACCAAGGTTTCTAACAAAAATTCACTTATGATTTAAGAACGGCCAATTTATTTTCAGTAACATGAAATAGCGATGTATATTTGTTTTTATGAAAGAAACGTTAAATTTATAATATGTAAATGAGCAATTTAGAAAATAAAATTAATATTATTTTAAAAAGGCGTATTAAATTTACTAAAATAAAATTTATTTTAGAAACAGAAGAAAAATTTGCGAAAATAAAGAAGGTAATAAATTTATCGTATAAACTTACAAAATTTTATTTATGTAGTACACAATTCGAAATGTTCTGTTTCGCATTCGTATTTTTGTAATGATTGTGCAGGTCTTATTTTGTATAATCATAAATTCTTCTTCAAACAAATTTAACACTTAAAATTTAAACTGTAAAAAAACAAACTGTACTGAGCGTAACCAGAAACTGTTTGGAATGTAAACAACATAAACAGTAAAGTCAAAAATGATTTTTAACAGCATCTAAATTGTCATCACTGCGCAGGCGTAACTGTAAATTCATCAAGACAGACAGGCAATGTAAATGATCAAGTTTTTTCGCTGCGTTAAATCGTGAAACTAAAACTAAATCGTAAAACTGTTTTGGCTGCATGATTATTATCTTAAACAAAATTTAAATGTTAAGTCTCAATCAGAGTGGCGTTTTAGTTTTACGCAAAAGCACAAGAATTTGAGCAATCCGAACATTTGACACACTTTTAGTTTTTACACCAAATCCAACTCTTGTACAGTCTGATTGAGACTTTCTGTACAATGATATTTTTTAAGTTCTATAAAAATCAACACGTATTTGGAAATTTATAACACAACATGAAATGACAATTTGTTTATGCATTCCTAATACATTTTGAAATTTTCAGTCTTTATTGTGACAAGAAGATGACAGTTTGTTGATATTGTAATGTAAAAATGACAGCATTTGCCTAAATCAGTTTTATGTATTTTATTAAATTTATATTAATTTTATTATTATTAAATATGTAAAATATATTAAATGTTATTTATAATAAAATTCAAATTAATAAATAAATGAATATTATTTTGTAATATGTATTGATAAGTTGTTTTAAATTTATTTAATAATATGAATAAAATATTTATCTTTAAGCTTATCATACGACCTATAAAAGTTTAGGTTCAGATTTTGGGGCATCGACCATCTAAGTTATGTTCCTTTATATTTAGTCAAATATTTATGGCTTGTAATGTAGATTGTAAAAATTTATGAAAATCATACATTTTCATACTTATTACAGAAACAAAAATATGGAAATGTTTTTTTTACATATATCATAAGATAAAAATAATATTATATATAAAATATTTAAATAATATCATTGAAATAAGTTGTTTGTTATTTAAAAAATTACTAATATGTTTAATATTGCAAAAATATTAACATGAACATTGTTCTATTAATACTCAATTTTAATATAGATACAATTGTTAAATTATTGATTTATAAATGCACCATTTTTGTATAATAATGTCGATTTCGTTCTGTTTTAAAAGTTATGGATTGTGTTAGATTATGAATTCGTAATTTAAAATAATGAACTTTAATTATTGAACTTTATGATCAGCAGCGGTGGTTGTAGTCGATTCAATATGCGATTATCTGATAATGAATAAATATACAGTAGCACTAAATTTTCAAATTATAAACTTTTTTTCGGAACAAACTTGATATTTTTATAAGATAAAAATAACGTTACATGCATTTTACGACGTAAAGAATGAAAAATATCGGGCTACATTCGAAAGTGTCGTTCGAATAATGCCGATGTCACACTATCATTCATATGAATGATGGTGAATGATAAAGAAGAAGAGATTTTGATGGTGAATGACAAAGTGAGTGTTGGATATGTCACACTGTTTGATGAGAAAATTGATGAAACTGATTTCTTCTTCATATTTTTCTGAATATTATTATTTGTTTGACATTTGTATTTTAACCTAGTTTGATCCAAAGTATAGTTCCTTTGACTTACAACTGATTTGAATTAAAAATGAGTACAAGCGGTAGTACTACAAGTGGTAGTACCATAGAAAATGTTATAATATAGTATAATATATATGTTATAATATAGTATTAAACAAATAAATCGAATGTAAAATTATCCATTTTTGAATTCCCACCACCTGTCTGAATATAGAATAATGAAGTGAGTCGCATAGTGCCGTGAATGATACAGATTGACGAAAATTAGCGGCCCGCTAAAATTTCATCAGTGACGGATCACTTCTTCTTTATCATTCACCATCATTCATATGAATGATAGTGTGACATCGGCATAAGTGATTGAAAACATAAATTTTGCATAGTTATCAACTTTCTTTAAAGCAATTTTAACTTTTTCGTCTTCGTCGTCATCATCAAATAAAAATTTTCTTAAATTTATAATAATTACTTTTCGTTTGAACATTATTCTTACATCTATCAGATTTCGTTTAGTGTTTGGCTTTCTATAAGTCCGTTAATTCGGTGATTATATCACTAGAAAATTACTCGAACGCCGCTCTAATTCCGAACTAATAGCCGAACCAACCAGAATTTGTTTTGAACCGTTGCAACGCTAAAATGAGGTGATTGAAAACGGGTTAAACCATTTTCAAAATAGTGCATCGCAAAAGACGGCTTAAATTTTTCTATTTTGTTTCTTTTATCTAAATTTTATTTAAATAAACAGCTAGAAGCTACAACAAATAGCAATTGATTAAACTTTTTCAAAATTAAATATTGTGCATTTAACGGAAATACGCTGCTATCACTTCTTATACTAGAAACATATCACAAAATTCATCTGCCCAAATAGCTTTTCTATAAGTTAACCTCCTAATATTGTCAAGTACAATATTTTTATGTATTATTTGTTGCAAAAAACTTTTTTTGCTAGAAAATTTATTTTTAATCATGAAGAGTTATATGCAACATGTCAATTATGCACTAGTGATACAAATGTATTGTTCACTATACTTGATCTGGATTAGATGACAAACGTTTCATAGATAAATTGGAAGCAACTGTTCCAGAAATTGTAAGAACTAAATATTTTGATTTAAATTTAATATACATTATTATTTTTCAATCTTTTGTTATTTTTAATTAGATTGCAAGATCAAATTACCAAATGACATTTGTACAATTTAAAGTGTTCGTTTGAATGATGCCTATAAATTTATAAAACATTTTTTTATTTTTCAAATAATATTAAAACGCTGTTCGGTTGATTGATAGTTATACATTTATAAAACAATGTTTCGATTCTCATATAATATTAAAACAACGTTTAAATGAAGAATTTTGTAGATTGTATGCTGGTCATAATAACATAATAATATGTACCTACCTTAAATACAAAGGATTCGCAAAATGTTTTGTTATCATATAAATTGGAAACCATTGTATCGGAAATTGTAAGAAAATACTAGATTTAACCAAGTGCATGAAAAAAATATATGCTTAAAATTTTTTAAAAAATCATTTATTTATTTTCCCTTCTAACTTGTTTGAGACTTTGACAGATGTTTGATTCGTAAATAATACAGTAAGTACATATATCTATTAATTTTTCGTAAATTATCGCAGATTATACATTTTATTTTTAAAAAATATTATAGTTTGTAGATAACGCATATTTATTTCTTATGTACAATCAATTAAGCACAAAGCACTACAGTATTAGATATTTATTTTTTATTGAGAAAAGATTATTTATTTCATAATTATACACCAGAAGAATAAATTACCCTCTTAAACAATTGTTGGAAAATATGAAAATATTATTCTAAATAATAAATCTAATCAAACATCGTGGAAAGAGAAAGAAAGCAAATGGGAAAAAGTTGCAACAGATTTTAAATCAATATTGTTGGCAGTTAAAATATATTTATATTAATTTTCATAATACATAAAATTTGTTATTCAAATAAAAAATAAATTATTGACCAGTTTTTTACGATGTACTACTTAAATTTATATTTATTTTAGGTATAGGTAGGTACATCGGTCAGCAGAAGAGTTAAATAATTATTTTCAGAATTTAAAGAAAACACGAAAAGATGCTGCAATTGTTTATTTCTAAAACATTTCTAAATTTTTTTATATATATATATATAACTTTTTGTCAATAATGTACTTTTAAATGAAATAGAATTGCCGACGATTTTTTTGGTTTCTGGCTAAAAATGTTGTAAGCGATCAATTAAATCAAATACTAAATTTTTACTTAAACGATAAAATGTTATAAATATAACATCGAGTATTTCAAACAGATTTTGTTTATCCCGTAAAATTCTTCTTGCAATGCGTGCATAATTTCTAAAAAAATAATCAGAGATTTACGTTTTATCAATAATTAAATTACAACTTACTTTTTATCATAATTTTCCTTCATCAATAAATACAGAAACACTGGTAAGTCCATATTTAGCACAATATTATAACAACATAGGTTAGAAATATAGCGTAATAGTGCCAAATATTTCAACATAAATTTTATGGAACAATGTTACACATTTATAGAATTATAGTTGCTTTCTAGAAATACATAATCGCTCTTTTCTTACATTTCATATAAATTATAGAGATATAGAGCTTATAAAATTATTTATAATAGTAATAAATCTTGAACAAATAAATGTTCGTTTGTTCAACGTGAAATGTAACATAAGAATACTCAACATATTGAGATTTTATATTTTTCCAAAATTTTACAAGTTATTCAGTCATTAAACCTGCTTGTTAGGCTATGCATCAATGACTGGCCAGTTTAACAATAGACACGTGTTTCGGTCTTTAGGACCTCGTCAGTATGGTACTTTAATCAGTGTCGGGAAGACACTGTACTTTGAACGATAACAAAGAGTAGCAATAAATACCACCAATGCCATCTATACAATAATGCAATAAGCAATTATAGTAATAAACCTTGAACAAATAAATGTTCATTTGTCATTGTAAAATTTAATATAATAATACTCAAAATATTGAGATTTTATATTTTTACTAAAGACCGAAACACGTGTCTATGGTTAAACTGGCCAGTCAGTGATGCATAGCCTAACAAGCCGATTCAATAACTGAATAACTTGTGAAATTTTGGGAAAATATAAAATCTCAATATTTTGAGTATTATTATATTCATAATAGACTCATAAATATAATAATATTACAAAATAAAAACCTATTTAGAATGCTTAGTATTAAATATCGATTATTGTGTCGTAAGTATAATTTTAAAAAAAAATAAAATTACCACCAAACAATATTACAGAAATACAATTTTATTAGTTTAACATTTAATAAGTAATTTAAAAACACTTTTAAAAGGGAGGTGAGAATATGGGCTTTGTTATTTAATAAGTCCTATTTTCTAAGCCTTTTCTATTTTGGAATTATTTACTAACACACAGTCCATAATATAAGTATTTAAATTATTTCTAATAAATGTTATACAAATTTGTCTTTCATTCTACCACTTTATAAAACAAAGCAATTGTATATTGATTTACCATTGTGAAAACAGCAATACAGAAATAGCAACACTGTCTCCATAATGATAAAACAGTAAAATTTTAATAACTTCTACAATATATATATATATATATATATATATATATATATATATATATATATATATATATATATATATATAAATTTAATCAATTTGCGATAAATAAAAATCGACGGCAAACTTTATAGGGGCGCAGTTTCTAAAATTAATTTTAAATATAATTTTTGTTTCTGTAAGAGTAGCGGGAATAGCTGCTTGAAATAAATGTTGCTGTCTAAGTGTTGCTGTTTTCATATCGGTAAAAATTTCGACTTGCATTTTTAATCGTGTGTAGGTTATTACTAACAATGCGTTACCTTATATTCAAGTAACGAATCCACTGCTTATACCTCAAATACTTCAAATATCAGTTAAATGTTACAGGGCGTTGCTATAATTTCAATTTATATTTTTAGCTAAAATTTAATGAGAAGTTACCGGATTGTATTTGCTCAATTTGTTCTGTTCAATTAAATGAAACATATAAATTTGTAGAAAAATATTTTAAATCCCAAGAAATGTTAAAGCGACATACAAAACAACAATTGGATAATTGTAAAGTTATGAAAAATTAAATTAAAAACGAAAGCGAAATTAAAGAAGAGAATATTGATGAAGAATACATTAAACTAGATTTGGAAATTGATATAAATATTAAAATTGAAAAAGTTTAAAATCACAAAATAATACAAATTTTGAAGAATACATTGAAGTAGATTTGGAAAATGATACAAATATTAAATTTGAAGAAAGTTTGAAATCAGAGTCTTTAGATTTACATTCAGAATTAATAATTAAGGAAGATAATCTTTAATATTTTTATAGAACGTGCACAGTTTTCATACATTTTATTAAAACAAAAATATATTTAAAAGAAATAAAAGTAACATATAAAAATAATAGTATAAAAAAATGCGTGCAAATATCAGTATCGTTTAAAACCTATATTTGTTTTTAATCAAATTTATAAATTTTAGACTGTTACCAAAAACGCCCACATTCATATTCAACGCAGGTTAACATATATGAAGAATATTTTATAACCTATAATTATATTGAGATTTTCTGGAAAATTAATAATACTCCTAATAATTATTACTAAATTACTAAAATACTAAAATTATGAAAAATGAACCAGTTATAATGAACCAATAAAAAAATTGTTTAAAGAACAAAAACTGATTTTAAAAAATAGTTCTCAATACTAGTTAACCATTAACCAATATTTTTACTGGTTACATGCCCCAGTTTAAATAAATTTATTAAATCAATTATTTTTACCACTATGACTGCAAGGAAAAAGTGGTATAGTGTTTGGTACGGTGTAACATTTTCAAAAAAAAATAATGTACCTAGTGCTCAAGATGGTCATGTGGTTTTGGTTTTTTCCAGTGATGCCAACTTTCCGAGAAAAAAAGTTTTTAAAATTTTATTGTGGGCATGTTATTTAACCGATTTTACTCAAATTTTTACAAAATATTCTTTTAATATCCATATAAATTATATAATTTCAACAAAATACTAAGCCCCGTATTCTCACCTCACTTTTTCGTGAAAAAGTGCTTTTATCATTAATTTCAAAATAAGTTTTTGCTTCTGTTTTTGATCAAATATAAATAATTTTACTATCTTTGATCATTTTTATTATATTTGGTATTATAAAATTTAAATAAACTATTATAAAGTGCTTAATAAAAATTTTTAAGTAAACGTCAAAAGTACTTTTGGCAAAAATCACTTTTATAAATGAGGTGAGAATACGGGCCAATGTTGCTACCTTTCTGAGAAAAAAAAATAACTAAAGTTTTTATTGTGGCTACATTATTTATCCGATTTTTATCAAATTTTTCAGAAAAATTTCTGTTGTGCCCACATAAATTACAATATTATTAAAATACAGTGTTGCCATCTTTCAGAAAAATTAATAATTTTTTTTAAAATTCATTATGCCTGCATTATTTATCCGATTTTAATAAAAAAATTATACTCTTAGCGCCTACATAAATTATATACAGTGTTGCCAACTTCTGGTAAAAATATATAAAAAATTTATTCCTATTTCTTATGTCAATGTCTTATGTGATAATGTCAAAAGTGGTCTATATATGGGCTTACCCATATACTTCTAATTTTGTTTTGATAAGTTTATGGGCTTGCTGCGCCACTACAAAGTTTGTCATCAATTTTTTAATTATTGCAAATTATTTATAATATGTTTATTTACGTGTGAATAAAAATGTATAAATCTGCAAATTAGTTTACTAGTGTTTAAACAAACTTTTAGTAAATTAATCAGCGAATTTTACAATTACTCATAAGTTTATGATTAGTTGTCACCTCCTATAAAGTTTATAAGCGATTTTTGATTATTGTAATTTCTATATAAGTAATATATTTCTTTGTGTGTGTAGGCAAAAAATTGGAAACCGATAAGTAAATTTGTAGAAGTTACTACAATTTTATTGTTTTAACATTAATGACCATTATGGGGAACGTGTTGCTATCTCTGTGTTGCTGTTTGCATGATGGTAAAATCAATAAATAACGTTTTGCTTTATAAAATTATAGAATAAAAAACAAACTTGTGTAACATTCATTAGAAAATTATTTTTTAAATAGTTATATTATGGATTGCGTGTCAAAAAATAGTTTCGAAATAAAAGAGACTTAGAAAATCGATCCTAATTCGTTCATACCTATGAAATCCAGGTAAAGATATTAGTTTAACTTATACCTAAGACGCAATAATCGATCATAATCATATTTTATGGTGTTCTGAACGAGGTATTTGAACTATATTTAATTATCAAAATAAAGATTTTCAAAAGTTAATCTTAATCATTGTAAACAAAATAATTATCAATTTATTTTCTTCAAAATATTATTTTTGTACGTTCCTAATCCTAAGAAAGAAATTGTACTTATTTTATGTAATATCTATTGTTCAAATTACAACTTAATTTATATCGATTAATTCAATTTAACGCAACGAACAAAGGTATTAAAATTGGAAATACTCTAAATTAGGTAAGGTTGAATGTGGTCTGTTCTCAAAACTTCTAGAAGAGACAATACAACTTTTAAGGATATAATTTGTTTCGTGAACCTGGTCAACGCTAGTACTTTACTTACAATTTTCGATGCAATGGTTTCCAATTTGTATAACAATGCATTATCCGAATCCATTGTAGTTAAACAATATTTAAATGAAAAACTTTGTCGATTATGTGCTGTTATATTATCACGACCAGCACATAATCGACAAAATTCTTCATTTAAATGTTGTTTTAATATTATTTGAGAATCGAAACATTGTTTTATAAATTTATAAGCATCATTCAACCGAACAGCGCAAATTGTACAAATACCATTCGGTAATTGGATCCTGCAATCTACCTAAAAAGTCAAAGGTTCAGAAATAATAATGTATATTAGAATCAAAACAAATTACTTAATTCTTACAATTTGTGGAAGAATTGCTTCCAATTTATCTACGAAACGTTTGCCATCTGAATCCAGATTAAATATAGTGAACAATACATTTTTATCACTTGTACATAATTTACAATGTTGCATAAATCTATTGATGATTAAAATTAAATTTTCTACCGAAAAAGCTTCTTACAATAAGTAAAACATAATATTTTATTTGATAGTATTTGAGGTTAACAGAAAATCGTGTCATGACTCCAGTTGGCCAGATGAATTTTTGTTTCCAGTATAAGAAGAAGAATAAATAGCAACGTATTTTTTGCTGAGCGCATCATATTTAATTTTAAAAATGTTTCATCAATAAACTGCTAGTTGATTTAGCTTCTAGCTGTTTGTCCAAATTAAATTCAACCAAAAAAAATTGAAAAATCAAGTTTAGTATTCATTCTGTAGCTAAGGTCAATAGAAGTTGAATGAAGTAATTGCTCATACCAATCACACACCAGCTAAAAAGCGTACTTCATTCAATGTTTATATAGAGTTTAGTACACAATAAAATTAAATATGAGAATTTCATTGTTCCTGAACTATTTATTTCATATTGTAATAGAAAAACAAATTGTTTATATAAATTTCGAATGCATCTGCATATAAAGGTAAATATTGATTTTACAAGCGCAGCATTAGGACAGCTGTCACTGTCCAAATTACCCCCCAACCCTCCCAAACCCAACTGTAAGTACGTTCAACAAAAAATACGTTGCTATTTATTCTTCTTCTTATACTAGAAACGTTAAACAAAATTCATCTGGCCAACTGGATTCGTGTCAGATTTTGGTAAGTTAACCTCCAATACTGTCAAATACAATATTTTTATGTTTAACTTATTTTAAGAAGCTTTTGTTTTGGTAGAAAATTTAATTTTAATCATGAATAGTTTAATGCAACATTGTAAATTATGTACAAGTGATGAAAATGTATTGTTCACTATATTTAATACGGATTCAGATGGCAAACGTTTCGTAGATAAATTGGAAGCAATTATGCCAGCAATTGTAAGAATGAGATTATTTGTTAAGATTGTAATATACATTATTGTTTCTGAATCTTTTACTTTTCTTATTTTAGATGGATTGCAAGATCAAATTACCGAATGGTATTTGTACAATTTGCGCTGTTCGATTGAATGATGCTTATAAATTTATAAAACAATGTTTCGATTCTCAAATAATATTAAAACAACATTTCAATGAAGAACTTTGTCGACTATGTGCTGGTGGTGATAATATAACATTTACTTTAACTACAATGGATTCGGATAATGTATTGTTATCATACAAATTGGAAGCCATTGCATCGGAAATTGTAAGTAAAATACTAGCTTTAACCAGGTCCACGAAACGAAATTATATGCTTAGGAATTGATAAGTAATCATTTATTTATTGTCTCTTCCATAATTTTTGAGAACAGACAAATTTAACTTAACCTAATTTAGAGTATTTCAAATTTTAATACGTTTGTTGGTTTTGTTTAATTAAAACTTATGAAAAATAAGTTTTAATTTGAATATATGTACATTTACAATAAAATTTACATAAAACAATTATTATTTTATTAGATTTACTTATAATAAGTTTATTAAATATTATAATATGTTTTTGCTTAACTAAAATTTGTTTCTGTAAGAGTAGTGGGGAATAGCTATTATGAGAAAAAATATTTTTGTCTGTTTTCAGGCTGGTAAAAATTTCGTCTTGTATTTTTAATCATTTGTTACTTCATAAGCAAGTAACGTACGTATTCATACAGCTTGTAGTGGGATTTAGATCTCACAAATAAATCAAATATTAGTAAAATATCATAGGGACTAGGTGTTATTAGTAGAAATATATTTCTTTATTGAAATCCCTTTAATCCGGAGATTTTTATTATATGTAATATATAATTTTAATTTATATTTTAGCTGGAATGTACTGAGAAGTTATCGAATTGTATTTGCTCAATTTGCTCTGTTCGATTAAATGAAACGTATAAATTTGTAGAAAAATGTTTTAAATCGCAAGAAATTTCAAAGCGATATGCAAAACAACAATCGCAAAAAAGTGAAGTTATGAAAAACGAAATTAAAAATGAAAGTGAAATTAAAGAAGAGAATATTGATGAAGAATACATTAAACAAAATTTGGAAACTGGTGTAAATATTAAAGTTGAAGAAAGTTTAGAATCACAAAATAATACAAATTTTGAGTTTGTTTGTGTGAAAGAAGAAGCTATTAATGAAGAATACATTGGAGATTCGGGAAATGACACAAATATTAAATTAGAAAAAAGTTTGAAATCAGAATCTTTAGATTTACATTCAGAAATAATAATTAAGGAAGAATATTCGGATTTTGAGAATAAAATTGATATAAAACATTGGCAAGCTAGTAGAGATTCGAAGAAAAATAATATTTTCAGCTCGGAAGAAAATGATGAATCTGTAAAGAGAAGAAATTCTCATAAATGTACATTATGTGAGAAAACTTTTACTGATAATTTAATACAGCATATTCGTTTACATGCAAATGAGAGACCTTATAAATGCGAAATATGTGAGAAAACTTTTGCTAGAATTTATAATTTAAAACTACATGTTCGTACACATACAAATGAGAGGCCTTATAAATGCGAAATATGTGAGAAAACATTTACTCAAAGTGGAGATTTAAGAAAACATATCCGTTCACATACAAATGAGAAACCTTATAAGTGCAAAATATGTGAAAAAACATTTAGTGAAAGTGGGAATTTAAGAAAACATATCCGTTCACATACAAATGAGAGACCTTATAAATGCGAAATATGTGACAAAGCATTTACTTGAAGTGGACATTTGAAAAATCATATTCGTATACATACAAATGAGAGACCTTATAAATGCAAAATTTGTGAGAAAACATTTACTCAAAGTGGATATTTAAGAAAACATACCTGTTCTCATACAAATCAGAAACCTTATAAATGCGAAAATGTGAAAGAACTTTTAATCTCAGTGGAATCTTAAGAAAACATGTCCGATTTCATGCAAGGGAGTAACCTGATGAATGCAAAATAGAAAACTTTTACTCAGAGTAGAAATTTAAAAAAAACATATTTCGTAATCATAGTTAACGATTTAATTTTTGTAGTTCTTTTTTTTATTAATGATTCATTTTTAAATATTTTTAAACTTCATTCAGACTGCTATTTCGTTAGCGAAATCAATGTTATGTTTTAGTGCAGATCTAGTGGTTTTTGGACCAAAACCACACGTAAGCTCATGGGAATACACTGCTCATCCGAGGATTTAATTTCATTAGCAAATTTTGTTTGATCGCACTCAAAGTTTGACCTGGCCAAGGTTTCTTAACTAAAATTCACTTATGTTTTAAGAATGGCCAATCAGATTTTGCAGTAACGTGAGATAGCGATGTATATCTATTTTTATGAAAGAAACGTCAAATTTATAATATGTAAATGGGCAGTTTGGAAAATAAAATTATTTTGAAAAGGTGTATTTAATATATACTGAAATATGGTTTTACAGAGTGATTTATAACGCATGTACCAAACAATAATAATGCCATATGAACATAGAGATATTATTCTATCTAGTTGCGTAGCTACAAAAAATTAAATTTGTATTAGTGGTATAGTAATAACAAGTAACCGTAGAAAAACTAAATAAAACAGCTATGCAAAAACTGTTTAAATCTGACGTTTATTTAGTTTATTTATTTAATTATTGTAAGACAATAGATCGTTGTACTGCAGCCGAATATGCAGATATAATTTATATTTATGGATATCGCAATAGTCGCCCTGCTTCAAAAGAATATCAACGTAGATATCCAAATAGACTCCAATCTTTATATCACATATTTGTTCGTACATTTCGAAGACTGCGAAAGACCGGATCAACAGTTCCACGTATAATTATCGTGGTGTTCATCCTAATCGAAACAATTAGTATTCGGCGTATTGCAGTACAACTAGACATTTCCCAGAATAAGCAAATTCAAGCTATTTCAGTATTTTTAAGAGGATTAGCGCCGGATGTTGCACCAACTCATATCCAACTTCAATCACAACCTGCAGCAGCTGTTGTTACACTTTCTCCGCCACCATCAATTTTGTCTTCAACAGCCGATGTCACTTTACAGCAACCGTATTACGACAACAGCGTCCGAATGTAATTTATTGTACAAATATTTTTAACTATGTTTCTCTTAATTCAAATATTTAAATCATTATTTAGAATTTTTTATCTATTTGTTTTGTTCATAAAAAATGGAAAAAATAATGCTCTAATTTTTTTTAAAATATGTAATTAATTTTATAATGTTTTATTTTGACCTTTTATAATCATTTAGTCAATACTTGTAACTTGTAGTTTAAATAACAGATTATTTTGTAATTAAAATATTATTTTTAATATATCACGGTATAAATATATTTATAAAATAAAAACTTTGTAAATTCTTTATTTTTTTTAAAACTAACAATAGTATATTATTTAACGAGCAAATAATGGCACCTATAATGTACGAGGATGTTGTTTAGTCCACGAGCGTAGCGAGGGGAATAAAACATCCGAGTACATTGTAGGCATTATTTGCAAGTCAAATACTATACTTTATCTACAACTGCTTATATATTTTTAATATTGTACTTACTTATTGAAATCTATGATGTTAACAACAACTAAATAACTAACTAACTACAACTGTCATTTTATTACTTTGACTGATAACTGCTGCCATCTGGCGTAGAGATATTTAGTTTGTTGATGTTGCCTAGCAACGAAGCGTGCGCACGGAAATCAAGTTAATAAAGATCGTTTCTTTATTTCCTTTGGTTAATAATGACTAATATTTTATTAACCTTGGTTAATAAAGACTAGTATTTTATTTCCCTTGGGCTATAAAGACTAATATTATTTATCTGATTTTATATATATAATGACCATATAACAAAGCAGTTGTAAATAAAAATATTTATATAATAGGTACGTTGCATTCAGTAAAATTAACTATTTTAAGGCGAAATATTGAAAGATTATATATATAAACATATTTAAAAGTATATGGGTAAACCCACTTTGACATTATCACATAAATGACAAGGAAATAGGAAATAATAAACCCTGTATTTTACTAATATTATATAATTTATGTAAGCGCTAGTAGTATTTTCTGTAAAAATTTAATTAAAATCGGAAAAATAATACGGCCATAATGAATTTTTTAAAACTTTACTTTTTTTCTCGGAAAGTTGGGCATCACTGTATTTTATTAAATTCATAATTTGTACGGGCACTAGGAGAAACTTTTCAGAATATTTGATCAAAATCGGATAATTAGTGTAGCCACAATAAATTTTTGAAAACTTATTAGTTTTTTTTTTCTCTCGATAAGTTGGCAACACTGTATTTTGTTAAAATTGCATAATTTATGTGGACACTAGTGGAATCTTTTTTAAAAATTTTGATCAAAATCGGATAAATAATGTAGACACAATAAATTTTTTTAAATTTTAGTATTTTTTTTTTGGTCGGAAAGTTGGTAACACTGTATTTTATTAAAATTACGTAATTCATCCTTCTATATAGCCTCTAGATCAGACGAATCCGAACTAAATTAATGTTTGTGCGTTGACAGCTCATTCGCTCGTTTGTCAGACAAAATTTTGTGATCGCAACTACTCCTAGACGGTTCAACCGTTTTTAAAAAATCATTGTGGCTACATTATCCGATTTTGATCAAATTTTCAGGAAAAATTCCCCTAGTGCCCACATACATTTCGCAATTTTAATAAAATACAGTGTTGTCAACTTTCCGCAAAAAAAAATTATTAAAATTTTTAAAAATTTATTACGGCCATGTTGTTTAACCGATTTTGTTCAAATTTTCACAAAAGATTCTTCTGGTATCCATATAAATTAGATAATTTCAACAAAGTACAGTGTTGGCAATTTTCCGAGAAAAAAATTACTAAACATTTTAAAAATTCATTATGATTACATCGGATTTTGATTAAATTTTCATAATTTTTCCTAGTGCCCATATAAATAAAAGATTTATTCCTATGTGATAATGTCAAAATGGATTTATATATATATATATATATATATATATATATATATATATATATATATATATATGGGTTTATCCATATACACTGTTAATTTTGTTCTAACAAAAAAAAATTTAACTATACATTAATGGTTGTGAAATATTGTTTTATACTAATTATTATTATTATATATAAATAAAACAGATGATTTTAATTTTGAAAATATCACTGTTTTGTTTCCGTACCGTAAGAGGCGCTGAATACTTTCTGATACATATTAATACGTCACGGCGATGAACAATTTCAAAAAAAAGGCGTTTAACTTTTTTAAAATTTATTTTCTTATATTTATTATAAGTAATTTTTGTTTTAAAACACAGCATATTTAATGTGTAAACCATCTTAACTGACTAACACCGCAATTTTTGTTTCCAATTTCACACACTCGATCCATACACTGACCAATATTTCGATTATTAATAAATATTAATACAGAACTATAACCCAAAGTCCGTTTCATTTTATTTATTTTAATATTATACGGCAATAAATTTTTGTCTCATATAATCAATTATATCTAATAATAAATTTGTCGAAATTTCATATTTATATGTATAATTAAATTAAATTATGATATGTGATAATTTTGAAATAATAATAATAATAAAAAAGATATTAAGAATTTAGTTTTGGAACTCGACATTGTTATATACCGGGTGTTCGTTCGTTAAGTTCGTATGGCCGTTTAACATGTAGTTTCGATAATTTGCGATATACTTCTTTCTTGAGTTAAATTCGGAGAAATACTTAGAATACTTTTCTATAGGGCATAAAAAGTTCTATAATTTGGTTTTAGTTTTAATATGCTAGCATGTGCCGTTTGGGCGGTAGAATTTTTTTTTGATTTTTGGTTTTTTTTTTTCTCAAAAACTATGATGTCTAAGAAAATAAGCATGATATGGAAAAATGCGGAATAATGATTACTATAATTGAGTGAAGAAACGATTATTTTAGAATGCATCGTTTAGTAGAAAAAAATTAAAAACTGAATTTTTGCAAATCTCTAAAGGATACCCCCTTAAGATTTTTTCAAAATAAGACTTTTTTCAAAATTTGTTCAAAAAAATCAGTAAGATAAAGAAAAAAATTAGCTAGATAATAGCTAAGTAACTTTTTTCTCTAACTCATACTGATTTTGCAGGAAAAATAATTGAAAATTTTAAAATGTTTTTAGAATTATCAATTTATTTATTAATTTTTTTTATACGTAAATTTTTATAATAATAATAAAAAAAAAAGAAATTAAGAATTTAGTTTTTGGAACTCGACCTTGTTATATATATATATATATATATATATATATATATATATATATATATATATGTATGTATATATATAATAACATCCTTGACAAAACAACCCGAGCTGAAGGATCAATCCAATCAGCTTTTGCAAGCACTATCAAGTAATTTCAAGGATATTTTTCAAATCCTCTGGTAGCGTGCACATAATGTCCTTTAAACGTTGTCCTATCTATTCGCGGGTCGCTTGCAAAACGGGCTGATTGTATTCGCCCAGTTTGGTCAACTTGTTCTTGATCTTCAACACCATATCGACCACCTCCACCTCGGGTTTACCCTGGCACCAGTTTCTCAAATCCTTGGATTAGAGCAGAAGAAGAGGAAGAAGAAGAGGAAATTAATAATGAGAAATTAATTACAAAGTTTAAGATTTTTTTAGAAATTTTTGTAATTTTACATGTAATTTATGTAATTTTACATGTAATGTACGTAATTTTACAAATAATTTATGTAATTTTACATGAAATTTATGTATTTACTTGTAATTCACGTAATTTTACATGTAATTTACGTAATTTTACATGTAAAATTAAATAAATTACATGTAAATATTACATAAATTACTTGTAAAATTACATAAATTACATGTAAAATTACATAAATTACATGTATTTACTTGATCTTAGCTTAGGTTACTCTAACTTCATTCTTAAAAAATATATTTATATATATATAATAGTGTCCTGAAGGAGCTGAAGGATCAAACCAATCAGCTTTTGCAAGCACTATCAAGTAATTTCGAGGATATTTTTCAAATCCTCTGGTAGCGTGCACATAATGTCCTTTAAACGTTGTCCTAGCTGTTCGCGGGTCGCTTGCGAAACGGGCTGATTGTGCTCGCCTAGTTTGGTCAACTTGTTCTTGATCTTCAACACCATATCGACCACCTCCACCTCCGGTTTGCCCTGGCACCAGTTTTTCAAATCCTAAGATTACAGAAGAAGAAGAAGAAGAAGAAATTAATAATGAGAAATTAATTACAAAGTTTTGAGATTTTTGTAATTTTACATGTAATTTATGTAATTTTACAAGTAATTTATGTAACTTTTACATGTAGTTTATGTAATTTTTACATGTAATTTACGTAATTTTTCAAGTAATTTTACAAGAAATTTTGATTAATTTTAATAAGGTTTTGTCTATTTGGAGAATATATTTTGACGATTTTCCAAAGGTGTTTTATAATTTTGACAATTATTATTAAGATTTTGGGAATTTTTAATAAGATTTTTATCAATATTTAATAAATTTTTACAATTTTTACCAAGATTTTTGACAAGTTTTAATAATTTTCATCAATTTTTAATAAATTTTGACATTTTTAATCAAGATTTTGACCATTTTTTGTGAAGGTTTTTATATAATTTTGACAAAATTTTTATTAGTTTTTTGTCAATTTTCAATAAAATTTTATCAATTTTTAATAAATTTTGCAAAATCTTTAAAAATTTCAACAGTTTTTACTACGATTTTGACAAATTCATGTACTTTTCCATCTAGTTTACGTAATTTTACATGTAATTTAACAAGTAATTTACAGTTTTTACTACGATTTTGACAAATTTTAACAAGATTTAAGGCGATTTTTTTGCCAAATTTAGAATCGAAACCAAAAACTATCCAACCAACATAAAACAACCAAAGTATCTGATGTAAAATTACATAAACTACATGTAAAGTTACATAAATTACATGTAAAAATTAAATAAATGACTTGTAAAATTACTTGTAAATTATATGTTATATTATTATAAATATATCTAGTACCGCATCGGAGAGCGCTTGCAAGTGCAGCGCTTGCAACTTGAGCGCAACTTCTTTATAGCGCATATTAAACCATCCATTGAAATTGGGACTACGAAAGAAGCGACGATAGAGTCCCAGCCAATCCCCTTTTATCCCGGTGGTTAGGTGGGGTCCCGATGCGTCCAGGGTGGCGAGGAAATCATCCGGGTTGAAGGGGAGTGGAGTGGGAGCTGCCTGCAAAATTAAACGAATTTTATCGATAATAAAATTATGTAAATTACTTGAAAAATTACGTAAATTACTGGTAAACTTACGTAAATTACATAAACTACATATAAAATTACATAAATTACTTATAAAATTACCTAGACTACATGTAAAATTAGATAAATTACATGAAAAATTACATAAACTACACGGAAAGTTACATAAAACACTTGTAAAATTACATAAATTACGTGTAAAATTACATAAATTACATGTAAAAATTAAATAAATTACTTGTAAAATTACGTAAATTATATGTAAAATTACGTAGACTACATGTAAAAATTACATAAAGTACATGTAAAATTACATAAATTACATGTAAAATTACATAAATTACATGTAAAATTACGTAGACTACATGTAAAAATTACGTAAACTACATGTAACGTACATAAATTTCTTGCAAAATTACCTAAACTACATCTAAAAATAACATAAATTACATGTAGTTTATGTAATTTTCCATGTAATTAATTGATTAGATAGAAACTATGAACAGTAAAATGCGCTTACTTTAAACGGCGATATATTCTTCTGCAACGGCATCAAACTGGCAATGTATCGTTCCAGGGGAATGATAAAGCTTTGCGTTAGCTCCAGCAGATGTCTCCTAAGCAGTGCACTCTGAACCTCGGCGGGGCGCTTTGAATTCATCCCGATCAGCAGTTTCTTAATGGCGGCCTTATCTTTCTGCAAATAAGGCTTATACGAGGTGTAAACACCGGGTGTTGTATCCAGCATCTTACCACCGGTGCCGGTTTTTTTCAGTTTGTATTTTTGCGTATAACCTAAAAAATAAACAGAAATTATTGATTCATTAATCTAATCACATGATTAACTTAACAAGGTTTATAACAAATATTATTAAAATTTCTAAAAAACATTTTAGAATTTTCAATAATTTTTCGTGCCAAACCAGAAAAGGTAGAGAAAAAAGTTACTTAGCTATTACGTAGCTTATTTTTTTCTCTATTTTACTAAATTTTTTCAAATTTTTTTTGAGCAAATTTTGAAAAAGTCTTATTTTGAAAAAAACCCAAAATTCAGTTTTTAATTTTTTTCTACTAAACGATGCATCCTAGAATAATGGCTTATTTACTAGATTATAGTACTCATTATTCCGCATTTTTCCATATCATGCTTATTTTCCTACACCTCATAGTTTTTGAGAAATAAAATAAAAACCAAAAAATCAAAAAAAAATTCTAGCGCCCACACGGCACATGCTAGCAAAATAAAACTAAAACCAAATAATAGAACTTTTTATGCCCTATCGAAAAGTATTCTAAGTATTTCTTCGAATTTTACTCGAGAAGGTAGTATATCGCAATTTATCGAAATTACATGTTAAACGCCTATACGAACTTGACGAACGAACACCCGGTATATATATATATATATATATATATATATATATATATATATATTTGTACTTGTTTTTATATTTAGGAAAACCAGCTCCATTAGCAGAGAGAAATCATCCAGACTGGATTCCTACCCAAAATATGGGGTATAAGTCTGTTTTAATCAAAAAAAATATTAATGATATAAGAAGATTGAAACGATTAGAAAATAGATGTGGGAACAAAATTGATGAATTGGAAGGATCCTCAATGGTATTGACGGTATTATAATATATATGGCAATTTTTTTTTCTTTCAACTACAAACTAACAATTAATTCAACCTACTTTTAATTATAACATTAAGTTTGTATAATTTTATTTCAGTAATTCTAGTTTTTGTTTTATCCACTTTGTCCGTGGAATTAAGTTTTTAGGAATTAATTGGGCAATTGTATATTTATTTAATTATTTTAGTAATAAGTTTTAATAATATATAGCATATATCGACAGAAGAAGTTAAATTAGAACCTATACTTGAAGAACCGGAAACAAGTGTACATGTACAAACAGATTTAAGTTTGAAAGATATAAAAAATCAAGAAAATGAATTACAATATCTGAATGAAAAAAAATATGATCTCTCAAAACAATTAATTAAGATACTGGATTAAATTATCCATTATTTAATAAAATTGTTTTAGAAACAATAGAACCATTTTTGCCAAAACATGCTCTTAACGCACTAAATCCTTTCAAGCAATTATTATTAACGTTAATGAAATTAAGATTAAATTTATCATTTAAAGATTTAGGATATCGATTTGCAATAAGTGTAACATCAGCATCTGTGTATTTTGAAAAAACTATAGAAATCTTATATATAAAAATGAAAAGTTTAATTATTTGGCCGGATCATGAAATAAGAAATAAAAATATTCCGCATTGTTTTAAAGAAATTTTCCATGAAAAAACTACAGTCATTATTGATTGTTTTGGAATTTTTATACAGAAACCGTCAAATTATCTAACACGACAACAGTGTTGGTCAAATTACAAACACCATCATACTGTAAAATTTTTAATAGGTATAACTCCACAAGGCACAATATTTTATATAAGTAATGCTTGGGGAGGACGTATATCTGATAAACAAATTGTTCAGAATTCCACATGATATAGTTTTGGACGATAGAGGATTTCTAATCAAGGACATGATAGGTACCTATATTACAAGCCAAATTAGTTATACCGGCATTTACCAAAGGAAAAAGTCAGTTGCATCCGTTAGAAGTAGAAGAGACAAGACATATGATATGGCCCATGTTAGAATTCATCTTGAAAGAATTATTGGAGTAATAAGAAATCAGTTTCAAATATTTCAATCGATTGTTCCTGCGACTATGTTAAGTAATATTATTGACAACAAATCTATTTTAGATAAAATAATAACAGTTTGCTGCGCAATAGTTAATTTAAGTCCGCCGATAATTCCTTTAGAATTTATATAATTAGTTTTTTCTATTATATTATTATTGCTATACATACATATTATTTGAAAGTATTATTATTTTATTTTATAAAGGAGTAAGATAATGCAGTTTTGGTGTCTACGTTGATGTATGGTAGTGAATGTTGGGTTTGGTTGCAAAAGCATAAACGGAAAATGACTGCTGTGGAAATGAGATTTTTACGTGGGGTATGTGGTGTAACTAGGAGAGACCGGGTACGAAATAGACTAGTGTATGATGAGTGTAAAATTAAAAAAAATATTGTAGCAAAAGTTGGTGTTAGTCAGTTAAGATGGTTCGGCCATGTTAAGCGAATGTCTAATGAACGTTTGGTTAAAAAGATATATTTGAATGATTTTGATGGTATTCGTTTGCGTGGACGTCCGATGAGTAGCTGGAGTGGTATGATTGAGAGTGTTTTGCGTGAGCGAAAGTTTCCAAGTAGTAGGAATAAAAGAGCATGTATGAGTGGAATTATGAATGTGGATAAAGCGAAAGTTGTTTGTTTGGATAGGAATGTTTGGAGGCGACTGATTTCGGAATGATGAAAAGAGTTTGTGCCACACCCTTTTGGGTACATGGCGTGATTGTGTATGTATGTACGTATGTATGTAAGATATTTATTATTTAAAATTATTATTATTTTTTTTATTTTGTTATGCTTTATGTCTATGTCACTTTAATTTTAATATTTGTTAATTTTATATTGTTTACAATTAAAATAAAATATACTGATTTTTGTTATTTCTATATTCATATATAAACATATATTTTTTTTTTATATACAATTTATATAGGTATATAACTAATTTTATAAATACAAAAATATGAAATATTTACAAACAAAAACAAGGAAATAAAACTACTTCTTACAATTATTACCAATCCACGTTTCATTTGGAATATCTTCCAATCCGATACAATCCATATGATACCATTGAATATCGCATATATCATTATCACATTGTATCATTGGACGTTCATCTTCAAATCCTTGTCATAAACACCATGTAACAATATTCGCAGTTCCCTCTTTCTTTGTGAAAAAACGAGCAACAAGTTCCGGCGTAATAACATTTTTATAAAAATGAATTGCTTTTTCTGTGTTTTCTTTTAAAAATTCTTCATCTAAATTAATTCGTTGAACAAATATTTGTTGTGGAGACCATACAACAAAATCACAATAACATGTTTCAGTTACAAACATTTCTAATTGAATTTGATAAAAATATGAATGATTTTTATCAAGAATTAATTGATTTTTATCTAAATTCAAACATCAAATTCAAAATCTTCTAATGTTACGTTGTTCTTTAATCGATATGGGCATTTTATTTCTGAAATGCCAGATCCGCAACAGTCTCACGATATCATACGATCCGGTGAAGCACCAAAGTTCACATATTTTTGATTTATAACAAAACCAATTTTCTTCATTTTTGAAGTTTATATGTGCAATTTGAGTTTGAAAATATGTCTCCGCTGCTACGTTTTCATGTTTTATGCCCCACACGAAGTTGCTGCTGACGAAAACGCCATTTTTGTTGGATAGCAAATATTTTTGACTAGTTGGCGTTTCTATATTTGTCTTGCAACAAGATTTCAATCTTGAAGCAGTTATTCTGCCCGCTCTTTGATTAAACCATTCCCTTGAAGAAGTTTGTTCTCTGCTCTTTTCTTCAAAATCGGCAGCAGACAAATAAAATTTTAATTCATTATAGTGAATTAATAATTCCGAATAAAGCAAATTCTCATATTTTACGTTGTAAATATTAAAAATATTCGGAAGTAAAATATCATCCTTCTCCATGTTTGAAGCAAATGGTTCTGTTATTCGCATCAGTGCAGACGAACATCCAGCTTCTTCAATTTTTGATAATAAATTACAATCTGTTTCGGATGATGTTTTAATCGAACGTTTGCCCCAGTCCATTTCCGATGTTGATGCAGGGACTGGCCAAGAAGATTTAATGTCAGTGAATGAAATCCCTTCCTTCATTTTGTTTGCATATTCTGCAGCAAATAATACTGCTGCCACATGACTACAAGCTGCGCAGTTTCCTACCATACAAGTACAATGTATCCAAACGTTTACGGGTTTTTCATTTGCCTTTTGGGCAGAGCTGTACATGTACTTAAGTACATGTACTTTAAACTGTACTTAAATACATATTTATTGTACTTGTACTTGTATTTAAGTACAATTTTTCATTGTGTAATTGTACTTGTATTTAAGTCCAATATTTTTGGAATTGTACTTGTGTGTTCACAAGTACATGGACAAGTACTTTTGCTTTTCAGGTTTCAACCTGCAAAATTACGCAGAAAATATATATCTAGTTTGTCTCGTATTCTCGAACTAAGCAATTCGCTGTATTTTTTAGTTATAAAATCATTTCATTGGTACAGTAAGTTAGTTAAATATATGATTTATTATTAAAATGTTGTATCAATAAGCCGAACAATATGGACTTTTCTGGAAACTGTGTAGTACAAACAGCGGCTGTATTCAATGCTATTAGTTGTTTTTCTTAGTCGTTATTTTTTTCTTAAATAAAACGTTTTACACCCAGAAACGGCACGCTCTCTCGGACGAAAATTTTGAAAAACTTGTATTATTAAAAGCTAATAAAATATAGGAGTAATAATTATACTAAATATAAGTAAAAAAAAAATAAACTAAATGTTTTTTCTTCAATTTTCCTATTTTTATATGTACTTGTACTTATACCTGAAATTGCAAGTACTTGTTCTTAAATACTTTTAAAATGAAAGTAATTGTACTTAAGTACATTTTTCAACAAAGTACTTGTACTTGTATTTAAATCCTTTTTCTTGTACTTGTGCACAGCTCTGCTTTTGGGAATGTTTAACCTAAACATAAAATAATAAAATGTTATATAAGAATGAAAACAAATATGTATACGTAAATTTATAATATATTTAGTACGTACTTTGCCAACCATCACACAAAAATTATCTATTTGGGTACAACCAACTTGTACGAATCCTGCCTGAAAATATTTGTAGGCTGTCAAGGACTTGTAAGCTTTCATTTGTACTCTATTGTATGTACTATGTGTTAGCACTAATTATGTCACTATGTCCATACTTGTCACGGGAGGAACAGCCTCAATTCCAAAATCAAAGTTACTGCTATCAATAGTGAAGGGATCAGTAAAATTAATTATTTTTCATTTTCTCTGATATCTGTCAAAACCACATAATATATTTAATTTTTAATTGTTAACAAAACTAAAGTTTTCAATAATACCTACCTTTCAGCAACATCTGGAAACTGTTTCTTCAAATCATTGTAATCGTTTTCCATTATGTGTTTTTTATAAAAAAAATTAAATGATATGTGAAAATTTAAATGTATAAAATACAAATTAAACTTACAATTAAATTAAACTGTACAATATACACGAAATCAAGTAAAATACAATAATATACAATGTTTTCATCAGGCAACCATATTGAATTATGGTGTGACGTCATTCTGGACTGCCTAATTATATACAAGATGTTCGTTCGCCAGGTTGATATAGGGCAATAACATGGGATACCAATAATAAGCAGAATTCTTCTTTCTGAAGAAAAATTCGGATAAATACTTAGAATACTTTTTGATAGGGAATAAAAAGTTATATAATTTGGTTTTTGTTTTAATTTGCTAGCATGTGTCGTTTGGGCGCTAGAATTTTTTTAAAATGTTTTTTAGAATTTTCAATAATTTTTCCTGCTAAATCAGTATGAGTTAGAGAAAAAAGTTACTTAGCTATTATATAGCCAATTTTTTTCTCTATTTTATTGAATTTTTTCAGATTTTTTTGAGCAAATTTTTAAAAAAGTTATTTTTCAAATTTAAAAATATAACTTTTTCCAAAATTTGTTCAAAAAAATCCAGTAAAATAGAGAAAAAAATTGGCTACATAATAGCTAAGTAACTTTTTTCTCTAATTCATACTGATTTAGCAGGAAAAATTATTGAAAATTCTAAAAAACATTTAAAAAAAATTCTAGCGCCCAAACGGCACATGCTAGCAAATTAAAACAAAAACCAAATTATAGAACTTTTTATTCCCTATCGAAAAGTATTCTAAGTATTTCTCCAAATTTTACTTCAGAAAGAAGTATTCTGAATATTATCAATATTCCATGTTATTGCCCTATATCAACCTGGCAAACGAACACGCTGTATATATAAATTACCTAGATGTTCGCCGAGACGTATCGTATGCGGCCAATGATGCAGCGTTTTCGCAAAGAATGGATTCGTGACGCCGAGAATGACGGGTGGAGGTCCTCGGGCTTTCGAGGTGAATTCTTTAAATTCGCTATCGTGAATCGTGAAATACGGACGAAAATCGGCGCAGTATTTCAGCGGGGAAATCATTCTAGAGGGGGGCGAAGGAGGAGAAAAACAAAAATAGTAATTTAATATGTAATTTTACGAGTAATTTATGTAATTTTACATGTAGTTTATGTAATTTTACAAGTAATTTATCTAATTTTTACATGTAGTTTATGTAATTTTACATGTAGTTTATGTAATTTTACATGTAATTTACGTAATTTTACATGTAATTTATGAAAAATTAAACAAAAAATGAAATAAATTAAACTGAACTAACCTAACCTATATATTAAATATATTTTGATAACTTAATCGTATAGTTAACCATGTAATTAAATTACCAAAATTTGTATTTTTAACAGAAATTTTAATTCATTTTTTTTACGTATTTAATCCAATCAGAAATTTTAATAAACTTTTTTTACACATGTAAATTATATGTAAAATTAAATAAATTACATGTAAAATTAAATAAATTACATGTAAAATTACATAAATAACATCCAATAAAATGTGTTTTAATAATCTAATCACATGATTAACTTAACAAGATTTATAACAACTTAATCGTATAGTTAACCATGTGATTAAGTTAAAAAAAATAATTTCTAAATAGAAATAACAATCCTAACCTAACCTAACTTAATAATTTCAAACCGTGAGAATTTCCTTACCTGGTTAAACATATAACCATTTCCGAACAAGTGGTCGGCGACGTTGCCATTATAACCAGCGGTTCAGCGGTTAAAACCAGCTCCCATATTAGATGCATATGCGATAACACTGGCACCAGCACATCAAACATACTCAGCTCAGCCACCGACGACAAAATGGTCACCGGTCCTACTACTCCCGGAGAATTATTCTGCTCCGATGATCCAACATCAATTTCCATCTGTGTACTACTACAACTGCTCATACACGCAGCCGGTATATACACTTGGTATAAATTACCCAGCACTGGTAAATTTACAGTCGCACCCGGCAATGGCGGCGGCCAGCTGTTTATATCAGCAGCTGCCTGCTCTAAACTTGCCGGATTTTCAAAATACTCGGGTGCAATTGCTGTGCTAATCCGGTTGAACAGGAGCGAAAACGGTAACCGAGTGAGTATAACCAGTGATTTTTGGAAGTAACCACGCGGGAGGGTAGCATCACGCACCTGACGGAAAAATGTCATTTATGTAATTTTACATGTAATTTATGTAATTTATGTAATTTTACATGTAATTTAAGTAATTTTACATGTAATATACGTAATTTTACATGTAATTTGTTTAATTTTACATGTAATTTATGTAATTTTACATGTAATTTACTTAATTTTACATGTAATTTATGTAATTTTACATATAATTTACGTAATTTTTCAAGTAATTTATGTAATTTTACATTTAGTTTACGTAATTTTTACATGTAATTTACGTAATTTTACATGTAATTTATGTAATTTTACAAGTAATTTATGTAATTTTACATTTAATTTACGTAATTTTACATGTAATTTATGAAATTTTACTTATAATTTACGTTATTTTTCAAGTAATTTATGAAATTTTACAAATAATTTATGTAATTTTACATGTAATTTACGTAAATTTACATGTAATGTACATGTAATTTCAAATATAAATATTAGGTAGGGGTATTTGTTTCTGTACCTGACGGAAATACACCTGTCCCCACAGGTACCCGGGTGCAATTTGGAGGTAGTGTGGGCATTTCTCGTTGTAGCGCTGGTGTGCGGTGCGCGGTGTGAGGTTCAAGGTGCCTGGGCTTTGTTGCAGGCGAATGGTGAAGGTTGTATCGCCCATGCAGCCTGAGTTTGAGTCAGGGAACGCTAAGTAGCAGACGTTTGAGATTTCTTGTTTCGTTAGGGTTATATGCGGGGGGTAGATGCTCTGGAAAATTACAAAAATTACATGTCAAATTACATACATTACTCGTATATTAGGGTTTTTTTAACAAAGTTATTGTGTTTTTTTACAAGATTATAACTGTTTTTAACGAAATTATGACTGTTTTTCCATAAGATTTCTATATTGTTTACAAGACTATAAGTTTTTTCAAAAGATTATGACTGTTTTTCACAAGGTTATGACTATTTTTCACAAGGTTATGACTGTTTTTTACAAGGTTATGACTGTTTTACACAAGATTATGTCAGTTTTTCACAAGAACATGTCTGTTTTTCACAAGGTTATGACTGTTTTTTACAAGATTATAAAGTTTTTCACAAGATTATGTCTGTTTTTCACAGGAATATGTCTGTTTTTCACAAGGTTATGACTGTTTTTCACAAGGTTATGACTGTTTTTTTACAAGATTATGAAGTTTTTCACAAGATTATGTCTGTTTTTCACAAGATTATGTCTGTTTTTCACAAGATTATGACTGTTTTTACAAGATTATGAAGTTTTTCACAAGATTACTAGAAAACAATCAAAACCTTGTGAAAAACAGGCATAATCTTGTAAAAAAACAGACATAACCTTGTGAAAAACAGTCATAATCTTGTAAAAAACAGTCAAAACCTTCCAAAAATCATAGTAATCTTGTAAAGAACAGTCATAATCTTGTAAAAAACAATCATAACCTTGTGAAAAACAGTCATAATCTTGTAAAAAAACAGTCATAACCTTGTGAAGAACAGTCATAATATCTTGAAAATCAGTCATAATCTTGATAAAAATCTCATAATCTTGTAAAAAACATAGAAATCTTCTAGAAAAACAGTCATAACTTTGTCTAAAAACATTAAAATAATTTGGAAAAAAACCTAACCTAACTACGAAAAATAATTAAATACTTACTTGATTATAAATATCATAGGTAATTAATTAGCTAATTACTAATTAATAATTAATGAATCCATAAATCCTACCTCAATCGCCTGCCCCAGCTCCAAATCAAATGTGACAATACAAATTCAATGGATCCAATTCGCGAAATTCTCCCAACAATTTTCATTCCGCGCTGCTGATTTCCGATTTTCACTCGACATTTTCCTCTCATCTCAAATGGAAATCAAAAGGAAAATTATTTGGAAATCATAATATAATAATATAAACACTGATTTTCCTTGCTGTCATACGGGGAAGACACATCTGTTAGGATTCTAACCTAGTTTAGCTAAATTCTGTTCGCAAAACAGTCATAACTTTGTTAAAAACAATCATAACCTTGTGAAAAACAGTCGTAACCTTGTGAAAAACAGACATAATCTTGTGAAAAACAGACATAATCTTGTGAAAAACAGTAATAACATTGTGAAAACAGTCATAATCTTGTAAAAAGTATAGAAATCTTATGGAAAAGCAGTCATAACTTTGTAAAAACAGTCATAACCTTGTGAAAAAGTCATAATCTTGTTAAAAACAGTCATAACCTTGTGAAAATCAGTCATAATCTTGTGAAAAATCTTATAATCTTGTAAAAAGTATAGAAATCTTATGGAAAAGCAGTCATAACTTTGCCCATTTGGGAAAAAACCTAACCTAACTTAAAAATAGCACAACTTACTTGATTATAAATATTATAGGTAGTTAATTAGCTAATTAATAATTAATTAATAATATAAATCCTACCTCAATCGCCTGCCCCAGCTCCAAATCAAATGTGACAATACAAATACAATGAATCCAATTCGCGAAATTCTCCCAACAATTTTCATTTCCCGCTGCTATTTTCTGATTTTCACTCGACATTTTCCTCTCATCTCAAATGAAAATTAAAGGAAGATTAATTGGAAAATCATAATATAATAATATAAACACTGATTTTCCTTGCTGTCATACGGAGAAGACACATCTGTTGGGATTCTAACCTAGTTTACTACTTTAGATTGAATATTCCTAGACTAAGTACGAATTGATAGATAGGGCAATTGTCTTGTCTTTATATATATATATATATATATATATATATATATATATATTTTCATAGATAAGGAATTTTTCCACTTGTTTTTAATATTAATTAACCCTTAATTAATAATTAATTTAATCACTAATTATGTTTCTTATATTTGTGATGTTTAGATCAAAATAAATTTGATGATTGACAGTAGAAAGTTTGGTTAAGGTTGAATATTCCAAGATTCGTAGACTAAATACAGATTGAGAGATAGGGCAATTACCTTTTAAATATTTTTCACTTGTTTTTAATATTAGTTAATCCTTAATTAATAATTAATTTAATCACTAATTAACTTTCTTATATTTGTGATTTTACTTTTGACAGAGAAATAAGTTTGCTTTAGATTGAATATTCCTAGACTAATTAAGGATTGAGAGATAGGGCAATTGTCTTTTTATATATATATATATATATATATATATATATATATATATATATATATCTATTCATAGAATTTTTTCGCTTGTTTTTAATATTAATTAACCCATAATTAATAATTAATTTAATCACTAATTATGTTTCTTATATTTGTGATGTTTAGATTAAAATAAATTTGATGTTTGACAGTAGAAAGTTTGGTTAATGTTGAATATTCCAAGATTCGTAGACTAAATACAGATTGAGAGTTAGGGCAATTGCTTTTTAAGTATTTTTCACTTGTTTTTAATATTAATTATCCTTTGATTTTTAATTAATTTAATCATTAATTATTATTTACGAGTGTTTAAAATAAAACAAGAATTTTATGTTGATTAAAAAAACAAACTTTGGTTATAGGTTTTAATTCGTACAGACATACAAAATCACGCCATGTACCCGAAAGGGTGTGGCACAAACTTCATTCCGAAATCAGTCGCCTCCAAACATTCCTATATCCAGCACAAGCAACTTTCGCTTCATCCACATTCATAATTCCTCTCATACATGCTCTTTTGTTCTTACTACTTGGAAACTTTCGCTCACGCAAGCCACTCTCTCAATCATACCACTCCAACTACTCATCGGACATCCACTGGCAAACGTATACCATCAAAATCATTCAAATAAATCTTTTCAACAGCAAACGTTCATTAGACATTTGCTCAACATGTCCGAACCATCTTAACTGACTAACACCAACTTTTGCTATATTTTTTCGCAATTTCACACTCATCATACACTAATCGTATTTCGTACCCGATCTCTCCTATTTACACCCCACGTAAAAATCTCATTTCACACAGTAGTCATTTTCCGCTTTTATGCTTTTGCAACCAAACCCAACATTCACTACCATACATCAACGTAGGCACACAAAAACTGCATTGTATATACTCAAACGTGCTTCTTTGTAAACATTTACATTCCTGGACTAGGTATTTAGGGGGGGGGGGGGAAATGTGTTATGCTCCCTAAATAAATCAATAAATTACAGGAAAAACAAATGAGAAAATGTTTTTTTTTTATTTTTATTTTAATTTAATTAATTATTATATTAATTAATTTTAATTTAATATACATTATACATATGAAGAGTACAGGGGAAAAACGATCTAAGTCACATTTTTATAAAAACGAGTAAAATTGAATTGAAAATTTGAGACCATGGGAAACTAAACTCACAAAACTGAATGAAAATTAAATTTGGGAAAAATATTCTATATTATTTACTTAATACATTAATGATTGGCTACTGCCGGTAAGCAGAATGTGATTGGCTACTGTGAACTTTAATCGGTTTTACGTAAAACGCATGGACTTAGATCGTTTTTCAATGCAACAGGGTTTCTTTAGGTGCAGATTTAAGGGACCTAGATCGCTTTTTCGTAAATTCCAAGTATATCACGTGAAAGAACACATGCAAAACTATAAGAATCAATATAAAACTAATTTTTGCTAAAAATGTGACTTAGATCGTTTTTCCCCTGTACTCTTTATATGTGTGTGTGTGTCATATATGAGTGATTAATTTTTAAATTTTTTCAATATTTTTATTTTTATGTAAAAACATATTTTCTATCATAATTTGGAACATATAATTCTTACTTTTATAATTAGCATACTTCATAAATTGTTACAATAATAATAATATGAATAATAATAATTATTAATGAATGAAATGTATAATAATTAGAAGTATATAATATATGATATTATTCGAAACTTATATAATTTTTATGTATAAACGAAACAAATTCTTGTATACAGGTTTTTATTTATCTGTCATTAGAGAAAATGAAAATTACCTAACTCTAATTATTAATATATTTTCCAATGTATTTTCATTTAAACTATTTAAAGGTTATTAAAAACAAAATATTATAAAATAATAACACCTTCAAAAAGGGAATAATAATATATAATCAAAATATGAGAATAACTTTCATATAATAATCAGCCATTGCCTTCAGCTATAAAGCTATTTATCAATGCCTGGCCAGATTTTTAACCGTAGACACGTGTTTCAGTCTTTCGGACTTCATCAGTACGGTGTGTGTCGCTACTAGTTGCGCAAAATACTTGCCATAAATAGGCAGCCGGAACGAACACCGGCATCAGTCGCCTCGTAGCGACTGATCCACACACCGTACTGATGAAGTCCGAAAGACTGAAACACGTGTCTACGGTTAAAAATCTGGCCAGGCATTGATAAATAGCTTTATAGCTGAAGGCAATGGCTGATTATTATATGAAAGTTATTCTCATATTTTGATTATATATTTTTTCATTCTTTCATAAAAGACTATACGAACATTTATTTGTTCAAAAGTCAAAAAACACTGCAGGGAATAATAAGTTTTATGTGTAATTTTAATTAAAATAATATTCTCGCAAAGCGAGAATGGAGCTAGTCGAATGTGGTTTGATTTTATAAGCTAGTTTTTCGACTAACCAAAATACAAGATTAGAAGTATATGGGTAAACCCTTATATAGACCACTTTGACATTATCACATAACTGATAAGATAGAGGGATAAAAATTTTTTTTATCGAAAGTTGGCAACATTGTATTTTGCTAATATATAATATTATAGGCGCTAAGGGTATCTTCTGTAAAAATTTCATTAAAATCGGATACATAATGCGGGCATAACAAATTTTTAGAAAATTTTTTTTTTTTTCGGAAAGTTGGCAACATCGTAGTTTAATAAAATTATAATTTATGTGGGCACTAGGAGAAACTTTTCTGAAAATTTGATTAAAATCGGATAAATAATGTAGCCACAATAAATTTTTAATATTTTAGTAATTTTTTTCTTAATATGTTGGCAACACTGTATTTTGTTAAAATTACTTAATTTATGCGGGCACCAGGAGAATCTTTAGTGAAAATTTGATTAAAATTGGTTAAATAACGTGGTCATAATAAATTTTTAAAAATTTTAGTAATTTTTTTCTCAGAAAGTTGGCAGCACTGTACTTTGTTGAAATTATCTAATTTATATGGTTACCAGAAAAATCTTTTGTGAAAATTTGAACAAAATCGGTTAAACAACATGGCCGTAATAAATTTTTAAAATTTTAGTAATTTTTTTCTCGGAAAATTGGCAACACTGCGGTCTGAAAATTGAACTTAATTTTTTATTTGGTATGAACTATCTAATTGCCAAGTTTCAGCTTTCTACGAGCTTTCCTTCATACTTATAATTAACACTCGTTTTAAATTTTTTAGTAATTTTTGTCTCGGAAAGTTGGCAACACTGCGGTCTCAAAATTGAACTTAATTTTTTATTTGGTATGAACTATCTAATTGCCAAGTTTCAGCTTTCTACGAGCTTTTCTTCATACTTATAATTAACACTCGTATTAAAAATTTTAGTAATTTTTGTCTCGGAAAGTTGGCAACACTGGGGTCTGAAAATTGAACTTAATTTTTTATTTGGTATGAACTATCTAATTGCCAAGTTTCAGCTTTCTACGAGCTTTCCTTCATACTTATAATTAACACTCGTATTAAAAATTTTAGTAATTTTTTTCTCGGAAAGTTGGCAACACTGCGGTCTGAAAATTGAACTTAATTTTTTATTTGGTATGAACTATCTAATTGCCAAGTTTCAGCTTTCTACGAGCTCTCCTTTATACTTATAATTAACACTCATATTTATCGTATTTTTTGGACACGGCCGGCCAGCCAGCCAGCCAGCCAGCCAGCCGTATTGACGATTTTATAAGCTAGTCTTTTCGACTAGCTAATATATAAACATATATTTATAATTTAATTGATATGTATGAATTAAAGTATATTATCTATTGGAAGTATTTCAAAAAGTATTTTTTTCTAAATATTTAACAGTTACTTGTAGCAATGTTTGTAAACAGATATTAATAGAAAAACAAACAAAGACATATTCACATATTTTTACGGTCCCACGCATTTAAAAGGAATTTGTTATTAGCTAGTCGAAAAGACTAGCTTATAAAATCGTCAATACGGCTGGCTGGCTGGCTGGCTGGCTTGCTGGCTGGCTAGCTGGCTTGCTGGCTGGCCGGCCGTGTCCAAAAAATACGATAAATACCAGTGTTAATTATAAGTATGAAGGAAAGCTCGTAGAAAGCTGAAACTTGGCAATTAGATAGTTCATACCAAATAAAAAATTAAGTTCAATTTTCAGACCGCAGTGTTGCCAACTTTCCGAGAAAAAAATTACTAAAATTTTTAATACGAGTGTTAATTATAAGTATAAAGGAGAGCTCGTAGAAAGCTGAAACTTGGCAATTAGATAGTTCATACCAAATAAAAAATTAAGTTCAATTTTCAGACCGCAGTGTTGCCAACTTTCCGAGAAAAAAATTACTAAAATTTTTAATACGAGTGTTAATTATAAGTATAAAGGAGAGCTCGTAGAAAGCTGAAACTTGGCAATTAGATAGTTCATACCAAATAAAAAATTAAGTTCAATTTTCAGACCGCAGTGTTGCCAACTTTCCGAGAAAAAAATTACTAAAATTTTTAATACGAGTGTTAATTATAAGTATAAAGGAGAGCTCGTAGAAAGCTGAAACTTGGCAATTAGATAGTTCATACCAAATAAAAAATTAAGTTCAATTTTCAGACCGCAGTGTTGCCAACTTTCCGAGAAAAAAATTACTAAAATTTTTAATACGAGTGTTAATTATAAGTATAAAGGAGAGCTCGTAGAAAGCTGAAACTTGGCAATTAGATAGTTCATACCAAATAAAAAATTAAGTTCAATTTTCAGACCGCAGTGTTGCCAACTTTCCGAGAAAAAAATTACTAAAATTTTTAATACGAGTGTTAATTATAAGTATAAAGGAGAGCTCGTAGAAAGCTGAAACTTGGCAATTAGATAGTTCATACCAAATAAAAAATTAAGTTCAATTTTCAGACCGCAGTGTTGCCAATTTTCCGAGAAAAAAATTACTAAATTTTTTAATACGAGTGTTAATTATAAGTATAAAGGAGAGCTCGTAGAAAGCTGAAACTTGGCAATTAGATAGTTCATACCAAATAAAAAATTAAGTTCAATTTTCAGACCGCAGTGTTGCCAACTTTCCGAGAAAAAATTACTAAAATTTTTAATACGAGTGTTAATTATAAGTATAAAGGAAAGCTCGTATAAAGCTGAAACTTGGCAATTAGATAGTTCATACCAAATAAAAAATTAAGTTCAATTTTCAGACCGCAGTGTTGCCAACTTTCCGAGAAAAAAATTACTAAAATTTTTAAAAATTTATTACGACCATGTTGTTTAACCGATTTTGTTCAAATTTTCACAAAAGATTCTTCTGGTATCCATATAAATTAGATAATTTCAACAAAGTACAGTGCTGCCAACTTTCTGAGAAAAAAATTACTAAAATTTTTAAAAATTTATTACGGCCATGTTGTTTAACCGATTTTGTTCAAATTTTCACAAAAGATTTTTCTGGTATCCATATAAATTAGATAATTTCAACAAAGTACAGTGCTGCCAACTTTCTGAGAAAAAAATTACTAAAATTTTTAAAAATTTATTACGGCCATGTTGTTTAACCGAATTTGTTCAAATTTTCACAAAAGATTCTTCTAGTATCCATATAAATTATATAATTTAAACAAAGTACAGTGCTGCCAACTTTCTGAGAAAAAAATTACTAAAATTTTTAAAAATTTATTATGACCACGTTATTTAACCAATTTTAATCAAATTTTCACTAAAGATTCTTCTGGTATCCATATAAATTAGATAATTTCAACAAAGTACAGTGCTGCCAACTTTCTGAGAAAAAAATTACTAAAATTTTTAAAAATTTATTATGACCACGTTATTTAACCAATTTTAATCAAATTTTCACTAAAGATTCTTCTGGTGCCCGCATAAATTATGCAATTTTAACAAAATACAGTGTTGCCAACATATTAAGAAAAAAATTACTAAAATATTAAAAATTTATTGTGGCTACATTATTTAACCGATTTTAATCAAATTTTCAGAAAAGTTTCTTCTAGTGCCCACATAAATTATAATTTTATTAAACTACGATGTTGCCAACTTTCCGGAAAAAAAAAATAATTTTCTAAAAATTTGTTATGCCCGCATTATTTATCCGATTTTAATGAAATTTTTACAGAAGATACCCTTAGCGCCTATAATATTATATATTAGCAAAATACAATGTTGCCAACTTTCGATAAAAAAATTTTTTATCCCTCTATCTTATCATTTATGTGATAATGTCAAACTGGTATATATATGGGTTTACCCATATACTTCTAATCTTGTATTTTGGCTAATCGAAAAACTAGCTTATAAAATCAAACCACATTCGACTAGCTCCATTCTCGCTTTGCGAGAATATTATTTTAAAAATACGAAAGATTTTTTTTTAAAATTGACACTACACAGTGCACACCAATTTTTACTACTTTGACTGCAAGGAAAAGTAGTATAGCGTTTGGTATGATGTCTGTAACATTTTCAAAACAAAAAAATTGTAAAGAAATCCTTCATATAGCCTGTAGATGACGAATCTGAACTTAGTTTATGTGGGTGTATGGATGTGCGTCGTCAGCTCGCTCGGTCGTAAGTCAAAATTTTGTGGCCGCAACTCCTCCTAGACGGTTCAACCGATTTTAATGAAATTTTCAGAATAAATTTCTGTAGTGCCCAAGATCGTCATGTGATTTTGTTTTTTT
Source organism: Clivina fossor (assembly GCA_963966155.1). NCBI lineage: Eukaryota > Metazoa > Arthropoda > Insecta > Coleoptera > Carabidae > Clivina > Clivina fossor. The sequence continues at coordinate 9,521,167 of OZ014554.1, forward strand.
CCAGTGATGCCAACTTTCCAAGAAAAAATTACTAAAGTTTTCAAAAATTCATATTGGCTATACGTTATTTATCCGATTTTGATCAAATTTTCAAAAAATATTTCCTTAATGCTCCCATTAATTACATAATTTTATTAATATTCAATGTTGCCAACTTTCCGAGAAAAAAATTACTAAACTTTTAAAAATTTTATTATGGCCATGTTATTCAACCGATTTTACTCAAATTTTCACAAAAGATTCTCCTAATATTCATATAATTTATGTAATTTTAACAAAATACAGTGTTGCCAACTTTCCGAGAAAAAAATTAGTAAAATTTAAAAAAAATTATTTTGACCATTTTATTTAACCGATTTTAATCAAATTTGCATAAAAGATTTTCCTAGTACCTAAATAAATTATGCAATTTTAACAAAATACAGTGTTGCCAACTTATCGAGAAAAAAATCATAATTTTTTTTAAAAATTCATTGTGGCTACATTATTTATTCGATTTTGATCAAATTTTCAGAAAAGTATCTCCTAGTGCCCACATAAATTATAATATTATTAAAATACAGTGTTGCCAACTTTCCGAGAAATGTCAAAGTAGTCTATATATGGGGTTACCCATATACTTCTAATCTTGTTTTTTAAACAAATTAGTTAAATTTCTGTTGACTTCGAAATATTTTATTGAATCATTAGAAGAATATAATTAAATCATTCTATCTATTTGAAGAAAAACAACCAACTATTGACACTTAGTTATATTTATTTGTAGCTGAAGATAACACATGCCCTCGGCCGAAATGTCAAATAAAATAATATTTGAAAAATTAACAAACTAAAAAGTAAAAAACAATTTTTTTATTTATTTATTTTTCTGTAATATATATATATATATATATATATATATATATATATACATGAAAATGTATGCTTTTCATTAACTTTTGCAATTTACATTACATAAAAAACAAAAATGTTTAACTAACAATAAAGGAACATTACTTACCTGGTCGATACCACAAAACCTTAACTACTATACTATAGATAGTGTAGATCTATCAAAAATTTCTTTAAATTTTTTAGTAAAGGCTTAACCTATTTCCCCTCTATACCTAATCCATGATGAATATGCTCTGTGTCAAAGAAATGAAAGTATTCAATATATATATATATATATATATATATATATATATATATATATATATATATATATATACAGGGTGTTTCATTGGTAAACGGAAATACTTAAACGGTGAATAGAGGTCACCGAGGCGGTTCTAGAAATACCCCATTTATTGGACCTGACGATCTTTGTAATCGAGATACAGGGTGTTTTATCGATTTTGCTTGTTTCTTCCTGAGGTCATAACTCTCGAACCACCCCGTATATTTTTTTGATATTTGGTACACATGTTTTTCATTCAGAGCCCAAATGAGCCACTTACTATTTACAAGAAAAATCCAGGTCCGGATTAACAAAAAAATAGATAGCAATTGTGACCTTGAAACAACACCCTGTATATTGAAATTTTCAAAATCCGTTTGCATATTTGGAAAGAGCACAAAAAACTAAATTAAAATGTGCACTTTAAAATTTTCCGCAGAAAATTTAACTATTCGCATTTTGAACTTAAAGTAAAATTTTTAAGAACTTAGAGCCAAAAAAATAGTTATTATTAACTTTTAATAATAAATTATAAAACTTTTGAATCCATACTCATTTTAAAATTATTGAATAATTATTAAATACATTGGTTTCTAATTTTATAGTTAAAAAAAAAAAAAATAAAAAAATAAAAAATAGTAACAAAAAATAAAAAAATATAAAATAGTAAAAAAAAATAAAAAAAAAAAAATTAAAAAAAAAATAAAAATAAAAACCAATGTATTTAATAGTTATTCAATAATTTTAAAATGAGTATGGATTCAAACGTTTTATAATTTATTATTAAAAGTTAATAATAACTATTTTTTTGGCTTTAAGTTCTTAAAAATTTTACTTTAAGTTTAAAATGTGAATAGTTAAATTTTCTGCGGAAAAATTTAAATTGCACATTTTAATTTAGTTTTTTGTGCTCTTTCCAAATATGCAAACGGATTTTAAAAATTTCAATATACAGGGTGTTGTTTCAAGGTCACAATTGCTATCTATTTTTTTGTTAATCCGGACCTGGATTTTTTTTGTAAATAGTAAGTGGCTCATTTGGGCTCTGAATGAAAAACATGTGTACCAAATATCAAAAAAATATACGGGGTGGTTCGATAGTTATGACCTCAGGAAGAAATAAGCAAAATCGATAAAACACCCTGTATCTCGATTACAAAGACCGTCAGGTCCAATAAATGGGGTATTTCTAGAACCGCCTCGGTGACCTCTATTCACCGTTTAAGTATTTCCGTTTACCAGTGAATCACCCTGTATATATATATATATATATATATATATATATATATATATAAATGTCTAAGAAACTTTATATACAACTAGCTGGCCCGGCAAACGTTGTCTTGCTTTTATTTTAATGTGTATATTAAATTTTTTATGAATATTTTTTGTATTACAAAAAAAAATCAATTACATTTCTCATATTATAATTATTTTCAATTTATTTGGAATCAATTTCTTTCACACTTTTCTATATTTTTCCTGGGCCCCCCAGGAGGGGGATACGCCTCCCCCAGGGCCCTAGAATCCTTTGCGGGAGTGTACTCAACAACTTCCCAAAGTTACAAATTTATTTATTTATTTTTATTTTATTGAGTTTGGCTAAACGGAACCCCATTGATCAGATATCGACCGGGGTTAAAAAATATACAATGCTATTAAAAAGCAGGGGTTGGTGGTAGGAGGGTAGAAATTTAGGAAATGGCACACCATAAAAAAATAACCAAGAAAAATTTGTCCAAAAAATGAAAAAATTTTTTTAGGGTGAGTCACACTTAACACTTAGAGATATAAAAATTAGTTATAAACCTATTCTCATACCTACTGAATATACATATAAAATTTCATCAAAATCGGTCAAGCCGTTTCGGAGGAGTATAAACACTAAAACTGTGACACAAGAATTTTATATATTTAGATATGTTTTTTTGTATAACAATATACTGTGTGTCTAAAGAATTTTATATACAATATGTGTTAATTTATTTTACTCAAATTTTTGAATTAGATTCTCCTAATTTTAATACTAATTACGTAATACTAACTTAAAAAAAATATTAATATTTTATTTTAGCTACATTTTATCCGATTTTAAATAAATATTTATGGTTGAAAGAATGAAATAATTTAATTATTATACAATCTTGCCAATTTTTCGGAAAAAACTATTAACAATTTATTTAAAGCATACTGTTTGTACGATTTAAAACAAATTTTCAGGATAGTTTTTTTATATGCATAATAATTACAAAATTAAATTTTTGATCAGTGCTATCAACTTAAGGTGAAAAAGTATAAAAATTTTATTCATATTTCTTAGTATGTATGTGATAATGTCAAAGTGGTCTATATATGGGTTTACCCAGATATTTCTAATCTTGTTAGATAAGTAATTAAAAATTCCGTAATAATAATTTTCAAAAAATATATAAAAATTATAAACTGGACAATTAGAAGTAACTTGTCTTGTACTAGAAATATTACAGAAAATACGAGTGGCAAACTGTATTTCTGAGAGGTTTTATAAATTATTGTCTAATATTAACATATACAATGTTATTGTGTTTTATTTATTGCAAGGCTTTTTTTGGTAGAAAATTTAATATTAATCATGAATAGTTTTATGCAACATTGTCAATTATGTGCAAGTGATAAAAATGTACTATTTACTATATTTAATCTGGATTCAGATGGCAAACGTTTCATACATAAATTGGAAGAAATTGTAAGAAATGAATATTTTGTTTTGATTGTAATATACATTAGTATTTTTAAATCTTTTACACTTTTGGTAAATTGTAGAATTAAATTATCGAATGGTCCAATTAAATGATGCTTTGAAAATTTGTAAAATAATATTTAGATTCTTAAAAAATATTAAAACAATATTTAAATGAAGAAATTTGTCGATTATGTATTGGTCGTAATAAATATAACATTAATTTGAAATACAATGGATTCGGATAATATATTGTTATCGTACAAATTGAAAATTATTGCATCAGAAATTGTAAGTAAAATACTAGCTTTAACCAGATGTACGACTAAAAATATTTGCTAGAAACTGTTAATAAAATATATTTTTTTAATTGCCCCTTCCATAACTTTTGAGAACAGACCACATTTAACCTAACTTAATTTAGAGTATTTTAAATTTTTGTTTTATTCAAACTTTCTTTTACACTAAAGATTACATAAAACAAACTAAAATATTTTTTTGAAGCCAAATATATCAATTTTACAAAATAAAACTTAATATCGACGTACGATTATTGCGCCAAAGGTATAAGTTAAGTAAACGATTATTCAATAGACTTAAGAAAAATATGTACTACGAAACAATATTACAGAAATACAAAGTTATTAGTTTAACATTCAAACAAAATATGGTTTAATATTGTAGCAAATGTTAGAAATTTTTTTTAATTTGTTTCATTGTTTATTGACAAAATTTATCAGTTACACATAGATCAGTCAGAAATTAGTTTCTGTATTGTTTCTAAGAATAGATAACTACGTTAAAAACAGATGACATTAAAATCATTTTTCGCACAGTCATGTTGTTATACATACTTAGACCCATTGTTGACAGATTAGGTAAATTGCATTTACTAGACAATTCATAGTGCTGTTGATAAAGAAATACATATATATTAAACTGTAGACTAGACATACCTGAGTTTTTTTTTTTTTAATAATTATTTTGTTATATGTTTATCAAATACATATGTATAAATATTCATAATTATATATGTTTAATTTTTATTTAACAAAAATAATTTTTGTCCATATTTCTTAAATGACCATGATTTTGAATATTTTAAATAAAAGCCACTATTTAAACCAGACTAGTTTTTATCTGTCACTTCTGGCTATATTTTAAAAGCAATATGATTTTTTTGCAATTTTTATTATTATATGTGTTAGAGAAGGATTTTTCAATATTACACATAAAAACTAAAACTTCAATAAAGAATAATAAATTTATTATCATTTTTTACAATATTTTAATAAACTTATGACTACTATTTATATTCTCTAATATATTTTATCATCTATTGCCAAATACAATTTTATTTTGTCAAAATAATTTTTACATATAACATAAAAATATAAATAGTACAGATCTATTCCTAGGTGTGTGTATAAAAATGTTGTTTTAAGTTGCTATTGCCAGTAAAAGTTTTATTGCAAATTTCACATTTATAAGGTCTTTTTTGTAAATGTTTACGCATATGTACTTTTAAATTGCTATTTTGACTAAAGGTTTCGCTACAGACTTCACATTTATAAGGTTTCTCTCGCGTATGTGTACGTATATGTATTTTTAAACTGTTATTATGGCTAAATGTTTTTTTACAAATTTCACATTTATAAGGTTTCTCTCGCGTATGTGTACGTATATGTATTTTTAAACTGTTATTCTGCCTAAAAGTTTTTTTACAAATTTCACATTTATAAGGTTTCTCCTTTGTATGTATACGCATGTGTCCTTTTAAAGTGGTCTTCTGACTAAAACTTTTATTACAAATTTCACATTTATAAGGTTTCTCCTTTGTATGAGTACGCATATGTAATTTTAAATTGGTATTTTGACTAAAACATTTATTACAAATTTCACATTTATAAGGTTTCTCCTTTGTATGAGTACGTATATGTATTTTTAAATTGTTATTCTGCCTAAAAGTTTTTTTACAAATTTCACATTTATAAGGTTTTTCCTTTGTATGTGTGCGCATGTGATCTTTTAAAGTGTTCTTTTGACTAAAACTTTTGTTACAAATTTCATATTTATAAGGTTTCTCCTTTGTATGCGTACGCATATGTACTTCCAAATTGAATTTCCTTAACAAAACTTTTTCACATATTTTACATTGGTACCGTTTCTTTTCTGTGCGTGTCTGGCTGAATGTTTTCAAATTAGAATCATCACTGACAGATTCTCCACAACTGCGACTGTTCCCAAAAGATGTTCCAGGTTGTAAACAATTGTTACTATTAGCAGTTTGTTTATTAATTTTAGTATTTTCGACATCAGCCTTAAGTATTGTATTGTCTCGCAGGCGTTCCAATTCTAAATTACATTTCATTTTAATCTTGTTTGCCAATCTACATTCAGCAGCATTAAAACCACAAAATTTAAAACCTTGAATTTCATGCTCTACAGTTTTAATTTCGTCTTCAACATCTACTTCGGTAAAATAATCATCGTTAATATTATTTTCACTACGATTTTCTTCAGTAATTTCTTGTTTTATATCAGTTAGTAATGTGATTACGTCTTCACTCGGACATTCCAATTCTCTTTTTACGTTTATATCAATTTCTATATCAATAGTGTCAGCGTAACCCTCTTCAATGGGTTCTGTCTTGACATTTGGAAGATAATGGTTAATATCCGTTTCTTCTACTTTATCATCTTCAAAATTTACGTGAATAGATTCGGAACCACCAACAATATTTTCTTGTTCCATAATAACCACTTCTTCCTCATAATTCGCAAATGTATTATGGAATTCTTCATCAGTTTGTTCAATATTCATATCATTCATGTAGTTGATTGCATTATTTTGTTCCAATTTTATTGCATTTATTACAATATCATAATTTTCACTTTGTTCTGTATATAGTCCATTTTGTAATTGCTCTAAATACTTTTCTAGAATTTTTTGCGAACATAAACAGCTCTGTAGAAACTTGAAACTTTGGTTTAACTGAACAATACAGGTCTTGCATATGCCATTCGGTAAATTATTATTTACTTTTAGCTAAAAACACATAAATTTAATATAAAATATTAGATGCTAAAATATAATACTTACAAGTCCTGGCGCAATTTGATTTAGTTTGTCAAATAAAGTAAGGTTAGGTGAATCGTAATTGATCAAAGCTGACGAGATATCTTTGTTAGTAATACATAAGCGACAGACCTTTGTAAACATAAACATGTTTATCTTTTTGTATTTTCAAGAGTTTATATAGTTTTATTATAAGTAAATATCAATATTAAATACACAAATAACCAATAAACCAGTTAACATGTGACATGCATGTGACAAGTTTCTTTAGGAATTGTCTCTAGTGACTATACGTCAGTGGTGCTCAAACTTTTTTTGTAAAACAGTACAGAGTTTATAATATATATTTGTTTGTTACATTATTTGTTAGTTGCTTAAATATATTTGCTTAATATTCTTTAATTATATGATTAGTAGTATTTAATTATTAAAAAAATACTCAAAATAATAGTATTTATTTATTGATGAATTTTATGTAATATTTCTAGTATAAGAAAAAGAAGAATAAATGACAACCTATTTTATTGAACGCACCCACAGAAATAATGGAGGGGAGGGACCAATTGATATCGCCTGCGCCTAGAAAAGTAATAAATTTTGAATACAACCGCTGCGCTAATGGTGCGTTTGCACACTCAATATTTAGCTATACATACATAAACAATCTATTTTACTATCACAATGTGGAATGAATAGTTCAAGAACAATGACATTCTCATTTTTAATTTTGTTTTGTACTAAACTCTAAGTAACACATATGCATTGTATAATTAATATATTATTTTATAATTAAGTAATAATTTTTAATATTTATTTTATAATTATAATTATATTATTATAATTATAATTACAGTAATTAATGTTTTTACAATAAGCTATTTTATAAATCTAATTGACTGAACACCACCTAATATCTGACTAAGGACGTCGCCGTCATCTCAGTAGTTGATCAGTTAAATTTTGTATTATAAATATTAGCTAATGTTCACTATACGGGTCTTTATTATATTTTGATGAAATCTATTTGAATCATTCTGATTCTCAAAATAATAAAATTTAAATGGTATCTGGAATATTGTTTTTTAATTTCTATAAAATCAACATGTATTTGAAAATATATAATCAATTCTTCTTTTTCTTATACATCAAACATTACCCAAAATTTTGCTGGCCAACTGTATTTGTATGTCAATCTCGAATTTGTAAGTCAACCTCGAATACTATCAAATATAATATTTTTATATTTTACTTATAGTAAAAAGCTTTCTTTGGTAGAAAATTTATTTTTAATCATAAATAGTTTTTTGCAACATTGTCAATTATGTACAAATGATAAAAATATATTGTCCACTATTTCTGTGGGTGCTTTCCACGAAAATAGGATGCTAGAAATATTACACAAAATTCATCTGGCCAACTGGATTTCTGTCAGATTTTCTTAAGTTAACCTCTAATACTATCAAATAAAATATTTTTATGTTTTACTTATGCCCGGTATTATAAAGGACTGAATAAATTTACTTCCCAAATAAATCGATTTATTCGGTAGATTTCTGTATTATAAACGAAAAATAAATTTAGTTGTCGAATAAATCTAGTAAATAAACTGATAAATTTTATTTGGTCGAAATACATGGAAATAAATTTTATTCTCTTGAATAAATCAGTTGACTGGTTATATTTTTGTAAGTTTTAGGTTATAATAGAAAAATATTTGTAAAAATAAAAGTATATACTTAAAATATAATTAAGATTTTATTTTTATTTATTAATATAGGTATGTTATCATATATTAATATGTATTATTTTAAACAAATTCAAAATAAATGTATTCTCAATTAAACATTGAAATGCGACAGAGAAAATAAAATATATCTAATATATAATTTTAATGATTTTAAAGAAAATGTCTAGATCGTCTGAAACAATGGTGAAATATTTAGGAATAGAAAAGGATGGTTCTCAATCAACGTACAAATGGTATGTGAAGCCAAGTTAAAAATATTGGACGTTGTAGCGAAGTGGCCAGGTTCTGCTCACGATAACCACATATTCAATAATTCGTTATTAAGAGTTCAATTCGAAAATAATGAATTTGAGACTAAATATCTACTAGGTGACATTTTTTCTTTATACATTCGTATAATAATTTTAGTTGGCTGCTACTACGATTGCCTGTTTGGGCACAAGCGCTGTATTTTATGGCAACTTTAAGGTTTTTTTTATTTTCAATAATATCAATATATTGTTTTAATATTTGTATTAAATTTTCTTTGTCTTGTTCTGTGTAATTTTTACCCCGTTCGCTTTTTTTACTGATATTTATGTCGTTTATTTCGTAATAGTACTCTGACATTTCCAAATATACATAACCATAACCCCACTAACGCAATTTACTAGCAGAGTGAATTTTGTCTCATGCAGGCAGTGTTACCAAATATTCAATAACAATTCTTTAAAAATATAATTTTAAATTTAATAAATTAAAATAAAACAATTATTTGTATTGTTCATATTTTATTTTCAAAACAAATGAAATAAATTTTAATAATAATTATGCTGATTTAAGTTTCTGTTTAAAAAATTTAGTATGCTACAAAGCGAAGCATTATTACATTGGTAACACTTGCAATTTATGTCAAGAATAGTTATTTTATTTGGTTATTTGCTTTATAATACAGAAATAATATTTATTTGTAGAATAAATTTATTTAACAAATAACTATTTTATTTTTATTTGGTCCTTTATAATACCGGGCATTAGTGTAAGAAGCTTGTTTGGTGAATGAAAATTTATTTTTAATCATGAGAGGTTTTATGCAACTTTGTCAATTATGTACATACATACATACATACACAATCACGCCATGTACCCAAAAGGGTGTGGCACAAACTCTTTTCGTCATCCCGAATTCAGTCGCCTCCAAACACTCCTATCTAAACAAGCAACTTTTGCTTTATCCACATTCATAATTCCTCTCATACATGCTGTTCTATTCCTACTACTTGGAAACTTTCACTCACGCAAAGCACTCTAAATCATATCACTCCCAACTACTCATCGGACGTCCACGCAAACGTATACGAGTGATGGAAATGCATTATTCACTATACTTAATCTGGATTCAGATGGCAAACGTTTCGTAGATAAATTGGAAGCAATTATGCCAGAAATTGTAAGAATGAAATAATTTGTTTTGATTGTAATATACATTATTATTTCTGAATCTTTTACTTCTTTTTATGTAGATTGCAAGATCCAATTACCGAATGGTATTTGCACAGTTTGCGCTGTTCGGTTGAATGATGCTTATAAATTTCGAAAACAATGTTTTGATTCTCAAATAATATTCAAACAACATTTAAATGAAGAACGTTGTCGATTATGTGCTGGTCGTAATAATATAACGTTTAGTTTAACTTCAATGGATTCGGATAATGTATTGTTCTCATGCAAATTGGAAGCCATTGCATCGGAAATTGTAAGTAAAATACTAGCTATAACCAGGTCTATGAAAAAAATTATATGTGTACGCAAAAAAATTGGAACTGACAAGTGTATTTGTAAGAGTGGCTGCAATTTTACTGTTATGGTATAAACTAGCATAATGTTCGTACTTCACTATGAGATTCACTACTTTAAATCCATTTTACCTTAATTCCTGTTTCTGGTCAATTTATGTCATCTACAGCGTTCGCCTGCGTATCACATTGCATTCGTTGCCTTATAGTAGAATCTATCTTGAAAAAGACTTAATAAAACTCCCATAAAATTTTATTTTATTAGATATGCTTATAAAAAGATTATCAATTATTATAATATGTTTTTTGCTAAAACAAAAGTTGTTTCTGTAAGAGTAGTGGGGGAAAACTGTTGCTGTTTTCAGGCTGGTAAAATTTTTGACTTGCATTTTTAATTGTCCGCAAGTTATTTTTAACTATTTGTTATTCCATAGCTAAGTGACATACCCATACAGCTTATAGTGGAATTTAAATCACTCAAATACATAAAATATTAGTTAAATTTCATAGGGAGATTTTTATTCTTATTAGTAGAAATATATTTCTTTATTAAGATCTCTTTAAACGGGAGATTTTTTATTATATGTAATATGTAATTTCAATTTATATTTTTAGCTGGAATGGACAGAGAAGTTATCGGATTGTATTTGCTCAATTTGCTCTGTTCGATTAAACGAAACATTAATGAAACGTATAAATTTGCAGAAAAATGTTTTAAATCGCAAGAAATTTTAAAGCGATATGCAGAACAACAATCGCAAAATAGTGAAGTTATGAAAAACGAAATTAAAAATGAAAGCAAAATTAAAGAAAAGAATATTGATGAAGAATACATTTAACTAGATTTGAAAACGGATGAAAAGATTAAAGTTGAAGAAAGTTTAGAATCACAAAATAATATAAATTTTGGTGCAGTTTGTATAAAAGAAGAAGCTATTAATGAACAGAACATTGAAGTAGATTTGGAAAATGGTACCAATATTAAATCTGAAGTAAGTTTAAAACAAGAATCTTTAGATTTACATTCAGAATTAAAATTAAGGGAGAATATTCTGATTTTGAGAATTAAACTGATATAAAACGTTGTCAAGCTAGTAGAAATTCGAATGACAATGCTGAATCTGTAATGAAAAGAAAATCCTATAAATGTATATTATGTGAGAAAACTTTTACTCAAAATGAAAAATTAAAAAGGCATATTCGTATACATACAAATGAGGGACCTTATAAATGCGAAATATGTGAGAAAATTTCTATTAGGAGTGAACATTTAAAGATGCATATGCGTTCTCATACAAAGGAGAGACCTTATAAATGCGAAATATGTGAAAAACAATTTACTCAAAGAGGAGATTTAAGAAGACATATCCGTTCTCATATAAATGAGAAACCTTATAAATGCGAAATATGTGAGAAAACTTTTATTAAAAGTAGAAGCTTAGAAAGGCATACCCATTCTCATACAAAGAAGAGACTTTTTATTTATTTATTTATTATTAAGTGAAACAACGGCCTAAGCCAATTACAGATTTACAATTATTACATATTATAAATATAGCAAAATAACACGGTTTTTCAAATAACAAGATACAAAATAAAAACAGTAATTACTTATATAAAATACATGATTTAATAATATAAAGTTCAATAATAGCCTAGCTGTTGATATTGTTTGTTTAACAATAAATTCATAATTTTACTTTTAAATGCATTAAATTTCAAATTAAAAATATCAATTTCACTAAAGTGCAAATTATAAGTAAACATTAGTCTATTTAATGTTGAGTTTTTACAGTAATTATTATGAAATGTATTAAGATAAAATAATTGATTAGTTCTAGTTGTTTTTAACGGTACATTGAAATTAAGTAAATGTAGAAATTTAGATGAATCTAAATTATAATTAAGAATTTTGAACAAAGTTAGCATATCAGTTAATACTCTTCTATTTTCTAATGTTAACATTTGTAAAGTGAGAAGTGCTGAATCATAATTAGCAAACCTAGTGTTGAATTTAATAGATAACAAATAAGTAAATCTTTTTTGAAGTGATTCTAGTGCATTAATTTGATGTTTATATTGGGGATTCCAGATTGTGGAAGAAAATTCGAGTTGCGATCTGACTATAGAGTTATATCAACCTAATGAAAAATTGGCACATACATGTGAAAATATCATAAGAAATTAAATTAAATAAAAACACATTATATATATATATATATATTTTCAAAAATCATTTATTTTCAAAAATCTAAATTTGTACAAAAATTCACCTGTTTTCACAAAAAAAATAACTTAAAAATTAACAAACCTTTAACTTAATAACTAATTAAAATAATACTAATTAATTTTTAACCATTTTTTTTCTCTATAAATTAATAAAATTTAAAAAACTAATTTTAATTAATCATTTTTTTTTTAAATATTTAAAATTTAACAAATTTTTTTAACAATAACCAAAATTATTTATTTATAAATTTTAACAATATATATTTGTAATACTGAGCTAAATAATACATTTCTGGCTTCAAGTAAAGTACCTGCTTGCATTATTATTATTAATTGGAATGTTTTTCTTTTTATAAAAAAATAACAAGGAAATTCTTACTTTATAAAAACTTTGTTAGAAAATATATACACCATATCCGTTTTTTGTTGACTTTGTTGACATATATATATATATATATATATATATATATATATTATATAATATACATATTTATATATATATATATATATATATATATATATATATTATATAATATACATATTTATATATATATATATATATATAAATATATTAAGATTCTAGATTTTTATTATAACCATATGAATTAATTGCTGAAATCAAAAAAAAAAATTAATATGTTGTAGTAAAAAAAAATAGAAACAATCTTAACTGACCAATACCAATTTATATTAAAAATAGGAATTTTTCTTTGACAGTAATTTTTCATTCAATTCATTCATTTAATAATTACACATATTACACATACAAACTTAAAATCATATTATATCCTTAAAATCGCACTTAAAATCATGTAAAATGTCTACAAACTTTTTTAAAATTATGTAATATCCTTACAATCGCACTTAAAATCATATAAAATCCTTTCAAGCTTTCATAAAATCATGTAATATCCTTACAATCGCACTTAAAATTATATAAAATCCTTACAAACTTCCTTAAAAACATATTATATCCTTAAAATCGCACTCATGTAAAATGTCTACACACAAACTTAACAAACCTAACTTAACCTAACCTAACCTAACCTAACCTTACCTTCATATTCCGCTTCCAAACCCAAAATCAATTCCATCCAACAGCCGCCATCGACTTTCGCTCCATCCAGCAGCGTACCCCCATAGAGTTCAGGCAAACACTTAGCACTGATAAACTCCTGCAGTGATTTACGATCGCTGCCATGGAAAACGATACGTTTCTTCAGCTTGTCGCGTAAAAATGGTTTGAATAGTTTGAAAACCATATTGAATATATACGGTTGGTTTACGATATGGAAGCCCTTGATACGAAGTGGTAGAGCGTCCTTGAAAACATGTTGACAAAAGAACATTTCTATAGAATAATTATTTTAGAAAAAATGTGCATGCAATTTTTTAGACACATGGTATATATATATATATATATATTGTTGAAAAAAATGTATTAAATATTAAAAATCTGGTACATTTTTTTTTATAACCTTTAGAAAAATATATATTTGTGAAAAATATTAAAATATTGAAAAAAAATTATTTCATAAACATATCTAAACCTTGTGAAAAACATTATAACCTTGTGAAAGGAGAGTAAATGCTGGTTGCAAGGTTTTGGGTGCTTTGGGAACTTTTGCTAGGAATGTAAATGTTTCCAAAGAAGCTACCCCCGTTTGACTATATACAGGGTGTAACAGAATAACTATTCCTAATTTTAACTGGAGTATCCTGGGCTCAGAATATGAAGATTTAATGCAAATCACTGAGATAAAATGTGGCTCCTTACTGAGCTACAGGGTGTTTTATATAAAAATTTAAAAACGATTTTTGCCCAGTACTTTAAAACTATTTGACGTATCCTTATCATACTTGGCAGGAAATGTAGGTACCGTACACCATACTAAATTATGTTAAATAAAAGTTTCTGGTTACTGCCAGTGGCGTACAACAAGGGCAAGTGAGAGGTTGATCCTTCCTAAATTCTACGCCACTGGCGGAATTGTTATTTTAGCACAATTTTTCGATTCTCCAATACTTGCTGTGTAAAAAACATACTCTTCCTTTGTAACGATAAAGTCACTGTTTTTCGAGATATTTAAAGTTAAACATAAGCTGCACCCTTGGGATTTTTTCAAAATTTGCTAAAAAAAATCTGAAAAAATTTAGTAAAATAGAGAAAGAAATTAGCTACATAATATCTAAGTAACTTTTTCTCTAACTCATTTTGGTTTGGCTGGAAAAATTATTGAAAATTAATATTTTTTGCATTTTATTTTTTTTTATTTTCAATAATTTTTACAGCTAAATCAGAATGAGTTGGAAAAAAAGTTACTTAGTTATTATGTAGCTAATTTTTTTTTCTATTTTACTGAATTTTTTCAGATATTTTTGAGCAAATTTTGAAAAAATCCCAAGGGTGCAGCTTATGTTTAACTTTAAATATCTCGAAAAACAGTGACTTTATCGTTACAAAGGAAGAGTATGTTTTTTACACAGCAAGTATTGGAGAATCGAAAAATTGTGCTAAAATAACAATTCCGCCAGTGGCGTAGAATTTAGGAAGGATCAACCTCTCACTTGCCCTTGTTGTACGCCACTGGCAGTAGCCAGAAACTTTTATTTAACATAATTTAGTATGGTGTACGGTACCTACATTTCCTGCCAAGTATGATAAGGATACGTCAAATAGTTTTAAAGTACTGGGCAAAAATCGTTTTTAAATTTTTATATAAAACACCCTGTAGCTCAGTAAGGAGCCACATTTTATCTCAGTGATTTGCATTAAATCTTCATATTCTGAGCCCAGGATACTCCAGTTAAAATTAGGAATAGTTATTCTGTTACATCCTGTATAATGCAATTTTAATGCCTACGTTGATGTATGGTAGTGAATGTTGGGTTTTTCTGCAAAAGCATAAACGGAAAATGACTGCTGTGGAAAAGAGATTTTTACGTGTAAATAGGAGAGATCGGGTACGAAATAGATTAGTGTACGATGAGTGTGAAATTGAAAGAAAAGTTGTAGCAAAAGTTGGTGTTAGTCAGTTAAGATGGTTCGGACATGTTGAGCGAATGTCTAATGAACGTTTGCTGTTGAAAAGATTTATTTGAATGATTTTGATTTGGTATACGTTTGCCCAATGGGTCAGTCCGACGAGTAGTTGGAGTGGTATGATTGAGAGAGTGGCTTGAGTGAGCAAAAGTTTTCAAGTGGTAGGAATAAAAGAGCATGTATGAGAGGAATTATGAATGTGGATAAAGCGAAAGTTGCTTGTTTGGATAGGAGTGTTTGGAGGCGACAGATTTCGGGATGATGAAAAGAGTTTGTGCCACACCCTTTTGGGTACATGGCGTGATTGTGTATGTATGTATGTATGTAGAGACAAAATTTCATAAATATTCTAAAATGTTTTTTTAGAATTTTCAATAATTTTTCCTGCCAAACCAGAATGAGTTAGAGAAAAAAGTTACTTAGCTATTATGTAGCTAATTTTTTTTATCTATTTTACTGATTTTTTTCAGATTTTTTTGAACAAATTTTCGGAAAAAGTCTTAATTTGAAAAAATCCCAAGGATAAATTTTGAAAAAATCTGTTTTTAATTTTTTTCTACTAAACGATGCATCCTAAAAGAATGGTTTCTTCACTCAATTATAGTACACATTATTCTGCATTTTTCCATGCTACGCTTATTTTCCTACACCTTATAGTTTTTGAGAAAAAAAAAAACCAAAAAATCGAAAAAAAATTCTAGCGCTCAAAGGGCACATGCTAGCAAATCGATACTAAAATCAAATTATAGAACTTTTTATGCCCTATCGAAAAGTACTCTAAGTATTTTTCCGAATTTTGCTCGAGAAAGAAGTATATCGCAAATTATCGAAATTGCATGTTAAACGCCCATACGAACTTACCGAACGAACACCCGGTATATATTTCAGTTGATCTGGGTCAAAACACAAAACTGCTGATCTGGGTAAAAAAAAATTATGGAAAAATTGAAAATATTTTTACCTGTAATAAGTCAACCATCCGTTTAGCAAACCCGGGCGTAAATTGCAGAGTCTGATTCAAACTTAGTCCGTCCATATCGAATAGAATTACCGTGCCACAGATCTGTGTTTGTGGTTCCAAAAGTGCTGCTTCCGTTAGTAAGACGGAGCCTTTAAACACTTCGTCGAGTTTTACTTTTTTCACATCCCAATATTCTAGAAGAAAAAAAAGGGATTGTAGTGGGTTACAAACCTCCTGAACACGTTTGGTTGAATAACTCGAAAAGTAGTGGATGGATTATTATAAAATTTTGTACAAATGTCTATATTTTGCCTGGTTTTAAATTTTTATTTATAGTGGATTCCAAACCAAGAGCTAAAAATCACTGTATTGCATTTAGTTATATAACTCAAAAACTAATAATTATATTTAAACGAAATTTGGTATAAATATTAACAACATTATAACCTATATTTATTCTAAATTTCAATTTTTTATTTATAGTGGAATCTAAACCATAGCTAAAAAAATGTATTAAAATGTACAAATATGATCAATATCATAATCTAAAAAAACAACTGATTTTTTGCGTTATATATATATATATATACTTACTGCCCAATGAAATGACTAGAATTCTCCGGCCCAATTGATCACGATTTTGTAAAACAGTTAAGAGATTATTTTGGAAAACGTTTTTTTCTCGGCTGGGCGTTAAATTATTGTAGACATCTGAGTGTTTTACTTTAAAGGCATAATAACGTTTTATCTAAAATTAAAATAATAATAATATTATTAATAATAATAATAATAAGCTTGTAAAAAGTGTTAAAAACTTGTAAAAAATGTTAAACCTTTTAAAAATATATTTAAACTTGTGAAAAATATGATAACTTAGTAAAAATTATCATAGTTTTGTAGAAACTGGCATAAATTTGTTAAAAAAAATATCATAATTTTGTTAAAAATATCAGCCCTTTGTAAAGAAATTTGATAATTTTGTGAAAAATATTTAAATTTTAACGAAAAATTATAATTATATTGATAATAACAATGAAAATAATAATAATAATACACACCAATTCAAAAGCACTCTCCGGATAAAATTTGCACGGTCTTAAGAACCTGACTAACCATGCGTCATTGTCCAGGGGACATTTTAAATCCTTTTCCTCTAAAAAAACGCAAAAAAATTAAATTAACATTAAATTAAGACCTAACTTAACCTAACCTAACTTAACCTAACCTAACCTAACATAATCTAACCTAACCTAACCTAAATTATCAAATATAATAATAATAATTAATTCTCATTAATTTTTATTTTTAAAAAATATTATATTTGTAACAGTTACAGCCATCTACCAGCTGAAAGTCATACTAAGGCTATTGGGAGAATGAAATTTTGATTGGTTTGTGACCTTGCTAAAGAGTTTTATATATAAAATCATTTTTGTACAAAATATTATTATATTATTAACATTAAATTAAGACATTTATTAACAAATATAATAATAATAATTAATACACATTAATTTTTATTTTTTAAAAATATTATATTTGATACAGTTACAGTCATCTACCAGCTGAAAGTCATACTAAGGCTATTGGGAGAATGAAAATTTGACTGGTTTGTTTCCTTGCTAAAGAGTTTTATATATAAAATCATTTTTGTACAAAATATTAAAAAAATTAACCTTCAAAAAGTCTGTGTCCCAGTTTTTATTTGGATATTTACGGATATTTATTTCAAAATATACAATATTTCAAGTTTATTTTTTAAAAAAACCTGTTTTAATAAAACAAACTTTCGCTATTTGTACGTGTGCTAATATTAATTAATTAATGAGTTTGTTTAAAATTTAATTAAATATATATATGTAATATAAAAAATATAAAATATATAACAAATATAAATATAAATAAATATTAAAATTTATAAAATTTTTCAAAAGTAAATATTGTGTTTATTGCATTTAATCGCTAATAACTCAAGAACTAATATAGCTATGATTTTGAAAATTGGTACGGACATAGCTAAGGACTATACGCTAACACATACGCTGGTAAATATTATTATATGTATATTTTAGAAATAGAATTATAAAAGCCTTAACTAATAAAAATTCTTAAAATACTATAACACAAAAATCTTCCAGCTTATAAATCAAAAACTAATGCGTCTATAACCTTGAAATTAGGCATGCATATAGCCAAACGTATATACTACCCTACCTATTACCAAACCTATTACCTAACGTAACCTAACCTAACCTAACCTAACCTAACCTAACCTATATTATATTCTCTTTGCTGTTACTCAAAATGATTATAACTAAGCTTAGTGGTCTAGCACAAACCTTTAAGTAGATCCCTCAAAGCTATAATTGCTTGCTTTTTATTAAACGGTGTTTCACGAAGTTCGTCTCGTGCAATATCGGCTACTTCCGGTGACGGGTCGTCCAATTCCAGTTTTAAAATTTGATTTCCGTATTTTATGCATGGAATTTGGTCAAATTTTACCATCATAGACGATTGTACTGCAAAAAAAATAATGAAAATTTTATTATTACTAAATATATATGGTTAAATTTCAAATCAAATATCTCAGTTTTGGTAAACTTTATAAAAAAAACTTTTTTAATAAAAAATATATCCTAATTAATAATCTACAATTTTTTTTAAACATATTTTTTTATATCTTTTACAGCTGTAAAATTACAGAGCTTTATATTTAATAAAAACCTACATACATTTATAAAAATTAAATAATATATTTAATCAATTTTAAAAATCAAATAACTCCATTCTGATGGTACACTTTATAAAAAAGAATTTCAATAAAAGTATTCCCTGATTAACAGTTTACAAGTTTAATTAGACACATTTTTCTGTATATCTTACCGCTGTAAAATTACAAACCTAACCTAATCTAACCTAACCTAATCTAACTTAACCTAATCTACATATATTTATAAAAATGAAATATATTTGTTCAATTTTAAAATCAAATATCTCCATTCTGGTACACTTTATAAAAAAATCTTAGAAACAAAAAACATTTCCTAATTAATAATCTGCATTTTGATTAAATATTTTTTTTTGTATCTCTTACAGCAGTAAAATTATAGCGTTATATATTTAAGAAAATTTAAATATATTTATAAAAACTAAATATAATTAGTTAAATTCAAAATCACATATCTCCAGTCTGGTAAACATTACAAAAAAATCTTTGAGATAAAAAATATTTCCTAATTCATAGTCGACAACTTTACTTTAATAAATTTTTTTTTATCTGTTACGGTTGTTGAGTTATAACACTATAACTAATTATAGTACTAATAATTTTATCGGCCAAAGTCACAGTCACTTGTCTTCAATAAATATAGGATTTCTCGTAGTTTTTATATAAAAGTATGTTTTGATGTCAGTAATTAACAATTATTGATAAAAAAAACATAAATATTTGTTCAAAAGTCAAGGTTTTGAAAATTTTTTTGTCTAAAAATTGTTTTTTACTGTAGCTGTCTCTTCCGCACTAATTATTAGTATATATGTATATAATATATATATACAGGGTGTAACAGAATAACTATTCCTAATTTCCAGAAATGATAGAGTGCACTTAGAGAAACATTTTTTATTAATAAACTAGTGTCCGGAAATTTCTCGGTGTCAAGATACACTTGATATCGTTAAAAACAATTTTATTTATTACAACGTCAAAGAGTAGTTAAGTTAAGGAACATTTTATTAGAAATAATAGTGCATTAAACTTTATAAAAATTGTTCGAAGTTATACGACCACCATTTTCGATACACAAGTTGTAACAATGTACAGGGTGGGCAAATTTGGACGTTTTCATAAGGGAACTCGGAAACTATAAGAGATATGGAAAAATGGACCGCGCATCCTCGATCGCTTTTTTTGAGAGAAACTCAATTATGAAAACAAAAATTAGCTATCGTCTTTTGTTTTCGAGTTATGGCGAAAAGTTCGCTTTTTCCGTATTTTGATAAATGGCGATATCTCGATGGTTTTTTAAATTAGATGAAAATAATTTTCACATTTTTAAAGCACTTTTTTGAGTAGAATAAAATGGTCTTAACGGATATTATAAATCTCCGTTAATTCTCGGGTTATAACATAAAGTTGTGTTTTTTACAATCAACTGCCGAAAAAAAAAAAAAAATCCGGACACTAGTTTATTAATAAAAAATGTTTCTTTATGTACCCTCTATCATTTCTGAAAATTAGGAATAGTTATTCTGTTACACCCTGTAAATATACACGTAATAAGTACGAGTGAGACAAAAAATTTGTATTTTATTTTTATGTAAATTTTTTTCTAAGTAACAAATTACTAATTTTGTAATTACTTAATTGCATTGTTATTATTTATTGAAACAAATGTTTTAAATGTTTCTTTTACGTAATTTTAAATATATTTTTAAGAAAATAAAATGTTTTTTTCAAAAAGTTGTGACATAATTTACTTTGCACAAAAATCTCATAATTTTTTTGAAAAATAACATTTTTCAGATATGATACAGTTCCCAAGTAGTAGGTATAAAAGAGCATGTATAAGAGGAATTATGAATGTAGATGAAGCGAAAGTTGCTTGTTTGGATAGGAGTGTTTGGAGGCGACTGATTTCGGAATGATGAAAAGAGTTTGTTCCACACCCTTTTGGGTACATGGCGTGATTGTGTATGTATGTATGTATGTATGTATTCATATATTTTCTTATCTATTAAATATATATATATATATATATATATTATGGGAATTATAACATTTTGTTGACTCATTACAAAATAGTTTTTTTTTTAAGGAAATACAAACTAATGAAAATATTTGAACAAAAACAATTATATATACCGGGTGTTCGTTCGTTAAGTTCGTATGGGCGTTTAACATGTAATTTCGATAAATTGCGATATACTACTTTCTCGAGTAAAATTGGAAGAAATACTTAGAATACTTTTCGATAAGGCATAAAACGTTCTATTATTTGGTTTTAGTTTTAATTTGCTAGCATGTGCCGTTTGGGCGCTAGAATTTTTTTTTAATTTTTTGGTTTTTATTTTTTTTCTCAAAAACTATGAGGTGTAGGAAAATAAGCATGAAATGGAAAAATGCGGAATAATCAGTACGATAATTAAGTGAAGAAACCATTATTCTACGATGAATCGTTTAGTAGAAAAAAAAATTAAAAACTGAATTTTTGAAAATTTGACGAATTTGGGATTTTTTCAAAATAAGACTTTTTTTTTCAAAATTTGTTCAAAAAAATCTGAAAAAATTTGGTAAAATAGAGAAAAAAATTAGCTACATAATAGCTAAGTAACTTTTGTCAAATTTTCAAAAATTCAATTTTTAATTTTTTTCTACTAAACGATTTATCGTAGAATAATGGTTTCTTCACTTAATTGTACTCATTATTCCGCATTTTTCCATGTCATGCTTATTTTCCTACACCTCATAATTTTTAAGAAAAAAAATAAAAACCAAAAAATAAAAAAAAAATTCTAGCGCTCAAACGGCACATGCTAGCAAATTAAAACTAAAACCAAATAATAGAACCTTTTATGTCCTATCGAAAAGTATTCTAAGTATTTTTTCGAATTTTACTCGAGAAAGTAGTATATCGCAATTGATCGAAATTACATGTTAAACGCCCATACGAACTTGACGAACGAACACCCGGTATATATATTTATTGTTTAAGATGTATATATATATATATATATATATATATATTTGTTACATTTTTAAAACACACTATAGATAATATTATAACAATTATTTTTGTTTAAAATTACAATTTTTTTATCAATTTTTGTCATAATTTAACAACATCTCTGTATAATAATAGTTATACAAATATTTTGATAATAAAATTATTGAAAATTTAATTGCATATCTTTGATCTGGTAAGGTATGCAGAAAAATGTTAGAAACAAAAAATATTCCCTGATTTTTTATCTATAATTTTAGTTATGTGTTGTTTTAGCGTAGCTGTTAAGGTTGTTGAGTTATAATGCAAAATATAAAACCATCCCAGCATATAATAATTATACACATATTTTGATAAATTTATTGAAAATTTAATTGCATGTATCTCTAATCTGGTAAATTTTACAGAAAATGTTGTAGATAAAAAATATTCCTTGGTTTTCTAGCTATAATTTTAGTTATGTACAATTTTGCTGTTTCTGTTATGGTTGTTAAGTTATAATGCAAAATATAAAACCATCTCAACATGTAATAGTTATACACATATTTTGATAATTAAATTATTAAAAATTTAATTGCATGTATCTCTAATTCGGTAAACTATACAGAAAAATGTTATAGATAAAAAATGTTCCTTGGTTTTTTAGCTATAAGTTTAGTTATGCACAGTTTTGCTGTATCTGTTAGGGTTGTTAAGTTATAATGCA
This sequence comes from Clivina fossor, assembly GCA_963966155.1. Classification (NCBI taxonomy): domain Eukaryota; kingdom Metazoa; phylum Arthropoda; class Insecta; order Coleoptera; family Carabidae; genus Clivina; species Clivina fossor. The sequence goes on from OZ014554.1 coordinate 9,544,308, forward strand.
AAATATAAAACCATCCCAACATGTAATAGTTATACACATACTTTCATAATTATTTAAAATTTAATTGCATGTATCTCTGATCTGGTAAATTTCACAGAAAAAGGTTATAGATAAAAAATATGCCTTGGTTTTTATCTATAATTTTAGATATGTGTAGTTTTGCTGTAGACGTTTTAGTTTTAGAGTTATAATTCAAAATATAATAATACACACATACTTTGTTAATAAAATTATTGAAAATTTAATTGCATGTATCTCTGTTCCGCTGAATTTTACAAAAAATTCTTTTAGACAATAAATGTTTCCTGGCTTATTAGTTAAAATTTTAGTTATGTGCAGTTTTGCTGTATCTGTTATGGTTGTTGAGTTATAATGTAAAATATAAATATGTTTATGTGATTGAAAAAATCTATACCTATATTTATTAATTATTTATATGTAATTATCTCCAATCTGGTAAACTTTAGAGCAAAATGTTTAAAATCAAAAATCTTTCCGAGTTTTTTAACTATAACTTTGTAAAAATGTATTTTGCTCTATCTGTTATGGATTTTAAATTATAATGCAAATTATATATATATATAATTTTTATAAATTCTTTTGGTGTAAATGTTTAACTATTTTTATTTTTTGCATTAAACACCATTAATTTTATATTTATTTATCTAATTAAACATTAGACAATTTTTAAATTAAAGAAAAATGCATTGGCCCTGCCGGGGTTTGAACCCGAGACCTTTAGGTTTCGCGCCTAATGCTCTACCAACTGAGCTACATGGCCACTACGACATGTCAATGCATTTTGTTTATTTGACTGGTCATGATAAACTCATGAATTTTATCCAGGCAAATACGATGTTGAAATATTTTACATCTAGCAATGATATTTTTAATTTTTATAAATTCTTTTGGTGTAAATGTTTAACTATTTTTATTTTTTGCATTAAACACCATTAATTTTATATTTATTTATCTAATTAAACATTAGACAATTTTTAAATTAAAGAAAAATGCATTGGCCCTGCCGGGGTTTGAACCCGGGACCTTTAGGTTTCGCGCCTAATGCTCTACCAACTGAGCTACATGGCCACTACGACATGTCAATGCATTTTGTTTATTTGACTGGTCATGATAAACTAATGAATTTTATTTTATTGTCTAATGTTTAATTAGATAAATAAATATAAAATTAATGGTGTTTAATGCAAAAAATAAAAATAGTTATATATATACATATATGTTTATGTGTTTAAAAAAATACATATTTATTAATTATTTATATGTAATTATCCGTAAATTGGTAAATTTTACAAAGAAATGTTGGAAATAAAAAATATTTCTTAGTTTTTTAGCTATAATTTTACTTCTATACGCTTTTAGTGTATATGTTATGGTTGTTGAGTTATAATGTAAAATATAAATATGTTTATGTAATTGAAAAAATCTATACCTATATTTATTAATTATTTATATGTAATTATCTCCAATCTGGTAAACTTTAGAGCAAAAAGTTTAAAATAAGAAATCTTCCTGGGTTTTTTAGCTATAACTTTGTTAAAATATATTTTGCTCTATCTGTTACGGTTTTTAAATTATAATGCAAAATATAAATATGTTTATGTGTTTAAAAAAATACATATTTATTAATTATTTATATGTAATTATCTCTAAATTCGTAAATTTTACAAAGAAATGTAACAAATAAAAAATATTTCCTAGTTTTTTAGCTATAATTTTACTTCTATACGCTTTTAGTGTATCTGTTATGGTTGTTGAGTTATAATGCAAAATATAGATATATTTATGTCATTAAAAAAATGTAAGCTTATTAATTATTTAAATGTAATTATCTTTAATATGGTTAATTTTATAAAAAAATTCATTTAAATAAAAAATGTTTCTTGGTTTTTTAGCTATAACTTTGTCTTAATAAATTTTGTTCTAATTGTTATAGTTGTTGAGTTATGGCGCGAAATATGAATTTGAAATATATATTAAATTTAAATTTTTTTTAGAAAGTGTAAAAAGTTTGTAAAAAAATAATAATAACAAGATTAGAAATATATGGGTAAACCCATATATAGACCACTTTGACATTTCTCGGAAAGTTGGCAACACAATAGCTATAATAAAATTATAATTTATGTGGGCACTAGAAGAAACTTTCCTGAAAATTTGATGAAAATCCAATAAATAATGTAGCCACAATGAATTTTAAAAAAAAATGTGATTTTTTTTCTCGATAAATTGGCAACACTGTATTTGGTTAAAATTGCATAATTTGTTTAGGCACTAGGAAATTTTTTTATGAAAATTTGATTAAAATCGGTTAAATAGTGGTCATAATAGATTCTCTAAAATTTTAGTAATTTTTTTCTCGGAAAGTTGGCAACACTGGATATTAATAAAATTATATAATTAATGGGAGCATTAGGGAAATCTTTTCTGATAATTTGATCAAAATCGGACAAATAATGTAGCTAATATGAATTTTTAAAAATTTTAGTAATTTTTTTCTCGGAAAGTTGGCAACGCTGGATATTAATAAAATTATATAATTAATGAGAGTATTAGGGAAAATTTTTCTGAAAATCTGATCAAAATCGAATAAATAATGTAGCCAATATGAATTTTTATAAACTTTAGTAATTTTTTTCTCGGAATCACTGGAAAAAAATAAAACCACATGACCATCTTGAGTACTAGACAAATTTATCCTGAAAATTTCATTAAAATCGGTTGAACCGTCTAGGAGGAATTGCGACCACAAAATTTTGACTTACGACCGAGCGAGCGAGCTGACGACGCACACACATACACCCACATAAACTAAGTTCAGATTCGTCATCTAGAGGTTATATGAAAGATTTTGTAACAGCGGGCTTTAGCACAGAGTTTCTTTTAGTTAGTTTTTGGCCATAAAATTGTATTTTAAAAATAGTTTCTTTTTTTAGTTAGTTTCAAGCCATAAAACCATATTTTAGAAATAGTTCAAAAAATGTCAAAGATTTTGTAAAAGGGTATTTTCCTAAAATCACACATAATATTTCAAAGTCAAGTCAATTGCAAGTTCGTGTCAAAAATTCAAAATTTATTCGTTTTTTTTATTTAGTGGAACTAATTTCTAGATGTTAGAAATTTTAGTTTTTTCTCTATTCTTTACCAAAAGGGTGAAGTCTTGTAAAAATTCTAACAAAGGATTGACTCGCTTTTGTGTTGCATCAGGGCTCGCTGCCCTGTAATAAAATTTAGAAAGTTTTCTTAAGTGAACGAACTCTAAATTGACACCAGCTCTTCGTAGAAATTTTATTGTTAAATTCGTAACCAATCAGAGTGGTAGCCACCCCCTCACGGAAGGGGTGACCAATTAAAGTATTGGTTTCAAAAAGTGGAACTCCCACTCTGATACAAAAATCTTAGGATTTTTCTCTTAAAAAGGGCTGTAGACAGAAAAAGAGTTAGAGAGTTACAAGAGTTAATCAGAGAGTGACTTACAAGTTAGTGACTTACAAGTCAGAACAGAGTTAGAACGAGCAAAAAGAAATCAGTCTAGTCAGCGAATTAATTAGAGTGCATTTAAGTGAGTCAATTTTAATACATTGTTGAAAAAGTTTAAAGTCAAAGTTGATCAGAATTGTAACTTAAAATCAGTTCGGAAGGTTCAGAGTTTAAGAAAAATTCAAGTCAATTGTAAAATTATCATATACAAAAACTTAAAATCAGTTCGGAAGGTTCGGATCTTAAGTGATTGTTCTGATAATTGATCGTAAAATCACAAGAATGTGTGATCTAAGGAAAATACTTCTTAGTAAGTAATTTTTGTTTATTTTGTTTACTGTTATATAGTTTTTTATGCAACGAAGCAATTTGAAGCATTTTTCACAAATTTATTTCATGTATTTTATTGTATATTTTTATATTTCAATAACTAATATTTATATTTTATTTTTTTTTTACATTAAGCTATTCATTTTTTTGTTAATAAATATTCTTATAAAAATTAAACTGCGATTATTACCAAATCCATAGCATTTACCCTTTTCAGATTTATTATTGATGAAATTCGAATCTAATCAAAATTGTTACATTAAGCTTAACTTAATGCAACTGGTGGCAGCATATATAAGTATATAAACAAATAGCTATTAGTAGTAAATAAATCGATATTTTGCACTACTAATAACTATAAGTTGTTTATTATTTTAAATGTCAGAACGGTGGCAATTATTAATTGTTTGTGTTTAAAATTAATAATCTTTTTAATAGTAATTATAAATTTTACCGCCGTCCTGTAACATATTTGGTGGCAAAGCGGTGAGATATTCAAATATCAGCCGTTTATTAATATATTTGTTTACAGAGCGGTAAGATATTAAAAATATCAGCCGTCCTGTAACATATTTGGTTGGCAGCGGTGTGGGATACGAAGTTTCAGTAGCCTTGACTGTTTGAAATTGTAATTAATTTATTTGTTTTTTTATATATATTTAAAAATGGAAAAACTATTGGGTTTGTTGAATAAATTGCCGAGTTTTTCAGGCGAATCAAGCGAGTCGGTAAAAGATTTTTTCAGAGTATATGAAAATTATAGATTTATAGAAAAGTGGACTGATGTAAAATCAATCGCATTTGTTAAAATTAATTTAAAAGGCAAAGCAAAATTTATAGTAGTTAATGACCCTGAAATAAAAGATATAGCAAACTGGGATTATTTTAAAGAAAAATTAATAAATAGATTTAGTCCGCGTGTTGATTTTATAACGGTAGATAATAAATTAAGAAATTGTTATCAAAAAACAGACGAACTGGTAGAAGAATATGTAGATCGGTTAAAGTCCATTGTAAAAGAATTTTATGATCCAGTAATAGATGTTAATGAACAACATACGATTAATAAATTTGAAAACAGGCTTTTAAAGCAATTTGTTATTGGCATGTTACCATATTTACAGCGCGATATGTTAATTTTTAATCTTGTATCTTTTGAAGATACAATCGTGATTGCAAAAAGGTTTGAGTATATTAAACATAATGTTATAAATAATAGTAGTAATGTAAATATTATAAGTAATGTAAAACCAAATGAATTCAACAGTAATAAACACATATCAAATCAACCTAATGATCAGGAAAGCAGCGATATTAGTAAAAATAATTATAATAGTAATTGTAAAATGCAAATTAGTAATCTAGAAAGTAAAAGTTATTCTAGACACAATAGTGACATAAAAGAAGTAACTTGTTTTAAAGTTTTAAAGATTGATCACGCTGAAAATAGTAGTCAAAATAGTATAGAAACTCATAAAGAAATAAATAATACGGATCATAAAACTCTTGCAGACAATAGAGTTACAAACAGCAATATAATTGAGAAAAATATTATAGATTTAGCTAATAATAATACGAGTATGTGCAATGAAAACAATAACAAGTTATTATCTACGTTAAAAATTAAAGAATGTGCAATAGTTAATTGCCAGTATGTAGATTGTAGTAAATACGTAAATGTAGAACAAGTTAATTTAAATTTTATAATCTCTGATAATGTAGCAGGTATTAAAGCATGCGACCCTAATACGACAACAGATATTATTCCGTCAAATATTAATGAGCTAGCAACATACGAGAAAAGTTTAGATAAAACATTAGATGAGTTAAGTAAAACTGATCATTCAAAATCTATTGAAAACGGCAGAGAAACAAATGAAGAAGTTTATACACATGAAACTAAAGTTGAAGAACTGATTATGACTCTTGAGATAGATAAGTTTGCGAAAACGAAAGTTACTGACAAAAAGAATGAAACAAATGAAGACATGCATATACAAGAAGAAATTGATCTAATAAACGAAGAAAATGAAATAGTTAAAGTTGACAAATTAGAGATGGAAGAAAATGGTAATTTAAAGATTTCAGTAGTTGGAATAGAAGAAAATCATGGATGGCTCGAAAAATTAAATCTAGTCCAATGTATTAGCAACAACAGAGAAGATAGAAACAATTCAAGAAATTACTTGCCAGAGAAGAATATCAATTTCAAAACACTGAAAAAGTTTATAAATAATATTTTTAATGTTTCTTTCATTTTACAGTTTTTAGGAATGATTTTAGCGATAGTAATGTCATCAATTGATGGTTTTTGTTTGTGGTATGTTGTAAGTTTATTTTTGAGTATGTGGAAAGAACAAAGACGTACGTTATATCAAAAACAGTTGAATGGTTTTATATGTAACAATATGATAAGAAGAAGTTATTACGTTTCAATTAAAAGTTTCTTCAAAAATGTTTTGTTTTGTAATAATTCGGTATTAGTTTCTTGTTTACGATTTTTGAATAGATTGAAAAATAAATTGAAATCGTTTGATATAGAATTATTAAATAATTTGCTGAGAAAGAGATGTAATATTAATCATTACTTAAATATAATAGATAAACATGATCATGCTGCAAAGAAAAACATAGTTAATAGTCTTTTAAGTGTAGCAAAAGTATTTTAATTTTTTATTATTCGGCGAATTTTATTAATTTAAGTTTAGACATTAGATTTATTAAAAGTGTTAAATATTATTGAGTACAGTTAAATTGAGAGTTTTAAATTGTACTGTGTTTTTAAAAAAGTTTTTAAATATTATTATTTTGAAAATGAGTTAATATGTTCAATAACGCGTGATGCGTGAGTTTTAGTTTTATAAAGTGAATTTATAAAATGTATTTAAATAAGAAATGTCTGCGTATAAAAAGTTTTCAGTTTTGTTTTAGATAAAGTGGTAATAATAAATAAATTATTAAGTGTAAGGAAATCGGTAATTATTCGTTGTTGGCCAACAACGCAATAACAAGAAGAAATCGAAGATTGTTCCATCGACAAACAAGATAATGAAGTTCTCTCATGTTCATTCATTATTGTGGAGAGTTCGTCAGTTCTCTCAAGAAGTGGGACAAAGCCTTTTGATTATGAAGAAAACAAAATAAGTTGTGAAGAAATCGAAAAATGTTCAATCGACAAACAAAATAATGAAGTTCTCTCATGTTCATTCATTATCGCGGAGAGTTCGTCAGTTCTCTCAAGAAGTGGGACAAAGCCTTTTGATTATGAAGAAAACAAAATAAGTTGTGAAGAAACTAAAGAAAATAGTAGGGATTCCCCCAGACCCGAGGTCATGTGTGAGGCATGCCGAGAAAATGAGACAAAGCAGTTGTCTGCGAATATAAGAAAGAAAAAGTTTGAATTGAAGAAAACACAGGTTAAATTTAAAAACAGATACAGCGATACTCTCTAGAGAAAAAGTAAGTTAAATATTAATTACTTGTAATTGTTATAATTTGATTAGTTTTGAAAAATTATAAAGTTTTGATTATGAATAGTTATTGGTAATTTTAAAATATAATGTAAGTTATACATTATTAGTTGTAATTGCTATAATTTAATCAGTTTTAAAAAAATTATAAAGTTTTGACTATGAATAGTTATGGCAATTTTGAATGTAACGTAGTTAAATTGTGAAAAAAGAAAATTTTAGATAAATTAGATAATTAATTATAAGTTAAGATAATGAAAAATGAAATAAAAAATACGAGTATTAAACGGTAGTTTATTTTTATTGACTACTTTTATAAAGTCTTAAGAATTTTGATATTGATATATGGCGTGAACACATAACTGAAGTAAAATTAAGTCAAGTACATCAACAATATAAATATTACGGTTATAGTTCAATCATAATACTTGTAATTATAGCTTCAATATTATTTGTAATTTTCAAATATAAATTATTTAAATTTTGTAAAAAAGATTATAGTAGACAACGACAAAATGTAAGGGAAAATTTTGAAATGCCTATGCTTTCCGTTCTCGCGTCGTCCGATAACAGGGATCACACGCAAGAACGAATCCTAGAAAGAAATAATGTTACGCAATCGAATAGATTTTTAAAAGTTCTAGGAAACACAAAAACAGTGTTTTAATTTTATTATTTTCTTTTACCTGATGTTTAACTTCCGTAATGTTTGATATTGTTGATTAATTTTTGTTTATTCGGGTATCAGATCATAAAAAGTTGTTATGCATTCAGGAAATTGGCCCTCCTGCCCATGGTAGCCAACCTAAATTTTAGCTCGAAAGAAAGTAAGAAACTTTGTAATTTAAGCTGATTTATTTTTGTAAATTTCTTTAAAGCTAAAATCTAGGGTTTAGTTAAGTAATCATAAGATAGTTAGATTATTATTAGAAGATTAGATATTATAGTTAAGAATAGTTAAGATTTTTTTTAATTTGTTTTTTTTTAATTAAATATGTAGTATTTAAATTAAATATTCAGTTTAGATAAATATAAGTTAGATTTTTTTTTGTTTGTAAACTTTTGGTTATTAGGCCAAGATACTGCTAGAGATTTCTGTTACAGCTTCCCAACTCTAACATCTACGTATAACAACTTATTGATGCCAAGAATCGATTTCAACCTGTACTGCTGGGATAAGTGGTACCTCCACCAAACCTGCTAATTGAATGCAAAAGTGGCACTTCCACCGCATTAGCAGACAGCACCGATAACTTCGCAGAAAGTTCTTTTCGGTCAAATATCATCATCTAAAAGCGCTCCAGAGGTGATAAACTTGAGGATGAAATCAAGAAAAAGAAAAAGAAGTGGGCAAGACAATAAGTATTATAAGTTATAATTTTGATAAATTATAACTTATTTTAAGGGGAAAGGAGTTGTAACAGCGGGCTTTAGCACAGAGTTTCTTTTAGTTAGTTTTTGGCCATAAAATTGTATTTTAAAAATAGTTTCTTTTTTTAGTTAGTTTCAAGCCATAAAACCATATTTTAGAAATAGTTCAAAAAATGTCAAAGATTTTGTAAAAGGGTATTTTCCTAAAATCACACATAATATTTCAAAGTCAAGTCAATTGCAAGTTCGTGTCAAAAATTCAAAATTTATTCGTTTTTTTTATTTAGTGGAACTAATTTCTAGATGTTAGAAATTTTAGTTTTTTCTCTATTCTTTACCAAAAGGGTGAAGCCTTGTAAAAATTCTAACAAAGGATTGACTCGCTTTTGTGTTGCATCAGGGCTCGCTGCCCTGTAATAAAATTTAGAAAGTTTTCTTAAGTGAACGAACTCTAAATTGACACCAGCTCTTCGTAGAAATTTTATTGTTAAATTCGTAACCAATCAGAGTGGTAGCCACCCCCTCACGGAAGGGGTGACCAATTAAAGTATTGGTTTCAAAAAGTGGAACTCCCACTCTGATACAAAAATCTTAGGATTTTTCTCTTAAAAAGGGCTGTAGACAGAAAAAGAGTTAGAGAGTTACAAGAGTTAATCAGAGAGTGACTTACAAGTTAGTGACTTACAAGTCAGAACAGAGTTAGAACGAGCAAAAAGAAATCAGTCTAGTCAGCGAATTAATTAGAGTGCATTTAAGTGAGTCAATTTTAATACATTGTTGAAAAAGTTTAAAGTCAAAGTTGATCAGAATTGTAACTTAAAATCAGTTCGGAAGGTTCAGAGTTTAAGAAAAATTCAAGTCAATTGTAAAATTATCATATACAAAAACTTAAAATCAGTTCGGAAGGTTCGGATCTTAAGTGATTGTTCTGATAATTGATCGTAAAATCACAAGAATGTGTGATCTAAGGAAAATACTTCTTAGTAAGTAATTTTTGTTTATTTTGTTTACTGTTATATAGTTTTTTATGCAACGAAGCAATTTGAAGCATTTTTCACAAATTTATTTCATGTATTTTATTGTATATTTTTATATTTCAATAACTAATATTTATATTTTATTTTTTTTACATTAAGCTATTCATTTTTTTGTTAATAAATATTCTTATAAAAATTAAACTGCGATTATTACCAAATTCATAGCATTTACCCTTTTCAGATTTATTATTGATGAAATTCGAATCTAATCAAAATTGTTACATTAAGCTTAACTTAATGCAACTGGTGGCAGCATATATAAGTATATAAACAAATAGCTATTAGTAGTAAATAAATCGATATTTTGCACTACTAATAACTATAAGTTGTTTATTATTTTAAATGTCAGAACGGTGGCAATTATTAATTGTTTGTGTTTAAAATTAATAATCTTTTTAATAGTAATTATAAATTTTACCGCCGTCCTGTAACATATTTGGTGGCAAAGCGGTGAGATATTCAAATATCAGCCGTTTATTAATATATTTGTTTACAGAGCGGTAAGATATTAAAAATATCAGCCGTCCTGTAACAATTTCTATATTCAAATTTTTTTTTTTTGAAAATGTTACAGACTCCGTACCAAACGCTATACCACTTTTCCTTGCAGTCAAAGTGGTAATAATAATAATATATAAAATAAATATACTTACAATCTGGTGTTAATTTAACATAATCAATTTGTATTTTCGTCACTTCAGACATGTTTATCTCGTCAAATCTCGACTTAACAACGTGTTTAACAAACAAGGCGATTAAATAATATTTCAATTCACACCTCTTAACAACATTAACATTAACACCGGAGTAACAGTGTCTCACTGGTCTTGTTACAAATATAACACTGGTTACAAATTCGTTCTCTTCACGACTTTTAAACGAACTTTTTTAACCAAACCCGTTGTTAGTCTTTTGTTTCTGTTCAACACATAAAGTTGAGATATATATATAGGGTACCTAGTGACATCTAGTACTGAATAGCTAAAGTAGAGAATTGAGTTAATAAAAAGTTGGGTTGGTAACCGTGCTAAATGTATTATATTTATTTATTTATATTATTATTATTATTATTGAACTTTTTTAACCAAACCCGTTGTTAGTCTTTTGTTTCTGTTCAACACATAAAGTTAAAATATATACCGGGTGTTCGTTCGTTAAGATCGTATGGGCGTTTAACATGCAAATTCGATAATTTGCGATGTATTACTTTCTCGAGTAAAATTCGGAAAAATACTTAGAATACTTTTTGATAGACAATAAAAAGTTCTATAATTTAGTTTTAGTTTTAATTTGCTAGCATGTGCCGTTCGGGCACTAAATTTTTTTTTTAATTTTTTGGTTTTTATTTTTTTTCTCAAAAACTATGAGGTGTAGAAAAATAAGCATGATATGGAAAAATGCGGAATAATCAGTGCTATAATTGAGTGTAAAAACCATTCATAGGATGCATCGTTTAGTAAAAAAAATTAAAAACTGAATTTTTGAAAATCTCAAAAAACATTTTAGAATTTTCAATAATTTTTCCTGCCAAACCAGAATGAGGTAGAGAAAAAAGTTACTTATTTATTATGTAGCTTATTTTTTTCTCTATTTTACTGAATTTTTTCAGATTTTTTTGAGCAAATTTTAAAAAAAGTTTTATTTTGAAAAAATCGCAAGGGTACCACACCCTTGAAAGATTTTTAAAAATTCAGTTTTTAATTTTTTTCTATTAAGCGATGCATCCTAGATGCATTTTTCCATATCATGCTTATTTTCCTACACCTCACAGTTTTTGAGAAAAAAATAAAAACAACAAAATCAAAAAAAAAAAAAAAATCTAGTGCCCGAACGGCACATGCTAGCAAATTAAAACTAAAACTAAATTATAGAACTTTTAAAGCCCTATCGAAAAGTATTCCAAGTATTTTTACGAATTTTACTCGAGAAAGTAGTACATCGCAAATTATCGAAATTGCATGTTAAACGCCTATACGAACTCAACGAACGAACACCCGGTATATATATGGGTTTACCCATATACTTCTAATCTTGTTTTTATTTAAGGTAATGTTAGGCTAAGCTAGGGAAAAATAGTGTAGGGTAGGTTAGCTATAATATATATATATATATATATATATATATATATATATATATATATATATATATATATATATATATATATATATATATGGGTTTACCCATATACTTCTAATCTTGTTGTTAATCGTATTTAAGAAATTCGTTAAGGTTGTTGTGGAGCAGATGTCTTCTTAGAACAACAACAAAAATCTGCCTCTACCTCTCGAAGACCAGCTGCTCTACCTAACACACACACACACACACACACACACACACACACACACACACACACACACACACACACACACACACACACACACACACACACACACACACATATACGAGGCACACTCAACCATGAGGTACACATACACACCCACAGAAGCAGAAGGGCATCTAGTTGATATAACATAACTTAAAAAAGAATTCAGCCAGGTCACAGCTGGCTGTGTTTGATTGCTTATAGCCAATCACGAGGGACAGCTGACACACACACACACACACACACACACACACAACGCGTTAGTATGGTAACCGTGGAACAGGTAAACACATAAACACCTGCTCGGTTAATCTCTGTGCACATTTATATTCATATATATATATATATATATATATATATATATATATATATATATATATATATATATATATATATATATATAGAAGAAAAGATTTTATAATATATTTTACAAGGTTTTTTGACATTTTTCCACAAGTTCTTGATATTTTTCACAAGATTATGACTGTTTTTCATAAGGTTATGACTGTTTTTTACAAGATTATGAAATTTTTCACAAGATTATGACTGTTTTTCACAAGGTTATGACTGTTTTTTTACAAGATTATGAAGTTTTTCACAAGATTATGACTGTTTTTCACAAGGTTATGACTGTTTTTTACAAGATTATATTATATTATTATTATTATTATTATTATTATATATATATATATATATATATATAGAAAAAAAGATTATAATATATTTTACAAGGTTTTTTTGACATTTTTCCACAAGCTCTTGATATTTTTCACAAGATTATAATATTTTTTACAAGATTATATTTTTCAGCATATTTAGATATTTTTCACAAAATTATCATATTTTTTCACAAAAAAACTATAACGCACAAACCTTTTTTTAACCACGGCGCGGCGTCTGTGCGCCGTATGACTAAACTTGCACAGGCGTCGCGACGCTTGCGCAATTTTCGACCAGACAGCTTGACTCTCCTATATACCTACATCTCGGTAAATTTAAAATATAAAGTTGTTAATATAAACAATTAATTAATTACATTAATAAAGTAATTAATTCCAATAGCTTAATATAAATTTTACAAAATTAAAATGTTTTTTACAAGATTATGGATATTATTAATAAATTTTATTTTTTATATGTTTTTTCCACGTTTATGACATTTTTCACAAAATTAGGACATTTTTAACAAGATTATGATATTTTTTACAAAATTAGGACATTTTTAACAAGATTATGATATTTTTCACAAAATTAGGACATTTTTAACAAGATTATGATATTTTTCAAGAAAATTCTAATGTTTTTCAAAATCTTATAATATTTTTTACATGGTTACGTGGCTTATGAAAGGTTATAATTTTTAAAAATGTTGTAGCAAAAGTTGGTGTTAGTCAGACATGTTGAGCGAATGTCTAATGAATGTTTTGGTTAAAAAGATATATTTGAATGATTTTGATGGTATACGTTTGCAGGTGGTGTATGATTGAGAGGGTGGCTTGCGTGAGCAAAAGTTTCCAAGTAGTAGGAATAAAAGAGCATGTATGAGAGAGGAATTATGAATGTGGATAAAGCGAAAGTTGCTTGTTTGGATAGGAATGTTTGGAGGCGACTGATTTCGGTATGATGAAAAGAGTTTGTGCCACACCCTTTTGGATACATGGCGTGATTGTGTATGTATGTATGTATGTATGTATGTATGTATAATTTTTTGTTTACAATTATTAAAATATTTTTCACAAGATGATAATATAATATATTATCATGTTATGTTATGTTATGTTATGCTTATGTTATGTTATGTTATGTTATGTTATATTATAACATAACATACCATAACATAACATACGTATACAGGGTGTAACAGAATAACTATTCCTAATTTTAACTGGAGTATCCTGGGCTCAGAATATGAAGATTTAATGCAAATCACAGAGATAAAATGTGGCTCCTTACTGAGCTACAGGGTGTTTTATATAAAAATTTAAAAACTATTTTTGCCCAGTACTTTAAAACTATTTGACGTATCCTTATCATACTTGGCAGGAAATGTAGGTACCGTACACCATACTAAATTATGTTAAATAAAAGTTTCTGGCTACTGCCAGTGGCGTACAACAGGGGCAAGTGAGAGGTTGATCCTTCCTAAATTCTACGCCACTGGCGGAATTGTCATTTTAGCACAATTCTTCGATTCTCCAATACTTGCTGTGTAAAAAACATACTCTTCCTTTGTAACGATAAAGTCACTGTTTTTCGAGATATTTAAAGTTAAACATAAGCTGCACCCTTGGGATTTTTTCAAAATTTGCTCAAAAAAATCTGAAAAAATTCAGTAAAATAGAGAAAAAAATTAGCTACATAATAACTAAGTAACTTTTTTCTCTAACTCATTCTGATTTGGCTGTAAAAATTATTGAAAATAAAAAAAAGTAAAATGCAAAAAATATTAATTTTCAATAATTTTTCCAGCCAAACCAGAATGAGTTAGAGAAAAAGTTACTTAGATATTATGTAGATAATTTTTTTCTCTATTTTACTGAATTTTTTCAGATTTTTTTAGCAAATTTTGAAAAAATCCCAAGAGTGCAGCTTATGTTTAACTTTAAATATCTCGAAAAACAGTGACTTTATCGTTACAAAGGAAGAGTATGTTTTTTACACAGCAAGTATTGGAAAATCGAAAAATTGTGCTAAAATAACAATTCCGCCAGTGGCGTAGAATTTAGGAAGGATCAACCTCTCACTTGCCCTTGTTGTACGCCACTGGCAGTAGCCAGAAACTTTTATTTAACATAATTTAGTATGGTGTACGGTACCTACATTTCCTGCCAAGTATGATAAGGATACGTCAAATAGTTTTAAAGTACTGGGCAAAAATAGTTTTTAAATTTTTATATAAAACACCCTGTAGCTCAGTAAGGAGCCACATTTTATCTCAGTGATTTGCATTAAATCTTCATATTCTGAGCCCAGGATACTCCAGTTAAAATTAGGAAAAGTTATTCTATTACACCCTATATATAGACAAATATTTATCAAAAATTTATTAAAAATTTTCAATAACAATAATAATTAAAAAAAATAATGTATAACGCTCAAATCTATTTTCCACCGGCGTCTATGCGCGTCCTACAACCAAAACTAGTACCAGGCGTCGCGACGCTTCCCCTCTAGGCGCATGCGCGAAATTTCCTGACCAGACAGCTTGACTATAGCGCTCGGTAAATTTAGTCGTGAGCTAACAGTGCTACCAACCACACACACACACAAATATGTTGTGTTACTCAGGCAAAGAATTTTGTAATACAATATGTGTTTTAAAAAATAATGCGAATATAACCTAATTCCGATGCTGTTTTGTTTGTATTGGTGTTGTTGCCATAGTAACCGAGTGTTGTGTCTCCGAATATTTGCTGTTATTTTATTGGAAAAACTATATTTAATTGATGAAAATTAACAAAACATAATAAATATAAATATAAATGTATTATAGAAATGTGAAATAAGGTTGTGATTAAAATTGCATCAGACTGTAAAATATATACGAAAGAATAATTATTATTATTATTGAATTTTCGTGGAATAAAGTGTAATGTGAAATAAGGTTGATTTAAAAGTGTATCAGACTGCTATTATTGAGTTTGGTGTGAACTAAAAGTGTATGAGACTGAAATAGAAAAATTTATATATTTTTCTTGAATTTGGTGTGCGATTAAAAGTGTTGCGATTAAAAGTGTATGAGATTGAAATATGAGAATTTGGTATAAACAAGTTTTAGACGAAAAATGTATGAAATTGAAATATTTAAATATTTTGTGTGAGAAATAAGATATGAACTAAAAGTGTATTAGACTCGTCTAAATTTGATGTAAACAAGGTTAGGTCGAAAAGTGTATAAGACTGAAATATTAAAATTTTATAAGTACATATTATTACTGGTATTGAAATTTAGTGTTCAACTTAAAGTGTAAATTTGCTGTAAACAAGTTTTGGTCTAAAAGTGTATGAGATCTGAATATTGAAAATAATAAACAAGGTTTGAACCAAAAATATATATAAAAAAAAATATATATTACTATTATTATTATTGAAGTTTGGTGTTTAATGGAGGCCTGAACCAAAAGTGTATTAACCTACAATGTGACAACAATGAATCATCCGATAGTAGTAAACACACCTCTAACCGCCACAGCCACCTATGATAACAATAACGAGGCGAATACGTCCAAGGTCATTCTACAGAAACAATTGCTGGCGCAGCAACAAATTGAGGAGAATAATGGAAGGAACGAAAGAAGATGTGGTGGGGGTGGTAGTGGTGGGGGTAGAAAAAGTACAACAGGTCGTCGGAAAAAAAGAGGTTGCACCTGGATGCATTTGAATAGTTTATGGTCGGTGTGGTATGGATTTTTCGGGACGTTTCTACAGGCGTACATTGCCGTGAAATGCACGAAACGGTTTCTGAGTAAGTAGTACTTTTTGGACAGACCTTATATGCATGTGTTTAATATAATTTTTTTTTTTTTGTAAAAATATTTATGCTACGAACTTTTTGGGCGAACCTTGTATACATGTTGTTTAAAAAAAATTTAATATTTATAATAAGATTATAATATATTTAACAAGGTTATGACAGTTTTTACAAGGTTATGATATTTTTAAAAAGGATAAAATATATTTTTTAAAAGGTTAAAATTTCTTTGCAAGGTCTAGAATTTTTTTTACAAGACTATGATATTTTTTTACAAAATTATCACCTTTTTTAACAAGGTTAAAATATTTTACACAAACTTACAAACTTTTTCACAAGATTTAGATGTTTTTTACCACTTTGACTGCAAGGAAAAGTGGTATAGTGTTTGGTACGGTGTCTGTAATATTTTCAAAAAAAGAAAATTTGTGTATAGAAATTTTTCATATAGCCTCTAGATGACGAATCTGAACTTAGTTTATGTGGGTGTATGGATGTGCGTCGTCAGTTCGCTCGCTCGCTCGTCAAAATTTTGTGATTGCAACTCCTCCTAGACGGGGTTTAACCGATTTTAATGAAACTTTCAAGATAAATTTATCTAGTACCCAAGATAGGGTCATATGGTTTTAATTTTTTCCAGTGCTGCCAACTTTCCGAGAAAAAAATTACTGGAGTTTTTAAAAATTCATTGTGGCTACATTATTTATCCGATTTTGATCAAATTTTCAGAAAAGATTTCCCTAAAGCTCCCATTAATTATATAATTTTATTAATATCCAATGTTGCCAACTTTCCGAAAAAAATTACTAAAATTTTTAAAATTTATTATGACCATGTTATTTAACCGATTTTACTCTAAATTTTGCACAAAAGAATCTCCTAGTATTCATATAATTTATGTAATTTTACCAAAATTTAGTGTTGCCAACTTTCCGAGAAAAAAATTTACTAAAGTTTTTTAAAATTTATAATGATCACTTTATTTAACCGATTTTAATAAAATTGTCATAAAAGATTCTTTTAGTGCCTAAATAAATTATGCAATTTCAACAAAATACAGTCTTGCCAACTTATCGAGAAAAAAATTACTAAAATTTAAAAAAATTTATTGTGGTTAGATTATTTATCCGATTTTGAACAAATTTTGCAGGAAAGTTTCTCCTAGTGCTCACATAAATTATAATATTATTAAAATACTGTGTTGCCAACTTTCCAAAAAATGTCAAAGTGATCTATATATGAGTTTACCCATGTACTTCGAATCTTGTTTATGATATATATATTTTTTTATATCCAGGATATTCCATCTTACCATGGACAACAGCGTCGGCCATTTTCGAATTACATGTCTGTCTATTCGTAACCGGATTAGCTGTTCTAATATTGCCTGTTTTTTTGGCTGCAGCTGTTTTTAAGGTAATTGATGTTTTTTTGACAAATTTTTGAAAAGTTCCTAATTATTTTGACAATTTTTAATAGAATTTTTAAAATTTTTGGAAAGTGTCTATTATTTTGACAATTTTTTTTTTGTAAACTTTGACAATTTTTAATAAAACACTGAGTGATATTGTCATTACTCAACTGTTTTATTATTATTATATTTGTTATTATTATTATGTAAAATAAATCAATAAATTAATTAATTTATTAATTAATTTAATTAATTTTATTAATTTTTATTATAATTATAATTTTTTACCATACACTAATTAATCTTGTTTATTAAATTATTAATATTATTATTAATTATTAATTAATAATTAATTATTATTTAATAATTATTAATTTAAGTAAATTGAATTAATTTTTTTCGATGTTTTTTTTTGTACTCTTTTTATTAGGTTGGCAATCATGCAAACGATGGCTTTAAATTAGGGCGTGGTGGCTCAACGGACAGTCAAGGTTGGCGAGGAGGCGGTTGTAGTACACTTTGGCGTCATGGCGGACCGACAGCGCCATTTTTACACCTGGTGATTGCATTTAGTTTCCTAGTGCCGAAATTGGTCATGGAAGCTAGGTTGCTTCAAGCTGGATTCTTGCCAAGTGGTGAGTTATATATTTTGGTTTTTGCAAAAGTTGATGTTAGTCAATTAAGATCTGGTTCATGGGACATGTTAAGCGAATGCGTCTACTGACCGTTTGCTGTTAAAAAGATTTGAAGGTGGACGTCCGATGAGTAGTTGGAGTGGTGGTATGATTGAGAGAGTGGCTTGCGTGAGCGATAGTTTCCAAGTAGTAGGAATAAAAGAGCATGTATGAGAAGAGGAATTATGAATGTGGATGAAGCGAAAGTTGCTTGTGCTGGATAGGAATGTTTGGAGGCGACTGATTTCGGGATGATGAAAAGAGTTTGTGCCACTCCCTTTTAGGTACATTGCATGATTGTGTATGTATGTATGTGTGTATGTTTATATATATATATATATATATATATTTATATACATACATATATTTCACTCACTTGATAAATTTTTTCACAAGATTTTTGAGCCAAACCTTCTTATTTCACATTTACTTTGTTCAACCAAATTCAATATTAATAATAATTAAATTTCTTTCGTATGGTTTAATATATATATATATATATATATATATATATATATATATATATATATATATATATGTGTGTGATCGTGTGAAAAAGTATACATCGCAGAAATTAGTCAGCAGAATAACACAACACAAAAGTGATGAGAAGAAAAAAGAAATAAAACTTATGCTCTGGCTGTACACATACGAACCGGACAACAAAACACACGGCATGTTATGATCAACCTAACCTAATATATTGGAAAAAGAAAACAATTATTTTAAGAGGTTACAATTAGAATCATTTCATATTAACAAAAACAAACGTCAAATTATCAATAATAAAACTGACATCAGAAACACATACAATACTTATGCCAACTTAATTCAAAAACAAAAAAATCACTAATTATGCTCATTGCAATTTTATTCCGCCAAATTCAAACATTGGACTTATATCTAATTTCTGTCGGCTTTGTCGGTTTAATTACTGTTTTCAAATTTCATAAATTTACTAGTTGATTAGGACACGATTCACATGAGTTTTTTCAAAATTAAAAATAACCGTTAAAATTTTTTATAATTTTTCTTAATTGTTTAATGTAGTTTAGTTTAGTGTGTTATATTTGTGTTATATTTTTCTATTCTGACAAGCTTTTAACTATTTATTCTATTTATTGATATTTTATTTTATTTATTATTAACTATTTATTGTTTTAATATTATGACTATTGCATTTTATACACATATAAAGTAAATTGTTTTCAACTAGTAATATTTACAATGCCAGAAGTAGTTACAATTATTTTCAACTAATTAACTACATTATTAAAAGGTTTGAAGTAAAATAACTTTGTAAATTTTCACTAGATTTATTTGTAACTTGTTGACATGTTTCGGCTCGCGCCATTTTCAAAACATTAAAATTATATTACAAACAATTCCTATTTTGTGAGTATTGAGGTAGTGGGGGTATTTTTACTTTTAAACCAATCAATGGGGAATTCGAGAAGTCTACTATTTCATTTATAATATTTTTAGATTTCTTTATTTCATGAGCTTCTAATAAATTTAATCTTTTTCCTTTGTTTGAAATATATATATATATATATATATATATATATATATATATATATATATATAGAGGCGTCGCTTATATCGACGCCTAACGACGCTCAAGTTGTAATAAAAGGCGTCATTTCTTAGAATTGCTTGCGTAACAGATGTTAGCGATATTGGTGATTATATATATATCAGAAATTGTTTTACAAGTTTTAGGTAAAAACCTATCAAAATCTTGTGAAATTTATGAAAAATATCATAACCTTATAAAAAATATCAAATAATAATAATAATTAACCCATTCATAACTATTATATCATTAAAACTAATTATAAGTAAAAATTAAAAATTTTCGATATTCTCTTTTTCTACCATAAAATTGTAACAGTCATGGATATTTGATATTTAAGAATTTAGGAAGTTAGTACGTTGACATATCCATGACTGTTGAGTGCATCGAACTTTGTCAGTTTGTCAGCATTTTTAGTCGTCGTTCAAAGTTCGATTGCATTCGATTTTTGTTTAAGCTGCATTTTTATAAATCCACTTTAGTCGAAAATTAAATGAGTTTAATTTAGTTACGGATAAATATCCAAGAAAAGGACATCAAATTAGTTAAGTTGCGGATAGATATCCAAGAGAAGAACATCAAATTATTTAAGTTACGAATGGACATCCAAGAGTAAAACATTAAATTGTAAGCTACAGATATGACATATATTGTTATAATTTTTAGTTATTTTGCAAAATCATTTGTTAATTAATTTTATTTATTATTTAATAAAATTATCTTTTAAATTGTTCTCGTTTCTTTATTATTAAAAACTTCAAGAAATCAACCACGTATGTGCAATCTAATCTATATTTCCGCTCGGCCAGGCCGAAATCGTTTTAGTAAAACTTATAGATTGTTACAAAATATGCATTCCATATCAAAAAAAAGGGATGATACTTCCTAGGGGAAGAGTAGATGTGTGTGTGTGTGTGTGTGTGTGTGTGTGTGTATGCAATGACGGACACCGGAAGTATTTTAGCGCGCATGCGCGCTGACAAAGGCCGGAGTGTAGAGGTGGCGGGGGGCGTGCTTTAGTGCATTGGCACTTGGATATTCAACTCCTCTAGCAGTGTGGATATTATGAGGGGGGTAGAAATTTATAGATAGGGGTTGTTTTGGAGGGAGGGATGCAGTTGGGGGTTGACGATAGGGAGGGGGGATACAGGGAGGTGGGGGGTGGTTGGAAAATCAATATCTGTTGAAGGTATATATATGTATATACAGTGAGAGTCGAATGAATGAATGAATGTTTATAATGTTTTTTATACGCAAGGTTAGGTTGTTTTTCACAAGGTTATACATACATACATACATACACAATCACGCCATGTACCCAAAACAGGGTGTGGCACAAACTCTTTTTATCATCCCGAAATCAGTCGCCTCCAAGCATATTCCTATCCAAACAAGCAACTTTCGCAATTTTATCCACATTCATAATTCCACTCTCATACATGCTCTTTTATTCTTACTACTTGGAAACTTTTGCTCACGCAAGCCACACTCTCTCAATCATACCACTCCAACTACTGATCGGACGTCCACCTGCAAACGTATACCATCAAAATCATTCAAGTAAATTTTTTTAACCAAACGTTCATTAGACATTTCCTCAACATGCCCGAACCATCTTAACTGACTAACACCAACTTTTGCTACAACATTTTTTTCAATTTTACACTCATCATACACTAATCGTATTTCGTAACCGATCTCTCCTATTTACACCACATACCCCACATTTCCACAGCAGTCATTTTCCTTTTATGCTTTTGCAACCAAACCCAACATTCACTACCATACAATAATGTAGACACCAAAACTGCATTATATATACTCAAACGGGGGTAGCTTCTTTGGAAACATTTACATTCGTAGCAAAAGTTCCCAAAGCACCCGTCCCAAAGTACCTTACAACCAGCATTTACTCTCCTTTCACAAGGTTATAATGTTTTTCACAAGGTTTAGATATGTTTCACAAGGTTATGAAATAATTTTTTTTCAATATTTTAATATTTTTCACAAATATATGATATATGTATAAAAAAAATTTACCAGATTTTTAATATTTAACACATTTTTTTTTAACAAGGTTAGGTTATTATTTTTCAAAGACTTTAGATATTTATCACAAGGTTATAAACGTTTCATAACGTTATGATAATTTTCACAAGATTTTCAATAATAATAATAATAATAATAATAAGTTACAAGTTTCTGGTACAAAAATCTAACAGCTACTCATAAAATACTAACAATTCAATTTAACAAAATCCTAAATAACGAAATTCAAATACCCGAATGGTTTGCAACAGGAATTACATATTTAATACCCAAAACAAAAGATACCATCAATCCGAAAAACTACAGACCTATAACATGCCTAAACAATATGTATAAAATTTTAACAAAAATAGTAACTAATAAAATATACCAATATGTTCATAAATATATCATTCCAGTAGAACAAAAAGGGTGTGCAAGAAACACAAGAGGGTGCAAAGACCAACTCCTGTATTCTAAATGTGTGATACGAGAATAAAACCCGACAGAAAAACCTACACATCTGCTGGATTGATTATAGAAAAGCGTATGATAGTGTACCCCACTCGTGGGTTTTAAAATCAATGAACTTATTAGGTATATCAGATAACATAATAGCACTGTGTGAAAATACCATGAAAACTTGGAAAACCAAACTAACTCTTTCCAACAATGTAGACAAATTAGTAAGTAGAAATATAGAAGTTAAAAGAGGAATATTTCAGGGGGACTCCCTATCACCATTATTGTTTTGCCTTGCAATGGTTCCATTATCAATTCAATTAAATAAATATGACTCTGGGTATAAATTAAACGCAAATAGTAAATCTTTCTCGCATTTGTTGTTTATGGATGATTTGAAATTGATATGTAGAGGGAAAGAACAATTGCATAAAATGATTGAAATAACGAAAATATTTTCCAATGATATTTGTATGAGTTTTGGGATAGAAAAATGTGCGTTTGCATCTTTCACAAGAGGTAAACTAACTAAAGCTGAAAACATAAAAATAGACAACGAAGAAATTAAAACAATAGAACCGGGACAGGTGTATAAATATTTAGGAGTAAATGAAGGAGAAGGTATTGACCATAAGGGAATGAAAGTAAAATTGAGAAAGGAATACTTGTATAGACTGAGGAAAATATTAGAAACAAAACTTACTTCTAGAAATAAAATTCAGGCAATAAATATGCTAGCAATACCTTGTTTAACATACAGCTTCGGTATTATAGATTGGAAAAATGAAGATCTTAAAGAGTTAGATAGAAAAACTAGAAAATTTCTGAATATGTATAAGATGCTACATCCCAGAGAAGATATCCACAGACTTTATGTCAGTAGGAAAAAGGGAGGTAGAGGATTAATATCAATAGAAAGGGTACACACCGAAGCAATCTATAGTTTAGGACACTACATAATAACCAAAGCTCCCACAGACGAAATAGTAAAAGCCATATTCAATTACGACACACAGCTGAAAAAACAAAAATCTCTATGCAATCGAACAAAAGCAATAGAAAAGAAATACCTATCAAACCAAGAAGAAACAACTATTTTAAATAACCCGGAAATAATTAAAAAAGCAACAAAACAAGAAACATACAAGACATGGTACGAAAAACCATTACATGGTGAACATATTAGAGAAATGAATGAAATTCAACACGACAAAAATATTTCATACAACTGGTTGAGATTTGGCGATTTGAAAGGAGAAACTGAGAGTTTAATTATGGCAGCTCAAGATAAAGCACTTAACACACGATATCATCAATACAAAATTTTGAAAACGAGAAATGAAGGGAGCTGCAGATTATGTCAACATCAACCAGAGACAGTAGTTCATATAATGACAGGTTGCCCAACATTAGCCAAACAAGAATACATAACCCGACATAATCGAGTCTGCTCTTTAATACACTTCAACCTATGTAAATATTATAATTGTCACATAGAAAACTCGAACTGGTATGATCACACCCCCAGCTCAATAACTACAAACACGGATAATTCAGTAACAATTTTATATGATCAGGAAATCAAAACTGACAGATATATACCAGCAAACAAACCTGATATTATAATCAGGGAGAAAAACCTAATATACATAATTGAAATCTCCATTCCATCTGATAGCAATATAAATAAAAAGGAAATAGAAAAACAATTAAAATATAAAGACTTAATAATAGAATTAAAAAACATGTGGAATAAACAGGTGGTGATGATACCAATTATAGTAGGAGCAACAGGGTATGTAAGTCACCAGTACAAAAAATATGTCGAACAAATACCGGGAAAACACAATTTCGCCCTTATTCAAAGAACTGCCATTTTAGGCACTGCTTACATACTACGCAGGACTCTCATGTAAGCTAAAAAATATAACAATCCTTTAGGTCACGGTGTGACCTCGGATGTTATATAATCCACACCAGTTAACACTGCGAAAGAGAACCATAATAATAATAATAATAATAATAATAATAAAATAAATATAAAACTAATTATTAATTAATTCAAAACATTTATTTGAATGATTTTGATGGTATACGTTCGCGTATACGTCCGATGAGTAGTTGAAGTGGTATGATTGAGAGTGTTTTGCGTGAGCGAAAGTTTCCAAGTAGTAGGAATAAAAGAGCATGTATGAGAGGAATTATGAATGTGGAGGAAGCGAAAGTTGCTTGTTTGCGGATAGGAATGTTTGGAGGCGACTGATTTCGGGATGATGAAAAGAGTTTGTGCCACACCCTTTTGGGTACATGGCGTGATTGTGTATGTATGTATGTATGTAATTATTAATTTAATAATTTATTATTCTAATTTAATTTAAGGTTCTTATTAAGAATGAGGCTATTTATACATACGGTATGTATACGCAATTGGCTATTTATATATACCAGGGGTGGGCACACATGAGGCCTAAGGGAGCCGCAATCCGGTTTTTAATATTCTATAAAGAGCCATAAACAAATTAATTTTTTTTATTTAATATAATTGCATATTTTCAAAAGTCACAATATAAAAACATAGAAAAAATATCATTATAACATATAAACATAAAAATATAACAATGAAAAAGAAAATAATTATTTCAAAATTTTAGTAATAAAATAGTAATATAATAAAAATGAAATATAACAGAAATCTATATCATAAAAATATATTTACTAATGTGTCGTAAATATGTCACCCATCTTCTAAAACTTTAATGGGAGCCGCACTTGACTCAATGAAGAGCCGCATGCGGCTCTCGGAGCCGCATTTGCCCACCGTTGATATATACTAAAAAATAAAAATAACCTAAACCAACCTACTAACCTAACCTACCCTAAATAACCAATTACGTAAAAATACTGTATGTATAAATAGCCAATTGTGTATACATACCGTATGTATAAATAGCCACTTTCTCTTATTAATTGTAAATTATTAATTATTAATTAATTATATTTAATAAAAATAATAATAATAATAATAAGAATAAATGTTTTTCTCAACAGATGCATTATGGCGGACAGACCTAGATTTCATGGTAGTCCATCACGACCGACTGGTCGTTCTCAGTTTCATGACAGCGACATCGCAACCAAATAACCTTTCCACTACCACGCTAAACGAAAGGTTAGTTGGTAGTGGCAGTAGCTTACATCAATCGACAACACCCATAGCTGCTTACCTCAGTCCGGCTGCTGCCGCAGGCAGCTATGCGGCAATGGAATCTGCACCATTGTCCAATACATTGAATACCTCATCGGGAACGAATGGAAGTCAGGGAAGTAGGAGTCCTACGGGACTTGTTAATAGCGTAGTGAAGTTTCTGAAGGAGTTTTTTCATATGGAAGAAGAAGAGGTTGGATTGGGGACTAGAAATGAACTTGGTAAGGTTTTTTTTTATTTTGAATTTTGAATTTTGGAGTTTAAATTGAGATTTAAAAATAATCAGATTATTATTTAACGTACATACATACACAATCACGCCATCTACCCAAAAGGGTGTGGCACAAACTCTTTTCATCATCCCGAAATCAGTCTCTTCAAAACATTCCTATCCAGCACAACTAACTTTTGCTTTATCCACATTCATAATTCCTCTCATACATGCTCTTTTATTCCTACTACTTGGAAACTTTCGCTCACGCAAGCCATTCTCTCAATCATACCACTCCAACTACTCATCGGACTATGTTTGTATTAAAAAAATAAATGGTCATCTAAAGTAACAAATTTAGTTACAATATATTTTAAATGAATTAAGATAATCGGATTATTATTTAACTATGTTTATATTAAAAAAAAATAATGGTCATCTAAAGTAGCAAATCCAGTTACAATATATTTTGACTGATTCCCATCAGTCAAATTTCAAGCGGATTGAAATTTTCAAGTCGAATTAAGATAATCGGATTATTATTTAACTATGTTTATATTAAAAAAATTAATGGTCATCTTAAGTAGCACATCCAGTTGCAATATATTTTGACTGATTTCCATCAGTTAAATTTCAAGTTGATTAAAATTTTCAAGCCGAATTAAGACAATCAGATTATTATTTAACTATGTTTATATTAAAAAAATTAATGGTCATTTTAAGTAGCAAATCCAGTTGCAATATATTTTGACTGATTCCCATCAGTCAAATTTTAAGTGGATTGAAATTTTCAAGTCGAATTAAGATAATCGGGTTATTATTTAACTATATTTATATTAAGAAAATTAATGGTCATCTTAAGTAGCAAATCTAGTTACAATATATTTTGACTGATTCCCATCAGTCAAATTTCAAGCGGATTGAAATTTTCAAGTCGAATTAAGATAAAAAAATTATTATTTAACTGCGTTTCTATCTAAATTCAAATCAGTTTTAAGATATTTTTATAAGTGTGGTTGTAAAATTTCAAGCGGATTATTTTAATTCGACTTGAATGTTTCAATCCGCTTATTTACTTAAAAAAAAATAGATTATAATTTTGAATTTTTATTAGTTTAAAATAGTTTTAATTGTTGATATAAACGTAGCTAAATTTACCTTAATACGACTTGGTAGTTTTTTGGTAGTTTGGATTGCAAATTATAAAACGGCCTTGAAACATTCAAGGCGATTTAAATTAATCCAATTGCAAATTTAATAACAAATAATTATAATAATAATAATAATAGAAATTTTTCTTTTTAGATTCCGCCTATTTCGGTAGCAGCGTAAGCGTCGAATACCTAAATTACGCCTTAGCCCTATTGGTATATTCGGTTCGGTATCCGGCGGTGTTTTGGCATACCAATAAATGCTTTGGTATCCTATTCTCAATACAGCTGTTCGCAAATGGCCTACAAAGTTTACTAGCATTTGCTGGCATCGCCGTATTATATAAGGTTAGAAAATTAAATTAATAATTAATTAATTAATTAATTAATACATCAATTATTTATTAGTAATAAATATTTAAAAAAACAAGATTAGAAGTATATGGGTAAACCCATATATAGACCACTTTGACATTATCACATAAATGATAAGAAATAGGAATAAAAAATTTTTTCACCAAAACTGGGCAACATTGTATTTTGCTAATATATATTATTATAGGCGCTAAGGGTATCTTCTGTAAAAATTTCATTAAAATCGGATAAATAATGCAGGTATAACAAATTTTTAGAAAATTATTTAATTTTTCTCGGAAAGTTGACAACATATTTTAATAAAATTATAATTTATGTGGGCACTAGGAGAAACTTATCTGAAAATTTGATCAAAATCGGATGAATAATGTAGCCACAATAAATTTTTTTTAATTTTAGTAATTTTTTTGTAGATAAGTTGGCAACACTGTATTTTGTTAAAATTGCATAATTTATGCAGGTACCAGGAGAATCTTTAGTGAAAATTTGATTAAAATCGGTTAAATAAAGTGGTCATAACAAATTTTTAAAATTTTAGTAATTTTTTTCTTAGAAAGTTGGCAACACTGTACTTTGTTGAAATTATCTAATTTATATGGATACTAGAAGAAACTTTTGTGAAAATTTGAACAAAATCCGTTAAACAACATGGCCGTAATAAATTTTTAAAAAGTTTAGTAATTTTTTTCTCAGAAAGTTGGCAACACTGTACTTTGTTAAAATTATTTTATTTATATGGATATCATATGAATCTTCTGTGAAAATTTTAACAAAATCGGTTAAACAACATGGCCGTAATAAAATTTTAAAAATTTTAGTAATTTTTTTCTCGAAAAGTTGGCAACACTGTATTATATTAAAATTATGTAATTTATGTGGGCACTAGGGGAATCTTCTCTGATAATATGATTAAAATCGAATAAATAATGTAGCCACAATGAATTTTTAAAAACTTTAGTAATTTTTTTCTCAGAAAGTTGGCATCACTGGAAAAAACCAAAACCACATGACCATCTTGGGCACTAGACAAATTTATCCTGAAAATGTCATTAAAATCGGTTGAACCGTCTAGGAGGATCACAAAATTTTGTCTGACGACCGAGCGAGTTGACGACGCACATCTATACACCCACATAAACTAAGTTCAGATTCGTCATCTAGAGGCTTTATGAAGTATTTCTATACACAATTTTTTTTTTGAAAATGTTACAGTACAGACACCGTACCAAACGCTATACCACTTTTTCCTTGCAGTCAAAGTGGTAATAATAATTTTGTATTCACTTGAAAGTTATGAAATAATTGTAAAAACATAAAATGTAGAACGATTATTTCTAATTCATGTAAAAAAATTGTTAATTTCTGTATTCATTACCACTTTGACTGCAAGGAAAAAGTGGTATAGCGTTTGGTACCGTGTCTGTAACATTTTCAAAAATAAAAAAAAATTGTATAGAAATCCTTCATATAGCCTCTAGATGACGAATCTGAACTTAGTTTATGTGGGTGTATGGATGTGCGTCGTCAGCTTGCTCGCTCGGTCTAAGTCAAAATTTTGTGGCCGCAACTCCTCCTAGACGGTTTAACCGATTTTAATGAAATTTTCAGGATAAATTTATCTTGTACCCAAGATGGTCATGTGGTTTTATTTTTTTCCAGTGATGACAACTTTCCGAGAAAAAAATTACTAAACTTTTAAAAATTTTATTATGGACATGTTATTTAACCGATTTTACTCAAATTATCACAAAAAATTTTCCTAGTGTCTAAATAAATTATGCAATTTTAACAAAATACAGTGTTGCCAACTTATCGAGAAAAAAATGACAAATTTTTTTAAAAATTAATTGTGGCTACATTATTTATTCGATTTTGATCAAATTTTCAGAAAAATTTCTCCTAGTGCCCACATAAATTATAATATTGTTAAAATACAGTGTTGCCAACTTTCCGAGAAATGTCAAAGTGGTCTATATATAAGTTTACCCATATACTTCTAATCTTGTTTATTTAAAGAATTGTTGTTTTCGGTATTCACTTGAAAGTTATGAAATAATTGTGAAAACATCGAACCAATAAACAAACGCAAATGAATGAAATCCTCCAATAAAAATATAGAACGATTATTTCTAATTTATGTAAAAGAATTGTTGTTTTTTGTATTCACTTGGTATTTAAAGAAATAATATTTACTTTTGATTTCTGTACAAATCCTCGGCGCATTCGGTTCACGAAAGCTAATACACATCTGGCAGTATAGTATCTCACTATCAGCTGTAGAATATTGTAGCAAAAATGCTTAATCGAACGACCGCAGTTCATTCGGTTAAAACTAAGACGCAACTGAACGCCGCGCCTTTTTATAAACTCGGCGAGTGTGTTCCGATTGGCTGCAGTCACACAGATGAACCAGCCAATGAGCGCGTTCGTATTTTCAGTCCGCGTTCTCACTTCAGTCCGCGTCGCCTAAGTTTAAAAATATAGGTGCCACTGCGCGAGTTCTTACCATTATCAAACTAGCTTGCGGGCGAGAATTTAATGTCCGAACAATAGTTTTTGCAAGCTTATATTATTTTCCACAAGGTTACGATATTTTTCACAAAATTATAATATTTTTTACAGATATTTTGTACAAGGTTGTGATATTTTTAACAAATTTATAATATTTTTCACAAGGTTATGATATTTTTAACAAATTTATAACAGTAATAATAATAATAATGATATTTTAAATTATTTTTTTTTTGTTTTAGGTACAAATTCTCGGCGCCTACAAGTCCCTCCCTTTATTACGTCATCATTCTACAGTCACGCCCCTTTCAACCAAGTCCCTCCCCTTTTTGCTAAACCCGCCTATTACGCTATTACTATTCAGCTTATCCGCTCTATTAATTTTGTCGACAAGCTTAATATTATACCTGTACGGATGGAATCGCTATAACGCTTTTTTGAATCAGCATCATCATGTTGAAATGAAAAAGACAAAAGAGTGTAGCGGAGAGACGAGCGATCGGCAATTGTTTAAGGAGCGTGGTAATGGCGCTAGCGGTGGGAGTGGCGATTGTCAGATGTTTGGGAAGGAAGAGGATCTCGGAGGGAAAGCTAGAGAAGGTAAGTTTGAACAAGATTAGGTTGTTTTCTACTAGATTAGAAAGCTTTTTCATAAAGTTATTATGTCTTTCACAAGGTTAAGATATTTTCACAAGATTAGCATATTTTTCACAAGGTTATAAGAATTTTCACTAGGTTATGTTAATTTTTACAAGGTCATAAGATTTTTTTTTCAAGGTTAGGGCTTTTTCAAAAAGTTAAGATGTTGTTCACTAGATTGGGATATTTTTTACAAGGTTATATAATTTTTCACAAGGTTATATGATTTTTCACTAGATTATGTTTTTTTACAAGGTTATAAACTATTTTTTACAAGGTTAGGGCTTTTTTACCAGCTCAGGATATTTTTCACAAAATTATGTTATATTCCACAAGATTTTTCACTAGTTTATGAGGTTTAAGATGTTTTTCACAAAATTATGATATTTTACGCAAGGTTATGTTATGTTTCAAAAGATTTGGATATTTTTCATATAGTTATAATATTATTCACAAGGTTAAAACTTTCTTCACAAGATCATGATATTTTTCACAAGGTTACAAAATATTTCGCAAGGCTCGAAAATTTTTGATAATGTTTAAATATTTTTCACATGATTACGAAATTTTTCACAAGGTTTTCACAAGGTTAAATTTTTTTATTAATTCACAATTTTTTCTCATATTAGATACACACACAAACCATCCCACCTTCAATTCCAAAATGGCGACAAACGCACGTTGGGACCGGACAGATCCAGGTTATGGGAGCCGGTCATCAACCAACGGCTACCTAACACACTGTGCTGCCCTCTGTGCACTACTAGCAACAGCCGTAAGCCACGCCCCCTTATTACACGACTATACTGTTGTGTATCGAGGCAGTCTAGATGGCGCTGTGCTGATTTGTATTATTGCTGGCATTAGTCATTTGTTTCTATGGGTCGTCGTATGGTTGGTGTTGACTGTGAAGCAGAAATGGACGTTTAAGATACGAATTACGGTGAGTTTTTTGTTCCAATCACAATTTTTTTTGAACATACCACAATTACAGTATAATGTTTCATAAGATATATACAGGGTTGTATACTGTGATTTAATTATGAAACAAACACACACAAACAAAATTTGTTTAAATTTGATGTAAGCAAGGTTTGAACTAAAAGTATATAAAATCTAAATATTGAAAATATTAAAAAAGTTTCTTATTATTATTATTATAATTGGAATTTTTCACAAGGTTATAATATTTTTCACAAGGTTATGATATTTTTTACAAGTTTATGATATTTTTTACAAAGTTATAATATTTCTGTAGTAAGCAAACACCAATAAATTTAATTTAAATTATACAAAGAAGGTCGATATTTTGACCACACCAAATTTTTTCTCGTTTTCAAGGTAACTTTTGCTTCATTTTTATATATAATATTTCTCATACATTTTTCAATTTTTTGATACCTCTCATACATTATATTAATAATCTCTTTTTTCTCTCCTTTTCAAGGTCGGCAAAGCTACAGTACGTTCAGCGCGTAGCTTGCGTTTAGTAACAGAAATCGAACTAGCCAGTCGACGTAATAACGCACACGATGGTAATACGGCTCATAACTCACCGGCGGCACAACCATTACTCATCGTGGGTAATGGCCGAGCGTATGCGGTAACGGAACCCGGACCTAGGAAAGCCATTATGAGCGTGGTGCAGAAAGTTAGTGTTGATCGTCAAGAAATGGCGAAGAGTAGTCGGAGTGGTCGGAGTAGTTCTACTCCGAGTGGGTAAGTGAAGCAAAAATAATATTTACTTAATCAAAAATTATAACAAAAATTTCGAAATTTTGACTATACTACAATTACAGTTTAATTTGCCATTAGAAATATACAGGGCTGTATACTGTAATTTATTTGTGAAACACATAAAAATTTGATGTAATATTTAGTATTACATTTAACATAGTAATATGTCATAAGATAATTGATTATAAATCAGAAATTTATACAAAACAAGTCGATATTTTGACTATACCACAATTACAGTTTAATTTACCATAAGAAATATACAGACTTCTATACTGTAATCCAATTGTGTTAACCAAAAAAACCCGATTTTTATCAAAATCTGTATCACTATTAAATTGCAGCAGTTCAGAAATGGCCGATACAGACACCGACGAACAAATCTATTGGCTACGACCGGCCATATCAACCCCCCACCATTCGCCCGATAGCCAATCAACGGATCGTCTCTGCTGGTTTGGCAGTCGTAAGTCGAGTACTGCGACGAAGCATAAAGTTCATTTTAACGAAGCATCTAGTACGTCTAATATGCGGTAACTTAAAATAAAAATTCTTCCTCTAACATTTTATGCTACTAGTACAATAATACAAATACTATTATTGTATTGGTAATTTTTCTTTTAACAATTTCTGTTTTTGGTATTTGTTGGCTGTGTTTTGGGCTTTTTATTAATTTAGCAATGATATTTTTTCTAAAGTGTGGTGTAATATTAATATTTGGTTACTATATTGCTTAAGTAGAAAATTGTCATTATTATACTAGTACAATAATGACTGTGAAAATGTATGTTTAGATTATTTTTTCGACTGAAAAATTATTATTGTTTACTTTTTGGAAAGGTTAGTTGGCAATAACAACAAAATATAAATACTTTTCTATCTTTTGTATGTATCTGTGGCTTAATACAATAAAGTTTACTTTTTACTTCTAGTACAATAATATACATATTATTATATCACTTATAGTAATAACAAAACAAAATCGCGTACGACTTCCGGAAGCGGAATGCCTGATGAAGATGACGGAGACTATGCCACGTTGAGGGAACTTCCGGTAATGGCGGCAATGGCCCGACAAGCAGACGATTCGACTTCGGAGGAGGGAAAGGTTAGTTGGCAATTTCGATATTTTCCTTAAACACATGTTAAGGTTATTTTTTTGCTTAAAAATATTATTAATAAATGCTTTTATAAATTTTATAAAAAAAGGTTAGTTGGCCACATATTTTGTTAATTTATATATATATATATATATATATATATATATATATATATATATATATATATGGGTGGGTCGAAAAAAATAGATTTTGTTCTCTAGGGTCTAAAATGAAAGAGTTCCATCCAAAAAGTTGTGGAGATGTGCTGAAACATTTTTCTGATGAAAACCCAGGCAGCACCGAGCACCTCAAAACGCCGTTTTTTGCACTTTTTTTTAGATTCTGGTCAATAACTTTTTTCAATTTCCTGGGTTTTCATCAGAAAAATGTTTCAGCACATCTCCACAACTTTTTGGATGGAACTCTTTCATTTTGGACCCTAGAGAACGAAATCTATTTTTTTCGACCCACCCTAATATATATATATATATATATATATATATATATATATATATATATATATATAATATATATATAATATATATATATATATATATATATATATATATACCCACGTTAACTAATTAATCTAATTCATCTTAATTAATCTGCACTAATTAATCTTAACATTCCTATTGTTTGGCTTTTATGCTTTTGCTGGGCGACCTTCTAATGGATTCCAAACCACCTTAACACACTCACACACAGCTTCTAGCTTGTGTCCATGACGATAGCGTCACTTATGCAGCAGCTAGCACATCTCGGGATCTAATCCCACCCGTGGATTATGAAGATCCGAGTCCATTACTCACGCCTGAACCGTTAAACGATCACGACGTAATTTCCAGCGATCTTAATCGTAAAAATACAAATAATATGAGTAATATTACCGTACATAATGCACAGGTAATTTATTTACACCAAAATTGTAGTACTTTACCAAATAGTGTGTTTGTCTGTTTGTCTGTTCGGTACAAATTTTGTAATATTTTGTTTTCTAGCTCACTGCCATACAAACACCACGTTGTCTTCGACGTGGTGATTCAGGAATGCCAACTGAAGAATTTACACCACGTTCCAATTCGTTAAATTCGACCACCGGAAGCAACTCAACAACTTCACCTCCTGAAGGACCTGCTTGTTCAAGTCACAGTGAAACTTCTTCAGGTGTACACTCAAACGCTAGCAGCTCAGAACATCATCCAAAACTAAATTCCTCAACTGTACAAGATTATTCAAATCAACAAAATTCCTTAGGTGTACACACAAATCACATTGGTCATCATAAGACTTCCCTAGGTGTACACGATCATCAAATTTCTTCAATCGTAGTTCGCAACGCACAACAACATTACAAGACTTGCTCATTACCGCAAAATTCTCTAGGTGTACACGCAAATCAAATTTCCTCAATTGTACACCGTGAACATCAACCATTACCCCCACCACCTGGCATTGAAAACCATATGGTTCAGAAACGTGCAACCAGTGTGGCTGATTTAATTCAGGAAAAAAATGAATCTCAATGGAAAAGTTGTTCGTTGCAACGTAATACCCAACCACCAAATCCCGGTTATGGTAATATTAAAACCACAATACAACCACAAATTAATTCAGTGACTGAAACATCACAGAATCATATTGAACAAAGTTCAGAAGCACAAACTATGGTAATTCAGCGTAATTTACCACAAACCACAAACCCGCTTTATGGTTATACAACCACCTCAAATAGTTCACAACCGCTGGAAGCTACTGCAAACCATAATCCGACTGGTAGTGTCCAGAAAATTGTGATTCAACGTAATAGTCAAGGTAGTCTACCGCAAACCATCAATAAAACTAACTCAATTTACGGTTATACTACTGCTAATGGTTTTCAACCATCCAATAACCTTATTATGGTTCCTCAACCAACAGAAATTGCTTCTACCACTTATATCTCCGAAAATCTTTCCAACACCACAAATGGTTTATATGGTTATACCAAAAGTACCCAACCATCATATACCAATAATCCTGTTATGGTTTCCCAACCAAACGAAATGAACGGTTCAGCGTTATCGGAAAATGGTTTATACGGTTATACCAAAGTATCAAACGGTTTAGTGGTTAATAGTGGTTTGTCACCGGTACATTTCTCACCCGGTACTAGTACCAACCAGCCGAATTATGGTTATATCGCTAATTCGGATCCAAACCAGCAAATTTACGGTTTTACAAAGAAACCACACACCGACATTTCAGAACATGGTATTCCAGCGGTTATACTAGAAAATAATGTTGATAATACGGTTGTAATCCGACGAAAAAGCACAAAACCATCAACCGCTGATAGTCAACCGATTCCACCACTTAAGGAAGAACCATTTGGACGTAGTACCAACATGAAAATGATCTCTTTTACTGAATACCAACAAAACGATCTGAAAACCACTCAAGCAAATTCTGCCACTCTACCACATTACCCCACTCAACAACCATCAGCCTCAGAATATCCCCACTGCTCGACAATGCCCCTACCTCACCATAGCAACCAAGTGGCGTCCCTAGCAACCACAAATTTGGTGGGTAGTTGTAATGTGTTTCCTCGACAACATACCACTCTACCAACACATCATAATGGCGTTAAATTGTTCACATCGGATCTACAGAAGTGTATCTATGCCAAAAAAATGCAGAATTAAAATTGCGGTTATGGCACAACCTCTGGTACTAATGAAGGTCAGAGGTTGTGCCATAACCGCCATTTTAATTCATAATGACCTTTTTTGTTTTGGGAGAATTTAAATTTAAATTTTTTGGGATTAAAGGTTAGTGATTTACAGAAGAGCATCTATACCAAAAAAATACTAACTTAATAAATACTGCGTCTTATTAAAATTTTCTAAAGGTTGTGATTGTATTAAATAATATCAACGTTAAGGGCCAGTTGCATAAAGCATTGTCAATTAAATTTATGTAGTTTAATTAAATTGTCTAGGTTCAGTGGTCTCTAGGTCTAGTGATCTGGGTCCTAGTAAGTACTTTAATAAATACACTAGTTTTTTATAAATATCTCAAAAACCAGAAGTTCTAGTTTAAGTTCAAGTTTAAGTTGTTTAAGTTTATAAGAAACTTAACATTGAACGAAAAATTTAAAGAAACTATGTTTTATTTTCATTCGTTTCTGCACTTTATATGTTATAACAAAGCCAATATTCTAGTGGTTCAGATCTAGTGGTCTGTAGGTCTAGTAGTCTAGGTCCTAGTGATCTAAGTCTAGGTCTAGTAGTCTCTAGGTTTAGTTGTCTGTAGTTCCTAGTAATCTAGGTCCTAGTAGTCTAGGTTCTAGTGCTCTAGGTCCTAGTTGTCTAGGTGCTAGTGATCTAAGTCTAGGTCTAGTAGTCTAGGTTCTAGTGCTCTAGGTCCTACTGGTCTAGGTGCTAGTGATCTAGGTCTAGTAGTCTCTAGGTTTAGTTGTCTCTAGTTTTTAGTAATCTAGGTCCTAGTAGTCTAGGTTCTAGTGCTCTAGGTCCTAGTGGTCTAGGTGCTAGTGATCTAAATCTAGGTCTAGTAGTCTCTAGGTTTAGTTGTCTCTAGTTCCTAGTAATCTAGGTCCTAGTGGTCTAGGTCCTAGTGGTCTAGGTCCTAGTGGTCTAGGTCCTAGTGGTCTAGGTCCTATTGCTCTAGGTCCTAGTGGTCTAGGTCCTAGTGGCCTAAATCTAGGATTGAACAATTTTGCTTCTAATCTTGTTATTACCACATTAAACAATGCTCTATGCAATAGGTCTAGTAAAATAACGCACATAATTATCAAAAATAGATATGGAAAAAAATCTAGATAAATTGTAGACAATTAAATTTATAAATAAAATGGAATCTATACAGCCATTTTTTTTGTGGTGCCAGGCCTTAAACCTAGATAAGCCTGAAATTTAATAATAATAATATTAACAACATTGTATACAGGGTGGGCGGATTAAGATTTTAAAGCAACAATAAATCTAGAATTTATATTTAGGAAATATATATATAATATAATTGACGTCTTTAAAACTAATTAATATACTCAATAATAATTATAATTAATAAAATCAATATATTAATTAATAAAAATAATTATATCCTTTTGAGTACCTTTTGGGACCTTTTGGGTACCCAAAATTTTGTAAATTGATCAAAATATACCCAAAAAAACCATTTTGACTATATCGAATAAATATTTAGAGACATATTTTTTCTCTTTTCCAAAATCTGTTGGCAACACTGTGCAAAATTAAAATTCAAGGTTATGATATTTTTTATAAATATATGAGATTTTTGACAAAGTATGTTATATTTAAAAAAAATTATGTCATTTTGCGCAAGGTTAATTCATTTTTCATAAAGCTAAGTTGTTTTTTACAAGATTTTCTCCAAAAAAATGGTCAAAATGGTTTTCAAATGATCAAAAATTTTCTTATACGAAATAATAATAATAATAATAATCAGTTGTATATTTTGTAAAATTCTTTTGCAAAAAACATGCTTTTTATGATGATACTAAAGATATATATTTATATACATAGTAGTAGTAGAGTGGTAGTAGAGTGGTAGTTGGTAGAGTGGTATGATTGAGAGGGTGGCTTGCGTGAGCGAAAGTTTCCAAGGTGTAGGAATAGAAGAACATGTATGAGAGTGGAATTATGAATGTGGATAAAATTGCGAAAGTTGCTTGTTTGGATAGGAATGTTTGGAGGCGACTAATTTCGGGATGATGAAAAAAGTTTGTGCCACACCCTGTTTTGGGTACATGGTGTGATTGTGTATGTATGTATGTATGTATATAAATATATAAATATATAATTTTAAGGTGTGTAGATTTTCTACAAAATTTTTAAACACATTCCATAAACTTTATAGATGTACCCTATTTAACTATAATAATAACTTATAACAATATTATCAAAGCGGACCATATTTATTGTCGTCTATTTTAGTTTAAAAAGCAACTGTAGTTACTATAGCAAATGATTAGCGAATGTTAAAGTAATGACAATATATAGAGGACTTTAAATGATCATTCTGATTGACATTCTGATTGACATTCTGATTGATATTCTCTGGTGTAAGGTCAAAACGAGTGTCAAAGTCAATACGAGGTTTTAATAAATATTTAAATTTCCAGTTCATTTTGGAAAAATATATTAACCTCGTTAGGTTAAATTGATTATTACTTATTCCAGCAATAAATGTAGCTAGAGAAGCCCGTTTAAGTATAGATAAGTTAGGTTAACTTAACTTAACCTGACTTAAAATAACTTAATGAGCGTTCTCTATACTTAAAAGGGCTTTTCTAGCTACATTTATTGCTGGAATAAGTTAGGTTAACCTAACTTAACCTGATTTAAAATAACTTAATGAGCGTTCTCTATACTTAAACGGGCTTCTCTAGCTACATTAATTAAGAACCACTCAACCATTTCGCTCGCTATCAACAAAACAGTGTTGCTAACTATGGTTGCTTAAAAAAACTGAAAAAGACAAACTTATTATCTCATCGAAAAACTATCGGCTTACATCATATCACAAACTGACATACATTATTTTTTACTTCTATTTTTTCATACATTTCATGTATTTTTAACTATCAATATATATTTATATATCAATAAGTTAGGTTAGGTTAGGTTACGTTAATCTACCTAACCTAACCTAACCTTACCTATGGTTGCTAAAAAAAACTGGAAAAAAAACAAACTCATCATCTCATCGAAAAACTATCGGCTTACATCATATCACAAACTGACATACATTATTTTTTACTTCAATTTTTTCATACGTCTCATATTAATTATATATAAATAAATACCTGACCAATGTCTTAATATATTATTAATTTAAAATAAATTTTGTACGTCTTACATATATTGTCAAATGTAATTTATGGATGGTTTTGTTAAAATTTGCAAATTTTGTATCTATACCCATTAAACTCTGTTTTAAAATAGGACTTACTGATGGAACCGCTCCTAGCGGCGTTACTGTGAACTATAACCATTTCAGAGGACACATTGTGACGACGAGTTAGGTTACCTATTATGTCTTGTACCGTGAATTTCAGTAAAAAATACACAATGAGAAAACAAACAATTAATTTTTATTTATGAAATAAAGAAAAATAATGTTCCGCAATATATTTCACACAATGTACGATACTTCCATGAAATTACAAATTATAATTTAAGAAATAAAAATGATTTCTTATTCCTAAAATTACACAAAATTTACAAATTTACATATAATTTTCTGTATTATAGTAAAAATAGACATTCATTGCTGTCACGAATTTCTAATTTACTCTACAATTACATAGTTATGTTCCATTTTTTTTTATTATTACACAATAGCTGGACTGTGCAAGCATTTCTATTTCACGAATAATTGATGACGTTTTCTATGATGTTACCTCACTGAATAGCTATTTTTACTATATAAAAGTTTTTTACTTATTTTAATTTAATAAATTAGATATTGATGTAAAAAATGAAAATAAAATTTCAACTTTTTAAAAAAAAATTTATTAAATTTTTTAAAAGCAATGTAAGTTAGTTTATTATTATTATTCGATTCTTTTTGTAAAATTTATTTTAATTACAATTGTTATTATGTTACATTGTAATTATAGTATAAGTAAATTTTGTATGATTGTATAAAAAACTTAAAATAGTGAAATAAATATTATTATTATTTGGGCTAATGGCCATAGCAGTCGATGTCCTTTAATGCAAATAAAAAAAATATATTATTTCACGAATAATTAATGACGTCTTATATGACGTAACTTCACTGAATTACAATTTTTTATAAATTTTTAATTAGAAGAAGTCAAATTAAAAAATAAAAATAAACAACCTATAGTCGTTTTATTTTAATACAATAATTAATACTGTTACGATTTGAATGTAGGGCGCCACGTGATTGTTCTGTAGATTCGGTGACAACCACGAAAACCGATATTATTTCTCCTCGAAGAATCCTGAAAAGGTAGACGAAGGTACGAAGCAAAGTCGAACGATAGAATAAATAATATGAATATATATATATATATATATATTTAAATTGAAATTACAATAATTATGATGATATTTAAATTTCGTATTAAGTAGTATAAAATGACTAATGCTCAACTAACATGACACAACTAACTGAAGGATTAACTCGCGCGAGAACAACAATTAAAAGCAGTATGAGTAGAATGAGCTCACCGTAAAGGTAGTAACACCCGAGTTGAATATAGGATAGCAGTTGCAGTGCAACCAGTAAGTAAAATTAACACGCGCTACCTGTGGCTGTGGGTGATTGGCCAACCATACGCAGTATTCAGACGCCGACTAACATATTAACACATTGTATGCGGGTTGTTTTTATCGCGCGCTAACGGGTGGCGCGGGTCATTTTTGCTAATTTTTTGCGAAAATGGCAACGTTCAAACATACATAATTCACCATTGTATGTGTTAGAGATCCAAATTTTGTCCTTTGGAATTCGTATATCTGCATGTTAGCATCACTTTAGAGTAATAAAAAAGTATAAAAATAAACGTATTTATAAGTTACCTACATTCTACCGCTAATCTATGTGTATAAAATACGTATTAATACGTGACCCGCGTTCTACCACCAGTCAACGAATACGTTATAAATACGCTTCCCGCATCAACGTGTTAATATCGTAGTAAATTCGTAGTTCCGCTACTAACGCCACTCGAGACAAAAAAAATTAAATAGATTCAATCAATTACTCGCGTAAGCCTTACAGTAACGGTAACATCTGATGTCTGAAAATGATTACATAGCTATTCGGATTAACTAATTAAATTATTGAATAATTAATATTCAATAAACAATATCTTAAAATGATCTCAGATGGTTATTCAAATTAACTAAATCAATTATTGAATAATTAACGTTCAATAAACAACTACTAAATATTCTTCGATTTAAACTTAACGACGTAACACTTATACAAGTAAAACAACTAATTAATGTTAACTAAGGGCTTCTCTTGTATGGTCTCCTTCTTCTCCCTATGTATTCTGAACCGTTGTCGTCCACGACACCATGCCGTTCAACACTTCAGATGAGAGAGTGACTTATGTAAATCTAAACCAAGTATCTATGTCCAATACTTCTACAAATCCGAAGAAGTAACGCAAACAAGCGAGGTAGAAGGTCGTTACGTAACGTACTGTCCAGTACAGCAGAGTACAGTAAGAAGAATTACCGTAGAATAAAAATAACGGTACCAAGTAAATAAAACGAAAAACAAAAGACCTGAAAATGAGGTTGTTAATACAATAGTCTCACAAGAGGTGTATCGATGGAAGTTGACACAGTTTTAGATATATATATATATATATATATATATATATATATATATATATATATATATATATATATATATATATATATATATATATATATTTTAATAACTAAGTAATTGAAAAGGGAATATTCAAATAATAACATATAATTTCAAACAATAAATCTGATTAAAAAGTTTGCAAACATGTGCTCCGACATACCTGAGTTATTATGCGGCCTAGCGTATTTGTTCACCGCCGATTTGTACTTATAAATCCGGGAACAATACAGTGTCCTAGTGCTGACAATATTAGTAGCCTATATCTCCAATACGTGCGTTTAATTTCCTCTCGCACCCAGTGGCGTAACTAGGATTTGGTGGCCCACCCGCAAAACAAAATGTAGGCCCCGATAAACTTTTCAAAATTCAATGATTAGGTACAAGGAAAAAAGTAATAAGTGCAATATTTTTTATAATTCTTAAAGGTAAAAAAATAACAAATATATATAATAAATCATATACTTAATATAAAATTCGGGCTTTTTTGTTAGCAAAATCCGTTATTAAGGTCAATAGTCACACTCGATATGGGCGTGTCAGCGGACGATTCAATAAATATTTTTTTATTAATTTTGTAGATCATATTCAATATAACTGATTATACGTAATCTTTAAAAAGATATGTATAATTAATAATTTAATATCAATATTCCATTATTAATAAAATTACATAATATACAAGTAAATATATTTTTAACAAGCCATATTTTCTTTCGTAAGCATTATTATTGTTTCGAAAAGATATATGACATGTGAAATGTTATACAGAATAACATAAATTTTTTTGAATTTTTACGAACGATAAAAAATAGAGATCGATTGACTTTTATCAAGAGAAACCTGAGATTTATCAAGCAAATGGCATATATTACTTTCTCTTGTCCAAATTCCACGTTCAAAAAATCTGAAATTTTTATATAAAGTTTATAATTATGAAATGATATTATACTATTTTTTTTGTTAATTAATAATCATTATTTAAGATTTTTTTATATTTTCAATTTTTATATTTTCCAATATCTCCAATGGCTGGCGCCACTGACAACAAATCTTCGAAATATTATGAAATCATGGCAAGTCAATGTTACACGCTACAGAAAATTATTTGGCTTAAATTTATTCTTTTTATATAATATATGACATTATAACAAGGATAATATTGAAAATTGTTAAAATATTGCAGATTTTGGTATTTAGGAATTTATTTAAAGTATTTTATAGAATTTAAATTAATTTTTTAACCTGAAAATCTAACCTATCTTTATTCTTCAAAACAAAACGTCAAAAGTGACATTTCAATTTATTATCAATGTATATCGATATATAGAAAACAGTAACAAATAATTTATAGAGCAGCTAATGCCTGGTATCAGAATATATAATATATACTACATATACTCGTTGCTGGTATGTAATTTATAATTATTAAATTTTTATTATATTACAAAAACATATTCTTCAGGTTGTACAAAGGAGATAAAGCACTTGAAAACTCAAACAGCTTTAGAATCGCTTACATCCGAAGATAATTCATTTTGGCGTGTGACAAAAGCAAAACGAAACAAAAAGAACACCATTCCATCACTACACTCTCCGCACGGGGCAGAGTATATCACACAAGTATTTACTCGCCCCATTACTGTACAACATATTCACTGCTGATCTTCCGAAACCAAACAACATGATCATATAGCAATACGCGAATGACACAGAAATACTGACACGATCCAGACATAGTTTAAATACAAAATATCGCTAAGCATACTTGCCTCAAACAGCACGTAATCATGTACACGTACACAAATATATTTTATTATTCATACTTACATAAATAATAATACCATAGAAAATTTTATAAAAATAGTTAGGATGAAGCTGAAAGGGGCACAAGATGTACAAGATGTCCGGTGCAACCAAGAGGATGTGGGCGTGAAGATCTGAAGGACTTAGGTTTCTGTTCCAGGATGATATAATGCACAACTACACTGATCAGGTCAAGCAACAATAAAATAAACGATACACTAACAAATCTACCGCGTTTTAATGATTATTAAAAGATACAAAAGAAATTATAAGCATTTTTGAACAATTACTTATGTTACAATAATCCATTGAAAAATTATGTTCAAAATGGAAATGTTTTCAATAAATTCTAGGCAAAAATGTACTATTTTTATCAACATTTTCTAATATACATATTTATAAACAATTTTGAATAATTTTTATTTACCTATACTTATTTTAATTTTACATATATTTGCAAATAAACAAATTTCACTATAATTTAGACTACCTTGTTTATTATTGGTTGAAATTAAATTTTCAACAAATTGCAAATGTATATCAATTATAAGTTGAATATAAAAAATAGTATTATTAGCTCCATAACTTTTAACAAATAAAAACTGATTCGATGAAAAACAAAATTATATAAAC
Organism: Clivina fossor; assembly: GCA_963966155.1. Lineage (NCBI taxonomy): Eukaryota > Metazoa > Arthropoda > Insecta > Coleoptera > Carabidae > Clivina > Clivina fossor. The sequence continues at coordinate 9,588,712 of OZ014554.1, forward strand.
ATAGGTCTGATTCGTTTTAATTAAAAAGCTGTAAGTCTTTCAAGATATCGATGACAAAAGTCTGTCATATTTGCAGTTTCTTTTTAGCAGGGTTCTGAATCACAAAACCATGCATTTATGACCGAAGAGTACGTAGATATAATATTCATATACAGGCTGAGTCGGGAACAATGGGACAAAATCCAAAAGTGTATTGTATACCTAAAAATAGTGTAAAAAAATTCAAATGTTGTTATCCGATTTGTATTTGTTTTCAAGTTATAGCGTAATTCAAATATGAACAGAAACTCACATACATCAATAAAAGATTTGGAAACATGTATGTTTAATATTAGCTGAAATTAAATTTTAAAAAAATCGTTTATCGTCACAACAGGACAAGATTTTCCAAATAAAAGTACAAAATAAGATACATATTTTTATTATATATTTTTAATAAAATATAGTAGAAAATTTGCATATATCATAACACTACAAGTTCTGATATAATTTCGGCACAAACCACATAATGAATTATTGTTTCGAATGCAAATACAAGTCGGATACATTTCAAATTTATGCATTAATGACCGAAGAATATGCAAATATAATTTTTATATATAGGGTTTTTGTGAAACAGATTGTTTTAAATTTTTAAAATCTTAAAACTTCTCTTCTTAAAGCTAATCCGATCAATCGAATCCGTCTTCTTCTGTCAAAGTTTGTCACATTAGTTGATTATTATTTTAAAACAAATTATTACAAATTTTTCATAAATGGAGCTTGCTTCAGTAATGTCAGATTGTAATTCTATAATGGTTTTCTTTTGTTATCAGTCTAAGTTATTCTGAAGAATATTCTCATGAGGACCTTATATCTTTTCTTAAAATGTTCAATTATTTCAATTGTGATCAATTGCTTCCACATAGATTTATAACTATAAATAAATAAATTAAGTACTGTTCGTTACTATATTTAAATTTACTTACAAAATATAATTTTGATGTTGGAACTTTATCGAAATAATTTTTAATCTTCTTCTAATAAAAATTTTTGTTCTTGAAATTAGTAGTCAAAAAAATATTAAATTATTTGTGTTGCATATAAATTATATGTATAAATTTCATAACCATTATTTTTCTGTTGTTTATAAAATATGATCTTTCTCTAGCATCTAGCATCTAGACATCAAAATATAAACAGAACATCTGACAACTGCATTCGCCAAATATATTATAGGTCAGTTAGTATTGATCAGATTCGAATGTTGTTACATTAAAATTATTAAATCTAACACTTTTATTATTATTATGTTCATATTATATTATATAATATTAATGAATAATTATTTCAATAATTCATAATATTAAATACAATATATATCAGAAAATATTCCATTGAATTTAATATATACGCATGCGCAGTTTCGCTTTTTGGAACCATTCAAACAAATTTGGTTCGTGATGACGTCAAAAGATGCACCTCTTACTTCCTTCACCCCTAGCACACATTGATAGTACGCCAGTTCTTCTGTTCTTGTGGCAAACGTAATTTCTTGTTCTATATGACATATGCCATATTTATTTAGTAGGCGAGGGGATGAGAGGGTAAATGAGTTAGACTTGTGCGTTGTGCCTTCGCATCAAGAACTTTGTTTTGATATGCCGGCGTGTAGTCTGTCTCACTCTTCAACACATTTCGTCTAGCGCATAGTCTTTGTAATAATTACCGCAAAGTACAGAAAGGCAAAAATATATGTTTATACTATAATATTTAGTTTTATTTTTATAACAAGTTGCACTATAGGAAATATAATTATGTACTTTGTTCTATTATCCGGACCTCGATTATCCGATTTTTCGATTATCCGGATTGCAATTTTATGAATTTTATGATTATATGTATACAATATGAAATAAAAAAACTCGTGTACGCAATTTTACTTTCCTATTTTTCCTCACGGTTTTCGATTATCCGGATTTGTTGTTATCCGGACTATCTTCATCCCCGACTAGTCCGGATAATCGAGGTTTTTCTGTATGTTATAAAAATTACTGAATTTATGTCAATTACATATTATAGGTTTCAATATATTTATGAAATTTATGTTAGAATCGGGTTTTGCAACTCAACTTATAATAATATTATAATAATATTATTATATTATTATTATTTTATTATATATTATATATTATTTTATTATATATTATATAGTATTATATATATATATATATATATATATATATATATATTTATATATTATATATTATTTTATTATATTATTATTAATATTATTATTTTCATATAAATAAAAATCAAATTTAAAAAAAAAAACATTTCTATTTAATTTTAAATAAAGAATAAAATAAAAATTATATTAAAAAGTTATAATATATCAAAACAAATGTGAAAAATAATCATATCTGTTTTCTTATTTTAATTGGAAAATAAATATAAACAAATAATAGTTATTTTTTCATTAAAATAGATGTTTTATATTTTTATTTAGTATTTTCTACATAACTAACGAAAATTATTATGAAAATAAATAGATTTTTCAGATAAGACAAAAATAATACTGCTTGATACGGACTTCGCTTAGCAGTGCATACATAGGCAACACAACCAACACGGTTGTGTTGCCTATGTATGCATTAGTAATTTCGGTAGAATAGTCAGCACCCTCTGGGCGGATTTGATTCACACAAATTTACCCCAACTTTTCCTCTTAAGAGTTTTTAAATTTAAATTTTCTGCTGCATGACGTTCTATTGCCAAAAGAGCGAGATTACTTAATCTATCTTGATTCATGCTGTTTCTAAGATATGATTTAATTAATTTTAATTTGCTGAAGGATCTTTCTGCTGTAGCCACAGTGACAGGAATGCTTAAAAATAGTAATAAGGCAGTGCAAACTTCACATAAATCACTTTTTATAAAGGAATAATTGATTAAAATAATATTTGTCATTTCCTGTAGAGTTGTATTGACATTAATGCTGTTTTTAAAAAATATACCGCATTAATTAATTGCATCGGAAATTTTTTTGATAAATCATTGCAATAATGTTTTTGTAATTCTGTTGCCGACTTTAGAAATTCTTTTTCTGATAATGTTAGCAATGTTTTTGGCCTTAAAAATCCAAAAATATTTGCAAATTGTGTTGTGCCCCCTTTAACTGCGCGGCCCCCCCGCATTGCGGGGTTTTGCGGACCCTATTTACGCCACTGCTCGCACCAGAAATATTTCGACACAAAGAAATATAAGAAATTATAACTTAGCCACAATCAGCTACGTACAACCGACAAACAAAGAATAAAATAAAATTCTGTCTCAATACTTGTCTACATTGGTTGCAGCTCGTCGAAGTTATTTGCAAATATATGAAAGTATAGTTCCGCAACCCATACTTACACTCTCGTATCGCCCGTTGCCGAAAAGTAGGCGATAAAATAATGATATGTTGGACTGACCAGTAACAGTTGTAATCAACGAACACACAAACACATAAACGCGTATACATACACGGAGCGGCTACCTACCCAAAAACAGCTGTCGCCTCGGCTGTCGGTTCGTGTATGAATGCGCGCTTATATGTTTGTGTCTCCGTCGATTACAAAGCTATCATGAATCGAAAAAAATGCTTCAGGCAAATCCTACGTAATGTGGCCTGCCTTATAGTTATAGCCATAATTTTGCCGCATCCTGTATAGGTAGGGTTACCAACTCGGCCCAGGCCGAAAAGAGTATATTTCTTAAACAAAAATCGTACACATACACACATATATGTATATATATATATATATATATATATATATATATATATATATATATATCTCGTGTTATCATTTTCATCAATAATCATTTATAGATTTAATAAATAAAAAATTTAATTAAATAAAAAAAAAATATCAAAATGAACAATTTAAACAAAAATATACAATGTACTTTTTACCACATATTATACGACGAACACAACTTAACTTACAAACGAAAAGTTCGTAGAATACGAAATACTTGTAAATAGAAAATCAAAATAAACAATATTAACAAAAATACGATCAAACTAAGAGCGTTTGAGCCTTGAAAGTATGGATATTTACAACTTGTTTACATTTTTTTCAGTATTGTGGCATCAGTGTATTTTTTTTTAAAAGAGTACATTTATAGTATTTTTTGAAAAAGTAAGAGTACATAATTTTCCTTGCTCAAAAAGAGTACATGTACTCTTAAAAGAGTACGGTTGGTCACCCTATGTATAGGCAGTGGCGCAACCAAGGGGGGGGCCGACGGGCCTCGGCCCCCCCCAAGGCTAGCAGAATTAGCACAATTTTTATTCGTTTAGTCATATATTCAGCAGTCACTTCTAACGCTACAATTATTTACCCCAAAATATTGAGCCAAAATTCATTATTTTAAACTATTAATTATTCGATTCATGTAAGATAAAGTGAAAATTTGGTTATTATTTGCTTTTTTTTTTTGCTTCTCCAAGATAAAATCCTTGGGCCCCCCCCAACACAAAATCCTGGCTGCGCTACTGTGTATAGGTATATATGAAACAGCATATATAGTGTGTTATGTAATGATACATTATTTGTATGATAGTTTATTAATAATATTTTTGGAAACGAATAAAAAATATAATTGGTTGGCTTATTTATTTGCATATTTTTAAATAGAACATTCAAACAAAACTATGAACAATTGTTGTAAATGTGATCAGTGTACATTTTTATTAGAATTTTGTTTAGAAAATATTAAACTGGTTGTGTTTTACAAATTATACTATATAAGACAACTGTTTAAAAAATCAACATGTTTAGCTTGATTGTTAAGCATTACAGAAATAAAAATTTAAAAATTTATAAAATAAATAAGTTTGAATGATTTTCAATATCTAGTCAAAATTTTATTTTAAATCAGTAAATAGGTAATTTTGATATATTAAACTTGTTCGTACTAATTGACCAATATTTTGCCCAATTGTGTGTTAATATTTTTATTTCATATTTCACTCTGTGATTGTTTTAAATGACATTACACAATTTTTTTCTAATTTGTACAATAAATTTAAATATTTCTAACAGATATTATACGGAGGATAATAAAATTTATTTAATTTTTACAATATGACAGATAATTAAAGTTTTAACTTTATTATTTTAATTAAAGTACATATAGACCAAGAGCCCGTGACTGCCAGACCTTCCTTATTTTATAAAAGCTGAAAGTTTCTCAGCGCATGCTCCCAACACAAGTAGGAACGATAAGCTACTTACGAAGTTTGGGTCATCGTGGCTTTGGCAGGTAACAGGTTGCAAAGGTGTATAAAATGCCAACTTAAATTTTTGCGATATACTCCTTTCTCGAGTTAAATTCGGAGAAATACTTAGAATACTTTTTGATAGACAATAAAAAGTTCTATAATTTGGTTTTAGTTTTAATTTGCCAGCATGTGCCGTTTGGGCACTAGAATTTTTTTTTTGATTTTTTGGTTTTTATTTTTTTTCTCAAAAACTATGAGGTGTAGGAAAATAAGCATGTTATGGAAAAATGCGGAATAATAAATACGATAATTGAGTGAAAAAAACCATTATTCTAGGATGCATTGTTTAGTAGAAAAAAATAAAAAACTAAATTTTTTAAAATTTAAAATTAAATTTTTTCAAAATAAGATTTTTTTCAAAATTTGCTCAAAAAAATCTGAAAAAATTCAGTAAAATAGATAAAAAATTTAGCTACATAATAGCTAAGTAACTTTTTTCTTTACCTCATTCTGGTTTGGCAGGAAAAATTATTGAAAATTCTAAAACGTTTTTTAAAATTTTCAATAAAATTGAAGTTTAAGGGTGTCTGGCAAGGGGTTGCCGCGATATTAAGTGTCTGGCAATGGATGACGTAATTTCTAATATTATTCTGAAGAAAATATATGAAAATTACGCTTTATTATTTGACAAATTTAAGTTGGCATTTTATACACTTTTGCAACCTGTTACCTGCCAAAGCCACTATGACCCAAACTTCGTAAGTAGCTTATCGTTCCTACCTGTGTTGGGAGCATGCGCTGAGAAACTTTCAGCTTTTATAAAACAAGATTAGAAGTACATGGGTAAATCCATATATAGACTACTTTGACATTTCTCGGAAAGTTGGTAACACTGTATTTTAATAATATTATAATTTATGTGGGCACTAGGAGATACTTTTCTGAAAATTTGATCATAATCGAATAAATAATGTAGCCACAATAAATTTTTCAAAAAATTTGTGATTTTTTTCTCAATAAGTTGGCAACACTGTATTTTGTTAAAATTGCATAATTTATTTAGGCACTAGGAAAAACTTTTATGAAAATTTGATTAAAATCGGTTAAATAAAATGGTCATAATAAATTTTTAAAAATTTTACTAATTTTTTTCTCGGAAAGTTGGCAACACTGTATTTTGTTAAAATTACATAAATTATATGAATACTAGGAGAATCTTTTGTGAAAATTTGAGTAAAATCGGTTGAATAACATGGCCATAATAAAATTTTAAAAACTTTAGTAATTTTTTTCTCGGAAAGTTGGCAACACTAAATATTAATAAAATTATGTAATTAATGAGAGAATTAGGGAAATCTTTTCTGAAAATTTGATCAAAATCGGATAAATAACGTAGCCAATATGAATTTTTAAAAACTTTAGTAATTTTTTTCTCGGAAAGTTGGCATTACTGGAAAAAAACAAAACCACATGACCATCTTGAGCACTAGACAAATTTATCCTGAAAATTTCATTAAAATCGGTTGAACCGTCTAGGAGGAGTTGCGGCCACAAAATTTTGACTTACGACCGAGCGAGCGAGCGAGTGAGCGAGCGAGCGAGTGAGCGAGCGAGCTGACGACGCACATCCATACACCCACATAAACTAAGTTCAGATTCGTCATCTAGAGGCTATATGAAGGATTTCTATACATTTTTTTTTTTTTTTTGAAAATGTTACAGACACCGTACCAAACGCTATACTACTTTTCCTTGCAGTCAAAGTAGTAATAAGGAAGGTCTGGCAGTCACGGGCTCTTGGTCTAATACTTTTAAATGTAATTATAGAAAAAAAATATTGTTTAATTTTTTTTTAATAATATTAATTTTATGAACACAATTTTATAATTTTTAAAATTATTTCGAATTACCAAAGTAAAAAATCTTTCAGAACTCAGTATTAAAATAGAGTTTCCTATTTTCCACTCATGATATTGCAACGCAATGTTGACGAGTTTAAAAAATATTATTCTTCTTCAATCTTCGGTTATATATAGAACTCGGTGCAAATGCGGTAAGGTTTATGTAGGATAGACAGATAGAACTGTTTCTACTATGTGTAAATTTACAGTACATAAGAGGTCACTACGTCTAAATCATCCAAATAAATCTGCTATTGCACAACATGCGTTAGAAAATCTTTATGATATAAAATTCGAAGATACTGTAATAATTACAAGACCCATCAATATTATCAGTAGATTGATAAAAGAAGCAATAGAAATTTATAAAAAAAAGATTACATCAATTAGTGTGAAGGCACTGATTTAAATTTAATTTGGTTTCCTTTTATTCAAAATTTATAAATTTTATGATCTAGTTAGTTATTTTATTACCTGCTCTGGTTCCTATGTTCTTTTTATTTATTGTAAATGCCATTTGTATCATTTTTTCCTGATGATGTACGTTGAGTACGTCAAAACGTCGATTATTATTAAATATTAACTACAATCTAAAACCATTTTATTTTAATTTTGAATTGCGAATCTTTGTTTATTGAACCACTGAAGTTTGATAATTATTACTGCTCTGTGAGTTAAAACGACTCAACTCTAATGAGACTTGCTGCATCTCTAGTTAATTGTAATTTTTTGATGAAAATAAAAGTTAGAGCTGACTATATTAAAACTATTTATATGAATTATTCTAATTTGACAGAGTTGTTTAACAAATTATTAATTGTAAAAAATTTTTCGAAACCTGCGATAACCGAGACGAAATAAATTGTTTTGACAAACGACAAAATAATAAACTCGTGTTCAGTTGAACGACAAAATGTGACTATATCAATACACAAAATAATGTCTCATGCAAAATTTTAAAAATTTAACTAAACAGATGCTAAAAATTAGAGGTGCGGAGTCTGGAGTCGAGGATTCGAAGATTTTTGCCGGAATTGATTTTCGTTTTTGCAACTCCGACTCAAGACTTTTTTGGTTAAAGCAAAAAAATTAACAAATATAAAACCACGTGAGCAAAAAGATGGTTTTTCCATTTTTTTACCACTTTGACTGCAAGGAAAAAGTGGTATAGCGTTTGGTACGGTGTCTGTAACATTTTCAGAAAAAAAAATTGTATAGAAATCTTTCATATAGTCTCCAGATGACGAATCTGAACTTAGTTTATGTGGGTATATGGATGTACGTCGTCAGCTCGCTCGCCCGCTCATTCGCTCGCTCGGTCGTAAATAAAAATTTTGTGGTCGCAACTCCTCTTAGACGGTTCAATCGATTTTAATAAAATTTTCAGGATAAATTTGTCTAGTACCCAAGATGGTCATGTGGTTTTATTTTTTGTCAGTGATGCCAACTTTCCGAGAAAAAAATTACTAAAATTTTTAAAAATTTATATTGGCTACGTTATTTATCCCATTTCGATCAAATTTTCAGAAAAGATTTATCTAATGCTCCCATTAATTATATAATTTTATTAATATTCAGTGTTGCCAAATTTACGAGAAAAAAATTAATAAAGTTTTAAAAAATTTATTATGGCCATGTTATTTAACCGATTTTACTCAAATTGTCACAGAAGATTCTCCTAGTATTCATATAATTTATGTATTTTTAACAAAATACAGTGTTGCCAACTTATCGAGAAAAAAATTACTAAAATTTTTAAAAATTTATTATGACCATTTTATTTAACCGATTTTAATCAAATTTTCATAAAAGTTTTTCCTAGTGCCTAAATAAATTATGCAATTTTAACAAAATACAGTGATGCCAACTTATCGAGAAAAAAAATTACAAAATTTTTTAAAAATTTATTGTTTATCTTTTTAAAATTTTGCACAGAGCTATAATTTCATATTATGAACAACTTTTCTCAAGAACATTATTCCGTATTATTGACCTAAAACGCACTTTACCTGAATATAAAATAGTTTTTTACATTTTTCATAGCCACCTTGATTTTTAAAAAACTAAAAAATTTGCTTAAAATTGTTTTCAGACAAAGCAGGGCGGAATCACAAAACATGAAAATAAAATTCTTCAATGTTTTGCCGATTACACCTATAGTGAACTCAATCCGGGGACACACTGTATAATGTAACCCTTGTATTTATATTTAAATATTTATTTTAATTTTATGTAATTTTACATGTGTGTGTGTTTGTGCAAATTTTACAGTTAATTTCTTAGTAACTTATGTGTCAATTAAATACATTATTGTATATTTATGTAATTCTTTCGTATGTTACATTTGATCGCACATTGTGTTTCTTTTTTTTTTGCAAGCCCTGTGTGTGTTACATGAATCGGACATTATTAGAATTTTTTTTATTATTTTGAAACTAAACTTTGTATAAGGAAACTAAGTGTTATTTTTGCGAGAATTTATAATACAATAATAATAATAATCGTACTTTATTTAGCTAATAATGCTAATTAATACAAAAAAATATACAATATTTATAATGTTATTAAATTCCCTATCAGGTTCGTTATTGTTTTTAACAATGACGCGTTTCGACTTTTCAGTCATCTTCACATTATTCTGATCTTGGTCCGTGTTGTGGTTCAAGTGAACGGTTTGTGTGAATTGTGTTGCGGTTTTTATATTGTTCCAAAGGAACGTGGTTGTTTTTGATTGGTTGTTACTGTATTAGTTTGCATGTTCTTTCTTATTGGCTATTGGTTTGAATATTGTGTCGGATTGACTATTGATTTGGACATTTATAATTTTATTTTTTAATGTAGCTTTGTAAATTTCTAAATTTTCTAAGATATGTAATTTTAGTCCTTTATTATTTATTTTTATTACTTTCATTATGTCTTCAATATTTCCGGCAGCGTGTTGGTTTTCAAAAAGATGGTTAGCATATTAGAATCTGATTTATTATATTTAAAGGAATGAATGTGTTCTTTGTATCTGTCTGAGAATTTTCTACCTGACTGACCGTAGTATTTCATATTACATGTACGACAAGATAGTTGCAGTTGGTAAATTCCGCTATTGTTGTATATGTCATGTTTTTCAATATTATTTCGGATTATGTTTTTGGTTGTGTTTATTGTTTTATAAGCTATTTTAATGTTAAGTTTTTTGAAAATTTTTGTTATGGTGTAAGTATGTTTTCCTGTATAATTAAAGACTGCCCATTTTTCATTATTATTCTGCGATTTTTATTGATTGGTGGAATTGCTTAGTTATGTTTGATTTTGTTGTATATCTTTTGTATGGTTTTTAAATTGTAACCGTTGTTTGTTGCTATTTGTTTAATTGTGTTATATTCGGATTTGTAGTCATTTTTATTTAATGGTGTTGTTTCAAGTCTGTATAGCATGCTTCTGAATGCTGCCATTTTGTGTTGTGTAGGATGGTTTGAATTAGCATGTATCCGTGGTTGTTTCTTTACGGAAAATTTTATAAGTTATTTTGGGTGTTGTTTTTATTATTGTGAGATCAAGAAAATTAATTTGGTTGTTTTTCTCAATTTCAAGTGTGAAATTTATTGTGTTATGTAATGTGTTTAAGTAGTCTATTATTTCGTTTGGGTTTTGGTGTTCTGTTATTATGAGTGTGTCGTCAACATATCTAAACCAATTTTGTATTTTAAATTTTTGTTTTAGATCTGTCTTGATTTTATTTTCAAAGTGTTGTAAAAATATTTCTGACAGTATACCAGAAAGTGGTGAACCAATTGCTAACCCTTTATTCTGTTGGTAGATTTGGTTATTAAATTGAAAATAATTTTGTTTAAGGACTGTTTCTAATAAGGTCATGAGTTGAGTTATGTATTGTTGATCATATTGTTTGTTTTCTAATGTGTTTTTGATGATGTCTAATGTTTCATCAACTGGTATATTTGTATATAAATTAGTGATATCTGCTGATAATAATTGTGTATTTTGATTTATTGTAATTTTGTTTAATTTGTTTATAAGATCTTTGTTGTTTTGAATTGTTTGTTTGTTTTCTAAGTTCATTATGTTTTTTTTTTGAAAACATAATGAAAGTAATAAAAATAAATAATAAAGGACTAAAATTAAATATCTTAGAAAATTTAGAAATTTACAAAGCTAAATTAAAAAATAAAATTATAAATGTCCAAATCAATAGTCAATCCGACACAATATTCAAACCAATAGCCAATAAGAAAGAACATGCAAACTAATACAGTAACAACCAATCAAAAACAACCACGTTCCTTTGGAACAATATAAAAACCGCAACACAATTCACACAAACCGTTCACTTGAACCACAACACGGATCAAGATCAGAATAATCTGAAGATGACTGAAAAGTCGAAACGCGTCATTGTTAAAAACAATAACGAACCTGATAGGAAATTTAATAACATTATAATTAATCATAACGCAGGTTCAGGACCAAAGAACAAAAGTTTATCTTTTGACATTAATATAAATATACAATAACTTAAAATTATTTTAGTATATAAGATGACAGGAAAAAGGTCAAATAAAAATGCTCTAGTTTGTTAGCATGCGACTAGTTTCGGTATATTCAGTATACCTTCCTCAAGCCAATCTACAATATTATGACAAAGTAACTTATTAGTAATCAACCAACAACAGAATAAGTACAAAAATATTTTTTACAATAAAAAGTTACTTACGCTAATATGTTTGAACAAAAATTAAACATTTATATGGTTTCAATCGCAGCTCGGTACAATATATAAAATTATTAAATTAAAATTATTCAATTTGTCACAGTGTAAAATAATAATACAATCACAAGTCAGGAATAAAATATAAATAAATTAAAAGTAAAATAAATATAAATACAAAAATGTCAAGAATTTAAAAACAAAATTGATGTGTACACAACCGTTGTATATAACAGACTGAAACATAATTGAAAACAAACTGGATGTTTCAAGTTTTTTGATTTTTTATAAATTCTAAGATGTTACCATATGACGCGCTTAAATTCTCCACGTCCACGTTATTAATACAAATAATATTAACATACAACAGGACGTGGAGAATTTAAGCGCGTCATATGGTAACAACTTAGAATTTATAAAAAATCAAAAAACCTGAAACATCCAGTTTGTTTTCAATTATGTTTCAGTCTGTTATATACAACGGTTGTGTACACATCAATTTTGTTTTTAAATTCTTGACATTTTTGTATTTATATTTATTTTACTTTTAATTTATTTATATTTTATTCCTGACTTGTGATTGTATTATTATTTTACACTGTGACAAATTGAATAATTTTAATTTAATAATTTTATATATTGTACCGAGCTGCGATTGAAACCATATAAATGTTTAATTTTTGTTCAAACATATTAGCGTAAGTAACTTTTTATTGTAAAAAATATTTTTGTACTTATTCTGTTGTTGGTTGATTACTAATAAGTTACTTTGTCATAATATTGTAGATTGGCTTGAGGAAGGTATACTGAATATACCGAAACTAGTCGCATGCTAACAAACTAGAGCATTTTTATTTGACCTTTTTCCTGTCATCTTATATACTAAAATCAATTCGAGAGGTCGTTCAACTTTCATAAGATTAAAATTATTTGTATTATAAAACTCAATCTAATTACACAAACTCTCACAAACACTGTACAAAAATATAAATATACTTTTTCAAAAAAAAAAAAACAATAAAATTGTTCTACTTTTTAAAGTCTTAAAAATTTCCTTTTAATAGATTTCTAAGTACATACATAAAATTTACAGTATTTCATTTCATTTTCCAGTCAAATATTTTGTTATAAAAGAAAATAAATGACAAAATAAATTTTTTATTTTTACAAATTGAAGTTTATTTTTTCCATTGCATTTATTAAAATTGCGAGCTTTCTAGCTTGTCTGGAAAACGTCAATTTATGCTAAAGAAAAAACGCGTAATTAATGAGGGACATCCGCAATAACTAAGTTGAGTTTTTAAAGTTTTTCCAGCCTAGCTGGAAATCAAGGAAACGTCAATTTAATAAATAAATAATTTTTAATATATATATATATATATATATATATATATATACGTTTAGTTTTTTGTATAAATTTATAAATTTAATTATTCTGTCGGTTTCCAATCCAATATACGACAAAATTCCTCTTGAGTTATGTTGCTGAGTTTGGTCGATTCCAAATACATCTGTAAAAAAATTTTCAAAAATAATTGTTTTTCAAAAGATTAAATTTTCAAAATACTTAAAATAATTTATAAACATAACTTTATGTGTAATATTCTTCAGTTTTATTCAGTAAAAACCAAAGTTTAATATTTAAAATTGTTTAGTTTCGGAAAATATTAAAAGAGTGTAATAAGATTTTTGAGTCAAAAAGTAAGGTTAGGTATGTAAATTATGTTTAAACTAATATTTATGTTGATATGATTAAAAAAATAGGGTTAGATTTTGTAATATTTTATAATATCTACATTTTTAACGTAAATAAAATTAATTTTAAAATTCAGAGCAGATATATGAATAGAAAACAACCATAAACTAATGAAAATTTGAATATTTATGTAAAAACTATATAAAAATTTCATCTTTATAATTGTAACCAATCTTGATACAAACAAAATATTAATTAAGAACTTTATATAATTACTTTTCGCGATTAATAATTATGTTTACTGTTTAAAATAACTAATAAAACCTAAACTGCTGGAAAATTCAGTTCTATTTATTTAAGTTTCAAAATATATTTGGTAAAAAATGTAAAAAAATATTACAAACAAATAAAATATGAATTAGAACTTTTATATAAATTAAAATAATTAATGAAATCTAAATTGCTAAAAAAATCAGTTCTGTATCAAAATAAATTTGGTAAAAATGTAAAAAAAAATTATTATAAACCTTCTGTTTTTTCAAATTATCAATTAACATCATTTGTTTCTTAAAACCGGATGTAAGTTCCAGAACTTGCTTTTCGAGACGTTTATTCGTGATTGTTAAATCATTCAGTTGTTTTTTATGTATTTCACGAAGCTCCTATAAAAATAGTTCTTAAATTATTATTATTATTATAAAGCAGACATAAAAATAAATGTATAAAAAAACCTTTTCTTCTTCTTTCGCGTTTTTCTTATTGATTTTAGTTATTTCCGTTTCCTCCAGTAATTTATTCAGCTTTAATTCGCTGTTACAATGCGTTAAATTAGCTTTATTTAAATCTTTTTTTAATGTTTCATTATCTTTGCGTAGCGATATTAATTCGGTATCTTTTATTTGTAATTTTGATGTGAGTAATGTAACCTAGAAATCAATTGAAATGCATTTATATTTATATTATTGCACAGAATTTCTGTAATTTTTAACATTATAATCACATAAAACAAGTAATAAGTATGCAAAAATTGTTTTTATTTCTCGCAAAATTGCATGTAAAATTACATATATATGGTATAACTTTTCAAATTATGTAAAATTTTGTATTTTATACTCAAAATTCTGTAATTTTTAACATAATAATCACTTAAAGTAAGTAAAATTATTTACTTTTTTGCCAAATTATTATTATAATCTTACCTGATTTGCAAGTTTTTCTTTTTGTTCTTGATAGTTCTGTGTTAATTGTTGCCATTTATTTTTTTCCTGTTCGATTTTCGAAAAATCTGAATTTAATTGTTTTAGTTCGTTGCACTAAAACATAAAAATATTAATAAACGCGATATTTGATGTCGAAAATTTATTTCAGATTAATTTTTGTATCATTTTAAAGAAATAATTATTAATAAACGCGTTTTAAGTCAAAAATTTATGCAATAAAAATTAATAAACGCGATATTTAATGTCGAAAATTTATGTTAGATTAAGTTTTGTATCATTTTAAAGAAATAAACTGGAAATAAAAAATTTTAAAGAAATAATTATTAATAAACGCGTTTTGAGTCAAAAATTTATGCAATAAAAATTAATAAACGCTATATTTAATGTCAAAAATTTATGTTAGATTAAGTTTTGTATCATTTTTAAAGAAATAAACTGGAAATAAAAATTTATAATCGCAAAATTTGGAGTCGAAAATTTATTTTAGATTAATTTTTGTATCATTTTAAAGAAATAATTATTAATAAACGCGCAATTTGGAGTCAAAAATTAATTTTAGATTAATTATTGTATAATTAAATAAATAATGAGACCCCCCCCCCATAAAACAAACCTTGGCTTTAAATTGCGTTTTCGTCGTTTCTAGCTCGGTTTGAATTTGTATCAGCCTTGTTTGCAAACATTTGGAAAAACCAGTCATAGATGAAATTTTATTTTCTTCTGAATAATTTTCCCAATGATCATTTTCAGTATTTTCAGTTCGATATTGAATTAATTGTTTTGGTATTTTTAATTTCGCTTTATTACTGGGTTCATTAACGCCAAAATTTTGTAATTTCTGCAAAAAAAATTGGTTGATTTTTTTGATATTTACAAGAACACTCTAAAAAAAATGTTAAATTGTTTTGGCATTTTTAATTTTACTTAATAACTAAGTACATTAACGCCGAAATTTTGTAATTTTTGAAAAAATACATATATACATACATACATACAATTACGTCATGATTTGGCACAAACTCTTTTTATTATTCACTATTTCTGAAAAAATAATTGCTTTATCAGTGTTTGATATCGAAATAATTGTTTTGGTATTTTTAATTTTGCTTTATTATTGGGTTTGTTAACGCCAAAATTTTGTAATTTCTGTAAAAATACATACATACATACATACATACACAATCACGCCATGTACCAGAAAGGGTTTGGCACAAAGCCTTTTTTTCATTATTCACTATTTCTCAAAAATAATAAATAAAATAATTGCTATTTTTAATTTTGCTTTATTTCTGGGTTTGTTAACGCCAAAATTTTGTAATTCCTGTAAAAATACATACATACATACATACACAATCACGCCATGTACCCAAAAAAAGTTTGGCACAAACCCTTTCCATTATTTATTATTTTATTTCTGAAAAATAGTAATAAATTTGAGTAAAGTTATTATAATTTTGATATTTTTCTGGTAATAATTAATTAATATTTACGTAATTTACGTTGTCTATGACCGTATCCATTTCTTGCATTAAGGCCTTAGTTTGTCTTTCTAATTCGTCATTAAGTTTTCGAAATTCCTCTTCTTTTTGCAGTAATTCTGAAGTCATTTTTTGTTTTTTTGTCGAATTTCTTTTGTAAAATGATTTTTTAACCAACTATTTAATGATTCTTTTACGAATAAAATAATTATAGACACCTAACTTTTTAATGATACATATACAATGACATATTTAATCGATATATATATAAATAGATTGATTTTGAAACGCGTCGTCATGGTAACCAAGTACAACACTTTTTTTACGCCATGTACCCAAAATATAATATAATAATTTTTAGATTAATTTTTTTTTCTATTAGTAAAAAAAAATATTGAAATTTTTAACATAATTCCCATAAATAATCGCATAAAATATTAAGTAAAAAAAGTTTCGATTAATTTGAGATATAACTTCTTTCTCGAATTAAATTCGAAGAAATACATAGAAAACTTTTAGATCGGGCATATAGTGTACTATAATTTGGTTTTAGTTTCGATTTGCTAGCATGTGCCATTTGGGCGCTAGAATTTTTTTTTGATTATTTTGTTTTTATTTTTTTTTCGAAAACTATGCGGTGTAGGAAAATATACATAATTTGGAAAAATACGGAATAATGAGTACTATAATTGAGTAAAGAAACCACACCAAAAAATAAAAACTGAATTTTTGAAAATTTCAAAGGGAATTGGGATTTTTTTCAAAATAAGACTTGTGCTCAAAAAATCTGAAAAAATTCAGTAAAATAGAGAGAAAAATTAGCTACATAATATCTAAGTAACTTTTTTCTCTAACTCATCTGGTTTGGCAGAAAAAATTAATTAAAATGCAAAAAATATTACTTTTAAATAATTTTTCTCTGCCAAACCAGCCGAGTTAGGGAAAAAAGTTACTTAGCTATTATGTAGCTAATTTTTTTCTCTATTTTACCAAATTTTTTCAGATTTTTTTGAGCAAATTTTCGGAAAAAATCTTATTTCGCAAAAAAAATCGCCCAGGGGTACCCCATGAGAAATTTTCCAAAATTAATTTTTTTCTACTAAACGATGCATTCTAGAACAATGATTTTTCCACTAAATTATAGTACTCATAATTCCGCATTTTTCCATACCATGCCTATTTTTCTACACCTGATAGTTTTTGAGAAAAAAAATAAAAACCTAATCAATAAATCTACAAAATACCCTAACTTATACCAGTCGTATCCATGACAACCGCGAACTAAACCCCGCCCATTTCATAATGGCCGACCTAGTTGCATTGATTATTGCGATTACGAAAATAGTTCATATATGTGTAGTAAATAAGGATCAAAATCGGTTCACACGTTTTATATTTATAAAAGTTTTAAGGTAATATCATTATTGCGATCACAAAAATAGTTCATATATTATACTGTATATAAGGTTCAAAATAGGTTAAAAAATTAATTTAAAAAGAAACACATTTTTATCAATTTTATGCAGTTCCTTTATTTTGGGTAATAAATAAATTAACAAATATGAGACAAAGATTTTTGCGAATAATAATAATAATGTCTAAATATCTATAAAAAACAAACATGTACTGTTATAAAGTGAGAAATTCGATTAAGTAATATCTATATTACTACACAACTAGCTTTTATCTTATATATTAATAATATAATATAATTACAAGAGTGGTGCGAAATCCTACATTTTTAACTACGTTTTTGTTTACAAAATTTAATATTGAAATTAATATTAATTAATTTAATATTTATTAATTATATTAATTAATTTAATATTCAGTTTGACTATTTTATTAAATAATAAAAACTACGTTTTCCGTTTTATTAAAATTAATTAATTAATTAATATTCCTATATATATATATATATATATATATATATATATATATATATATATATATATATATACTGGGTGTCCCATTTTAATCCGCCACCTGCAATAACTTTAAAATCGTGCGTCGAACAAAAAAATGTTTCGGATAAAAAGTAAATGGTTTCGAGGGGGACATTTGATGCAAAGACCTTTGCCCCCTCCAGACCCCCTGGGGAGCGGAAAAGGGGGGCAACTTTGAATTCTTAAATGGAACACCCTATTTTTTATTGTAGATTCTGATAGGCCATTAAAAAGTATGTAAATTTTATTTTACGACTTTTTGTTTATCTTTGATAGATGGCGCTGCAAACAGCATTTTTTTTCTCAGTTTATCAGTTTTTAATTTGAAAAAAAAGGTGTAACTAAGTACGATATTCAAGTTCTTTTCAATTCTTTGGGTAGAGAGGGGGGGCACAAGTCACTGAATCAGATATCCCTTCAAAACCATTAGCTTAAAGTTATACCCCTCGAAACCATTAACTTAAAGTTAATGGGTTTGAGAAAGATATTTGATGCAGTGACCCTTGCCCCCCCTCTTCCCAAAGAACTGAAAAAATCTTGAATATCGTACTTAGTTACACTTTTTTTTTCAAATTGAAGATTGATAAACTGAGAAAAAAAATGCTGTTTGCAGCGCCATCTATCAAAGATAAAAAAAAGTCTTAAAATAAAATTTACATACTTTTTAATGGCCTATCAGAATCTACAATAAAAAATAGGGTGTTCCATTTAAGATTTCAAAGTTGCCCCTCTTTCCCGCCCCCCAGGGGGTCCAGAAGGGGCAAGGGTCTTTGAATCAGATGACCCCCTCAAAACCATTTACTTTTTATCCGAAACATTTTTTTGTTCGATGCACGATTTTAAAGTTATTGCAGGTGGCGGATTAAAATGGGACACCCAGTATATATATATATATATATATATATATTAGGGAGTAATTATTATTATTGTTAATTTTAATTTAAAGGAGTTATTTTATAAACAAAAAAACACCACTCTTAATAATTAAGCCAACCCTCAAAACATTGTCTGGTCCATGTCAGGTCTGGTCTAACCCAAATTTTTTTTTTAAATAAATGAAAGACTTTTTGAAATAATTTTTTGCAAACAAAAAACACGATCTAAATTAATTAATAATTAAATTAATTTGTTTAACTTGTCAAAGCATTTTCGTAACTCCTTAAATTAAATTGCTGTTTTCTTCATTTAGGGTGTTAAAATTAATAATCACACAACTAGTTCTACCACAACAATAAATAAAAAGGTAACTGTCTTTTATTTTTTATATATTATTATTCTTTTGTTTTTCAACAAATTCAAATGTAAAAATTTGTTTTAATAAATTGCTTTTTTTAAGTTTACGACAAAAAAAAATTATTAATATGATATTTTTTGCTCTGTAATTATCAATATTAAATGGACGAAATTGTTCAGTTAATTAATTAATTAAATATTAAATAATTAAAAAAATAATAATAATAAAAATAAGAATAATTCCTATAATAAAAAAATATATGTTATATAAATTAGGCAAGATGTATATAATCACATTTTATTTTTTTGACAATAATAATAAATAGAATTTTATAAGGAAAATAAATTTCTGATTTTGGCCATTTTTTGTTTAAAAATTATGGAGCAAAAATTTTCCATAACAAAGTATCACACACACACACACGATATATAAATCACAATCAATTTTTATTTATAAATTCACAAAATAATAAAAATAATAAAAATTATATAAAAAAAATATTCTTGACTTCTATAAATACTATAATGTGACTATAATTTTCTTTTTGTTTATATAGCACGTTATAGAATTTACAGAACTTACGGAACCATAAACAGATCTACAAGACAATTTGTTTTTTAATTCCAAAATTGGTCCCAAATATTTTTACCACACAAGCAGCGCAATTTCTCGAAATATTATACCAAACTTTAGCATATTTTCCAATAAAAATTACATAATTTTTCTAAAAAATTCGACAATTTCTTTTTAAAATGATTCTGTTATGAATTCAATAAAAATACCTTTTAACATAATTTTTCCAACAATTCAACAGTTCACTACGGCGAAAAACTAACTTCAATGTACCTGTTGTAATGTAACGTGTCCACGACTGTAATTTTAACAGCTTCACAAATATACAATTTTTCTCAAAAAAAACTCAAGCAATTTTCCAAATAAAAAAAATTGTAACATTTCTTTTCTAATTCCTCTCTGAAACTTAACTTAACCTCACTTCAATGTACTTGTTGTAACGTGTTCACGGCTAAAGTTTTAACAGCTTCACAAATATAGAATTTTCCTCAAAAAAAACTCAATCAATTTTCCAAATAAAAAAAATTGTAACATTTCTTTTGTAATTCCTCTCTGAAACTTAACTTAACCTCACTTCAATGTACTTGTTGTAACGTGTCCACGGCTAAAGTTTTAACAGCTTCACAAATATACAATTTTACTCAAAAAACAAGCAATTTTCCAAATAAAAAAAAATTGTACCATTTTTTTTCTAATTCCTCTCCGAAACTTAACTTAATCTCACTTCAATCTACTTGTTGTAACGTGTCCACGGCTAAAGTTTTAACAGCTTCACAAATATACAATTTTTCTCAAAAAAAAACTCAAGCAATTTTCCAAATAAAAATTGTAACATTTCATTTCTAATTCCTCTCCGAAACTTAACTTAATTTCACTTCAATGTACTTGTTGTAACGTGTCCACCGCCGAACTTTTCACCGCTTCATTAGTACTCGCAGCTTGCGTAGCATTCCTTTCCAGCTCCACCAACTCAGCCGCGGCCGTCTCCAGATCCGTACTTACGAACAACAGCTTCGTCGTATCTCGAAACGTATACTTACTACTATCGTGCTTAAATCGCAACCCCAGGACAATATTCAGCGCGCTCAAATCATAGCTATGACAGCCCGAATATCGATACTGGGGCTTCTTATCGAATTTACAG
This sequence comes from Clivina fossor, assembly GCA_963966155.1. NCBI lineage: Eukaryota > Metazoa > Arthropoda > Insecta > Coleoptera > Carabidae > Clivina > Clivina fossor. Next base: position 9,609,869 of record OZ014554.1, read on the forward strand.
CCCTGGGATTGGGCCCCTATAGGATAAATACAGTCCTGGGTAAGGACGCATTGCAGCCATGGTAGCATAATGTTGTAGTGTATCGCTGGTGTGTTGATGATGATCAGACGCTGCGCGTCGACCATTTGCAGGAAGAGAAAGTTTTCGGCTTCGGTGTGAAAGTAATCGAACATTTTCTTGTGCGTTAGTGAGGTGACGGCTTTTTTTAGGGGCCATGCTAAGATCGCGGATGATTGCAGTGTGGAGTGGTAGATGGAGTGGAAAAGCTGTGGAGTGATTGCGCGAGTGAAACGTTGTGTGTTTTCCAGGTAGAGGATGGCGCCGGTTTTGTCCAGGGCATCCTGGAAAAAATCATTTATGTTTTTTAATAATTTTGAACCTTATAGAATAATTTGAAATTTTGTGATTTCGACGTTTAGGTTCATAAATAAATCAATGTTCTAATCTTTCGTGTAATAAATAAAATAGTACATTTGTCAATAATAATTTTATTGTATAACTTGATTTATACATTCTAGCTACGCCACTGTTTAGACGATTCAATTTATTGTAATAATATTAGATGAACCATCTATATTTGTAAGTAAGGTAGTAGATGATTATTTTCGATATATTCATCTCATGAAATTAAATATTTTCTTATAGTTTTCGATTATTTATTTAAAGTAACAATTTTCATTCAACTAATTTGTATGTAGATGAAATAACTAATGTGAAATATCATCTAATTAAATAAATAAATCATCTAAGGCCCAATATTTGCAAATGATTTGCAAAATGTAAATTTTAATATCATCCAATTCATATATGTTTTGTTTTCATATCATGTGTCCTACCTTTGCAATATATATATATATATATATATATATATATATATATATATATATATATTTATTAATTAACAAGACTGATGATGGTCAAATTACTAGACCGAAACGTTTCAATTAAACAAACTTAAACAATTTTCTATTGTTTTATTTATGAACCTAAACGACAAAATTACAAAATTTCAAATTTTTTCTTCTTGTATAAAATTGCTAGTATTTTTTAAAATATTTACATTAAAAATTCAAATTAACTATTACGTGCCATTAATAGCCTCTTTTACTAATAAATATATTAATTAGTTACACATAAAAATACACTTTCAGTTTATTTATTTATTGATAAGGAATGTAAACATATATATATATATATATATATATATATATATATATATATATATATATATATATAATTTATAAAATATTCAAAAATTTAAAAGAAAATAATTGTTTTCTTCTCAGTTATCAATTTTCTTAAATAATATTGTATTAATACTAATAATACTAGTAATACTAATAATACTTATATATATATATATATATATATATATATATATATATATATATATATATATATATATATATATATATATATATATATATATATTATTAGTTTCGTGGGATTTTCAGTCAAAAATAAAAACAACTCAATTCAAAGTGCAAGCTTTCGGAAAAAATTTATTTCCTTCATCAGGCAAATGGCAGAGTTAAAATTATAAAAATAAATACATGACATAAATATATGACAAGTGCATAGAAATAATAAAATGCTATGGTAACATATTAAGGTGTTGACAGTAAATATAAACAGATATGCCTTGGAAACAACCCAACAACAAAAAATAAACATAAAGATGATAAACCAATGTATAAGTCTGTACTTTAGGTAATACCCGTTGGCGTTATATTATTTAATGAAATTAAGTAATCATATATTATACTTAAATTATGTATATCAGAACGCTTATTAATACACTTGCTTTGTTTTTTGATATAAATCATTTCTAATAATGATCTTTTCAAATCATTTGATTCAGTGCACAAAACAGAAACATTTTTAAAATCAAAACTATGATCATTATTATGTGCATGGATAGACAAAGCAGTTGCATTCGGTTTTAAACGACAATCAGACTTATGTTGTGTGATTCGATCTTGTAACCAACGTTTTGTATTACCAATATATATAGCTTCACAATCGTTACATGGAATATTATATATAACATTTGATTTTCTGTGTAACGGAATATTGTCTTTTAATTTGCTAAAAATTGTTCTTAGAGGAACAATGTTTTTCTTAATAATTCTCATATTATCTGACTTCAAAGTGTTTATCAAATTATTGGTTATTTTAGATATATTAGGCAAAACAAAAATCTTAACATTAGATGTTGGTGAATATATATATATATATATATATATATATATATATATATATATATATATATATATATATATATATATATATATAGTTCAAAAATTTATATAACGAGATACGGTATTCAAGGTTGAAAAATTATAAAAATGCAAGCATTTAAATATCTATTAATTTATTGTAACAGTCCAATATTTCACTAGAAATTTTTGGCTTCTTCAAAAAAACTGAAATTGTTGTATGTCTCAGGTCAATGAACTAATAACTAATTATCATTAAAAATTTTCAATATTGGACTTGCGCACTTTTATTAATTTAAATTTTTTTGGCTATTTTCTAAAATAATTTCAACTTAGTCTATAGTACTTAATAATTTTATTGATTGAATGACTGGCATTTTATTATTTATTTATTTTAACACTTTTAGTATATTTATTTATTTATTTTTTTAACTACTGACTGCCTCACAACTTTATATTCAAATAACGGTTTTAATTCTTTTATTATTAAAAACGTTTTTAATTAAACGTGTTAATTTTACGTTGGAAGATAAAAATAAGAAAAATTAATCATTTCTAAACATTCAAATTAATTTTGTTATAGCATTTATATTTTTCTAATCATACATGTGAGTTTTTTTCTCATTAATAGTTCATATACAAACTCAATAATTGTTTTATACATAATTGTGAAATTGTAAAATAAACATTTTTTTAGTGTTTCCATGAAGAAGCCACAAATTTCTAGCGAAATATTGGACTGTTACAATAAATTGATAGATATTTAAATGCTTGCATTTTTATAATTTTTCAACCTTAAATACCGTATCCCGTTATATAAATTTTTGAACTAAATATAAACACGGTAGTTACTCTGACTCAATATATATATATATATATATATATATATATATATATATATATATATATATATATATATATATACCGGGTGTATACTTGGTTTATGCAATATAGGAAAAACAATGTTATTTTTTTAACATCGCAATTCCTGCTTCCCCGTTAGTTATAGAGAAAAAATATAAGAAACAAAAATTGTTTACAATTAAAAACTACATTATTTACACTTAAAATAAATGCGATATTGCGTCTCAGTAATTAATTATTAATTAAATAAATATTAACAGTTTTCGGCAATATCAGACAGCCATGGACGAAACGCGAATGTATTTTGTTTACAACTGTCAGTGTTATTGTTATTTTAAAAGATGTGAACAAAATACATTCGCGTTTTGTCCATGGCTGTCTGATATTGCTGAAAACTGATAATATTTATTTAATTAATAATTAATTACTGAGACGTAATATCACAATTATTTTAAGCGTAAATAATGTAGTTTTTAATTCTAAATAATTTTTGTCTCTTATAATTTTTCTCTAAAACTAACGGGGAGGCAGGAATTACGATGTTAAAAAAATAACATTGTTTTTGCTATATTGCATAAACCAAGTATACACCCGGTATATATATATATATATATATATATATATATATATAGAGAGAGAGAGAGAGAGAGTTTTTCAAATTCAAAAAAGAATAATTAGAATACTTTTTAAAACTTTCCAAAACTTTCTCAAACTTGCTAAAACTTTCTTAAACTTCCTAGAACATTCTATAACTTTTTAAAACTTTCCAAAACTTCCTAAAACTTTCTCAAACTTCCTAAAACTTTCTTAAACTTCCTAGAACATTCTATAACTTTTTAAAACTTTCCAAAACTTCCTAAGACTTTCTTAAACTTCTTAGAACATTCTTCAACTTCTTAAAACTTTTCAAATAATAACTTTTCAAATAATACAAAACGTAAAAAAAGTGAATTAAAATTTCTGGATATTAGCTAATATTAAACCATAAAATTCTTGTAGAAATTATTATAAATTCTACAATATTTTGCCTATACCCTGTTTATATGTATATTACCTTTTAATATATATTAAAAATAATATAAATTTATTCGATACACATGAAGATATAGATTGTTTATAACACTAGAAATAAAGATTGTCTTATAATTCCTAAAATTAACAACAAAAAATCCGAATTTCATTATATAATAAACTTCCTGACAATATTAAAAATAGTGATTTAAAGTCTTATAAAATTCAATTACATAACTTGTTGATATCGCATTGTTTTTATTCTGTTAATGAATTTTTGAATTATAAATTATAAATAAATTTATCATTTATAATATATATTCTGTATTTTTCACTTTTATATTTACATAATTGTATATGTTTGACTGTTTCTATGTCCTATTACAAGGATCAACAGAAATAAAGATTATATATATATATATATATATATATATATATATATATAATCCCTAAATAAGTACCTGTATAATAAGTGGCCGATAAGCGTGTAATCGTACTTCTTCAACATGCGATGGAAATTCTTCGAAATTAAAATTAACAACCTGACAGCGACTGTTGTTGCAATAGCTCATCAACTGGAAAATTATAAAAGTTTTTTCAGATTAAAGTTATTATATTTTTTTTGCTACCTAATTCGCTAATTTACTTCTTGATGGAAAACTAATTAAATCATTATTTAAAAATTGTAACAGCAACAATTAATCTTCAAGTTCATTTATTTCACAATATATTTTTCTTTTTTATTATAAATTTCTAAAGAAAAATTCAGGAACAAAGATTACTAAATTCCAATTGGTTGGCTAAGAAAACCGCATATGAAGATGAATGAACAAGAAAACATTATGTCTTACAGTTTTATTCCAACATATACAATAGTTTTTCTGCTAAAGATGGCTTCATTATGAAACTGAAACGTACTTATAATGAAAAAGAAAAATATATTGTGAAATAAATGAATTTAAAAAAAAAATAATTCAGGAACAAAGCGAAGATTACTAATTCCAATCATTATTATTAAATTCTCACTTGAAACAACTCAAAAATTACCAAAAAATTTACTTACAATCTGCAAACTCGTTGCGCCTAACCCCAAATTATACACAAGTAAAGTGTTGTTTGTTAAAATCCTAGCGATATTATTAATTAGTCCGATTGCAAGACTATCTTGTCCATCGAAAACATATGTTACGATAACTGGAAGTGATGAATTATGCCACGTCTCATTCGGATACAGCCGTGGTTTTGTTGTAAAACCTAAGAGTTTCAAATGCTTTTCATCGACAACGAGGTTTTTTGCCTCCGCATCGCGTAATGTATCCTAGAAATGAAACACATTCAATTAAATTAATTAAATCATTAATGATAAAATTAGTTAATCGAAATAAATTAAATGATGATTTAAGTAGAGATCCCATCCGTCCCGTTTTGACCGGGACAGTCCCGTTTTTATGGATACTGTCCCAGTGTCCCCACAAAATGCACCGGAACATAAAAAATATCCCGTTTTATATAAAATACTAATTATAAACCTAATATTTTAGTAAATTCATTTATATTATGTCTATCTATTATTTTCAGTGCAACAATCATTTTTTAACTTCATTAATGTAAATTTGTTGTCAATATTTAATTTATTTAAATGTTTTGTTTATAAATATTATTTTTTTTATTAGAATTCAATGTATAATTTTAATTTTTTTGTTAGAATTAAAATAGAAATATACACCCAAAAAAAATAAATTATTTTTTCAAATAAAATTTGAAGTGTCCCTTTTTTATATTTCATAATTATGGGATCCCTAGATTCAAGCAAAACAAAGTTCGATTATGTATCAAAAACTTATATTATAAAATAAAACTACTTTCGGGTTCAAATTCTGTATTAAAATCGAGAGACGTTCGACGAATCTTCATGATGTAAAAATTTGAAAATACTATAACAATTACTAAACCAATCAATATATTTATTTACTGCCATATTTATTTATTTATATTTATTTATATTTATTTACGCTATGATTATATAAAAATAATATTATAAAAAATCCCAAAACCACACGTTAAATTAAAATAAAGCTAAATACGTAATTCGGAAGCTAAGCTTCCATCTTCAGTAGCTAAATAAAATCTACAAAAATCTTACCTGTGATCCAAAGCACTTAAGCAGTTTGGATCACAGGTAAGATTTTTGTAGATTTTACTTAGCTACTGAAGATGGAAGCTTAGCTTCCATTTGGGGATTTTAGGATTTTTTATAATATTATTTTTATTTAAATTTCGCCACAGTAGATCATTTTCTAATCTTTTGCCATGATTATAAATTAATTTTAATATAGAATTTCAATCCAAAAGCAGTTTATTTCAAAATATTCTAGATGAGTCAAAGTCTCGTCTAGATTTATAACTATAATCATTTTCTCACGTCCGAATAAATCATTATTAAATCATTAATCATTACCTGAAAATTCCGAATGTGTTGATGCGTTGTCGTAACAATATTCTGAAACGATTCCGGTCGTTGTGGTCCAAACAGGATCAAAACCAAACTTCCAATAATAACAAACGAAAGTAATAATAGGAAATTTTTGGTCCGCATTTAAGGGCGCTTAATTACGTATCTATATTTTTGCTTCTAATCGTTAGATAATTACTTAATTATTTAACATTTAACTTGTTCTGTGAATGCAATCGAATTTGATAGGTAATGTCATTATTACACACTTTGTTTTTTTTTCTTTTCTTTTTCACACTTAATTCACCATCGAATTAACCATCGAAATACTGAAATAAAACAAAATAATTTATAGGTTATATTATTTTTAAACAATGCTTTTTTTTCTATTTAATACACAAATTTTAATGAATTATACTTCCAAATACTGAAATAGTAAAACAAAACACACACTTTAAATATTTAGTTTTTCCAATTATCTTTAAGCTTACAATTAGTTGTGAATATATGATATAATTTTAAGGTTGTCTTAATATTACCTTGTAACGTATTTTCCAATCGGATTAATAAGTATTGAACATTCAATTTTTTGTCCACTTAATAGATAAATCTTGGTGAAAACACACTTAAAATATTTAGTTTTACAATTAACCTTAAGCTTGCTGTGAATGCAATGCTTGTGTTAACATGACCTTATTAGTAATTATTGTTTTTTTGTCCATTTAATTCACGAACTTTGATGAATTATACTTCCAACAACCTAAAATAAAACACGCTATAAATATTTATTTCTTCAAATTTTCTTTAGTTTGTTGTAAATATACGATGAATTTTAAGGTTGTTTTAACATTACCTTATAACGTATTTATAGATTATTTTATTAACAAACATTGTTTTTTTGTCCTATACACGAATTTTGATAAATTATACTTCCAAAAACCTGAAATAAAACACACAATAAATATTTATTTACTTAATTTTTCTTAGCTTGTGAATACGATCGAATTTTAAGGATTTTAAGGTTGTGTTTTCGTCCATTTACTACACGAATTTTGTTAAATTATACATTGAAAAATTGAAATATTGACATAAAACTCACTTTAATGATTAGATTACTGAAGCTTGTATTCGCGATATGGAATAATTATTGTTTCATTATTAGATTAATTTAATAATTTACATTTTGTGTTATGTAATAACTTTTTATCGAATCATAAATAAAACATTATGTAGATGATAATACATGGGTCACTGATGTAAATTAAATTAATTATTTATCTGGTCTTAAAACCTTGTACCACTGAACTGATATTACTACAATCTTTTTATGATCGTACCCCAAATTTTAAACGCTATTTTAGTTTGTAAAGCTACTGTATTTAATTATATGAATAAGTTTTGTCAAAAGTATATCTTAATCATTGTGAACAAAATAATTACGGATTTATTTGCTATAAAAAAATATTGTACCATGTTCATAATCCGAACAAAAATTTGTAATTGTTTTATTTAATCTTTATTGTAAATGTTGATGTATTCAAACTACAACTTATAATACTTATACTTTAAATTAGGTTAGGTTATATATGGTCTGTTTTCAAAACTTATGGAAGAGACAATAAATAAATGATTACTTATCAATTATTAAGCATATATATTTTTTGTAAATCTCATTAAAGCTAGTATTTTACTTACGAGTTCCGATGCAATGGTTTCCAATTTGTATGATAACAATACATTATCCGAATCCATTGTAGTTAAAGTAAATGTTATATTATCATCAGCAGCACATAATCCACAAAGTTTTTCATTTAAATATTGTTTTAATATTATTTGAGAATCGATACATTGTTTTATAAATATATAAGCATCATTCAACCGAACAGCGCAAATTGTACAAATACCATTCGGTAATTTGATCCTGCAATCCACCTAAAATAAGAAAAGTAAAATATTTAGAAATAATAATGTATATTACAATCAAAACATATTATTTCATTCTTACAATTTCTGGTATAATTGCTTCCAATTTATCTATGAAACGTTTGCCATCTCAATCCAGATTTAGCATTGTAAATGTAAACAATACATTTTTGTCACTTATACATAATTGACAATGTTGCATTAAACTATTCGTGATTAAAATTAAATGTTCTACCGAAAAAGCTTCTTACAATAAGAAAAACATAAAAATCTTGTATTTGACAGTATTGGAGGTTAACTTACAAAAATCTGAAACGAATCCAGTTGCCCAGATAAATTTTGTGTAATATTTCTTGTATAAGAAGAAGAATAATATTAATAGCATCGTATTTTTGTTGAATGCATCCACAGAAATAATGGAGGGGGAATTTCGACAGTGACAGCTGCTGTAATGATGCGCTTGTACACTCAATATTTAGCTTGGTATACAGTTGCGTTCGAAATTTATATAAACGATCTATTTTTCTATCACAATGTGGAATGAATAGTTCAGGAACAAAGACATTTTCATTTTTAATTTTGTGCTAAATTTTATAAAATTATTGAATGAAGTAGGCTTTTTAGTTGGTGTGTGATTGTTGTGCTAGCTGTTACTTCATTCAACTTTATTGACCTTAGCTGCAGAATGAATACTAAACTTAATTTTTCAAATTTTTTTTGTTTGAATATCATTTAGACAAACAACTAGAAGCTAGATCAACTAGCAATTGATAAACATTTTTAAAATTAAATATGTTACGTTCAGTAAACAGGACGCTGCTATTTATTCTTCTTCTTATACTAAAAAATTACGCAAAATTCATTTGGCCAACTAGATTCATGACACGCTTTTCTGTTAACCTCAAATACTATCAAATAAAATATTTTTATGTTTTACTTATTGTAAGAAACTTTTTCGGTAGAAAATTTAATTTTAATCATGAATAGATTTATGCAACATTGTAAATTATGTACAAGTGATAAAAATGTATTGTTCACCATATTTTATCTGGATTCAGATGGCAAACGTTTCGTAGATAAATAGGAAGCAATTCTTCCACAAATTGTAAGAATTAAATAATTTGTTTTGATTGTAACATATATTATTATTTCTGAACCTTTGACTTTTGACTTTTTAGGTAGATTGCAGGATCCAATTACCGAATGGTATTTGTACAATTTGCGCTGTTCGGTTGAATGATGCTTATAAATTTATAAAACAATGTTTCGATTCTCAAATAATAATAACAACATTTAAATGAAGAATTTTGTCGATTATGTGCTGGTGGTGATAATATAACAGCACATAATCGACAACGTTCTTTATTTAAATATTGTTTAACTACAATGGATTCAAATAATGCATTGTTATACAAATTGGAAACCATTGCATCAAAATTGTAAGTACAGTACTAGCGTTGACCAGGTACACGAAAAAAATTATATCCTTAAAAGTTGTATTGTCTCTTCTAGAAGTTTTGAGAACAGACCACATTCAACCTTACCCCTAATTTAGAGTATTTTCAATTTTAATACCTTTGTTCGTTGCGTTAAATTGAATTAATCGATATAAATTTAGTTGTAATTTGTTCTTGGGATTAGGAACGTACAAAAATAATATTTTGAAGAAAATAAATTGATAATTATTTTGTTTACAATGATTAATATAAACTTTTGAAAATCTCTATTTTTATAATTTAAATATAGTTCGAATACCTCGTTCAGAACACCATAAAATATGATTATGATCGATTATTGCGTCTTAGGTATAAGTTAAACTAATATCTTTACCTGGATTTCATAGGTATGAACGAATAAGGATCGATTTTCTAAGTCTCTTATTTCGGAATTATTTTTTGACACGCAATCCATAATATAACTATTTAAAAAATAATTTTCTAATGAATGTTACACAAATTTGTTTTTTATTCTATAATTTTATAAAGCAAGTTATTTATTGATTTTATCATCGTGCAAACAGCAACACAGAGATAGCAACACGTTTCCCATAATGGCCATTAATGTTAAAACAATAAAATTGTAGTAACTTCTGCAAATTTTCTTATCGGTTTCCAATTTTTTGCCTACACACACAAAAAGAAATATATTACTTATATAGAAATTACAATAATCAAAAATCGCTTATAAATTTTATAAGAGGTGACAACTAGTCATAAACTTATGGAGTAATTGTAAAATTCGCTGATTAATTTACTAAAAGTTTGTTTAAACACTAGTAAACTAAATTGCAGATTTATACATTTTTGTTCACACGTACATAAACATATTATAAATTATTTGCAATAATTAAAAAATTTATGACAAACTTTGTAGTGGCGCAGCAAGCACATAAACTTATTAAAGCAAGATTAGAAGTATATGGGTAAACCCATATATAGACCACTTTGACATTATCACATAAGACATTGACCTAAGAAATAGGAATAAAATTTTTATGTTTTTTTACCGGAAGTTGGCAACACTGTATATAATTTATGTAGGCGCTAGAAGTATAATTTTTTTTATTCAGATCGGATAAATAATGCAGGCATAATGAATTTTAAAAAAAATTGTTAATTTTTTCTGGAAGATGGCAACACTGTATTTTAATAATATTATAATTTATGTGGGCACAACAGAAATTTTTCTGAAAAAATTGATAAAGATCGGATAAATAATGTAGCCACAATAAAAACTTTAGTTATTTTTTTTCTCAGAAAGGTAGCAACACTGTATTTTGTTAAAATTGTATAATTTATGCGCGCACTAGGGGAATCTTTTGTGAAAATTTGATTAAAATCGGTTAAATAACGTGATCATAATGAATTTTTGAAAATTTTATGGATATTAGGAGAATATTTTGTAAAAATTTTAGTGAAATCGGTTAAATAACATGGCCACAATAAAATTTTCAAAACTTTAGTAATTTTTTCTCGGAAAGTTGGCATCACTGGAAAAAACCAAAACCACATGACCATCTTGAGCACTAGGTAAATTTATTTTTTTTGAAAATGTTACAGACACCGTACTAAACGCTATACCACTTTTTCCTTGCAGTCATAGTGGTAAAAATAATTGATTTAATAAATTTATTTAAACTGGTGCATGTAACCAGTAAAAATATTGGTTAACGGTTAACTAGTATCGAGAACTATTTTTTAAAATCAGTTTTCGTTCTTTAAACAATTTTTTTATTGGTTTATTATAACTGGTTTATTTTTCGTAATTTTAGTATTTTAGTAATTTAGTAATAATTATTAGGAGTATTATTAATTTTCCAGAAAATATCAATTTAATTATAGGTTATAAAATATTCTTCATATATGTTAACCTGCTTTGAATATGAATGTGGGCGTTTTTGGTAACAGTCTAAAATTTATAAATTTGATTAAAAACAAATATAGGTTGGAAACGATACTGATATTTGCACGTATTTTTTTAAACTACTTATTATTTTTATATGTAACTTTTATTTCTTTTAAATTTATTTTTGTTTTAATAAAATGTATGCAAACTGTGCAGGTTCTATAAAAATAATTTTAAATTTTGGTTTTCTTCCTAAAAAGTCGGTGTTATTTTTGTTGTTGAAATGTTTGCTAAATATTTACGAAAATATGTTTTATCGGTTTAATTAACCGATTTCATATCCAAATTTAAACAATAGTAAACTAAATTGTGGTGCATTTAGTACACACAAATGTAAAATATTATATAAACAATTTATATAAAAATCGGTGAGAAACTTTGTGTGAGCGGTAGTAAGTCATAAATTTACTTATAGGTCAATCGGATAGGAAATCAAACTATAACGTAAAAATACAATGTATCAGTTACATAGATACAACATTGGATTTGCATACATAAAATATAAATATGAGTTTAGAAGTTGTCAGTTTCAAATAAAAGCATATTTTTGTGGAAATAAATTATTTACAAAAAAATCACAATGAAATTATAATAAAATGTAAGATCACACACAAATTAATTCAATAGTGTACTTATAATTTTGAAATTTACTAAGATTGATTTAATAAAATTTACTAAAATAACAAGAAATCAAATTCCTGAATTTTGTATAAACAAATAAAAAATATTAAATGAACAATTCAAACAATCAAAAATCGATAACAAATTTGTGAGGGGCAACAGTAAGCCGTATACATATAAACACTTGTGAAATTTTTTAATAAAATTTGTTTAACCAATAGTAAGTAAACTCGTCGATTACTGAATTTTTGTATACATATAAATAAATAAATTATAAACAATATGCAATAATAAAAAATGAGTAGCAAACTTTGTTGGGCCAGCAATAAGCCACCAATAATACAAAAAACTAGAACCGACATCTAAATTATGTAAGAATTGCTGCAATTTTACTGTTTTAGTATAAATTAATTTGTTTTAAATGTATTTTTGCTTATAAAAAAAATTTACTCCAAGTGGACATTTCAAAATAAATATACGTACAAATACAAAAGAGAGACCTTATAAATGCGAAATATGTTACAAACATTTTACTCGAAGTGTACACTTAAAAGTGCATGTTCGTACATATACAAAGGAGAGGCCTTATAAATGCAAAATGTGTGAGAAAACTTTTATCATGAACAGTTATTTAAAGAAGCATATTCGTCCTTATGCAAAAATGTTATCTTATGAATGCAAAATAGAAAACTTTTACAGCGAGTAGAAATTAAAATTCGTATTTATAGTATAACAATTTAATTTTTACAGTTCTCTTTTTATTAATGATTAAATTTTTAAATATTTTTATTTATTTCTGAATTAAAGCAAATAAGAAAAGAAGTATATTTTACCGATAGCAATTAGGACTATGACAAGCAGATGACATTGGTTTGTCTTAAATTTGTTTATTACAAAAGTGTCAGATACCTAACTAAACTGGTTACGTTGGGAAAATAAAAAAATAGTTGACTTATTCGTTAGTTTGCTAATAACAAAGAATGTTATATATGGAATTCGCTATCTTTTGAATATCATATTTGTAGTAAAAATGAACATTGTTAAAATTGTATATTTCATATTATATGTGAGTTTTGTTTATGGCTTGTGGATTCACTGGTTCAATTTCCTATACGAATTGATAATACTGTATGTATTAGTCGTCGTTCAGGCGGATTTATTGTTTTCTGCAAGTACATATTCGAAAATTAAATAGAAAAAACGACATAACATCTTAATACGTAAGTGTTTATATAGTTTATCATTTTCATTATGCAATAGCCAATTGCTGTAATGGTATAAATTTGTTGTACAGGTTTTTTGATAAAAGGAAACGTTTTCTTGATTTCCTTGAGTACGGAGAGGTTTATCAGCTTCTTGAGTACAAATTTAACTACTATACAAATTATTCTAATTCTATATTTAAAAAATTTAAAATATTTAGATTTTTATTTTAGTTTTGAAAAACATCACTCTTGAGCTGAAAAATTACTACACATAAATTATATATTCTGTTTCTATCTTGCGAAAATACTTGTTGAAAACGATCAGTTTATTATTTACTTTTATTCAAATTGTTTTTGTAATTTGTCACATAAAGAGAGACATTATCTTCACCAACGTTACTATTGAGTTATTAGATCACTGAAAAGAGCATAAATTTTTATAGGTAAAATTTGTTAAAATATTCCAGAAACTGTTGTTATTGATCTGTTTGAATTCGCAAGTTTGAGAAAGTATGTCTTGAAAGAACGTGCATCAAATCACACTAATTGGCTCTCTTGAAAAATTTACATTTTGAAGGCAAGATTCCTTTTCTTGTGATGGCTCACATATTTAAATTTTATATATTTCGATTTTTATTCAGATTTTTTTTTCAGATTGCAGGCTTACAAAGAAATATAACTTTCTTCATCGATTTATGTAGACATCCTGAATTTCTAGCTGAAAATTTTTCATACAAATTTTATTTAAAATTTTAATATGGAATTATTTTTAAAAACAGAATCATTGGAAATAGTTTTAGCTAAATTGCTGTTGCAACAGTATTAATTAAATGCTCATTATAATTCTTTCGTATATATGAATCTGAGTTTATTACACTTTAGAAATAACATTTCAATTTAATTTTGGTAATAAATTTAGGTTTGTTATTCAGTTAATAATGTTATAATAATTGAATATTTGTTAACTTAAATCTTAAACGAGCAATAATTGTGCATTTACTTATTTATTTTTGTGTAACTTATTATAGGCTTATTCAATAAAAGGTCAAACATATGAATATATTTTTTTTGGAACCATTACTTTTAATTTAATTATAATAAAAATTAATTTAACATTTTTCACGTACAAAAAAATTAAACATAACTTTTCAACAATATAGGAAAAATAGCGTTACACATTTTCCACTTGCATGAATATAATTTAAATGCTAATTATATAAAATTATATGCAAATCTATTTACAAAATGTAGTAGGTTCAGATATTCTTGCTTTATTAAATTTGTCACTAACATAACAACAGAATTAAAAAATAATCGGACTATGTGTCATTTGTTCAACTATATGTCATTGTGGAACTACTTGGCCAGTTGAATGTTCATATACATGTTGATTTTTATAGTAATTAAAAAAACATTATTTTACTTCATATTTAGATTTGTTTAAAATAATAATCATGTAGAATTGTAATAAATTACATTTAAAGTAATTGTTTATATTAATACTTTGTTGACAGTCCTGTAGGTAAAGATATAAAGATTGAATGAAGTATATTTTATAGATTTTATATTAGACAAGCAGCTAGAAATCACGGACATAGGAATATATATATATATATATATATATATATATATATATATATATATATATATATATATTCGGATATATTCGTATGTCCGTGGTTCATATCTGTCAAATAAATAAATATCGTTTTTCAAACACTTCCTACAATACTTGAACAATACAATATTAACGAAATGTAAAGATTATTTATTTAATGAGAAGTTTGTATATTTTCTTTATTCAAATAAAATAAATACATTTTAGATAATTAATAAATTTATAATTATTTCGAATATGGAGGATTTGCATTAGTTACAAGATAATATTTTCCTCTGGCACTGAAAATGATAAAAATATTAAATAAAATTATGTTGAAATTTATTATTTTTTTTTATATTTCTTTGAAGTTTGGTAAAAAGATCTTAAGCTGGTTTAACCAATTTATCAAAAAATTATAAGTTTGTCAATTTTTATCAAGAAAGACAAATTTTGAATTAAGTTTTTAATATGATTATGTTTGCTGTTTTTTTTTTTAAAATTAAGTTTCTTTCTATGACACCTCAAATGTTTATAATATACCGTGAAGATGCTGCAAAACCCATATAAGTTTGATCTTTCTTTGAACTACATTTCTGTGTTTTAAATTGATTCCAAGAATCACATTTTATTGATAAAAATGATTTTGGATTTTTCGTTGATTCTATATAATAGAAAAATGAACGCCAATGGCTACAGAAAACTATAAACAAATATAATCACAAATAATTAAAATTGATTTTATAAATCTATTCTATACAATTTGATTATCAAAAAGTGTTTGATTAATTGTCTATTGCCTAATTTAAGTTTCATTATTTTCTGAATGTATTTATAGTACATTAGATTATAACGAAGCATTATCTTATATGATTCTCAAATATCAGTTTATTGATATTGTACTTTTAAGCAAAGCTTAAAATCTAATTGTATTTTACGTACATACACAAACACGTCATGTACCCAAAATGGTGTAGACAAGCAACTTTAGCTTTATCCACATTCATGCTGACAATCTGTCTCATACATGCTACTCATCGGACATCCACTGGCAAACGTATAACCTTCAAAATCATTCATATAAATTCTTATAACCAAACGTTCATTAGACATTCGTTCAAGATGACCGAACCATATTAACTGACTCTAATATGACAACTATTGCAATTTTTTTTTTTCCAATTTCACACTCATACTACACTAATCTATTTCGTACCCGATTCCTCCTAGTTGTTCACTAGATATCCCACATAATCTATGGATTAATCACAGAACTGAAATACCGAACCTTATTTCAAGTTAATTTCATTCGTATATGTATAATAATAAATAATTGAAAATCAAACAATCATTTTCATTTCGATAATCTTACTTTAAGTATTTTTGAATACCTTGCTCCATTAGAGAAGTCGGACTACTTCGAAAGATCTCTGACATTGTACAACCAGGCTGTGTAGCTTTGCCACCATTCGGATAAAAGTCTGCATGTCCTATTGGCATATCCATTCCAAACATACCACCATCTGTATGTATATTATCGACAAATTTAGCATCACTTGCATCTAATCGTAACTCTAATGGAACATTTTCAAATAATGGACTGGCTGGATCTAAACCTACACATAGAGCAATGGATATTAATTATTAATTATATTATTATATTATTAATTAAATATTTTTTTCATAAATATTAAATTAATTAAATGCGATTAATAAGTTAAAATACAAAATAAATTAGTGTGCATAAAAAAACGAAGAGAATTGTAAGTGTTCGTGCCATGCACCCGTAGCCAGCGTTTCAGCAAGTGTCAAGTGGCATAGACCAAATGTCGATGTGTGTTTAAGCATCAGTTACCGCACCGCTTCAACCCCGTGCCGATATTTTGCCGCTTGTGCACCCACCAATCACTTTGATCTATAAACAAATTATATAACAAGCCTATTCTAAGCAGCATCAGTTTATTCAAAGGTGACCAGACGAGATAAAATTTGGCAGTCTACATTTCGACGATAAACCAGGCGAACAAAATCTGGTAGTCATTGTCTTATATCATTCAACTACAGCATAGCCAAGTTAGGACTATTCGATGTTTTGCATCTCGTCTCCAACGACGAACTACTTCAAAGCCAGGACTTGCCGACGTTCTGCACTTCGTCTCCCACGACAAATTATTTTAAAGCTAGGACACAACCAACGATTTGTACTTCGTCTCCGGCGACAATCATGTACCATGTACATAAAAACTCTTTTCACTATCTTGAAATCAGTTTTCTCCAAACATCTTTTCTATCCAGGAAAGCAACTCTAGGCTCTATGCACATTTATACTGACACTCTGTCTCATACATGCCCTCCAATTCCTACTACTTGGAAACTGTTGCTCATGAAAGCCACTCTCTCAATCATACCACTCCAACTACTCACTTGCAAACGTATACCTTCAAAATCATTCACATATATTCTTTTAATTAACCAAACGTACATTAGACGCATTCGCTCAAGATGACCGAACCACACCTTAAGGGGGGAAATACATGTAAAAATTTTTTTTTTTTGATTTTGCTGATATAATTGCTTATACATCGAAGATTTATCCAGCAAAATATCTAACCAATCAGAAATGTATTTACCGAGAAAAAGGCATTTTTCTACCTGCGCTTCGGTAGCCGCTTTGGCTAACCGGCGACTTTAAGGGGGGAGATACATGTAAAAAAAAATTTTTTTTTGATTTTTTTTGTAAATAAATTAATTGCTTATACATCGAAGATTTATCCAGCAAAATATCTAACCGATCAGAAATGTATTTACCGAGAAAAAGGCATTTTTCTACCTGCGCCTCCGTAGCCGCTTTGGCTAACGGGCGACTTTAAATGAGTTTTTCTCGAGTCGGTTTTTTACAAATGGCGGGCGTGATAAGTCGAGCAATTTTCATACAAATGAGTTGAAACTTTGTGTGTTTAAAAGGAAATAGAATTTTATTCTATATGAAGTTCTGATATAACGAAAATATTAACATTAAATTATTTTTAGGGGTGTCTAAAGTAAAAAATAATGCTGAAAATTTGACTTTTTTTTCACAATGAGTTAAAATGATAAAATATCCGTTTTTTCTGTAGTTTTCGGAATTCACATAGAACAAAATATATCAGAGAATCATAATCAGTGACTAAAAATAAAAAAAATATTTTTTTCCGGCTCCAGGAATTCCCGCCAATCGACCGGGCAAGGCGGACGCGACATCACTTAAGATTGGTTCCGAGATCACCCAGAGGTCACAGAAAGTTAAAAAAATTCATAAGTGTAGTTGATTATATGTCACATAGAATAAAAGAAACTACAGCATTGTAGCTTGTTACATTCGGTCAAAAAAAAATCCTAAAAAACCTTATTTTTTTAGGTCGTTACATGTATTTCCCCCCTTAACTGACTCTAATACGGCAACTTTTGCAAGAACATTTTTTTTTTCAATTTCACACTCATCGTACACTCAACGTCCAACACATTATCATATTGAACGATTATTTTCCAAATTCTAAACCAGAACCTAAGAATTTGCCATTCTTTCCTTATGCATATTTATAATTTACTAATTTCTTTTTTTACTATTTTAAAAATAAAAACCTATTAAAGATATGCATCGTACTTTAATTCCAAAAATAAAAATAATTCTTTTTCACAGTATCTATAGTGTGTAAACTTAAAAGGCGGCCGTAGATAAAATAAAAATATACATTGTACCTGTAATACGAGCAATTTTTCCACTTTTGACATTGTGCCCTGTAATACCTGCCATCTGGGCACCTAAACTATGTCCAATCAAATGCAGTTTTTCTAACTTTAATCCGCGTGATACTAAATAATCTATAAACTTGGCACTATATTTTCCAATAGTTTGTACATTTCGAACACTAGTTGAATACCAAGGCCCTGCTGTTAAACGGTGTGCATCCAAAATGATCACATTTTGATTGTGAAAATTGCTTCTTCTGTATCCTATTTTTTTAAAAATATGAACTAGCATATTAAAAATGTATACTTATGTCTCTTAACGGCCGGTTCCATAATAAACTTTTTTTTTAATTAAAGTCGACCGTAAGCCGACAAAAAAGCAAACAAATAATTATGCCATTAGAACCCGGTTGCATAAACCAAAGTGAATTATAAAATAACTCTTTTGCAAGTAAATTTAATATACAATTAAATTTACTTCTGTTAAAATAAAACGGCTATAGATTGTAGTTTTGTATTAATATTTATTAATAATCGACATGAGTGTGAAATTGAAAAAAATGTTGTAGCAAAAGTTGGTGTTAGTCAATTAAGATGGTTCGGACATGTTGAGCGAATGTCTAATGAACGTTTGGTTAAAAAGATCTATTTGAATGATTTTGATGGTTTACGTTTGCGTGGACGTCCAATGAGTAGTTGGAGTGATATGATTGAGAGTGTTTTGCGTGAGCGAAAGTTTCCAAGTAGTAGGAATAGAAGAGCATGTATGAGAGGAATTATGAATGTGGATGAAGCGAAAGTTGCTTGTTTGGATAGGAGTGTTTGGAGGCGACTGATTTCGGGATAATGAAAAGAGTTTGTGCCACACCCTTTTGGATATATGGCGTGATTGTGTATGTATGTATGTATGTATGTATGTAATAATCGACATACTCAACGTACGTTTCTTCTTCAGTAAAAATAGATTCAAATGATATTTACAGTAAATAAACAGAATATAGAAATAAGTTACTAGGTAACAAAATACATGTAATTTGTTTCTATTGTTCTGTTTATTTATAGTATATGTCATTTGTATTATTTCTTCCTGATAAAGACGTACGTTGAGTACATTGATTATTAATAAATATTAATACAGAACTTAAACTTAAAGCCTTTTTATTTTAATAATAATTATGCCAGCAGAATTTAAAATTGATGTTTTTTTTTACTGTCTCAAAATCGACTTTATTTAAGTGCGAAGGGGGAAACCATTTCTACAAATTTTGAACATCAGATCGTACAAATTTGAAGTATGATTGTTAAGATTGTAGTGATTCTTCGTTGATTCTACGGATTTTATACGATAGTAGATTTTACTCGAGATTTTACATTATTTAAGAAGGTTTTTTAATTGCTTTTAATAAATTTTACTAAGATTTTCAGGAATTTTAATTAATTTGTACAAGTTGTGTATGGTCGTTTAAGTGTTTATTATGAAACTTATTAAGAATTTGAAATAGAACGGCTTTAGATTTGTAGTTCTATATTAATATTTATTAATAATTGACATACTCCACGTACTCAAACATGTCATTTGTATCTTTTGTTCTTCATGAAGACATAAGTACGTCGATTATTAATAAATATTAATATAGAACTACAACCTAAAGCCGTTTTATTTGAATATAATTAGTTCTGAAAGATTATTAAGAACCTATACGTTTAATAAAACATAATGTATTACCATCTAAAATAAATTTCGGACTACTCGCATCAGTTTCCAAAAATCCGTGAAAATATATAACAGTTGGATTAGAAAAATTCAAATTGGAATTTCTTAACGAGCCGTCTTGTCCTGGAACTAACAGTTGGTAGTTGGTAGGATTTTTTCTATTCAAAAATTAAAAAAATATTAGTAAAATTACAAAAAACCATTTATAATTTTCGGACATGAATATCATCACTTTATCTTTTTCTTATTAATACAGAACTACAAACCTGAAGCTGTTTTATTTTCATATACTGAGTTCGAAAAGATTTTTTACTATGTTATGAATATCTCAATTTGATCAACTTTTGGTAAAGATCTATGTACGAAAGTGGTAGTTTCTTGTGGTTGTCACTTGTTTTATGTGCTTTAAGCGGGCCTTACACGATTATTCGAAATAACATTTAGATTGAAGATTGACATTCTGATTGAAGGTGTAAGGTCAAGACTAATATGGACTGATTAATGAATTGACATATTTCCAAATATTTGAAAATCCAAGCTTCAATCCACGGGGAAGTGGAGAGGAGATTGATTGACAGTCTGAATGCTTCTCTCAGTTGCACAAGGAATTTGAAAGTAACCACTAACCTCTCTCACGAACTGATATTGAATCTCTCATAACTGTATATATTCTGGATAAATATGGTGATCAACGTATTAAAAAGAATTTTGTCCATACGGTAGTAATTTTTATAGTCATCTAAAGCTAAAATTACTTCAATCAGACTGTCAGTTTGACTGATAAGTGTAGGGGCTTCCTGATTGACCGTGCAAGGCCCGGTTTACAAATATTTTGAAACAGAGAAATATTTAAAAAAAATTATTTAAAAAAACTGCTACAAGTTATATAAGTAATAATTTTCATTTCAGATAGAAATATCTGAAAAGTCTGAAAAATGTTTTATAATTTTTCTGCTGTGGAAATGAGATTTTTATATGGGGTACATAGTGTAACTAGGAGAGATCTGGTATGAAATAGATTAGGGTATGATGTGTATGATGTGAAATTGAAAAAAATGTTGCAGCAAAAGTTGGTTTTAATCAGTTAAGATAGTTCGGACATCTTAAACGAATGTCTAATGAACGTTTGGTTTTTTGAAGCTATACGTGGACGTCCGATGAATAGAGTGGTATGATTGAGAGTGTTTTGCGTGAGCAGAAGTTTCAAAGTAGTAGGAATAGAAAAGCATGTATTAGAAGAATTATGAATGTGGATGAAGCTAAAGTTGCTTGTTTGAATAGAGATGTTTGGAGAAAATTGATATCGGGATGATGGAGAGAGTTTGTGCCACACTTTTTTGGGTACATGGCTTGATTGGGTATGTATGTATTTTTCGTATTTTTGAGATATATATTTTTAAGTATCTATTAGCTAGTCGAAAAGACTAGCTTATAAAATCGTCAGTACGGCTGGCTGGCTGGCTGGCCGGCCGTGTCCAGAAAATACGATAAATACGAGTGTTAATTATAAGTATAAAGGAGAGCTCGTAGAAAGCTGAAACTTGGCAATTAGATAGTTCATACCAAATAAAAAATTAAGTTCAATTTTCAGACCGCAGTGTTGCCAACTTTCCGAGAAAAAAATTACTAAAATTTTTAAAAATTTATTACGGCCATGTTGTTTAACCGATTTTGTTCAAATTTTCACAAAAGATTTTTCTGGTATCCATATAAATTAGATAATTTCAACAAAGTACAGTGCTGCCAACTTTCTGAGAAAAAAATTACTAAAATTTTTAAAAATTTATTATGACCACGTTATTTAACCAATTTTAATCAAATTTTCACTAAAGATTCTCCTGGTGCCCGCATAAATTATGCAATTTTAACAAAATACAGTGTTGCCAACTTATCGAGAAAAAAATTACTAAAATTTTAAAAATTTATTGTGGCTACATTGTTTATCCGATTTTAATCAAATTTTCAGAAAAGTTTCTCCTAGTGCCCACATAAATTATAATTTTATTAAAATACGATGTTGCCAACTTTCCGAAAAAAAAATAATAATTTTCTAAAAATTTGTTATGCCCGCATTATTTATCCGATTTTAATGAAATTTTTACAGAAGATACCCTTAGCGCCTATAATATTATATATTAGCAAAATACAACGTTGCCAACTTTTGGTGAAAATTTTTTTTATCCCTATTTCTTATCATTTATATGTGATAATGTCAAAGTGGTCTATATATGGGTTTATCCATATACTTCTAATCTTGTATTTTAGCTAGTCGAAAAACTAGCTTATAAAATCAAACAACATTCGACTAGCTCCATTCTCGCTTTGCGAGAATATTATTTTTACATATATGTTGGTGCGTTTTCATAACCATGGTAAATTATAAATAATTTTATAATTTCACAGTAATTTCTCTATCAGAAAATATTTTATTTAAATACTTTATTGTGATAGTTGGTTCTAGCAACATCGGTTTTTTTCTTTCTGAATAATAGATTATGATTACAAATAATATTTTTGTGCATTTACTGATACGAAAGCTAATTTGTGATTATATTTCATGTATTATATATGTATACTTATAAGTACATGATTTTTTAAACATATAATTTAAAGAAAATTGATTTGCATGTCCTTGTATCTGTATTTTTACGATATTTAAACATTTTGTTTTTAAGGTTATATAATTTATAGAAAAATACATAAATAGTTTATAATGAAATAAAATTAATAAATTATAAAAGAAACTATTTTAAAATTATATAATTCATGATTGAAAATTGAAATAAGATTTTTAATAATAATCGTATAATTTATTTTTCAATGTATAATAATTTTATTTCCTTAAATATGAATAAATAATAAAAGTTTTTATTTTGTTTTTTATTGATTTTATTTCTTTTTTATGATTTTAAATGACTGGGTAGTTTTTGTTTTTGTTTTGTTTGTGTTTATTTTAGACCCAAAACAATATTTTTAAAATATGGAGAAAAATTCCAATAAACTGAATTTTCCCATATTTGAAAATTACACTAAAATTATTTATAATAGCAGCATTTATTGAGCAATTTCACAATGGCATTAGCAATAAAAAATTTAGAAGAAATAAATACTACAAATTTATTATTATTGCTCGATAATAATTAGAAACTAATTAATACCTATTGATACTTACTTTGTATATAATTTAAATTGAACGTCCCTTTCTTCAATATAAGGACAAATAAATTTATCTACAGGATAAAGTGCAAAATATGCATTATCTTCTAATAAAAATCCAGGTGGACCTTCAAAAAACGAAACTAAACTGTAAATTTTTTTAACTTAGTAAAAAAATTTTCAGAACTCATTATTTAAAATAAAACCGCTTTAGGTTTAAGTTCTATATTAAAATTTATTTATAATCGACGTGTCGACGAAACTCAACGATTGTCTTCATCAGGAAAAAATAAATTGATAAACTTTAACACAGAACTTAAATCTAAAGCAGTTTTATTTTATGTAATTTTTTTAATTTAAAAATTAGTCAGTTTTAACATATTTACATGTATATATATGTATCAGAACATGGAAACAAGTTACTAGGTAACAAAATACAAGTAACTAGATCATGGAATTTAAAAATTTTTAATTAAAAAATGCAAATTTTATTGAAATTAGTTACTACTCACACTGATTGATGTTATCTGTATAAATTTCTATTGCTTCTCTTATCAATCTGCTGTTAATATTGATAGGGTTTGCAATTATTGCAGTATCTTCAAATTTTACATTAAGATTTTATTAGAATTAGAAACTAAATCTGTTTTATTGTAAAATAGTGAGTTCCGAAAGATTTTTTACTATGTTATACATAACTTTGTTCCAAATTAATTAAATTTTAATATACTTATATTTAAAAAGACTGTCATAAAAACTCATTTTTAAATGTATCTTATGTTATATGAATTGTGTAAGTGTAAAAAAAAAAACAACATATGTATGTAAAGTATAGATAAATTATAAATTATAAAATAATACTGTAAATGACTAATTATTTTGTAATAAAAGCCGATTGACTTTAAGGTCATATAACAGCTGATTCCGGTGAGAAATTTATTTTGATAATTGAATGAGATTTATTTGAAATATGCATGTCACAAAGAAGTTACTACATTAAAATGTATTTACAAAATTATTGTTGTATTTGCAATTATTTTAATTAAATTAGGAAATACTTTAACAATTGCAATTTATAAATTTAATTCAAAATAATTATTTCAAAAGTATAAATTTGGACAGTTTTGCAAATTTCCAAATTCCAGATGTCAATATTTTTTTTAAATATATTTCTTTTGAAATAAAAAATTTATGCACAATCAAAAATAAATACCAGTCTTGCAAAACTTTATATTATAATATAGATCAGCAAAAAAATAAATAATATAAAAAGCGATTTTTAAATGCCAAGATTTTATTTTATAATTTTGATAATAATATTACGTCACCTATAAATCTTTTTTTATATAATTTCTATTATTATAAATTTATATGAAATTATTAATGTGGAACTTACCTCGTAAAGATATTAAATAACAATAAATATTTATAAAACTTGTCATATTTTTAAAATTTCTATATTTAATTATTAGAATTTCTGTCACAATTTTTCACATCACTTATGTTATAACGTTGAAGCAAGTCTTTACATTTTCAACTATTACATGTAACTGACGAACTGATATTTTTATTTTACCTTCACTAGCAAATTTAAGAAACAGTACTATATAGAATTTTACAAATTTCTAAATTGAAATACTCATTATGCACTCTACATTTTATTAGGTAAGTATATTAAATTGTAATTTACAGAAAATCACAAAAATATTATATAATGAGAAAGTGTAATAATAATAAATAGTTCATTAAAATTTTGATGAATTTTTTTGAAAATTTTGAGCTTTATCTGCAACATCAAATATTTTAAATATTTATGTAGATAATTTTGGTAACTAATGCCCGTATGACACGATTACTTTTTCTGTACATATTCAATGTACATATATAGGTACATCTTTTAATCTACATGAAAAAAATTAAATGCTTAAATTCTGTATGACACGGTGTTAAGAGTTTAGTACATTAAATCATCCATTTTTAGTTATATTTTCAAGTTAAAGTTGGTACCTACTTGGTTATTTATAAGCCGTCTGTTTGGTAGAATTGAAATTTGACATTTGATTTTAAAAATATAAGAGTTATTTAATAAGGAAAAAAATGGAAGATTTATTATTAGCAGCAGCCGCAACTGCAGCAAATGTAATTATATGCTTTACCGCAATAAAACTAAGAAGAAAGAAAAATAAAAAAAATAGAAGAATATGGACACGAAATTGGTTGCAACGCAGAGAAATGGGAAAAGGAATATTGACTATGTTAAATAATGAATTGTTAGTAGAAGATATCGATTCATACCGAAATTATTTACGATTGTCAAATGAATGTTTTGAAAAATTATTACTAAATATATCAGAACATATATCAAAGCAGGATACGTGTATGCGCAACAGTATATCAGCAAGAAATAGGTAAGTAACACAAAGTATTATTTTTATATATTTTTAATAATATAAATTATAATACAGGTTAGAAGTTACACTCAGATTTTTGGCTACGGGAGAATCTTTTAGATCACTTATGTATTCAACACGCATTCATGAATCAACTATTTCGAAATTTGTAATTGACGTATGTGATGCTATTTACAACTTTCTTAAGAAAGAATACTTAAAAGTATGTAATGAGTAGTTAAATTGAAATAGAAAAAAAATAAACAATTGTTTAATTGTAGGTTCCTACAACTGTTGAAGAATGGAATGAAATTTCAAATAATTTTCTCGAAATGTGGCAATTTCCACATTGTTTAGGGGCATTAGATGGACGCCATATTAAATTTCGACCTCCTCGATCAGATGGGTCATACTATTACAATTACAAAGGTGATCATAGTATTGTTTTGCTAGCTGCGGTTGATGCCAAATACAGATTTATTTATATAAACGTTGGCTGTAATGGAAGAGTAAGTGATGGAGGTGTTTTTCGTCAATGCCGTTTAAATAAATCTATAGAAGATAACAGTTTAAACTTTCCACCTATGAAAAGTCTTCCACAAAGAAATATGAACGTGCCATTTGTTTTCGTAGCAGACGACGCTTTTCCATTATCTTCTGCGATTATGAAACCGTATCCAAATCGTGGTTTAAGTCATAAAGAACGAATTTTTAATTATAGATTATCCAGAGCGCGCAGAGTGGTTGAAAATGCCTTTGGTATTCTAGCTAACAGATTCCGGGTTTTATTAAATCCGATTTCGTTACGACCATTAAAAGTAGAAAAAATTACACTGGCTTGTGTTGCGTTGCATAATTTTCTCACAATTGAAAATGAAGTAGATTACACCGATTGTAATCTCACAGATATTTATCAAAATCAATTACAATCGATTGGTCAACAAGGTGGAAATAAATCAAGTAACATTAATCGAAATTACCGCGATGAATTTAAGGAGTATTTTTGCAGTAATGGTGCTGTGTCTTGGCAAGAACATGCAATTCAAAAATTTAATATGTAATTAAAAAACGTACATTGTATAAAATATATATTGATACATATACCTTAAATATATATTGTTATTATTGCATGTTATCTAATAAAATAAAATAATGTATTTGGTACTACAGCTGACTATTATATTAAGAAATCCAATTGTTTGAAAAATAATAATTACGAAATTTAATTTACGTCATCAAAACAATATGTCAGTATTACATCATGTGGATGATAAAAATATATTCAATATTAAACATTTTATTTTAGTTATACGATAAACAATGATTTTTTTATTTTCTTATATTTACTTATAAAACAATTAGGTATATAAAAGATATTTGACAATAATTTAACACTGCATCTCTTTTTAAATATATTTTTAATGAATTTAGGAAAATAATGTCCCTTTTAGTTAAAGGCATTTTTTTTTACCGAAAAACTCAGCTCAGATCAGCAAATATCAGTAAACTTGAAATAAAAGCTGTTATATTTATTGTCTCGTAACTAATTTCGAAGTGAATGAATTGCTTCCCCCCTTACCGATACTGAGTTTGATATTTAATTATTTAGCTAATGCTTAGCTGAGATTCAAGTGAGCGCACATGCGCAATTCAAATTTTCCTAGTTTAAGATTTGATAACGTGTTTGATACGTTGACATTTATATTTGAATATTTTATTTTGAATTCAAACAATAGATATCCGGCGAGTTTCAATAAATTATCAACGCAAACAATCCAAATACATCTAATATTTTTGGTTATATCATATCTGGAACTTAGATTTTAAATGTCACTTTCAAATAAACTGTTTTATTTATCCCACTTAGCAAAACTCAGCTCAGCTCATTTACAAGATTTACTGATCTGAGTGGAATGTAAAAAAAAAACACAGCTAATATTTCACATATTTAGAATGTTCTGCTTAGTGCTATTTTAAATATATAATTATTTACGATATTTTATTTTAACAAGAGTATAATATGTTCATTCAATTTTTATGTTTATTTTCACATGATAATATTTATCAACTGTTTTTTAAAATATTAAAAAAAAATAAATAATTATCAAACTATAATAATAAACTATATAATTAAGGCCGAGGCTAGTCGGACCCACACGGGGCCACGGGTCCACTAACGTAACCTAACATAAACCTAAACCTAACCCATAAACCAGCACCTACACAGGTTCACGGGTTAGGTTTAGGTTTATGTTAGGTTACGTTAGTGGACCCGTGGCCCGTGTGGGCCCGACTAGCCTCGGCCTATAATTAAATTAAATATTTTACAAATTTGTTTTTTTATAACAATCGAATATAGTGATTGTAATTTTTTCCATAGCTTCATTCAGCTGTGGTTCATCTAACATTCTCAATCTAGTTTCGATGAATTCTGTAAATATTTTTATATTGTCCCTTTTTTCCTCGCTCCTTCTCTTAACAGCCTCAACTATTTTGTTCATTGCTGAAGAAGCAGAGTGAAGAATTTCTATTTCATTATCTGTTTTTATTTTTTTGTTTCTTCTTGTACTTTCTACTGGGGATCGTGGTTCACTTAATCGGGCATCATCTACCGATTGCACTTCGATTCCTGATGTTTCTTCATTTATTAAATATTGTTCATCGACAGATTCCTATAATAATAAACAGTGCTTTCATGTAATTACTACAATAAGTACACATTTTTGTACAATGCTTACAAACAATAGCTGTGTGTCGCTTTCCGTCGAACCCGAAGATACTATATTATATTCCGTAATAATTGGAATATTGTCATCAGAATTTATTTCGATACTGTCAACTGCTTCACGTGATACGGTGTGATCAAGTACAAAAAATAAGTCTTGGTAATACCATAATGTTGGTTTATATATCTATAAAGTAATATTTAAAACATTAGTAATTTATTCTTTATATTAGAATCTTTGTTTACTTACATCGTCTTGCCCTGCACCACTTGTCTGCGATTTTTTGCATTTATGATATTCGGTCATAAAATTTGATCTCAGGCTATTTATTTTGTTTTTCAGTTCTAATACTGTTGTATTTTGCCGAACTTCTTGCATTTTTAAATATATATTATTCCAAGCTGCCTGTCTTGCATGCTTGTTTTTATAGAAAATTGATTTTACATGATACAAGCACGGATTAGTTTTATATAGTTCGATTAATGTTTTTACTTGTTCATGTGACCAAGACATTTTAATGAGACAAACACTTTGAATATAAATACATATAATAAATAAACACATATAATATTCACTGCAGGTTATGTTACCGTTACGAAAAACGCAATGTCAATTTGGTACATATGAAATAAAACATGGCGTCCAAACATATGATATCTATAGGCTACTGCGCAACATTTCTGCACATTTTAGGGAGATGAAAATAGAACATGTTCTATATTTTTCAACTACATTAAAATCTACATTAAAATTCACGAAAATTCTTGTCGTACACGATCAATATTTTTAACCATAAAATAATGATGGGAAAAATGTACAGAAAAAGTGATCGTGTCATATAGGCTTTATGTAATAGCTTCAGGCAGAGATGGACTGGCTATTTTACAGTTATGATAATTTTTAGAAAGGCCGGTGCTTTTAAAAATTGTTTACGAATTGTTTTATTTTAATCTATTTGATTAGTTAAAATTATTTAAATAAAAAATTTAATATACCATGTTTTTAAAACGGTCTAAAAAGTATAAAATAATTTTTTCCCCAGCCCCCATACATCTTGTCCTGAAAATTTGTGATTGTAAACTTTTTAATAACTATGACAATACTTGTAGGATTTAAAACGAAAAGGGTGGGGCACAACGACAGCTACTCCCTACACTTCTTACTATTATCTATTGCATGCTCCTCCACGATTTTCGTTTTAAATCTTACAAGTATTGCCATAGCTATTAAAAAAATTCACAATCACATATTTTTAGGACAATTTATATGGGATCATGAACCTGTATGGGGTTATAAATCTGTATGGGGGTTAGGAAAAATTATTTTATATTTTTTGGTCCGTTTTAAAAACATGGTATAATATGAAAAATATATTTTTTTAAATAATTATTTCTTTTTTTTTTAAGTTTGTGTGAATGTTTTGTATTTTCTGTAATTGCTTACAGTAGTTTCTGTATTTTGAAAACAAAAAAAAAATTGTTAAATATACGAATTTATGGAATTCGTGAATTTGGCACAAGATATAAATTAATATTTTTAATATTATTAATTAATTAATTAGTTAATATTGCATTGTCATCCAGTTCTGAGCTATGTTTAAAGTTTTAAGTCTCCTTGGGAAGTTAGTTTAAAATCGATTGTAAAATTTGTACCGAAAGACAAACAAACAGACAGGCATGAAAGCGAGTTAATAAAAACGTTGCCAGTAAACGGTGGGGCCTATATGTTACGTTCATGTTCTTTAAGTGGATACGATAACCAAACGTGACGTATACGTCCACACAGAAAATTGCCAGTAAACAGCGGACGTATAGGTTTCGTCCATGTTTCTCAACTGGTTAAGTATCTACTTATAAGTATGCGTGTTCCGTGATGAATGTTTTATGAATGAGCCAATGATTTGCTTTCATTCATACGGAATTTATCACGCACAGACATACTTATGAGTATTTGTAAGTGAAATGAAACTGCTTAATGTTCAAGTTCTGTATTAAAATTTATTTTTAATTAACGTTTCGATGAAACTCAACGCTTGTCTTCATCAAGAAGATAGTAATGTCATTCGTATTAGTTTTCCTGATGAAAACAAGCGTTGAGTATCGTATAAACGTTGATTATAAATAAATTTTAATACAGAACTCAAACGTAAGCAGTTTTATTTTATATAATGAGTTTGGAAAGATTTTTTTTATTATACCTGTAAGTACTTAATATAAAATTTCCAATCTCCGAATGCATTTTTATTCTTGTCCCAGTCCCAGATTTTCCACAAAGAAAATGGAAAAAAGTTTTTTCCAAATTTTTAAATTTGGTTTATTTCAGTTAAATAAAAAATATATTTTATATACATATTATTAAAATAATACATATGCTTATTATTATATATGTAATTTATAATTATATTTTTATATATATATATATATATATATATATATACATAAAAAAATAACAAGAATTAAATAAAAAAAATAATAATAAAAAGTTCTTAACTTAATAGAAATTATGAATTCAATCTCTTGAGTTATGGTGCTTCATTATTTGTAATTAAATATTAAGTTCCTCGTACGCTGTGAAATAAGAATAAGATTAATTGATAGCAACGAGTGGTGTTTTCTGTTAAGCTCATTCGGACTACCCTACTTATCACGAAATTAGTGTTATATTTAAGCGCAGAGCTGGTGGTTCCGAGCCAAACTAACTAATAAAAACAAAAACAAAGGACAATTTTAGTTTAATCTGTTTTTATTGAATTTAAAACACAAATTTGAGAAGTATTGTGAGACTTTATTCTTTAAAATGTATATAAATTATGAAATGCAACCAAGCAGAGTTGGTTGCTTATACTTAAGGGGACATAAAATTATAAGTCGAATTAAAAGTTTTACATATAATTTAATATTTTTTTGGAACAATATTAATTTGAGCAATAAAATATACAATATGTTTACTGTATTTGGGGTCACTATTGCTACTCTTAACACTCCAAGTACTATAAGTGGGTCAATCGTGACCCAAAATGTGCATTATTTACTGTATTTCTTACAATTATTTTTTACGTTCTTGATTTTTCTCAAGTTCTCCTATTATATTATCTTCTATTATTTTTGATGTCATTTGTATGAATATAAATTTTAATTCTCTTGATATTTCATAAAATATCTATTAGGTCACATCCGAACCGTTTTCAGAATTAGTGTAACTATCGAATACATGTTGTTTATTTGTCGAGCTGTGCAAGTTTATACTTGTTTCGCGCTATTTGAAAGATTGCAGATTTATTTGTACAAAACAATTAATATTATATTTTGTTTTGTAAAAATATGTTTGTATTACAGATATATTGTGAATATTTATCTAGAAAATAAAAAATAATTTTTTGTTATATATAAATAAAAAAAAAATGAAAAATAAATAATTTATGCTATTAATTTATTAAAATTAACCATAAAAGCAAAAAAATGTGAAAAAAAATTATCTAGATTGTATGGGTCACTGTTGACCCGTTTTCGGAAACAATGTTTGTCAATTTTTTTCCGTACTCCGAGGGTTTAAAATATTAGCATAATAAATTGTTTAATATGTCGCTAGAAATAATTGTACTTTTCTGAATATAATTTTTGTATAGCTTAATTAAATAAACTTTCTAAAATATATAAAAACTTGTTTGAAATATATTAAAATGACAGTTCATCAGTTTATTTAGCTTATGTTTGATTAAATCTTACTTTAAAAAGCAATACCAATGGCAATACAAATTATAGTAATTGAAAAACAATCCAATTTGGACAAACAAATTAGGTAATTTTATTAAATAATAATATAATAATAATCGTATTTTATTTAGCTAATAATGCTAATTAATACAAAATATATACAATAACTTAAAATTATTTGTATTATAAAACTCAATCTAATTACACAACTCTCACAAACACTGTACAAAAAATATTTTTTTACTTTTTTCTTAAAACTATTCACCGAGTTTACATTTTTTATTAATTGTGGTAGTTGATTGTATAATTCGAGATCTTTCGAAAACATGGATATATGAGTACTTGACTTATTAAATTTAATTATGTTAAATTGCTGATTGTTCCTCGTATAATAATTATGTCTCTCATTAACGTATGAAATATTATTTTTTAAATAATTTGGAAGTTTATCATGTACAATTTTATAAATAAATATTAACACATTTAATTCAACCAATTTTTTTATATTTAGCCATTGTAGAGCATTAAGCATCACAGTGATTTTCGTATATCTGTTGCATTTCAATATTATTCGCATCGCTCTATTTTGCAGTTTTTGGAGTTTTTCGATATTATTTTTACTGCACATGAATAATATTGTACTGCAGTACATGAAATGTGGCAACACTATTGTATTATATACAACTAACGTACTCCAAGTAGACAAGTGTTTGATGGTAATTCTACTCAAATAATTAATTTTTTTTGCAACTTTTTTACTTAAGTATTGTACATGCATATCAAATTTAAGTTTTCTATCAATTATTATTCCGAGATATTTTACATGATCAACTATTCGCAACGAAATGTTATCTATTTTTACAACAATATCCTTATCGTTAATTACCATTAGGTACTTCGGATCCTATATACATACAACTACATTTATTAACATTTAATTTTAGTAAATTTACATTCATCCAGTGATATACATTTGTCAAATCACTATTAATTTTGATGACCAAGTCGCAATAATCTGTTTCTTGTAAATAAATTAATGTATTATCGGCAAAGGGATGTATTTTACACTGTTGAATGATGTTTGGTAAATCATTAATATAGATAAGAAAAAGTAAGGGACCCAACACGCTGCCTTGAGGAACTCCTAAGTCATTAGGTAAATTCTCAGAAATAATATTTCCAAGTTTTACTGCCTGACAACGATTATGCAAATAATTAGAAAACCACTGTAATGCTTTATCCCGTATTCCATACAATTTCATTCTTATCCAAAGATTGTTTCCATTCATTAACTACACAATTAATTACAGACTCACACGAATGGTTTGTCCTAAATCCTGATTGTACTGGTACAAGCAAATTATTATCATCAAAGTACGTAATTAGTTGTTTGTATATTACAATTTCCAATAATTTTTCACAAGCCGGTAACATATTTACTGGTCTAAATTCCTCAATTTTGCTTGTACTAGCAACTTTTGGTATTGGGATAATAATGGATAATTTTAATGTATTAGGAACAACAGCCTGTTGTAAAGACAAATTTATGAATTCTAAAAGTGGATAACTTAGTATATGATAATATTGTTTAAGTAATTTCATATTAATATTATCAGTACTACTTTTATTAGCTTGAGAGAAAACAATTTGTTTTAATTCTCCTATTGAAATAGATTTAAATTGAACTAAACCAGTATTATCCACTTTATTTACATATGATATAGCAGTGCTAATGAAGTTAGGATAAATATTTATAGTTTTACGTATATCTATTATACTATTAATAAAATAATTATTAAATTTTTCAACTATATCATTGACTGAAGTATATTTGATATTTTCAAAAACTACTGACTATATTATTTTTGTTATTGCTATTAATAATATTAACATTAACTTAGAATCAAATTTATATTTGTCTATCATGTTAGAGTAGTATGTTCGTTTTTCTTTTCTTATAACTGAAGTAACTGTGTTTCTGTAGTGTTTATAAATATACCAATCATCTATACATTCTGTGAAAATGAATGTTTTATAAGCATTGTTTTTATTTTTTATAGCATTATTTATATTTACATTATACCACTTATTCTGATTGTATATAGTTATATAGTCAGTATTATTTTGTAAACAATTACTAATGTTATTGTACATATTATCGAAAAATGCGTTAGCATCACTAATTGAATATTTCCAATCACACTTGAATAGTTCATTGTTCATAATGTTTGTATTAAATTTCTTAATAGATTTAGATTTTTGCTGATACATATTTGGGATATTACCGCACTTTATTTCAATAGACTGATGATTTGCAATTTTGGGGGAGAGCAACACTTTGTACTGAACACTGAAATCATTAGAAATCACATAATCAACGAGCGACTTTGAATTTAAAGTTATCCGCGTATAGTCACTGATCAGTTGTTTATATCCGTAATTTTTGATCAAATCTTTAATTTTAGCACAATAAAAGTTATTACTTTTCCAATCTATATTAAAATCACCAATGAGTAATAATGTTCTGTCACTAATAACCAAGTTCTCAAACCAATTATTGAGAAATGACAGAAAATCCGCAGTGCTACCACTTGGCGATCTGTATAATACGCCTAATATGTATTCTAAAGTATTAAATACTAAGGATATTGATAAAAACCACCAATTATTTTGAACTTGAATACTTTCGAGAACATTATAGTTAATATCTTTCTGAACTAAGATTATTACTCCTCCAGTGTGTCTGCTATCGGAATTACACCGAATAGTTTTATATCCATCAATATGAATTTCTGTATCTTCTATATCACTTGTAACTCGTACTTCAGATAAACACAAAACCGAAGGTTTGAATATCATGAATGATATATTCAATTTCAGTTTTGTTTGACAAGTAGCTTTGCGCATTAATATAATAGATAAAGCCTGATTTTTGCTTTAATTGCTACAAGTATCTCGTTTTACTCTTGTGCGATTAAATTTTTTTAAAAAACACTGGACACTTGAGATCCACTGCTATATGCGCAGTTTTATTTGCATAATTCTAACTAAAAAATAACGTAAATGATGTGTTAGAAGAAAAAAAACCTACAAATAAAAGGAAAATTCACTCTTTTTATAATTATTCTAATGAACAAAAAACATAAAAAAAAACACGGAAATCAACACAATAAATTGACACTAACTATACTATCTAAGTGTTCAACAAAACAGCAAAAAATTGAATAAAAAACTTTTTATTCAATGATCCCAAGCAGACACGAGTTACTCTGGATGCTCCAGATACTGCCAAATACCGGGAAAGCTTAAAGCTTTAATTTGAACCAGTCAGGACATATATATTTGGTGCTGCAAAATGGTCGAACTACTTGCAATGCTAAAAATACGTAATGCTCTTGCCTCTGTCTTTTTATTCAATAGGTTGTGTTTATATGTTAAGATATATGGCATGTGCACATGTGCGATTTTCATACATCTGGTGCATTTTTTTCATGCAACTAAAGGTGAAAATCGCGACACCGTTAATTTGACAATAAATAAGCAAATCAATATTGAATCTATAGAATTTTCTGGATTGGTAGGCCGCGGTCAATCTATCCTCGTCGGAAACGTTTCTCCATACATCGTAGATGGCATCCTTAGTGCTTGGACACCAAGTCAACAAGCACTGAGAATGCCATCTATGATAAATAACGAAACCAACCCAGAAAATTCTATAGATTCAATGGATATCGGTCGTAAAAGCCTGAATAAACAAATTAATATTTATTTTCAATGTAACTGTAAATATTTGTAGTTTAAATTAATAAATAAATGCAAAAACATGAAAATCGCACACTGTAAACGTGCCATAAGTTCCAATTATATTTGGAAAGTCAAATAATGTACTATATAGTAAGCCAAATAAATATTGATTAATATTACTAGATTATTAAAAATGTTACATTTAATATGTTTTATTTTAATTAATAATGTTATTTATTTAATTAATAATAATAAAATTAACATTTGATAAGTATGCAAAATATCTGTATCTTTAATATGTGATGATAAACTATGCATGCGTCCTTATTAAATTTATCTGCAGTCAATTGTAATCGATTGTGATCCTGACATTTCGATTTGATTTTTTTTACTAATTATTAACATTAAACATTTAATAAAAACCTATCATTTTATTTAGCATAAAGTTTCTATTTTAATTAAAATATAGTATACTGATTTAAATATTAATTGGATGGGTTCATTATCTTCTTTTTCATTTATTACTGTTATATTATGAAACTAAATTGTAATAACTTTTGTTTAAATGGTCACTAGTTTACTTAAAAATCATATTTAGCGTAAATTCAAAAATAAATTTTTAGATAAGAAATCTGTGTTTCAATAGACAGAAATTGGCAAATTACTATAATAATAGTAGTATTATTTCATTGTACTGAATATTGAATTTTTTTCTTTGTTTGTTTGCAATATTTAACACTGGTGATTTGTTTATATGAATGTACTTCGCCATGTAGATTAAATTATAAATGTATAAACAAATTGTTTTGGATGATTCGTCTGCAGTTCAATTTGGCATTATCAATACATATATATATACCGGGTGTTCGTTCGTCAAGTTCGTATTGGCGTTTAACATGTAATTTCGATAAATTGCGATATACTACTTTCTCGAGTTAAATTCGAAGAAATACTTAGAATACTTTTCGATAAGGCATACAAAGTTCTATAATTTGGTTTTAGTTTTAATTTGCTAGCATGTGCCGTTTGGGCACTAGAATTTTTTTTTGATTTTTTGGTTTTTATTTTTTTTCTTAAAAACTATGAGGTGTAGGAAAATAAGCATGATATGGAAAAATGCAGATTAATGAGTACTGTAATTGAGTAAAGAAACCATTATTCTAGGATGCATCGTTTAGTAGAAAAAATTAAAAACTGAATTTTTGAAAATCTCTCAAGGTACCCTTGCGATTTTTTAAAATAAAACTTTTTTCAAAATTTGCTCAAAAAAATCTGAAAAAATTCAGTAAAATAGAGAAAATGAGCTACATAATAGCTAAGTAACTTTTTTCTCTACCTCATTCTGGTTTGGCAGGAAAAATTATTGAAAATTCTAAAATGTTTTTTAAAATTTTCAATAATTTAAATTAAATATTAAATATAAATAATATAATAATATAATATATAATATAAGACATCGCGACGTCATAAATCACCCTGTATAATTCAATACCTTCACAGTGACTGATGTTGTCTTTTTACTTATAAATTTCTATTGCTTCTGTTATCAATCTGTTGTTAATATTAATAATAGAAAAATTTATCAAATCACTCCAACTACTCATCGTATACTTTCAAAATCATTCATATAAATTCTTTTAACTAAACATTCATTAGACATTCGCTCAAAATATCCGAACCATATTAACCTACTAACACCACTTTTTGCAACTTTTTTTTTCATACTCATCATACACAAACCTATTTCGTACCCGATTCCTTCTAGTTACATCATATATCTCATGTAAGAATCTCATTTCCACAGTCATTTTTCATTTATGCTTTTGCAGCCAAAACCAACTATATTACTTAAATAGTAAATGTTTTGACTAACTATAAAGGAACATTTCTGTCCCCAGAATCAGCTGAATGAGGCAAGCGATTTTGAACCTTAGATCTTTCGACAATATTTTTCAATGCTTTAGTCTAGGCATAACCTGTCTCCCCTCTATAATTTAGTCTATAAGTTTACTTAATTTTTGTAACTAAGTATATAAAATTTGCATGTAACACTAAATATAATATTTGTACTTATATTAAAATTCAGTACTTTAGATAAAGTTCAGTAATGATATACAAAAAGTTTATT
Organism: Clivina fossor; assembly: GCA_963966155.1. Lineage (NCBI taxonomy): Eukaryota > Metazoa > Arthropoda > Insecta > Coleoptera > Carabidae > Clivina > Clivina fossor. The sequence continues at coordinate 9,648,466 of OZ014554.1, forward strand.
TTTAAATTTGTGAAATTTAACACATGTAATTTTAATAGTAACATTTCATATTTTTTCATATTAATAATAATAAAAAAACAATTAACGGACACAAAAATAAATAATTAGGTCAATCGAATAACTCGTGATTTATTCGAAAGTGTTTTAAGTTAGAATGTCTTTTTCGAATATTTCACAAAGAAAATATTCTGAAAATTTGTGAGGTGATACGTTTTATTATCAACAATTAATTGATCGGAAATCGATGTATGTAATTTTTTCAAATAAAATATCGTTTTTTTAATATACTGACATACACAATCACGCCATATACTCAAAAGGGTGTGGCACAAACTCTTTCCACTATCTCGAAATCAGTTTTCTGCAAACATTCCTATAACCGGACGAGCAAGTTTAGCTTTATCCATATTTATAATTCCTCTCATGCATGCTCTTCTATTCCTACTACTTGGAAACTATCGCTCACGCAAACCACTCTCTCAACCATACCAACTTCAACTACTCATCGGACGTCCATTAACAAACGTATACCTTCAAAATCATTCATATATTTTTTTTAACCAAACGTTCATTAGACATTTGTTCAAGATGAGTCGAACCATCTTAACTAACTAACACCGCAACTTTTTCTACAATATTTCTTTCAATTTCACACTCATCATCATACATTAATCTATTTCGTACCCGTTTCCTTCTAGTTAATATAATTGCAAATAATTACAGCAGTTGAATAATTATACCTAGAAATACTGGGCATCATAGTATCTCATGGTTTATAGGTAAAATTACATAATCTTTTTTTTTAGAGTGTAGAGCATAATATGGCGAATATGGATATGATTTTCAATACGCATTTTCACTAACTGAAAAGAGAGGATTATTTTTGTGAAAAAAATATGCAAAACTCCAATTTTTAAAGAAGAAAAAATCACGAAAAAAGCTGCAATAATTATGCACCAAACTAATATTTCTGAAATTCGAATTTTTTTTTTTTTAAAGTTAAATTTATTTTTTTCCTTTGATTATGATAAAATATCTGATACATTTTGTAATACTTGAGTGATAAAAAAAATTGAAATCATTGTCTCATAAATATAATATTGTATTTGCTAGTAGGTCAAGTGCACGGAGACATAAAATAAAATTATAAACAAAACAATGCAAACATTATAGGTCAATAGTTTTTAAAACATTAAAAAATTGTATTCTGTTGTTCAATTTAATAATACAAAATAAACTTTTTCTTCATAATATTAATAATACATTACATTACATATTGTCTATGTAGAAAGTGATTATTATGTTATTAGTACAATAATGATGTTATTATACAAACATAACTACAACGTCAGGTGTTTTTAATCTGACATCTTCAACGGTCAAACTGAAAAAACTCTTACGTCAAGTTAAGTTAAGTTAATTGAGAATTGCATTGTTTATTTTCGCTTGAAATTGTATTAGATTATTGAAAATATGTGAAGAAGTGCAAGAAATGCAATGCGCACCGTTAAGGGTGGTCAGACAATGCATATACGTCCAAAAAAACATGGTCAAGTGTATTTATTTTGACATTTCCGACTGTTATATTAAAAATTATTAAGCCAAATTAGGTTCATTAAAAATTGCATTGTTTATTTTCGCTTGAATTAGAATTTGATTATTGAAAATATAAGAAGATGTGCAAGAAATGCAATGTACACCGTCCAAGATGGTCAGAAAATTGTATATTCAACCAGAGAAAACGCGAATTTACAGCATATATATATTAGTTGCTCGCCAACTTAAAAACTACTGGAGTTATTGAAGATTTTCAAAAAAGTCTAATTTCTCATTAAACCAGCGATGCAAAAAAGCAATTTGAAAAAAAAGGTGTACCTACGTACGATATTCAAATTCTTTTCAGTTCTTTGGGAGGAGGAAGGGGGCAAGGGTCACTAAATCAGATATCCTCTCGAAACCATTAACTTAAAGTTATCCCCCTCGAAACCATTAACTTAAAGTTAATGGATTCGAGGGGGATATCTGATGCAGTGCCCCTTGCCCTCTCACGTTCCAAAGAACTAAAAATAACTTGAATATCGTACTTAGGTACACCTTTTTTTTCAAATTAAAGACTGATAAACTGAGAAAATAATGCTGTTTTCAGCGCCATCTATCAAAGATAAAAAAAAAGTTTCAAAATAAAATTTACATACTTTTTAATGGTCTATCCGAATCTGCAATAAAAAATAGGGAGTTCCATTTAAGATTTCAAAGTTGCCCCCCGTTCCCGCCCCCAGGTGGTCCGGGGGAAACAAGTGTTTCTGCATCAGATGTCCTCCTCGAAACCATTTACTTTTTATCCCGAACATTTTTTTGTTCGATGCACGATTTTAAAGTAATTGCAAGTGGCGGATTAAAATGGGACACCCAGTATATATATATAAATATATATATATATATATATATATATATATATATATATATATATATATAAATGGATAATGACTAGTATATTTCTCCTAAGTATATTCTGGTGGTCCAGACCACCCGTCCGCCCCTCTTTTATAATGCAAAGGTTTGATTTTTTAACAGACAAAGGGCAGTTTAACTGATATTGATGTGCTCTATCTACTTACGCTGTAAGTGAAACCCCACTGCCACCCTTGTGGGGAAAGGGGAGGCAACTTTGAAATTTCAAATGGGAAACCCTATATTTTATTGCATATTTAGATTCTATTATAAAAATATAAAAAATTTATTTGTAACATTTTTTTGTCCTCGTGACAGGTGGCGCTGTAATAGCATTTCTTTTTTGCATTTTCTGTCATCTCACTCGGTGCTTAGAGTGCAAAAATGTTTACAATTGTAAATATCACTTTTTTATATTTATTTATAACAGTAATAACAAAACGATGTTATTTTTTACGTGAATAATTGAAACAATTATTAAAATTAACCAATACATAAGAATAAGTGACAAACTACAAAAATTGGATATTTTAGCAAAGTTTTGTTATTACTATTGTCAATAAATATGAACTCTAAAATTATGCTAGTTTACAGTGTTGCCAACTTTCGAGAAAAAATTATTCAATTCTTAAAAATTGAATTGGAGCGTTACTATTTATCCGAGATTAATCAATTTTTACAAGAACTTCTATCAATGTCCGTATAAATTATATAATTTTTAGTTCTTACAATGTTGTCAATTTTCTGAGAAAATTTACTAAAATTAAGAAAAATATGGCTACATTATTTATCCGTGATTAATCAAATTCTCATAAAGGATTTTCCTAGTGTCCACAGAAATTATATAATTTTACTAAAACTCAGTGTACCAATTTTCCAAGACACAAATTATTAAAATTTTTAAAAATTTATTATGGCTACAGTACTCATTCGTAATTACTTAAATTTTTATAAAAGTTTTTTTTTGTGGTCACATAAATTATATAATTTTACTAAAGTTCAGTTTGCCAACTTTCCAAGGAAATATTACTAAAGTTTTTAAAATATAATTGTGATTGACTGTTTAACCAAAATTTAATGCCCACAAAAATTATATAATTTTATTTTTGAATAGTTGCCAACTTTTGGAGAAAAATTATACATTTTAAAGTTTCTATTAGTATTTACGTGATAATTTGAAAGTAGCCTATATATGGGTTTACTCATATGCTTCTAATCATATATTTATATTGATGTATATAAATAAAAATCGTACATTAAGCATAGACGTAGGTACATTTGAAAAATAAAAGTGTGCGTGTACCACTTAATAAATAGGTAGTTAGGCTAAATTTGCAATTTAATAATTTGATTTTTGAACTGATAACATTTTACACAGTTTATTTAGCGCATGTTAATTAACCGCGACAGCATGATTATGTATGAAATTAATCTCTGTGTCTGTTTTGAAAGAATCAAGATCGAAAATCACATTGCTATGAGTCGCACATCTCACATCATACATCCGCTGCAGATCAAATCTTAGACAATTTTGGTGAATGCCCCCTAAACAAAAAACGATTAACGGATGCTTCAATGGCTGCGCTCGAAGCAGATGCTGAAATAATGAATGTGCAAAAGAAGTTATCGATTTGAGTATAGTAGCAGAGAAATATCTACAAAGGAAACAAATGAAAATGGAGGAAGAGGATATAGTGTTGTTGTTGTTGCTGTTGAGAAGAAGATAACGAATGCAAAATAAAAAAAAACATCTGTAATTTCAACTTCAACAGAAGGTGGTGCATTTGAAAGCAATTTTATTGTACATAAAACGACCAACAGGTGTGGTATTATTTTAATATTTATTTATTAATTGGTAAAAACTGTACATATATATTTATATAACCTAAATAACTTAGCATAATGTCAGAATTAACAACAGCTGTTCAACTTGAGATCGGTTACTGTTTTATACACTGAAATATAAAACAATAAATAAAAGACAAAGACCGACAAAAATACGACCTATCGCTTGAAAATCAATCGTTTCATCACAGTTAAATACCAAAACAAAACGGTCGAGTTGATGAACTAATGCTTTCATTGATTCAGTTTTTCCAGTACCAGCAGGTCCTAAAAAAAAAAGAAAAAAATAAATTTTCTAATCAAGAATATTATGCCACAATAGCACAAATATGTATGTATGTTTTGCACGATGCAACAAAATTGCATTGCGATTTTAGTTATTATTTACATAATAAATATTTTTATTTATTATGTATATCTAAAATATACATAATAAGTAAAAATATTTAAATTGATTAATACAAATAAAGTTATATAATGTAATTAAATGTGTAGTTATTTCAAGAAACCATTTTATAAAGTGGTTAATATTTTTTTTATTTTCTTTAGCAACTTAATGGATAACTTTAAACCTGACAAATTTTGGTAAACGAAAATGTTTCCATGTAAAGTTAATCGATTCAAAAATGACCTGGAAAATTGGTAATGTAGCACTGGAAAAGTCAGGAAATTTTGAAATCTGAAAAACGCAACAACCCTGATAATTCAAGTACAATATTTAAATTCAAGTGGTAAGTAATTTTATCTAGAAGTTTCTTTAGATTAAAAATATGAAACGTTACATATTTTTTGTTTGTTTTTTGTCAATTAATAAAATCAATCGGATAATAGTATCATTCATACAACTACCAAAAACAGAATTATAAAAAAAATTTGTGTTTTACACTTTGTAATAAGCTACAACATAATTTATTTAAAAAAAAATCTTTACCAAATGGTGTCCCTCCCAATCTCGATTCTAATGCTTGTGTCATTGTTAAATAGCATCGGTCTGTTAATGGTGTTTGTACAAGACGATCTTGAACACTTAAATATTCAAATCCATAGTAAAATCTTGCATTCACCATATGTATAGTTAATTGTTTTAGAACTTCACTTTGTCTTGGTTCGAAATAGAAACGCATTTCACATAACCATTCAAATGCTTTCGGACTTGTTACACCATTTGCAATTAAACGACGTGTTACTGTACGTTTGTGAACCAATTCATTAATCTAAAAACAAAAGAAAAATTCACTCATATCTATCTGGAGGTGAAATTTGAAACTACAGGTTGGAAGTAAAGTAAAATTGTTACTAATATAGCAAATATTGAAAAATTCAGTATTTTTAATTTCAATAAATATAAATATAAGAATGTAGGATATATTCGAAATAAACATAGTTAGCGTTGAAAAAACAGTTGTGATGGTAGTAATAAACAGGTAGTAATAACAGGAATGTGTCATTCGGATACGATGATACGAGACGTTTGCCATAAAAACGATAAGTTTGTGTTGTGTTGTATTTAATATAATTATATAGAATTATACTATATTTGTATTTAACATGAGGTTTATTTTGAAATAGATTAAAATAAAACGGCTTTAGATTATAGTTCTGTATTAATATTTATTAATAATCAACGTAAATGTTATTTGTATTTTTTTTCCTGATGAATATGAATATAGAACTATAAACTAAAGCCGTTTTATAGTAATATATTAAGTTCTGAATTTTTTTTTACTATGTTGAAGTAGATTAGTGTATGATGAGGGTGAAATTGAAAAACAATGTTGTTGCAAAACTTGGTGTTAGTCAGTTAAGATGGTTCGATCATCTTGAGCGAATGTCTAATGAGCGTTTGGTTAAAAGAATATGTGTGAATGATTTTGAAGGTATAGGTTTGCGTGGACGTCCGATGAGTAGATGAAGTGGTATGATTGAGAAAGTGGCTTGCGTGAGCGAATGTTTCCAAGTAGTAGGAATAGAAGAGCATGTACGAGAGAGGTATTATGAATGTGGATGAAGCAAAAATTACTTGTTTGGATAGAAATGTTTGGAGGAAATTAATTTCGGGATAGTGAAAGAAGTTTATGCCAGACATGGTATGGTTGTGTATATTAATTGAGTAACTTGCAAAATTTTGGGGGGGGGGGAAATACCAATATTAGATTATAATTTATATTAATTTAACGATACACTTATAAACATTTGTTGAATTTGACATAGTACGAATTTTACTTTATTTTCACAAATATATATTTTTTTAAATAATAGGAAATAAATTTACCAAATGCTCCAATTTCTTTCGCCTGAGTGGCGGTTGTTCCTGTAAAACGGAATTAGCAAGAACATTCAAGGTAGTTTCAACTTGCGATAAAACTTTTTTGAGAGCTCCTTTCTGTGGTTGACCATTCATCATTTGTAGCGCAGCTTCAACATATTCGCTCCATAAGATTTGTGCAGCAAGAACAACAATTTGTTCTTGATATTTATCCACCCATTGCATATATTGATTCGAATCAACATTGCCTTCTTTAAATTGTTTTATATCTTGTACGGCTTGTGCCAAACTCGATGCCAAAGTTACACGCATTTCTTTTTCCACTAATGTTAACCATTTGTTGATTTTCGGATGATCCACAGGTGATACTGGATTGCTAAATTGAACCTAGCAATAATTTTTCAAATATAAAATACAATTTAAATAATAAAAAAAAAAGTAAAAAATTTGTATGGTTCAATATCTGAAGATTTATGTCATGAAAAAAAATTTATTAAAATCACTGATATCATATTTACTACATAGCAAAGAATCTGTTAGAGCTCATATATACACGTAGAATATATCGAAACGTAGTATTTTAATTTAATAATAACAATTTATATATAAATAATAATTTCAATTTAATAAAATCGAAAACAAAAAATTTGGAATTTCTTTTTCTTACCTCTTCTCCGTTCCGCGAAGTAATTCCAGTAATAATTGTATTATCTTCGTTTAATAATATCGCAGCAACTCCGGCGAACATTTTCTTAAACTGTTTTTGTAATCGTGCAATATTTTTACTAATATCGATAATTTCCAATAAATCTTCATCGCCAACGAAATAAAATCGTGGAAATGATGTACGTTCACGATCCAAATATTCGCCAAGTGCCTTTTGAATCTTGCCGAGAAGATCAGCTAAACATTCCAAAGTACGTTGTACACCGGGAATATTTAAAACATCCATAACCATTGGTGATTTGCTCACTTTTTTCATTAAACCCAGAAATTCGGAACTGTAAAGATTGGTAAAAATAATAACAATAGCAAATAATAAAAGAAATAAAGAAAACTGTACTTTATTTCATTATTTTCCATTCGGAAATATAAATAGAGAAAAATTGTAAAAAAAAAGATTAGAAGCATATAGTTAAACCTATATTATATATATATATATATATATATATATATATATATATATATATATATATATATATATATTATATATATATATATATATATATATATATATATTATATATATATATATATATATATATATATATATATATATATAGACAACTTTGATATTATCATATAAATACTAAGGGATAGAAATAAATTTTTTATTTAATTTACTCCAAAAGTTGACAACACTGTTCAAAAATAAAATTAATAATTTTTCTGGGCACAAAATGAATTTTTTAGTAATCTTAAATAAACAGTGATAATAAAATAAAATTTTTGAAAATATTAGTTTTTTTTTTAGAAAGCAGGCAACACTGTAAGACACTAAAATTGTACTCCTATAATGTATGTTGGCACTAATAGAATCTTTTGTAAAAATTTGATTGAAATCGAATAAATAATGTGGCTATAATAAATTTTTAGAAACAGTAATTTTTTCTCGGAAAGTTGACAATACTGTATTTTTAAAAAATTATATAATTTATGCGGGCACTAGAAGAATCTGTTCTGAAAATTTGATTAAAATCGGATAAGTAATGTAGCCACAATGAATTTTTAAAAACTTTAGTAATTTTTTTCTCGGAAAGTTGGCATTACTGGAAAAAATAAAACCACATAACTATCTTGGCCACTAAATAAACATATCTTGGAAATTTAATTAAAATCGGGTGAACTGTCTAGGAGGAGTTGCAATCACAAAATTTTTGACTGAACCGAGCGAGCTGATGATACACACATGTACACCCTCATAAACTAAGTTCAGATTCGTAATCTACAAGTTATATGGAGGGCTTGTATATAATTTCTTTTTTTTTTTTCAAAATGATACAGACACCTTACCAATCACTATAGGTATCACATTTTCCTTACAGTCGAAGTGGTACAAAAAGTAATGTTACATAATTATTGCATAAATTACTATTCTGTAATTGACTTACCTAATACTTTGAAATCTGGATGTTTCAACCGGAAGCAAAGTATTAATATTAGCGCTACCCGAAAAGGTGCCTTCCAAATACACCCATCTTCTTTGTACATCAATCCAAAGATCGAACAATGCATTAATCCTATTCAATTTTTCTTCGCATGTCAATGCTTCTTCTTCAAATACTTTATAATAGGGCGATAGTTTCATAGCAGCAATCGAATTAATATGCTTTTTAGCTTTATTAAACAGATCGTCCCAACCGCTAATTAATCGACATTTATTTTGATAATTAATCAAATCTAATTCGTAATTCTGCCACGATTCACGTACTAGTTTTAAGAATTCTTCCAATGCCATTTCACCTTGCGCCACCAAAATAATATCTTTAACGATTGCTTCATTTTTCTGTAGATTTACATCCCATACCTGACCCAATGTCAAATCGGATAACACCCAATCGACACGCAATTGTTTCGTTAACTGTTTCCAATGCCTTTCTTTAAATGCATCCGATTTCAATTCAACAATCATCATATTAATTTTCGTATAATTCTGCAGTAATTTCTTTACATATTCATAGGAAGCATACTGTCGTAATCTAGCTGGTAGTTCTTTCAATTGCGCCGACATTGTATCGAGTTGTTGTCGTAATTTACGGGGTTGAACCGATAACCAAGGTTTCTCGCATGTTTCATCAATCTGCACCCAGATTCGCGATAATTCCGACCACGCATCTCGTGAAATAATACAGCTTGGCTATACAAAAAAAAATTCTTCTCAATCGTAATATATAATTATTACATACATACCAGTGATGGAAAACGTAACGTAATGATAGCCGACAACGTTATAATAACAATTAAACTATAATTTCTAATAAAATAATGTTATAATAACCGATAATGTTTCGTAAAACGTTATTTTGTAACGATATTCTATATGAGTTTTCTTTTGAGAGAAAGATATACTTTGTATTTCAAAAATAAAATACACAATATCTTTTTAATAAATAACGTAATACGTAATGACGTAACGATTTAAAAAGTTATGTTATCCCTGATACATTATTTTCATTTCAAACCGAAACCGGATTCGCCAAACAACAACATTTATGATAACCTCTTATGATACTTGTTCATTTATTCTTACCTGAGTCTGAATAGAAGAATCTTGTCGTTTAATAATCTCATTAAAGGCGCCCCATTCACTTTCTAAATTCTCAACATGTCGCCAAGACGTCGGAAATTGGAATCGTTGTTGTTCTAAAATTTGCTGACCTTCCCGATAAACTTCGACATGTTTCTTCCAGGTTTTCATATTGCGTTTGAGCGACTGCATATAGGTGATAAAACTAACAGCATCCGATGTGCGTGCCGCTTCAATACTTTGCTGTTCTAGTTCGGTACGCGATTTCGAGATTAGTATGTGGAAATTTGCCATTTCATTACCGAGTAAAAAGCCAAATTTACCCAATGTTTCTTTATACCATGAATCATATTTTAATGAGACTTTACTTTGCACATTGGCGAAATCAATAATGATTATGCCAAATTCACGACGTGTATCGGATGTATCAAATGTTGTTCGAGTTTTCCTAAATAAACAAAAAACTTTTTATGTATATATATATATATATATATATACAGAGGGGTATCTCAAATTTAACTGGCTAAATAATTTCAATCATTACTTAAGCATCTTAAAATCTTCTCTTTTGAAAATGAGTTTCAAAAGAAGTTGTAAATATTATTTTAGCACTAAAATTTTGCGATTTATATTCATAAAATATGCAAAAGTAAAAGTATGTAAAGTTTCAAGTAAATAGCCGAAAAATTAATTGCAAAATTTGACAACAAACTGTTGTTAAGTTAAATAAAAAATGAAAGTAATCATTAAAAATTTTACTAACTTGGTATCATTTAAACATTTTATCCAAAGATTGATATCTTCTCCCAATGTTCCATATAAAGTGTATGCCTGCAAATCCCATAATGATTGATAGCTGAGCCATTCTTGAACGTATTTCTGTACTTCTTTAATTTTCGAATTAATTGCATCGTAAGCAATATCTAAATTTTGCGAGCCATTCGGTAACTTCAATAAAACATCACGATAGGTTTGTGATGTTGGTTTGTCTAAACCAACTTGATAACGGCAACTTTGCAAACGCAATTGCGAAGTAACAATCGCTTGCCACGCAAATAATTGTTGCATAATTTGAAAGCGTGCTTCTTCGATACTCGGGAATAAATACATCGTTTGATTTGTAATACGAATTTCATGAATCATAGTTGAAATCTATAAATTGATTATTAATTGGTAATAGTTCAGTCACTCAGTTTAATACGTGGATATTTTTCGGTTGTAAATTAATGCATATTGCATAGTAAAAATGCCCGATAATAGTAAGTGTGACAAGATGAGTTTTATGACATCTGAACGAATGTCACAAAACCCAGTTTATTCACAAGTTGCATATAAAATTCTATCTATCGCTCCCCAAATGACTCAAACAAACCAAAATGTTTTTATTTTAAGTTTTGCAGAACAACAACATAAAAATGCTACTTACGATTATTAATCACTGTTATTAATAGTTTAATTTATTGTACAGACCATTTTATCATTTCAATTAATTTGTTTACGAAAAATATTAACAAATAACCAACCGCAAAAACACAAAAATACAACGCTTGTTCACAAGTTATAGGTTAAAACATTGTATAAAACGCCAGAGGAAGATAAATATCGTAATATAATTAATTAATTAATTGATTAATTAGTTAATTAATTCATTAGTTAGTTAATTAATTAATTAATTAATATTGCGTTGTCATCCAATTCTGAGCTATGTTTAAAGTTTCAAGTGTCTTGTTCATCGGGAAGTTAGTTTAAAATCTATTGTAAAATTTGTACCGAACAAACAAACAGACTAGAAAGAAAGCGAGTTAATAAAAACGTATTAACATAGAAACAAATCACTAGGTAACAAATAAGTAACTAGGTAACAAATAAGTAATTTATAAATATTTTCATTATACATTTCTATTGCTTTTCTTATATCAATCTGCTGTTAATATAATCTTGTCAATTATTTGTTACCTAATGTGACCAAAAGCTTCAAGTGTATTGTGATCTTCTTTAGAAAAGTATCTTTATCTATTATTTTTCAGTGTTATTAATTCTAGCAAACATGTAAATTTTTTACTGAGCATTTATAACAATTATCGAGCATAATTTCTTTTCGAAACATATATCATATCAGAGCATAAAACCGATAAAAAATCTGTTAATTAAACAAGTTGACCAATATTTTTGTAAATAACAGTAACATTAACCAATATTTTAAAATTCTTTAAAACCGGTAACCTTTAACTGAAAAATAAAATTATTTTTATATAAGGTACATTTTTTTAAGCGAAGTTTATGAATTTTAACTTTGTTACCAAAAACGACATTTGCGCACATTTATATAAAAATTGGATCTTTAATTCTAGATTTAAAAAAAAAATATTTAATTTAAATTTTCTCAAAATAAATAATAACAATTGTTAATAATTTTACTATTTGGCCACATAACAATTTATTTTTTTTAATTTAAAAATAAACTTGCAGTTATATAGTCTTATTTTAAAAAATTAACCAATAAAAACCGGTTAAAAAAAAAAAACCGGTTAGAGAACGAAAACTGATATTAAAGTTAAGTTCTCGAATACTGGTTAACATTAAAAGAATATTTTTATCGGTTACTGTCTTGATATAATAATATTCATTGAGCGTTTGTTACATTTATCGAATGTTAATTTGTTTATTAAGCATTTTAATAAATTAACTCGGAAAAGGAATTTACCTGTGGATCACCACCTAATTTATGTGTTGGTTTACCGGATGCATCAGTATCCATACTATGATCAGTTTCTTTTTTCATTCCATTTAATGAATCTGTCCATGCTTGAATGCCCGCTTGCAATCTCTTACCCAAAATTTTCTCAACTTCCTCATCCAATCGGGTAACCCAAATATGCAAGTTCGAATATGGTTTCAATGATAAATTATCCACAGCGTGTTGAATTTTCGCTAGGATATCAGCAAACGTGTTTGCCGAATACGGGCATGTTTCCAGCGAACGTACAGCAACATCTAATTGTTCACCGACCACAACCAGATCTTCAACGCGTTCTTGAAAACTAACAACGATATCGGATAGACGTTGCGCGTACGACTCAAGTTTATAGCTTTCCCATACGAGACCAATGCCCTCCGATATTAAACCGAGAACCTCTTTACGCATACTAGCTACCAGAGGAATGATATTCACTTTGTCTTTAATCTAGAAATGTTTCGTACAAAATTCTTTAGATAAACAAATAAATTATTTCATAAACATAAAACGTATTATATATATTTATATACATATATACATATATATATATATATATATATATATATATATATATATATATATATATATATATATATTAAAGTGAAATTTCTTTAGGCGCGCGATAACGTAAATTAGCAAATTCTACTACACTTAAAGCATTAATTTTATGCAAAAAAAATCTATTTTTTTCAATCCAGTATACTTGAATACCTTCTTAAACATTAACACTGTCTATGATGAAAAATAAATATTGTTTTAGGTCACCAAACTACAGATATATTATATTGAGTTGGTGCAAAATTATCAGCCGTTTTTGTAGGCGGGTTATTTGTAATAAAAATTGCTGTTTTGTTTACTTTTTTTAATAAAAATATTTGCCCGTAGAATCAACCGTCTTCCAAGCAAATGGAGAAGCAGTTACTGAAGTAGATGGTGACTACGCTCCGGAGTAAACATTTAAAAATGCTATTGTTGAATTTTTATGTTTCTTTTTTCATAATAAATATTGTTTAAAAAACGGCTGATAATTATGTACCAACCCTGTACTATATACAAATATACTATATACTATTGTTATCGCTTTTTTTAACTAAACTCCAATAGACTAGTTCTTAAAACTATGTAAAATTTTAACAAAATTCTAAAAATTTTGAGTAAAGCCTCCTCATTGAGATTGCCGTTTTAGTTTTGGTGTCACAAGCACAATAATTCGACTCAATCCAAACACTTGGTGTAAAAACTAAAAATGTGTCAGGCGTTCCGGATTGTGCTTGTGCGTAAAACTAAAACAAAAACGACAATCTGAATGAGACTTAGTAATGTGAAATACTATGCTTACGACTAAAACAACACATGCGCATTGTATTATAATGTTTATGTTTATTATTAAATGCTAAAACGGCTTTTAGAATGAAGTCGAACATTTAGATCATTTTACATTAATTTTAAATTTCTATGAATTAAACACATATATATGTACCAAGCGCATATATGCATGCAAGTAAAAAAGAAATTTTGTGAAATAAAAACATATGTACACAATCACGCCATGTACTCAAAAGGGTGTGGCACAAACTCATTTTCCACTATTCCGAAATTAGTTTCCTCCAAATATTCCTAAGCAACTCTAGCTTTATTCACATTTATGATACTTAGAAATACATACTCTTCTATTGCTACTACTTGGAAAATTTCGTTCGCGCAAGCCACTCTCTCAATAATACCACTCCATCTACACATCGGACGTCCACAAAAACGTATAGCTTCAAAATCATTTATATAGATTCTTTTAACCAAACGTTCATTAGACACTTGTTCAAAATGACCGAACCGCATCTTAACTGACTAACACCAACTTTAGCAACAACATTTTTTTTTCCAATTTCACACTCATCGTACACTAATCTATTTCACACTCAATTCCTTTTAGTTACACCACGTAAAAATCTGAATCATTTTTTCCGTTTTATACTTTTGCAGTCAAAGCCAACATTCAATACCTATACATCCACTTAGACATCAAAACAGCATCAAACGGGCATTTTTAGAAACATTTACATGGCTAGCTAAAGTATCCAAAGCGCCCAAAACCTTACAACCAGCATTAACACTCCTTTCAATCCACGATCAAAGCGACCATTCTTAGATAATAAACTAACCAAATAGATAAATTCTTTTATCTGCTCTAAAAGTACACCATCTACAGTTACATTACATTCAGTCGTTGTCATCCTTCTGTGGTACTAATACTTTGAATTTATCAACATTCAATACAAGATTGATATCCTTAACATACATATCTACAATACCTACAGTATATCAGTTATCCTTTTCAGTTGTTCTTCAGATTCAGTCAAAACACAACCACGTTATCAGCATACGCTAAAGCAGGTAAAACACAATCACCTATATCTATACAATCCACACACACAATGCTTTCCGAAGAAGAAATCCATATATAAATTAAATAAACATTCATGCATGTAAAAAAAATATATTTTTTCCTGATGCATTTTGGACACCGCTGTTCCTATTTGTCAGCTATAATATTGATGAGAAAATCATACAAACACATTTTATAGATACATAATACAAAATTACTATTTTAATGTAATTTACTACTTGTTTTATTACGTTTATGTTTTTAAATCTAAAAGTGCATGTTTATTAATAAAATTAAATAATAATAAGTACAGAGCGTCTCATGGAAAATTGCAGAAACTTTTTTTTAAACAATTGCATTTATTTGAAAATGATAGATGATTAGTTTTAGTAACCAGGTCTTCGAACCGTTATATTTTTCCTTCCGGGTCAATTATGTGGATATCTGTTCAGTACTGGTTCTTGTTTCAACAAAAATAACGGTTTTTTTCGGTTTTCGGTTCAGTTCCGAGTGATTAATTTTTAAATTCTTTAAATGCTTTTATTTGTATTAAAAACTTATTTATGTATAATAGTTATACTAAATAAATTGATACAAAGGTTGGAATTAACTGCACTATAATTTAGAATATATTCACTTTAATTTAGATCATATACACTTTGATAAAAACTATTACAACTCATAAAAAAATAATTCCACTATAATTAAATTTATTCAACTTTAAAAAAATATTTTAACATTGATAAAAATTATTGCACAAAAAAATATTATCACTTGTATTAATTAATTTTAACTATAAAACGGGTACTTTCCACTATAAAAACGGATACTTTCCACTTTCGGGCCTGTTAATCATTTACGCCAGTTCGATACCTAGCATTTGCGCCGATGAGATAAGTGCCTATATTGAATAATAACAAAACAACCTAAACCTAACCAACCCTAAGCCAGCAGATGATACGGTTTCGTAGCGTTTATAGTGCAAATTATTCAAATTAAAGTTTAGGTTGTACAAAGTGCAAAGTATCTAATTTATATTGGTAAGTATCCAAACTAATCAAGTGGATTCTATTTCAATTCAAGTGCATTTATATATTTCCCTTGATACAATAATATAATAATTATTAATTAATTAATGGTATAATAATTAGAAGTATATAATATATGATAATAATATAATTTATTATTTGAAACTTATATAATTCATATGTATGTTTTAATTATATAATAATATGATATGTTTAACGTAACAAATTCTTGTATACAGGATTTGTAATTTATAAATAGAAAAAATAAAAATTACTTCTAATTATTAAAATATTTTCGAATGTATTTTCATTTAAACTATTTAACCGTTTGAGTGCCAAGCAGCAATTTTGCGCTCTTTTCTTACGCTCGAAATTTGCCAGGGCTCTAGCAAGCTCGGTTTCTTTCGATGCCCGATTTTACGGCTACCGTTCCGTTTTAAGTAAAAATAAATTTGGAGTAATATTACACTTTGTAGGTGTACACCTTTTTATTCTTATAAACAGCGATTACTATAATAATATATATCTAACTAAATAATGTAGAATAGGAAATAAGACAAGCGCAAAAGCGGTCCCTGGTACTTTTGGACGGGGAACGAGCAAAACCCCTGGCACTCAAACGGTTAAAGATTATTAAAAGAAAAGTTATTATCAAAAAATACATTTTCCTCAAAGTGATCCCTAGTTTTATTTTCAATTTCAATAAGTGAGTATTCATCCACAAAGACAAAAAATGAAAAAATTTGCCAACATGTATCGAACCGAAACAAACCGAAATTTTTTTCGATTCAGTTCCGGTTTTCTGTCCAGCAAAAATAACGGTTTTTTTTTTCGGTTTTCAGTTCAGTTTCAGTTCGAAGCCCTGTTAGCAACTTTCCATGGGACACTCTATTTAATTATGTAATACATAATTGAAATTGATATTGAGAGGCAGTACATTAGAATAAAGTTTGTTTAATTAAAAACAAAAGCTTATTAATTTGCTTGTAGAAATGTAAAAGAAAATGTGAATTATTTGATGAAATGATTTCTGCTATAGAGCACAATATTAAAAATATTTATATAAAAAATCTTACTTACTTTTTCCAATGTTATTTCATAAGTTCGTACGCTTTCAATCAGAGAGATTGCAAATGGGTATATCTGATTCGCTTGAAATACTTTATTGAAAATCGCCAGTGGTACACGGAATCCTAAAGTTTTCAAATTTCTAACTTCCTTCGATAGGGTGATAATTTCGGGCAGAAAATTCACTTTTAATTTCAGCACATTGCCCCGACCGCTACGTGAACGTACAGCTACAATTGTAAATATACGATCGGACACACTTAGATTACGTTGCTGAACACTGCGTGCCCAATCATCGAAGATTTCATCCGTTGAAAGTTTTAAACGAAAATTATCGACATCTGCTTTTAGTTTCTGGCCTTCGATATGATTTTTCCAACCCTTTCCTGTTCAATATATCATATGCAATTTTTTATTTAAATATAACAAACCACCTTTCATATTTATTTATAAATAAAGGTTGAGCTGCTGCTGATTTTTTACGATTTTCGAATATAAAAGTTTATTAATTATTATTTAAACTATATTTTTGCTTCTATTTTGAAATATCACTAAATTTAATGTGAAATAATAATATAATATTTTATAAATTAAATATTTTTGGCGTTGAAAATTGTATTTTTTTTAATATAATATTCTATTTTATGCTTATAACTTACTAAATATTAAAAATAAAAACCAAACTTATATATATATATATATATATATATATATATATATATATATATATATATATATATATATATATATATATATATATGTATTTTTTTTTGTAATACCTTTTGCATACCTACCATTATAGATTGCATTATCATTAAATATTATTTAATATAATTTTAATATTATTATATTATAGGTTTTTTCTATTTTAATATTTATTTTGCGCTAGATGTATTTAGATAATTAATTATTTGTTAAAATAATATTCAGCAAAAAAAAAACTATTTAATTAAAATTGATTTAAATCATTGATTATTATTAAAAAAATCAAATGATTAAAATTGTGATTTAAATCATAATTTAAATCAAATGATTAAAATCAAGACAACCCTGTATATAATACATACTTGTTGGTTCGTTCAAAATAAAACCGTTATTTTAAAATAAAAAATAATGAAAAATAATAAACGCAAAAAAAAAGATAGGAAAAGAGGAGAAATAAAATTATACGGAAAATCGTGGGACTAAAATATGAAGATGGAAAATTGAAATTGAGAAGAAAAAAAATAACACGACACAATGAGGAGAAGAAAAATGACTTTCTACCGGACACATTAAAAAATGAATGAAGGAAGACAGACGGACGAGAATATTTGACTACTTTGAGAGAAACCCTAAGACGCAGATGACATGGATGCAAGGAGATCAGAAAAAAGATATGGTAATAGATGGAGAAGAGTTGTAGAGAGAACAGAAGGATTCAGAGAGAAGATCAGAGGTTTCAAGGGTCTTGCAAGGCAAAAAGGAAAAATGGACGAAAGAAGGAAACAATATGGAGAAAGAATGAAAAATAATCATGAGAGGTTATTTCACGTGGTCCATAGAGAAGAGAAGAATTCAGAGAGAAAATCAGAGGTTTCAAGGGTTTTGCAAGAAAAGGCAAAAAAGAAAGCACAAGAGCAAAAGAGTACAGGAAGAGAAGAAAGAAGGAAGAAAACCAATCATCAAAAATTAATTCACATTGTCCATAGTCGGCCAAAATACAAGAAAGAAAAAGAAACGCAAAACATAATTCAAACGTAGTAAACCGCTAAATTGAATATTAATTTTAAATGAGATTGCCCGTTTTTCGATTAAATTTATGGCTAGATTTGTAGTTCGATTGTCATTCAAAGATAGATAGCCAGTTGTAATTCTAATACGATTTTTATTCAATAGCAGTAGCAACTCTAGTAGTTACTATCCGCTGTCTCTTTTTATTATTCTATATATTAAAAAGCAAGAAAAAGAGAATCAAGTTTGGTATCATTGAATAGTTTTTCTGAAAACATGAAACATGTATTTTTTTTGTTTATCAATGATACTTGTATTTCTAGAGTTATTCGACCGTTTCCAGAATTTTGCCGCATCCCCGGTATATTAATTTTTTACAAGATACAACAAAATTGCACTGCGATTTTAGTTATTTCGATAAGACAACTATTAGAAAACTAACCAAATATATATTATAATTGATATAACTTATAAATATGATCTGTGATTTTTATGGAAATCATTATATAATTAAATATTATATTAAACTATTATATATATATATATATATATATATATATATATATATATATATATGTGTGTAAATATGACAAATATTGTAACGTTCATAATAAAAGTTGGTAATAAAAAATAACTAGAAACTACATACAAGATCATGCTATAAAATTAGAGCATGTTTTAATATTCGTTCAACTAGTCGCTGCAACAACATTGTGTAAAAAATAAAATTGTGTAAAGCGTATGAAAAATTGAACGAAATTCGAATCACAATTGAAATAGAAATCTAGCATGAATTTTATACATATTTTTATAATAGAATATACAATAATAGAAATTTACATTTATTAAAAAACAAACAATTTTCTTACCTAAGACATCTTCGACGCGACGTAAATATGTGGTAAGTTGATGATCAATTTGTCTAGCCCAAATAATCGATCCAGCAATTGGAGGCAGATCACGAACTTTACTGATTCGAAAGAATTTACTCTGCGGATATTGCACCTAGAAACAATAATAATAAATTAGTTAATTATTAATAATTATTTAGCTACCGAACAGACGGACAGACAGACAGAAACAAAGGCGAGTTAATAAAAACGTGTTAAAAAAATTGTCCAAACAACTCGACAGGCCAACGTGTCAAATAAATTATCCTATAGTATAGTATATAAAATACCTTGAATTTTTCATGTAGTGCTTCGATATCATCTTTGACTCGTTGAATTAGATGCGTTTGATATTCTCGTACCGCGCCTCGTATATGAGGTCGTACAAAAAGTGCATTGAAACGAGAAAAGATTCGAAACATTTGGTTGTCATTTTTCGCCGTGCCTAATTGATCACGAAGATGTACGGTGATCCGGTATTCAACCCGATCAATACATTCCTCATAACGTTGTACGACCGCTTCCCATGCATCGACACCCTCACGTGATATATCCAAACAATCGACTTCTTTTACATTCTCGTAAGCAAGATTTACCTCCTACAATCATCATTCAAGTATACATAAACATTAATTTAATAATTATATATGACAACAAGATCATCCCCATAATTTCAAAAAAATCAAGGAGGTCAAAGGAGACATGGAAAAAATTGAAATAAATGGAGAGAAGAGAAGAATTCAGAGAGAAGATCAGAGGGGATTCACAAGAAAAGGCAAAAAACGAAAACGCAGGAGCAAAATGGATGGAAAAAAGAATGAAAGAGTACGTGGAAAAGAAGAAATAAGAAAGAAAAACAATCATGACTAACTATTTCACGTGGTCCATAGTCGGTCAAAATCGAAGTAAAAATATTAATTTTAATGTCAAAAGATTAACTTTTGTTCTTAGGTTCTAAACGTGCGTTGTGATGTAATTCTAATATTATTAAATTCTCTGTCAGGTTATAATATTATATATTATATATTATAATATATATTATATATTATATATTATATATTATATATTATATATTATATATTATATATTATATATTATATATTATATATTATATATTATATATTATATATTATATATTATATATTATATATTATATATTATATATTATATATTATATATTATATATTATATATTATATATTATATATTATATATTATATATTATATATTATATATTATATATTATATATTATATATTAGGAGCAATTCAAGCTCTGTATGATGGAAGTGAAGCTGCAGTACGAGTTGATGGTTGCTTAAGTGATTGGTTTCGTATAGATGTTGGCGTCAAACAGGGCTGTGTAATGTCTCCTTGGCTATTTAATTTATATATGGATGTACTTCTTCGAAAAGCTTTCTGTGGTAATGATGGTATACAAATAGGTGATTGTGTTGTACCTGCTTTAGCGTATGCTGATGACGTGGTTGTTTTGGCTGAATCTGAAGAAAAACTGAGAAGGATGATTGATAGAATTAATGTTGTTGGTAAAGATATGAATCTTGTGTTGAATGTTGATAAGTGCAAAGTTTTAGTTTTTGAGAAAGGTGATTTGATGACTGAATGTAATGTACATATTGACGGTGCACGTTTAGAGCAGGTAGATGAATTTGTGTATTTGGGTAGTTTGCTGTCTAGAGATGGCCGTTTTGATCGTGAAATTGAAAGGAGAGTAAATGCTGGTTGTAAGGTTTTGGGTGCTTTGGGAACTTTTGCTAGGAATGTAAATGTTTCAAAAGAAGCCCGTTTAAGTATATACAATGCAGTTTTGGTGCCTACGGTGATGTATGGTAGTGAATGTTGGGTTTGGTTGCAAAAGCATAAACGGAAAATGACTGCTGTGGAAATGAGATTTTTACGTGGGGTATGTGGTGTAACTAGGAGAGATCGGGTACGAAATAGACTAGTGTATGATGAGTGTGAAATTGAAAAAAATGTTGTAGCAAAAGTTGGTGTTAGTCAGTTAAGATGGTTCGGACATGTTGAGCGAATGTGTAATGAACGTTTGGTTAAAAAGATTTATTTGAATGATTTTGATGGTTTACGTTTGCGTGGACGTCCAATGAGTAGTTGGAGTGATATGATTGAGAGTGTTTTGCGTGAGCGAAAGTTTCCAAGTAGTAGGAATAGAAGAGCATGTATGAGAGGAATTATGAATGTGGATGAAGCGAAAGTTGCTTGTTTGGATAGGAGTGTTTGGAGGCGACTGATTTCAGGATAATGAAAAGAGTTTGTGCCACACCCTTTTGGGTATATGGCGTGATTGTGTATGTATGTATGTATGTATATATTATGTATTATATATTATATATTATATATTATATATTATATATTATATATTATATATTATATATTATATATTATATATTATATATTATATATTATATATTATATATTATATATTATATATTATATATTATATATTATATATTATATATTATATATTATATATTATATATTATATATTATATATTATATATTATATATTATATATTATATATTATATATTATATATTATATATTATATATTATATATTATATATTATATATTATATATTATTATATATTATAATTTTGTAAATATATTAATTCTCCGTAATTTAAAATATGATATGATATGATTGCATTATCAGTATTTATATCAGCTTCAATAGCTTTATTTAAAATAGCTTCTATTATGCTGAATCCGTTGAAGCGGATTCATAACCTAAATAGTATAAGTTGCCAAACACCTTATTTACGTTAGCGCACGGTGTTATTTAGTCGAAAATAACGCATTGCGCTATCGTTATTAACGGGCGTTATTTGCTACTAAATAATGCGCATGCGCAGATGTCAAAATAACGTAAACGTAAATACCACACGACGTTAAATGAATGCACAATATCTCTCTATTGTTAAAAACAATAACAAACCTCACAGGAAATTTAATAATAGTAGAATTAATCATAGCGCAGAACTTAAACCTAAAGCCGTTTTAATATAATAAGTTCTGAAAGATTTTTCACTAATTTGTTTTTAAGTATAATTAAATGTAATAAGAATACGAATTTTAATTTGACCAGGGTGGGGGGATGATCTTATTTGCAATGTAATGTCTCCTCCTCACTTCAATAACATTCGCATCAGCAACATCCAAAGCTAGAACATCAGGTTTTGGTTGTTCAACAACGACATCAACTTCATTATCCTGTCCGGAAACTTGACGTACGGTAGGTCGTAATACTCGTACGATAACGGTACGCAATTTTTCGTGCTGTCTACGAAAACGACGCATATGCTCCATGCAAGTCTGAAGACGCTCATGTTGGAATGATACACGCCATTCAATTTCCAAATATTTGTCGCGTTTCTTCTTCATGTCACTGTGTGTGTATGTATGAACGGAAACAAAACATTATTTATTAAATTTTAAAATTAGTCGACTGTTCATATTTTATAAATAATTAGTAATTGATGGAATTCAGTCTTTTATATATTTTTATTAACTACTAAGCCAACGTTTCTGCAATCACCATTGCCTTCTTTATAACTGTAACAGGGTAGTTTTGGGCCATTTTGTTGTTGTAACCTGATACATATTTCTGAAATTAAGTAATTTTTGTATTTGCTAAATTTGGCCTAGTGACAGATTTATGTATCAGGGTTTGCTGCCAACCACTTGGCCACTTCAAGATATTTCTGAGAAATGTTGTAGATTTTTGATGCAACCTGCATAAAAGTTTACAATTTAGTTTTTGAGTTAAGTTTGTATTTTTGCCATGTTACCGCTTTATTTGTTAGTTTTAATTTAGATTTTACATTCGCTTTAGTTTATATTTGTAATTTACGTTTCTCTTTTTGTGTTTTCTTGTACATTTGTGTAATTTGTGTTTGTATGGCGTATATCGTTATTATTTAATTAAAGTTTAGACAAAAAAATATTGGAAATTGTTTGATCACTGCCCTTTTCGCATGCTCCATAAAGTTATTAACCGTTTGAGTGCCAAGTAGCGATTTTGCGATTCTTCTGTTTCGCACGAAAAGTGCCAGCGCTCTAGGTAGGTGTACACTTTTTTATTCTTATAAACTAAGATTACTATAATAATATACTGAATTAAATAATGTAATTTTACATCTAACGCAAATATATATTATTTGATTTAAACTGTATGTATAATAATGTAATACAATTATACAAACCTTAGTTATCTGTTCCACTCTACGACGGCGACGTATAGATTGTGTTTTTTAGACATTGTTTTTATAGATTGGTTTTTATCTATTTATGTGACATTTATTATTAAAATGATTTTTTATCATACTTTTTATATAACAATGATTTTTTTTTATATTTTTAAATTTACTGATCAAATAATGTATATTTGCGTTACATATAAAAATCAACTAAAATACTCTGCTGTAAGTGTTTTTTTGTTTTGTTGTTATATTTATTATTACATGTATATATTTTATTCATTGTTGAGCCCTGAAAAAAGCAGCAGTGATTGCCGAAATTTTGGCTTAATAGTTAATAAAAATATATAAAAAACATGAGTTCCAAATAAAACAACTGCTTGTTAATGACAGAATTAATACGAAAACGTAAATCTTACCGTAATAATCCTTCTAGACTATCGTATTCATCATCCCATGTAGTAAATACTTCAAAACACTGGCTCATAACTTTCTTAAATTCATCAAATTGTATATGCATTAAACGACGTGTACCGAGCACTTTTAATAATTGCGAACCTAAATCCTTCGAAATCGCTTCCATCAAACGTAAACAACGTTGTATCGGATATTTCGTACTTCGAATTTTACGCAAATGGGTGAAAATTTGCTGTACCGCTACACGAATACGTTCAAGTTTAGTTGCAGCTAATAGATCATTAATTGGAAAATTCTATAAATACAAAACGCAAATAGATATATAATGGTCCGTATTCTTAATCCCATTTTTAGAAACACTTTTAAATAAAAGAACTATTTGATCTATATTACAAATTATTTATTATTTTCAAGAACTCTGTTTAGCTTTTTGTAGATTTGAAAATGTCATATTTTATATTTTATATTTATTTTATATTTATACCTTTCTCGACCTAAAAAATCGACTAACTTTATAATTTTTTTTCTGCGAAACTATAAAAGATATCAATCGGCGGTTTTCTGGGGGTAAAAGAATAGTCTTTGACTAGTTTTTATTTTTTATTTTGTTATAAATCGTCCAAGTTCTAACTCTTTCTTCGAAACTCTGCAAAACCTGTACGGCTGTGTAGTAACAATGATAACTCTTTCCCTGTTAATCTGAAACAAAAATCAAAATTCAATCTTTCAAGTATGATATTATATGATGTATATATCTGGTTTTTGACTCATTTTATCCCAAATTAATATTTGTGAAAAAAAATAGATCAAAAACTAGATAATATGTCATACTTAAAAAACGCCTTTCAATTTTTTTTCAGATGAACAGGAAGGAGAGAGTTAGCATTGTTACCGCACATTGTTGCCAAGTTTCTGCGAAAAAAATTACTAAAATATTTAAAAATTTATTACGGCCATGTTGTTTAACCGATTTTGTTCAAATTTTCACAAAAGATTCTTTTGGTATCCATATAAATTAGATAATTACAACAAAGTACAGTGTTGTCAACTTTCTGAGAAAAAAATTACTAAAATTTTAAAAAAATTATTATGACCACGTTGTTTAACCGATTTTAATCAAATTTTCATTAAAGATTCTCCTGGTGCCCGCATAAATTATGCAATTTTAACAAAATACAGTATTGCAAACTTATCGAGAAAAAAATTATTAAAATTAAAAAAAATTCATTGTGGCTACATTATTTATCCGATTTTGATCAAATTTTCAGAAAAATTTCTCCTAGTGCTCACATAAATTATAATGTTATTAAAATACGGTGTTGCCAACTTTCCGAAAAAAAAAATTAATAATTTTCTAAAAATTTGTTATGCCCGCATTATTTATTCGATTTTAATCAAATTTTTACAGAAGATACCCTTAGTGCCTATAATATTATATATTATCAAAATACAATGTTGCCAGCTTTTGGTGAAAATTTTTTTTATTCTTATTTCTTATCATTTATGTGATAATGTCAAAGTGGTCTATATATGGGTTTACCCATATACTTCTAATCTTGTTGTATGTTAATTCCAGTTTAAACCGTTAATATCTCGAATAATTTTATAAAATAAAATTGTGCTAATAATGCATGAATTTTTTTATCAAACTTTAGGTTTAGTTTTATATATTTTAAAAAGTAATTGTTATAAGATCAAATAGTAAAATTATTAACCTTCTGAATACGGAAGCGAATAATATTTTTTTTTCGCCAAACAACAACATTTATGATAACCTCTTATGATACTTGTTCATTTATTCTTACCTGAGTCTGAATAGAAGAATCTTGTCGTTTAATAATCTCATTAAAGGCGCCCCATTCACTTTCTAAATTCTCAACATGTCGCCAAGACGTCGGAAATTGGAATCGTTGTTGTTCTAAAATTTGCTGACCT
Organism: Clivina fossor; assembly: GCA_963966155.1. Lineage (NCBI taxonomy): Eukaryota > Metazoa > Arthropoda > Insecta > Coleoptera > Carabidae > Clivina > Clivina fossor. Next base: position 9,674,678 of record OZ014554.1, read on the forward strand.
TCCCGATAAACTTCGACATGTTTCTTCCAGGTTTTCATATTGCGTTTGAGCGACTGCATATAGGTGATAAAACTAACAGCATCCGATGTGCGTGCCGCTTCAATACTTTGCTGTTCTAGTTCGGTACGCGATTTCGAGATTAGTATGTGGAAATTTGCCATTTCATTACCGAGTAAAGAGCCAAATTTACCCAATGTTTCTTTATACCATGAATCATATTTTAATGAGACTTTACTTTGCACATTGGCGAAATCAATAATGATTATGCCAAATTCACGACGTGTATCGGATGTATCAAATGTTGTTCGAGTTTTCCTAAATAAACAAAAAACTTTTTATGTATATATATATATATATATATATACAGAGGGGTATCTCAAATTTAACTGGCTAAATAATTTCAATCATTACTTAAGCATCTTAAAATCTTCTCTTTTGAAAATGAGTTTCAAAAGAAGTTGTAAATATTATTTTAGCACTAAAATTTTGCGATTTATATTCATAAAATATGCAAAAGTAAAAGTATGTAAAGTTTCAAGTAAATAGCCGAAAAATTAATTGCAAAATTTGACAACAAACTGTTGTTAAGTTAAATAAAAAATGAAAGTAATCATTAAAAATTTTACTAACTTGGTATCATTTAAACATTTTATCCAAAGATTGATATCTTCTCCCAATGTTCCATATAAAGTGTATGCCTGCAAATCCCATAATGATTGATAGCTGAGCCATTCTTGAACGTATTTCTGTACTTCTTTAATTTTCGAATTAATTGCATCGTAAGCAATATCTAAATTTTGCGAGCCATTCGGTAACTTCAATAAAACATCACGATAGGTTTGTGATGTTGGTTTGTCTAAACCAACTTGATAACGGCAACTTTGCAAACGCAATTGCGAAGTAACAATCGCTTGCCACGCAAATAATTGTTGCATAATTTGAAAGCGTGCTTCTTCGATACTCGGGAATAAATACATCGTTTGATTTGTAATACGAATTTCATGAATCATAGTTGAAATCTATAAATTGATTATTAATTGGTAATAGTTCAGTCACTCAGTTTAATACGTGGATATTTTTCGGTTGTAAATTAATGCATATTGCATAGTAAAAATGCCCGATAATAGTAAGTGTGACAAGATGAGTTTTATGACATCTGAACGAATGTCACAAAACCCAGTTTATTCACAAGTTGCATATAAAATTCTATCTATCGCTCCCCAAATGACTCAAACAAACCAAAATGTTTTTATTTTAAGTTTTGCAGAACAACAACATAAAAATGCTACTTACGATTATTAATCACTGTTATTAATAGTTTAATTTATTGTACAGACCATTTTATCATTTCAATTAATTTGTTTACGAAAAATATTAACAAATAACCAACCGCAAAAACACAAAAATACAACGCTTGTTCACAAGTTATAGGTTAAAACATTGTATAAAACGCCAGAGGAAGATAAATATCGTAATATAATTAATTAATTAATTGATTAATTAGTTAATTAATTCATTAGTTAGTTAATTAATTAATTAATTAATATTGCGTTGTCATCCAATTCTGAGCTATGTTTAAAGTTTCAAGTGTCTTGTTCATCGGGAAGTTAGTTTAAAATCTATTGTAAAATTTGTACCGAACAAACAAACAGACTAGAAAGAAAGCGAGTTAATAAAAACGTATTAACATAGAAACAAATCACTAGGTAACAAATAAGTAACTAGGTAACAAATAAGTAATTTATAAATATTTTCATTATACATTTCTATTGCTTTTCTTATATCAATCTGCTGTTAATATAATCTTGTCAATTATTTGTTACCTAATGTGACCAAAAGCTTCAAGTGTATTGTGATCTTCTTTAGAAAAGTATCTTTATCTATTATTTTTCAGTGTTATTAATTCTAGCAAACATGTAAATTTTTTACTGAGCATTTATAACAATTATCGAGCATAATTTCTTTTCGAAACATATATCATATCAGAGCATAAAACCGATAAAAAATCTGTTAATTAAACAAGTTGACCAATATTTTTGTAAATAACAGTAACATTAACCAATATTTTAAAATTCTTTAAAACCGGTAACCTTTAACTGAAAAATAAAATTATTTTTATATAAGGTACATTTTTTTAAGCGAAGTTTATGAATTTTAACTTTGTTACCAAAAACGACATTTGCGCACATTTATATAAAAATTGGATCTTTAATTCTAGATTTTAAAAAAAAATATTTAATTTAAATTTTCTCAAAATAAATAATAACAATTGTTAATAATTTTACTATTTGGCCACATAACAATTTATTTTTTTTAATTTAAAAATAAACTTGCAGTTATATAGTCTTATTTTAAAAAATTAACCAATAAAAACCGGTTAAAAAAAAAAAACCGGTTAGAGAACGAAAACTGATATTAAAGTTAAGTTCTCGAATACTGGTTAACATTAAAAGAATATTTTTATCGGTTACTGTCTTGATATAATAATATTCATTGAGCGTTTGTTACATTTATCGAATGTTAATTTGTTTATTAAGCATTTTAATAAATTAACTCGGAAAAGGAATTTACCTGTGGATCACCACCTAATTTATGTGTTGGTTTACCGGATGCATCAGTATCCATACTATGATCAGTTTCTTTTTTCATTCCATTTAATGAATCTGTCCATGCTTGAATGCCCGCTTGCAATCTCTTACCCAAAATTTTCTCAACTTCCTCATCCAATCGGGTAACCCAAATATGCAAGTTCGAATATGGTTTCAATGATAAATTATCCACAGCGTGTTGAATTTTCGCTAGGATATCAGCAAACGTGTTTGCCGAATACGGGCATGTTTCCAGCGAACGTACAGCAACATCTAATTGTTCACCGACCACAACCAGATCTTCAACGCGTTCTTGAAAACTAACAACGATATCGGATAGACGTTGCGCGTACGACTCAAGTTTATAGCTTTCCCATACGAGACCAATGCCCTCCGATATTAAACCGAGAACCTCTTTACGCATACTAGCTACCAGAGGAATGATATTCACTTTGTCTTTAATCTAGAAATGTTTCGTACAAAATTCTTTAGATAAACAAATAAATTATTTCATAAACATAAAACGTATTATATATATTTATATACATATATACATATATATATATATATATATATATATATATATATATATATATATATATATATATATTAAAGTGAAATTTCTTTAGGCGCGCGATAACGTAAATTAGCAAATTCTACTACACTTAAAGCATTAATTTTATGCAAAAAAAATCTATTTTTTTCAATCCAGTATACTTGAATACCTTCTTAAACATTAACACTGTCTATGATGAAAAATAAATATTGTTTTAGGTCACCAAACTACAGATATATTATATTGAGTTGGTGCAAAATTATCAGCCGTTTTTGTAGGCGGGTTATTTGTAATAAAAATTGCTGTTTTGTTTACTTTTTTTAATAAAAATATTTGCCCGTAGAATCAACCGTCTTCCAAGCAAATGGAGAAGCAGTTACTGAAGTAGATGGTGACTACGCTCCGGAGTAAACATTTAAAAATGCTATTGTTGAATTTTTATGTTTCTTTTTTCATAATAAATATTGTTTAAAAAACGGCTGATAATTATGTACCAACCCTGTACTATATACAAATATACTATATACTATTGTTATCGCTTTTTTTAACTAAACTCCAATAGACTAGTTCTTAAAACTATGTAAAATTTTAACAAAATTCTAAAAATTTTGAGTAAAGCCTCCTCATTGAGATTGCCGTTTTAGTTTTGGTGTCACAAGCACAATAATTCGACTCAATCCAAACACTTGGTGTAAAAACTAAAAATGTGTCAGGCGTTCCGGATTGTGCTTGTGCGTAAAACTAAAACAAAAACGACAATCTGAATGAGACTTAGTAATGTGAAATACTATGCTTACGACTAAAACAACACATGCGCATTGTATTATAATGTTTATGTTTATTATTAAATGCTAAAACGGCTTTTAGAATGAAGTCGAACATTTAGATCATTTTACATTAATTTTAAATTTCTATGAATTAAACACATATATATGTACCAAGCGCATATATGCATGCAAGTAAAAAAGAAATTTTGTGAAATAAAAACATATGTACACAATCACGCCATGTACTCAAAAGGGTGTGGCACAAACTCATTTTCCACTATTCCGAAATTAGTTTCCTCCAAATATTCCTAAGCAACTCTAGCTTTATTCACATTTATGATACTTAGAAATACATACTCTTCTATTGCTACTACTTGGAAAATTTCGTTCGCGCAAGCCACTCTCTCAATAATACCACTCCATCTACACATCGGACGTCCACAAAAACGTATAGCTTCAAAATCATTTATATAGATTCTTTTAACCAAACGTTCATTAGACACTTGTTCAAAATGACCGAACCGCATCTTAACTGACTAACACCAACTTTAGCAACAACATTTTTTTTTCCAATTTCACACTCATCGTACACTAATCTATTTCACACTCAATTCCTTTTAGTTACACCACGTAAAAATCTGAATCATTTTTTCCGTTTTATACTTTTGCAGTCAAAGCCAACATTCAATACCTATACATCCACTTAGACATCAAAACAGCATCAAACGGGCATTTTTAGAAACATTTACATGGCTAGCTAAAGTATCCAAAGCGCCCAAAACCTTACAACCAGCATTAACACTCCTTTCAATCCACGATCAAAGCGACCATTCTTAGATAATAAACTAACCAAATAGATAAATTCTTTTATCTGCTCTAAAAGTACACCATCTACAGTTACATTACATTCAGTCGTTGTCATCCTTCTGTGGTACTAATACTTTGAATTTATCAACATTCAATACAAGATTGATATCCTTAACATACATATCTACAATACCTACAGTATATCAGTTATCCTTTTCAGTTGTTCTTCAGATTCAGTCAAAACACAACCACGTTATCAGCATACGCTAAAGCAGGTAAAACACAATCACCTATATCTATACAATCCACACACACAATGCTTTCCGAAGAAGAAATCCATATATAAATTAAATAAACATTCATGCATGTAAAAAAAATATATTTTTTCCTGATGCATTTTGGACACCGCTGTTCCTATTTGTCAGCTATAATATTGATGAGAAAATCATACAAACACATTTTATAGATACATAATACAAAATTACTATTTTAATGTAATTTACTACTTGTTTTATTACGTTTATGTTTTTAAATCTAAAAGTGCATGTTTATTAATAAAATTAAATAATAATAAGTACAGAGCGTCTCATGGAAAATTGCAGAAACTTTTTTTTAAACAATTGCATTTATTTGAAAATGATAGATGATTAGTTTTAGTAACCAGGTCTTCGAACCGTTATATTTTTCCTTCCGGGTCAATTATGTGGATATCTGTTCAGTACTGGTTCTTGTTTCAACAAAAATAACGGTTTTTTTCGGTTTTCGGTTCAGTTCCGAGTGATTAATTTTTAAATTCTTTAAATGCTTTTATTTGTATTAAAAACTTATTTATGTATAATAGTTATACTAAATAAATTGATACAAAGGTTGGAATTAACTGCACTATAATTTAGAATATATTCACTTTAATTTAGATCATATACACTTTGATAAAAACTATTACAACTCATAAAAAAATAATTCCACTATAATTAAATTTATTCAACTTTAAAAAAATATTTTAACATTGATAAAAATTATTGCACAAAAAAATATTATCACTTGTATTAATTAATTTTAACTATAAAACGGGTACTTTCCACTATAAAAACGGATACTTTCCACTTTCGGGCCTGTTAATCATTTACGCCAGTTCGATACCTAGCATTTGCGCCGATGAGATAAGTGCCTATATTGAATAATAACAAAACAACCTAAACCTAACCAACCCTAAGCCAGCAGATGATACGGTTTCGTAGCGTTTATAGTGCAAATTATTCAAATTAAAGTTTAGGTTGTACAAAGTGCAAAGTATCTAATTTATATTGGTAAGTATCCAAACTAATCAAGTGGATTCTATTTCAATTCAAGTGCATTTATATATTTCCCTTGATACAATAATATAATAATTATTAATTAATTAATGGTATAATAATTAGAAGTATATAATATATGATAATAATATAATTTATTATTTGAAACTTATATAATTCATATGTATGTTTTAATTATATAATAATATGATATGTTTAACGTAACAAATTCTTGTATACAGGATTTGTAATTTATAAATAGAAAAAATAAAAATTACTTCTAATTATTAAAATATTTTCGAATGTATTTTCATTTAAACTATTTAACCGTTTGAGTGCCAAGCAGCAATTTTGCGCTCTTTTCTTACGCTCGAAATTTGCCAGGGCTCTAGCAAGCTCGGTTTCTTTCGATGCCCGATTTTACGGCTACCGTTCCGTTTTAAGTAAAAATAAATTTGGAGTAATATTACACTTTGTAGGTGTACACCTTTTTATTCTTATAAACAGCGATTACTATAATAATATATATCTAACTAAATAATGTAGAATAGGAAATAAGACAAGCGCAAAAGCGGTCCCTGGTACTTTTGGACGGGGAACGAGCAAAACCCCTGGCACTCAAACGGTTAAAGATTATTAAAAGAAAAGTTATTATCAAAAAATACATTTTCCTCAAAGTGATCCCTAGTTTTATTTTCAATTTCAATAAGTGAGTATTCATCCACAAAGACAAAAAATGAAAAAATTTGCCAACATGTATCGAACCGAAACAAACCGAAATTTTTTTCGATTCAGTTCCGGTTTTCTGTCCAGCAAAAATAACGGTTTTTTTTTTCGGTTTTCAGTTCAGTTTCAGTTCGAAGCCCTGTTAGCAACTTTCCATGGGACACTCTATTTAATTATGTAATACATAATTGAAATTGATATTGAGAGGCAGTACATTAGAATAAAGTTTGTTTAATTAAAAACAAAAGCTTATTAATTTGCTTGTAGAAATGTAAAAGAAAATGTGAATTATTTGATGAAATGATTTCTGCTATAGAGCACAATATTAAAAATATTTATATAAAAAATCTTACTTACTTTTTCCAATGTTATTTCATAAGTTCGTACGCTTTCAATCAGAGAGATTGCAAATGGGTATATCTGATTCGCTTGAAATACTTTATTGAAAATCGCCAGTGGTACACGGAATCCTAAAGTTTTCAAATTTCTAACTTCCTTCGATAGGGTGATAATTTCGGGCAGAAAATTCACTTTTAATTTCAGCACATTGCCCCGACCGCTACGTGAACGTACAGCTACAATTGTAAATATACGATCGGACACACTTAGATTACGTTGCTGAACACTGCGTGCCCAATCATCGAAGATTTCATCCGTTGAAAGTTTTAAACGAAAATTATCGACATCTGCTTTTAGTTTCTGGCCTTCGATATGATTTTTCCAACCCTTTCCTGTTCAATATATCATATGCAATTTTTTATTTAAATATAACAAACCACCTTTCATATTTATTTATAAATAAAGGTTGAGCTGCTGCTGATTTTTTACGATTTTCGAATATAAAAGTTTATTAATTATTATTTAAACTATATTTTTGCTTCTATTTTGAAATATCACTAAATTTAATGTGAAATAATAATATAATATTTTATAAATTAAATATTTTTGGCGTTGAAAATTGTATTTTTTTTAATATAATATTCTATTTTATGCTTATAACTTACTAAATATTAAAAATAAAAACCAAACTTATATATATATATATATATATATATATATATATATATATGTATTTTTTTTTGTAATACCTTTTGCATACCTACCATTATAGATTGCATTATCATTAAATATTATTTAATATAATTTTAATATTATTATATTATAGGTTTTTTCTATTTTAATATTTATTTTGCGCTAGATGTATTTAGATAATTAATTATTTGTTAAAATAATATTCAGCAAAAAAAAAACTATTTAATTAAAATTGATTTAAATCATTGATTATTATTAAAAAAATCAAATGATTAAAATTGTGATTTAAATCATAATTTAAATCAAATGATTAAAATCAAGACAACCCTGTATATAATACATACTTGTTGGTTCGTTCAAAATAAAACCGTTATTTTAAAATAAAAAATAATGAAAAATAATAAACGCAAAAAAAAAGATAGGAAAAGAGGAGAAATAAAATTATACGGAAAATCGTGGGACTAAAATATGAAGATGGAAAATTGAAATTGAGAAGAAAAAAAATAACACGACACAATGAGGAGAAGAAAAATGACTTTCTACCGGACACATTAAAAAATGAATGAAGGAAGACAGACGGACGAGAATATTTGACTACTTTGAGAGAAACCCTAAGACGCAGATGACATGGATGCAAGGAGATCAGAAAAAAGATATGGTAATAGATGGAGAAGAGTTGTAGAGAGAACAGAAGGATTCAGAGAGAAGATCAGAGGTTTCAAGGGTCTTGCAAGGCAAAAAGGAAAAATGGACGAAAGAAGGAAACAATATGGAGAAAGAATGAAAAATAATCATGAGAGGTTATTTCACGTGGTCCATAGAGAAGAGAAGAATTCAGAGAGAAAATCAGAGGTTTCAAGGGTTTTGCAAGAAAAGGCAAAAAAGAAAGCACAAGAGCAAAAGAGTACAGGAAGAGAAGAAAGAAGGAAGAAAACCAATCATCAAAAATTAATTCACATTGTCCATAGTCGGCCAAAATACAAGAAAGAAAAAGAAACGCAAAACATAATTCAAACGTAGTAAACCGCTAAATTGAATATTAATTTTAAATGAGATTGCCCGTTTTTCGATTAAATTTATGGCTAGATTTGTAGTTCGATTGTCATTCAAAGATAGATAGCCAGTTGTAATTCTAATACGATTTTTATTCAATAGCAGTAGCAACTCTAGTAGTTACTATCCGCTGTCTCTTTTTATTATTCTATATATTAAAAAGCAAGAAAAAGAGAATCAAGTTTGGTATCATTGAATAGTTTTTCTGAAAACATGAAACATGTATTTTTTTTGTTTATCAATGATACTTGTATTTCTAGAGTTATTCGACCGTTTCCAGAATTTTGCCGCATCCCCGGTATATTAATTTTTTACAAGATACAACAAAATTGCACTGCGATTTTAGTTATTTCGATAAGACAACTATTAGAAAACTAACCAAATATATATTATAATTGATATAACTTATAAATATGATCTGTGATTTTTATGGAAATCATTATATAATTAAATATTATATTAAACTATTATATATATATATATATATATATATATATATATATATATATATATATATGTGTGTAAATATGACAAATATTGTAACGTTCATAATAAAAGTTGGTAATAAAAAATAACTAGAAACTACATACAAGATCATGCTATAAAATTAGAGCATGTTTTAATATTCGTTCAACTAGTCGCTGCAACAACATTGTGTAAAAAATAAAATTGTGTAAAGCGTATGAAAAATTGAACGAAATTCGAATCACAATTGAAATAGAAATCTAGCATGAATTTTATACATATTTTTATAATAGAATATACAATAATAGAAATTTACATTTATTAAAAAACAAACAATTTTCTTACCTAAGACATCTTCGACGCGACGTAAATATGTGGTAAGTTGATGATCAATTTGTCTAGCCCAAATAATCGATCCAGCAATTGGAGGCAGATCACGAACTTTACTGATTCGAAAGAATTTACTCTGCGGATATTGCACCTAGAAACAATAATAATAAATTAGTTAATTATTAATAATTATTTAGCTACCGAACAGACGGACAGACAGACAGAAACAAAGGCGAGTTAATAAAAACGTGTTAAAAAAATTGTCCAAACAACTCGACAGGCCAACGTGTCAAATAAATTATCCTATAGTATAGTATATAAAATACCTTGAATTTTTCATGTAGTGCTTCGATATCATCTTTGACTCGTTGAATTAGATGCGTTTGATATTCTCGTACCGCGCCTCGTATATGAGGTCGTACAAAAAGTGCATTGAAACGAGAAAAGATTCGAAACATTTGGTTGTCATTTTTCGCCGTGCCTAATTGATCACGAAGATGTACGGTGATCCGGTATTCAACCCGATCAATACATTCCTCATAACGTTGTACGACCGCTTCCCATGCATCGACACCCTCACGTGATATATCCAAACAATCGACTTCTTTTACATTCTCGTAAGCAAGATTTACCTCCTACAATCATCATTCAAGTATACATAAACATTAATTTAATAATTATATATGACAACAAGATCATCCCCATAATTTCAAAAAAATCAAGGAGGTCAAAGGAGACATGGAAAAAATTGAAATAAATGGAGAGAAGAGAAGAATTCAGAGAGAAGATCAGAGGGGATTCACAAGAAAAGGCAAAAAACGAAAACGCAGGAGCAAAATGGATGGAAAAAAGAATGAAAGAGTACGTGGAAAAGAAGAAATAAGAAAGAAAAACAATCATGACTAACTATTTCACGTGGTCCATAGTCGGTCAAAATCGAAGTAAAAATATTAATTTTAATGTCAAAAGATTAACTTTTGTTCTTAGGTTCTAAACGTGCGTTGTGATGTAATTCTAATATTATTAAATTCTCTGTCAGGTTATAATATTATATATTATATATTATAATATATATTATATATTATATATTATATATTATATATTATATATTATATATTATATATTATATATTATATATTATATATTATATATTATATATTATATATTATATATTATATATTATATATTATATATTATATATTATATATTATATATTATATATTATATATTATATATTATATATTATATATTATATATTATATATTATATATTATATATTATATATTAGGAGCAATTCAAGCTCTGTATGATGGAAGTGAAGCTGCAGTACGAGTTGATGGTTGCTTAAGTGATTGGTTTCGTATAGATGTTGGCGTCAAACAGGGCTGTGTAATGTCTCCTTGGCTATTTAATTTATATATGGATGTACTTCTTCGAAAAGCTTTCTGTGGTAATGATGGTATACAAATAGGTGATTGTGTTGTACCTGCTTTAGCGTATGCTGATGACGTGGTTGTTTTGGCTGAATCTGAAGAAAAACTGAGAAGGATGATTGATAGAATTAATGTTGTTGGTAAAGATATGAATCTTGTGTTGAATGTTGATAAGTGCAAAGTTTTAGTTTTTGAGAAAGGTGATTTGATGACTGAATGTAATGTACATATTGACGGTGCACGTTTAGAGCAGGTAGATGAATTTGTGTATTTGGGTAGTTTGCTGTCTAGAGATGGCCGTTTTGATCGTGAAATTGAAAGGAGAGTAAATGCTGGTTGTAAGGTTTTGGGTGCTTTGGGAACTTTTGCTAGGAATGTAAATGTTTCAAAAGAAGCCCGTTTAAGTATATACAATGCAGTTTTGGTGCCTACGGTGATGTATGGTAGTGAATGTTGGGTTTGGTTGCAAAAGCATAAACGGAAAATGACTGCTGTGGAAATGAGATTTTTACGTGGGGTATGTGGTGTAACTAGGAGAGATCGGGTACGAAATAGACTAGTGTATGATGAGTGTGAAATTGAAAAAAATGTTGTAGCAAAAGTTGGTGTTAGTCAGTTAAGATGGTTCGGACATGTTGAGCGAATGTGTAATGAACGTTTGGTTAAAAAGATTTATTTGAATGATTTTGATGGTTTACGTTTGCGTGGACGTCCAATGAGTAGTTGGAGTGATATGATTGAGAGTGTTTTGCGTGAGCGAAAGTTTCCAAGTAGTAGGAATAGAAGAGCATGTATGAGAGGAATTATGAATGTGGATGAAGCGAAAGTTGCTTGTTTGGATAGGAGTGTTTGGAGGCGACTGATTTCAGGATAATGAAAAGAGTTTGTGCCACACCCTTTTGGGTATATGGCGTGATTGTGTATGTATGTATGTATGTATATATTATGTATTATATATTATATATTATATATTATATATTATATATTATATATTATATATTATATATTATATATTATATATTATATATTATATATTATATATTATATATTATATATTATATATTATATATTATATATTATATATTATATATTATATATTATATATTATATATTATATATTATATATTATATATTATATATTATATATTATTATATATTATAATTTTGTAAATATATTAATTCTCCGTAATTTAAAATATGATATGATATGATTGCATTATCAGTATTTATATCAGCTTCAATAGCTTTATTTAAAATAGCTTCTATTATGCTGAATCCGTTGAAGCGGATTCATAACCTAAATAGTATAAGTTGCCAAACACCTTATTTACGTTAGCGCACGGTGTTATTTAGTCGAAAATAACGCATTGCGCTATCGTTATTAACGGGCGTTATTTGCTACTAAATAATGCGCATGCGCAGATGTCAAAATAACGTAAACGTAAATACCACACGACGTTAAATGAATGCACAATATCTCTCTATTGTTAAAAACAATAACAAACCTCACAGGAAATTTAATAATAGTAGAATTAATCATAGCGCAGAACTTAAACCTAAAGCCGTTTTAATATAATAAGTTCTGAAAGATTTTTCACTAATTTGTTTTTAAGTATAATTAAATGTAATAAGAATACGAATTTTAATTTGACCAGGGTGGGGGGATGATCTTATTTGCAATGTAATGTCTCCTCCTCACTTCAATAACATTCGCATCAGCAACATCCAAAGCTAGAACATCAGGTTTTGGTTGTTCAACAACGACATCAACTTCATTATCCTGTCCGGAAACTTGACGTACGGTAGGTCGTAATACTCGTACGATAACGGTACGCAATTTTTCGTGCTGTCTACGAAAACGACGCATATGCTCCATGCAAGTCTGAAGACGCTCATGTTGGAATGATACACGCCATTCAATTTCCAAATATTTGTCGCGTTTCTTCTTCATGTCACTGTGTGTGTATGTATGAACGGAAACAAAACATTATTTATTAAATTTTAAAATTAGTCGACTGTTCATATTTTATAAATAATTAGTAATTGATGGAATTCAGTCTTTTATATATTTTTATTAACTACTAAGCCAACGTTTCTGCAATCACCATTGCCTTCTTTATAACTGTAACAGGGTAGTTTTGGGCCATTTTGTTGTTGTAACCTGATACATATTTCTGAAATTAAGTAATTTTTGTATTTGCTAAATTTGGCCTAGTGACAGATTTATGTATCAGGGTTTGCTGCCAACCACTTGGCCACTTCAAGATATTTCTGAGAAATGTTGTAGATTTTTGATGCAACCTGCATAAAAGTTTACAATTTAGTTTTTGAGTTAAGTTTGTATTTTTGCCATGTTACCGCTTTATTTGTTAGTTTTAATTTAGATTTTACATTCGCTTTAGTTTATATTTGTAATTTACGTTTCTCTTTTTGTGTTTTCTTGTACATTTGTGTAATTTGTGTTTGTATGGCGTATATCGTTATTATTTAATTAAAGTTTAGACAAAAAAATATTGGAAATTGTTTGATCACTGCCCTTTTCGCATGCTCCATAAAGTTATTAACCGTTTGAGTGCCAAGTAGCGATTTTGCGATTCTTCTGTTTCGCACGAAAAGTGCCAGCGCTCTAGGTAGGTGTACACTTTTTTATTCTTATAAACTAAGATTACTATAATAATATACTGAATTAAATAATGTAATTTTACATCTAACGCAAATATATATTATTTGATTTAAACTGTATGTATAATAATGTAATACAATTATACAAACCTTAGTTATCTGTTCCACTCTACGACGGCGACGTATAGATTGTGTTTTTTAGACATTGTTTTTATAGATTGGTTTTTATCTATTTATGTGACATTTATTATTAAAATGATTTTTTATCATACTTTTTATATAACAATGATTTTTTTTTATATTTTTAAATTTACTGATCAAATAATGTATATTTGCGTTACATATAAAAATCAACTAAAATACTCTGCTGTAAGTGTTTTTTTGTTTTGTTGTTATATTTATTATTACATGTATATATTTTATTCATTGTTGAGCCCTGAAAAAAGCAGCAGTGATTGCCGAAATTTTGGCTTAATAGTTAATAAAAATATATAAAAAACATGAGTTCCAAATAAAACAACTGCTTGTTAATGACAGAATTAATACGAAAACGTAAATCTTACCGTAATAATCCTTCTAGACTATCGTATTCATCATCCCATGTAGTAAATACTTCAAAACACTGGCTCATAACTTTCTTAAATTCATCAAATTGTATATGCATTAAACGACGTGTACCGAGCACTTTTAATAATTGCGAACCTAAATCCTTCGAAATCGCTTCCATCAAACGTAAACAACGTTGTATCGGATATTTCGTACTTCGAATTTTACGCAAATGGGTGAAAATTTGCTGTACCGCTACACGAATACGTTCAAGTTTAGTTGCAGCTAATAGATCATTAATTGGAAAATTCTATAAATACAAAACGCAAATAGATATATAATGGTCCGTATTCTTAATCCCATTTTTAGAAACACTTTTAAATAAAAGAACTATTTGATCTATATTACAAATTATTTATTATTTTCAAGAACTCTGTTTAGCTTTTTGTAGATTTGAAAATGTCATATTTTATATTTTATATTTATTTTATATTTATACCTTTCTCGACCTAAAAAATCGACTAACTTTATAATTTTTTTTCTGCGAAACTATAAAAGATATCAATCGGCGGTTTTCTGGGGGTAAAAGAATAGTCTTTGACTAGTTTTTATTTTTTATTTTGTTATAAATCGTCCAAGTTCTAACTCTTTCTTCGAAACTCTGCAAAACCTGTACGGCTGTGTAGTAACAATGATAACTCTTTCCCTGTTAATCTGAAACAAAAATCAAAATTCAATCTTTCAAGTATGATATTATATGATGTATATATCTTGTTTTTGACTCATTTTATCCCAAATTAATATTTGTGAAAAAAAATAGATCAAAAACTAGATAATATGTCATACTTAAAAAACGCCTTTCAATTTTTTTTCAGATGAACAGGAAGGAGAGAGTTAGCATTGTTACCGCACATTGTTGCCAAGTTTCTGCGAAAAAAATTACTAAAATATTTAAAAATTTATTACGGCCATGTTGTTTAACCGATTTTGTTCAAATTTTCACAAAAGATTCTTCTGGTATCCATATAAATTAGATAATTACAACAAAGTACAGTGTTGTCAACTTTCTGAGAAAAAAATTACTAAAATTTTAAAAAAATTATTATGACCACGTTGTTTAACCGATTTTAATCAAATTTTCATTAAAGATTCTCCTGGTGCCCGCATAAATTATGCAATTTTAACAAAATACAGTATTGCAAACTTATCGAGAAAAAAATTATTAAAATTAAAAAAAATTCATTGTGGCTACATTATTTATCCGATTTTGATCAAATTTTCAGAAAAATTTCTCCTAGTGCTCACATAAATTATAATGTTATTAAAATACGGTGTTGCCAACTTTCCGAAAAAAAAAATTAATAATTTTCTAAAAATTTGTTATGCCCGCATTATTTATTCGATTTTAATCAAATTTTTACAGAAGATACCCTTAGTGCCTATAATATTATATATTATCAAAATACAATGTTGCCAGCTTTTGGTGAAAATTTTTTTTATTCTTATTTCTTATCATTTATGTGATAATGTCAAAGTGGTCTATATATGGGTTTACCCATATACTTCTAATCTTGTTGTATGTTAATTCCAGTTTAAACCGTTAATATCTCGAATAATTTTATAAAATAAAATTGTGCTAATAATGCATGAATTTTTTTATCAAACTTTAGGTTTAGTTTTATATATTTTAAAAAGTAATTGTTATAAGATCAAATAGTAAAATTATTAACCTTCTGAATACGGAAGCGAATAATATTTTTTTTTTGAAATTCTCAGTAATTTACCTTCATCAAAAGACTATAATCATTGACAGTAGCAAGTGCTTGTTTCAATCCAGTATCAGTATCATCAAACGAAACAGTCGCATGGAATTGTTTACCGTGTTTTAAGATATCCAGTGTTAAAGCAACTTCGATACTTTCTCGTTTCTCTTGAATACGATGCAATGCACGTTCCAAAATCAACCAGAAATTTATTTCTTGTAAACTGGTATCCAATGGTGGATCACGATCCAATTTTGTGACTTTCTGAATTTCTTTAATCCATCGATTCACACCGTTTTGCAATTGATTGAGGAATGATGAATCGTCGAGTTTATCACCGAAATCGGCGACTGTCGGTTTACAACCATCATCCGCACAACGTTTGATTACGTTTGCCACAATTGGATGAACCGGTAAAGAGATGTCAAGTATATCTATATTCCGTTGTAAATGCAACAGACCCATTTCTAATTCGGCTAGTTTCTTTTCAACGGATGGCGTCATTTTATCGTCATCGCTAAAAGATAAATTTATAAACATATATTAAAAAAACACATTTTTTAAAACACATTTTATATAATATTCTTAGACACATCGTATATAATTGCCTCTAGTATACTGCATCTCCTTGAAATAATACAGCTTATGTAAAGAGAGAGAGAGAGAGAGAGAGAGAGAGAGAGAGGAGAAAATTATGTTAATGGCGTAAAAATATCGCATTGAAAAACTATAAATTGCAGGTAGCTTTGAAAATAATAAATGTTTTTTCATCGAAATATTCAATTTCGTCTTCGGAAAGATGTCAAAAATTATATAAAAATGATGAAAATACCTCTCGTACAGCATTTCCGCATTAAAATCTATTTATTTTCAGCGGTTAGGAGGTGGTATGCTTAGCTACAATTTAGTGTACGCCAACATAATATTCGTTACTTTCTATCGAACGAAATGCCTAATAATAATTTTAATTTCAATTTTGAATTTTGAATGAGAGGTATTTTCATCATTTTTATATCATTTTTGACAGTTTTAACAAGACGAAATCCAATATTTCGGCGAAAACAACATTATTATTTTTTTAAGCTACCTACTGTTTATATATTTTTAATGCAATATTCTAACGCATTATAGTATACAAGTAGGTAAAGTATTTTTCTCTCTCTCTCTACATAAGCTGTATTATTTCATAGAGATGTAGTGTACAAGGTAGGCAATTATATACAATGTGTTTAAAAAAAAACTATTGTATACAATGTGTTTTTTATTAATTATTTATGCAATGTATCTAAAGAATTTTATATATATAATGTGTTTTTTATATACAATAAATAATATATACGACATATATATATATATATATATATATATATATGTCGTATATATATATATATATATATATAGAGAAAAAGTTACTTAGATATTATGTAGCTAATTTTTTTCTCTATTTTACTGAATTTTTTCAGATTTTTTTAGCAAATTTTGAAAAAATTCCAAGGGTGCAGCTTATGTTTAACTTTAAATATCTCGAAAAACAGTGACTTTATCGTTACAAAGAAAGAGTATGTTTTTTACACACCAAGTATTGGAGAATCGAAAAATTGTGCTAAAGTGACAATTCCGCCAGTGGCGTAGAATTTAGGAAGGATCAACCTCTCACTTGCCCCTGTTGTACGCCACTGGCAGTAGCCAGAAACTTTTATTTAAGGTCAATAGTCACACTCGATATGGGCGTGTCCACTGAATTGCAGCGACGATTCAATAAATATTTTTTTATTAATTTTGTAGATCATATTCAATATAACTGATTATACGTAATCTTTAAAAAGATATGTATAATTAATAATTTAATATCAATATTCCATTATTAATAAAATTACATAATATACAAGTAAATATATTTTTAACAAGCCATATTTTCTTTAATAAGCATTATTATTGTTTCGAAAAGATATATGAGATGTGACATGTAATATAGAACAATATATATTTTTTTTGGATTTTATCTATTTGGAAAAATAGAGATATACTGACTTTTAACAAGAAAAGCTGACAGTTATCAAGCAAATGGCGGACTTTATTTTCTCTTGTACAAACTGTGTACAAATTATAGAAAGATAAAATCTGATTTTTTTATATGGGGTTTATAATTATAAAATGATATTATACTTTTTTTTTTGTTAATTAATAATGCTTAATAACGCTTTTTTAAGATTTTTTATATTTTCAATTTTTATATTTTTTTTTATATCTCCAGTTGCTAGCGACACAGACAACAAATCTTCGAAATATTATGAAATTCATGGCAAGTCAATGTTACACGCTACAAAAAATTATTTGGCTTAAATTTATTCTTTTTATATAATATATGACATTATAACAAGGATAATATTGAAAATTGTTAAAATATTGCAGATTTTGGTATTTAGGAATTTATTTAAAGTATTTTATAGAATTTAAATTAATTTTTTTAACCTGAAAATCTAACCTATCTTTATTCTTCAAAACAAAACGTCAAAAGTGACATTTCAATTTATTATCAATATATAGAAGACAGTAAAAAATAATTTATAGAGCAGCTAACGCCTGGTATCAGAATATACAGGGTGTCCCCGGATGGGGTTGCGCACTCTTGTAAACTTTTTTATTTTGGAGTTTTCGGCAAAATGTTATTCTTCATAAAAAGTTTTGCTTGGCCTGAAACTTATTTTTAGACTACTTCCGATTTTTTAAAATCAAGTAGGCCTTTACAGTTGAGCAAAAACTATTTTCATTTTAGGTAAAGTACCTTTTCTGTTCACAGTATGTCAAAATCTTGTTAAGAAAAGTTGTTCGGAATGAAAAGTTATGGCCATATGCAAAGTTTCAAGATGATAGTCCTACTTTGATAAAATTCGAAAAGTTATTGAGTTATGTAAATTTTCGTCGCAGAATTAATAATAAAGATCTTTTTGCTATTGTCGACGACATAGTGATTATTATCAAAGTACGGTAGGTCAAGTACTGCTATTTGAATGATATTATAAAATTGCGTAAGCTTTGCATGATGTAATGGAAAAATAGAGCGAACTGCAGTAAACAATTGCTGTAACTGCATACATCATATCTAGCATATTTTATTCTTTAATACAACATAACAAAAAACAAATTAAATTCTAAACATTGAAATTATTCCACGTAATATCCTCCTCTTAGTACACATTCTTTTATTCGGGTTCTAAATTCTAGGTAGGTCGATGAAAGCATTTCTTCATTCACACTAGCAACAGCTTCTATGATTTTTTGTTTTAAATTTTCCAAATCGTCTTCTAAATTATTATTATTATTATTATTATTTTATTTATTTGCATATGGCCATAACTTCTCATTCCGAACAACTTTTCTTAACAAGATTTTGGCATACCGTGAACAGAAAAGGTACTTTACCTAAAATGAAAATAGTTTTTGCTCAACTGGAAAAGCCTACTTGATTTTAAAAAATCGAAAGTAGGCTAAAAATAAGTTTCAGGCCAAGCAAAACTTTTTATAAAGAATAACATTTTGCCGAAAACTCCATAATAAAAAAGTTTACAAGAGTGGGCAACCCCATCCGGGGACACCCTGTATAATATATACTACATATACTCGTTGCTGGTATCAACTGGTATGTAATTTATACTTATTAAATTTTTATTATATTACAAAAACATATTCTTCAGGTTGTACACTCAGCCCAAAAAGGAGATAAAGCACTTGAAAACTCAAACAGCTTTAGAATCGCTTACATCCGAATCAATCGGAAACGAAATAACATGATCATAGGAGCAATACGCGAATGACACAGAAATACTGACACGATCCGATTGAACTCGTCTTTGTACCGGCTGCAGCATTTTTAATATGTTGAATTAGTGCATCTCAAGCGTCCACGAAAAAGAAGATGAAGTACTTGAAAATCGGAAACGAAATAACAACAGCACAGCGGGTGTAATTTATTTTGTATGGTCAGGACTCGAAAATTGTGAAAATATTGAACAATTAATTATACCACATTATAAAAAAATACATTGAAAAATTATGTTCAAAATGGGAATGTTTGCAATAAACTACAGGCAAAAATTTTCTGTTTTTATCAACATTTTTTAATATATATTTATGAATAAATTAAATAATTTTAATTTACCTATATTTATTTCCTACAATTAAATTTTCAGCAATTATATTTAGAAATATATTGAAAAATTAATAATAGTTCAAGAAATTGGATGTGGTTTTGTATATGTTAATTTTACGTATCAACAAACTTCACTACAATCCAGAATTTGGAGTACCTGATTCAAATATGAACAGAAACTCACATACATCAATAAAAGATTTGGAAACATGTATGTTTAATATTAGCTGAAATTAAATTTTAAAAAAATCGCGAACGTTTATCGTCACAACAGGACAAGATTTTCCAAATAAAAGTACAAAATAAGACACATATTTTTTATTATATATTTTTAATAAAATATAGTAGAAAATTTGCATATATCATAACACTACAAGTTCTGATATAATTTCGGCACAAACCACATAATGAATTATTGTTTCGAATGCAAATACAAGGTGGATACATTTCAAATTTATGCATTAATGACCGAAGAAGAATATGCAAATATAATTTTTATATATATAGGGTTTTTGTGAAACAGATTGTTTTAAATTTTTAAAATCTTAAAACTTCTCTTCTTAAAGCTAATCCGATCAATCGAATCCGTCTTCTGTCAAAGTTTGTCACATTAGTTGATTATTATTTTAAAACAAATTATTACAAATTTTTCATAAATGGAGCTTGCTTCAGTAATGTCAGATTGTAATTCTATAATGGTTTTCTTTTGTTATCAGTCTAAGTTATTCTGCAGAATATTTTCATGAGGACCTTATATCTTTTCTTAAAATGTTCAATTATTTCAATTGTGATCAATTGCTTCCACATAGATGTATAACTATAAATAAATAAATTAAGTACTGTTCGTTACTATATTTAAATTTACTTACAAAATATAATTTTGATGTTGGAACTTTATCGAAATAATTTTTAATATTCTTCAAATAAAAATTTTTGTTCTTGAAATTAGTAGTAAAAAAAATATTAAATTATGTGTATAAATTTCATAACCATTATTTTTCTGTTGTTTATAAAATATGATCTTTCTCTAGCATAGCATATATAGCATATAAGTAGACATCAAAATATAAACAGAAGATTTGACAACTACGTTCGCCAAATATATTATAGGTCAGTTAGTAATTGATCAGATTCGAATGTTGTTACATTAAAATTATTAAATCTAACACTTTTATTATTATAATGTTCATATTATATTATATAATATTAATGAATAGTTATTTCAATAATTCATAATATTAAATACAATTTATATCAGAAAATATTCCATTGAATTTAATATATACGCATGCGCAGTTTCGCTTTTTAGAACCATTCAAACAAACTTGGTTCGTGATGACGTCAAAAGATGCACCTCTTACTTCCTTCACCCCTAGCCCACATTGATAGTACGGCAGTTCTTGTGGCGAACGTAATTTCTTGTTCTATATGCTTATTTATTTATTAGGCGCGGGGATGAGAGGGTAAATGAGTCAGGCTTGTGCCTTTGCATCATGCTAAAGTCATATCAAGAAGTTTGTTTTGATAAGCGATGCATTTTTGTTCTGCCGGTTTTGTCTGTCTCACTCTGCAACTACATTGTTTCATAATGCTCACAGTCTTTGTAATAATACCGCAAGGTGCAGAAAGGCAAAAATATGTGTTTATACTATAATATTTAGTTTTATTTTTATAACAAGTTGCACTATAGGAAATATAATTATGTACTTCGTTCTATTATCCGGACCTCGATTATCCGATTTTTCGATTATCCGGATTGCAATTTTATGAATTTTATGATTATATGTATACAATATGAAATAAAAAAAAACTCGTGTACGCAATTTTTCTTTCCTATTTTTCCTCACGGTTTTCGATTATCCGGATTTGTTGTTATCCGGACTATCTTCATCCCCGACTAGTCCGGATAATCGAGGGTTTTCTGTATGTTATAAAAATTACTGAATTTATGTCAATTACATATTATAGGTTTCAATATATTTATGAAATTTATGTTAGAATCGGATTTTGCAACTCAACTTATAATAAAATTATAATAATATTATTATTATTTTATTATATATTATATATTATTTTATATTTATTTTATATATATATTTATATATTATATATTATTTTATTATATTATTATTAATATTATTATTTTCATATAAATAAAAGTCAATAAAAGCAATGCCCCCCCCCCTTCCCTTCAGTGTAGGGCACTGTTGGTGGTCTCGATAAACTATAATATAATTTTTTGTTGTGGCCGTATTTGTGATATATGTATGTGGTATTATGTTACCGCTATAATGAAGGGAAGAAATTTTCAAGGATTTGCCGCTGAATAAATATTTTGAGTGGAACGGAGATCGTGATCGGGTTTTTGCAACATTTTGCTTATTATATCTATATTTCAAGCAATGAAATAAATCAGCCATCAATTCTCAAAAAACAAAATTTATTAAAAAAAATATACATATATATAGGTAATTTAATAATAATAATAATAAATACATAATATAATAATAATATAATATAATATAATAATAATAATATAATAATAAAGTAATAATAAAGTAGTGAAAAGTAAGAATAATAATATAATAATAATAATAATATAATAATAATAATAATAATAATATAATAATAATAATAATAATAATAAAACCATAATAAAAAAAAAGTACTATTATAGTAAAAAAATTAAAAATCGGATATATAATACCAGGCAAAACCTGTGAAAATAAAACAAACATAATAGAAAATTGCAAACAAAAAAAAAATTCAAAAACAAAAAAAATTATATATAATATAAAAAATTTCTTTTTCCTTACTTCACTCCGAATCGGATTCATAACGTAATTTTAAAAGTTTTATGTTTTGACATTTGTTTAGTAATGGCCGCTATTGCGATAAACAAAATTTGGTTGCTAGGAAACAGAATGCGATTAGTGCGTGCACGTACCAAAAGAGGCGCTGGCTACCGTATTGTAAATAATTTGAAAAAAACTTCAAGATAAGTAGATAATAGATAGTCATGTTTGACATTTTATATATGAGAGTTAAATTTTGTCATATAAGTAACTGGATTTGAGGTGCTGTATGAGCATGGCGTAAGCGGCAGAAGTCTATAATTTTGGTCTTTGAAGAGGAAAATTTAAAGCCGATATTTTTGGCGTTATATTCAACGGTAGAAACAGCTTTTTGAAGTTTAAATTTCAGGTATTTTAAATCATTCGATTTTAGATATATTATAAGATCATCCATATATAAAAGGCTGTTTACATTTTTAGGTATTCCATCAGCGATCGAGTTTATGGCGATCAAGAAAAGTGTACAAGAAATAGAGCTCCCTTGGCTGATACCGTTATGTATCTGCCGCTGTGAAGAAAGGGACAAACCTATTTTAACCTGGATGAAACGGTCCGATAAAAAGTGCTGTATTGCGTATGCAATATTGCCTCGCAATCCCCAATTGAAAAGTTTTTGTAAGATATTGAATCTCCACGTCATGTCATATGCTTTTTCAATATCAAATGATACTGCTACAAGATGTTTACGTTCAAGTATGGATTCTTGGATATCAGAAGTGAATCGAATTAGTATGTCATTTGTTGAATGTGACATTCGTGAACCACACTGGAAGTTTTTAATTACATTATTGATGTTAAGAAACCAAGTAAGACGTTGGTTAATTAACTTTTCGTATATCTTTCCTAGATGACAGGTTAATGAAATTGGGCGATATGCATTCAAGTGGAGATTTATTAGGTTTACATAGCGGGAAAATGTATGCAACTTTCCAAAGTTTTGGATACAATCTGTGTATCCATAAGTGGTTGAGAAAATTAAGTATTAGCGTGTTCATGTCGACTGGAAGATTTTGCAACATTTGATATGTTATCATGTCTGGTCCTGGGGCAGATCTCTTTTTTCGGACACTCCCCGTAACAGCCATAAACTCATCCACCGAAAATGGTATATTGCATAGGTTAGTATATTTGTTATCACTTGTTTTATTAAAATCAAGATTAAAACTAGATTCAGAGCGATTTTTAGTAGTAAGAAATTCGTTTGTGTAATTACTGTCATCTGAAACAGATGCAAAGTGATCTGCGAGTTTTTCACATATCTTTGGCTGATCTGATATGTAGTTATTACTATCCTTTAGAAGTGTTATGTGATTATATGGACGTAGAGTAAACATTGTTTTAATTTTTTTCCAGATAAGGCCCGGATTCACCGTTGTATTGTCAATGCTGTTGACGTAGTTTTGCCAGGATATTCGTTTGGCTTGAAGGACTGTTCGACGTGCTATTGCCCTAAGGCGAAGGAAATGAATCTTGTTCTCGTCAGTTGGTCTGGCTCTGTAGTTTCTATATGCACGCCTTTTATTACGTATGGCTTCAGCGATTGCCGGGGACCACCACGGTACTTGTTTTTTTAATTTGTTGATTGTAGAGTTTTGAACATTGTTATTAACATTTAATGTAGGAGAGTTAGGATTAGGATTAGGTATATTAGTTGATTGCGAGAAACCAGTTAAATTTAGTAGGATTGGGAGGCTAATTGTTATTATTATTATTATTATTGTTTCAGAAAATTTTAACTTTTGCACAATTTTTATTTTAATATATTAAGTAAATATATACTATACTAGTGCATCCGTCATCGTTGGAAATTGGACGAATTTACCATGAAGTTTTGGAAAAACAAAAACAATTAACTGGAATCGTAAGCGGTCCTTTTTGGTACTCAGTCACAATCTTCATTTAATTTCAACTATAAAATGTATTAAAAATCTTTTGTTCATGAGTTTTTATATTTATAAAATTAATTATATCTTATATTTTTGTTTATCTCATATTTTATGTAATTTACATAACATTGTTTGGTTGTTTTTGTAAATAAAAATTATCGAAAACTATTGTCATTTTACATATTTTCTTAAAATATTGCAGTGTTGGAAATTATATCTCTATTCGAATAATAATATAATAAAAGTAGTAGTTTTTCACTGTGCTAATGTACGCACATTGTGAATAACGAAATTTGCAAAAATATATGTTATACTATAATATTTAATTTTATTTTTATAACAAGTTGCACTATAGGAAATATAATTATGTATTTTATTCTATACTTACTGTATGTTTGTTATTGTTATACTTTTTCATGCGGGTTTTATAAATTAACATTTAGGTCATAAACACATAAGTTTTATTTATATTTCACAAAAATATAATTTGAAAGTTGTATAGGCATTTTATATATAATTTAATAAACTCAAATTATAATAATATTATTATTTTCATATAAATAAAAGACAAATTTAAAAAAAAAAACATTTCTATTTAATTTTAAATAAATGATAAAATAAAAATTATATTAAAAAGTTATAATATATCAAAACAAATGTGAAAAATAATCATATCTGTTTTCTTATTTTAATTGGAAAATAAATATAAACAAATAATAGTTATTTTTTCATTAAAATAGATGTTTTATATTTTTATTTAGTATTTTCTACATAACTAACGAAAATTATTATGAAAATAAATAGATTTTTCAGATAAGACAAAAATAATACTGCTTGATACGGACTTCGCTTGCCAGTGCATACATAGGCAACACAACCAACACGGTTGTGTTGCCTATGTATGCATTAGTAATTTCGGTAGAATAGTCAGCACCCTCTGGGCGGATTTGATTCACACAAATTTACCCCAACTTTTACTCTTAACATAATTTAGTATGGTGTACGGTACCTACACTTCCTGCCAAGTATGATAAGGATATGTCAAATAGTTTTAAAGTACTGGGCAAAAATCGTTTTTAAATTTTTATATAAAACACCCTGTAGCTCAGTAAGGAGCCACATTTTATCTCAGTGATTTGCATTAAATCTGCATATTCTGAGCCCAGGATATTCCAGTTAAAATTAGGAATAGTTATTCTGTTACACCCTGTATATAAAAAAAATGGCGAATCAAGTAGCCCATATGAATAGTGTGTCTTGCAATTATTGTAAGAATAATGTAAAGTCGGAGGAATTAATAGTGAAATGTAGTGGTTTGTGTAATTTTACGTACCATATTTCATGTATGAAACTTGGAAGAAAGGATTACAACGCTATCTCAAGTTGTCCGAAAAATCTAAAGTGGATGTGTGATAGTTGTGAATGTGTACTATACGACCATCGTGGATATTTAATTAACACCGATAGTAAATCCAAAACAGAAGCGCCTATTTTCCACAAGATATTAACCAAAATTGATATTCTTTTTAATACTTTATCTGTATTAACCCAAGAAGTCAATTCACTAAAAAGTAAAAATTTGCAAACAGCTGACACTGCTCAGCCGAAAAATCAACAAATTTTATCAAACGTAGACAACCAGATGTCGCCAGTAGTTAAGTCACCAAACTTGATGAAACAAAATACTGTAGAGAATTCTAACGAATCTACAAAAACTACAAAAACATATAATCAAGTGACAGCTAGTACTGCACAATCAGCTACAATTAACAATGTAACAAAAACCAATAAAACTCAACATAAACTTAAAGAAATCCCGCCCACTGAACGGAACGTAACAACTAACGTACCAATAAATAATGTAACAAAATCAAAAATGGATGATGATTTTCAAACTGTTGTCAACAAGAAGAAAAATAAAAAGAGAGCTTCAGGCAAAGGAAATTTGAACACTGAATTTGCAGCAACAAATAAAAAATTGTGGCTTTTCATTTCAAAAATAAAAAATACGGTTTCAAGTGAAACTATCTTAAATTATTTAGAAGTAAATACAAAATTAAATAAAAGTGAGTTTGTCGTGGAAGAAGTAAAAACAAAAACAACTTATAAATGTTTTAAGATTGGTGCGGACATTAGCCTAAAGGAAAACCTGTATAATCCTACATTTTGGCCAACTGGTATCGAATTTGCAAGTTATAAATTTCGTATAATGTCACAAAAGTCAAAAAACAATGCTGCTTTTTTAGACAAAATCAATGTAGAAAAAACCAAAGTGTAAATCCAGATATTGTGGATATAAATTCGCAAAGCTTATCAAATAAAGTTTTATTTCTAAATGTACAGTGCCTAAGAAATAAATTAGCAGAATTAGAATTATTATTAGATTATCTAAATGATTGTGACGTTTTATGCATTCCAGAACATTGGTTAAAAAATAATGAAATTATTTACAATACATTAAATAATTATTATGTTGCTAGTTTTTTTTGCAGGAGTAATAAAGAACATGGCGGTGTAGCAATATTTGCAAATTGCAATATTAAAACAACTAACTTAGATTCCATTAAAAGCTATTCAATTGAGCAAGATTTTGAAGTTACTGGAGTTAAATTAGAAAAACAAAATTTAATAATAATTAGCCTATACAGATCAGGTAAAGGTGACATAAATATATTTTTAGATAGACTTGACATTCTCTTGACTGTATTGACTAAAAGCAATAGTAAAATAATTATTTGCGGTGATTTTAATGTACATTTTCACACTATAAATAATAGCTCTTTAAATGTACAGCATCTGTTTACCAGCTACGGTTTGCATATTACAACTACAGATTATACCAGAATCACAAATCAATCTTCTACATGTGTTGATAATATTTTTACTAACATAACCACAAATAATTATAAGATAAATATTGTAAATGGTATTGCCGATCATTCAGCATTGCTATTTAATTTTAATTTTGGACAAAAAAATGATATTAAAACAAAAAAAAATGTGTTATAAATAAAATAAATAGCAGTAATTTTAACTTATATTTGCAAAATCAAGATTGGTCATTTGTTTTAAATAATGACGATATCAACAACAAGTTTGATAAATTTTTAAACATTTTTTTATCGTGTAAAGAAGCTGCAACTTACAAATTAAAAATAAATACAGTAACACAAAAGAGCTGGTTTACAGAAGAAGTACGTAGAAAAAGAGACTTTATATTTTTTCTTAAAGATATATAAAAGCAATATAACATTCCTGAACTAAACAATATTATTAAAAACCATAAAAATGAATATAAAAATCAATTAAACAAAGAAAAAATAACTTATAATAATAATCAATTACTTAATTCAAATAATATGCAAAAAACCGCATGGAATATGATAAATAATCTAAGAAACGATAATAATAAAAATAGTCTTACGCCTGTAACATCTGATGAATTTAATAATTACTTTTGCAATATTGCAAATGAAATTCACAACAAAATTGCAATTAATAACAAAACCACATCAAATCACTTAAATGGTACTACTTTTGTTTGTGAATCAATGTATTTAACGCCAGTAACTTACGAAGAATTAATTAAAGCAATAAATTCACTCAGTGCTTCAACGAGTCCCGATATATATGATATAACTAGTTGGTTAATTAAAACAAGTATGTTTAGTATTGCTGATCCACTATTAATTTTAATAAATGAAATTTTTGAAACAGGCATTTTTCCTGATGTTTTAAAACTAAGTAAAGTTATACCGCTGTTTAAAACTGGTGATAAAAATGTTCTATCAAATTACAGACCACTTTCATTAGTACCCTGGTTTTCCAAATTAATTGAAATGATATTAAAAGATAGAATAATCTCATTTTGTCACAAAAATCAAATATTGTCTGACTGTCAGTTTGGATTCAGAAAAAACAAATCGACAAATGAAGCTTTAGTTAAAGTTACAGATGAAATTTTTAATTCATTGAATATGGGACTATTGCCTAATTTAGTGCTCTGTGACTTAACAAAAGCCTTCGACTGTATTTGTCATAAAATTTTGAGAAACAAATTAGATCTTTATGGTATTAGAGGTAATGTAAATAAATTGCTAGCATCTTATTTAGATAATAGACAACAATGTGTAATTGTAAACAACATAAAATCTAATTATAAACGTGCAAATCATGGAGTTCCACAAGGATCTGTTATAGGTCCTCTACTTTTTATTATTTACATAAATGATTTACCAAATTATTTAAATATGTGTAAACCGACATTGTTTGCCGATGATACGACATTATTCATTGAATGTTGTAAAAATGAAGACAGCTTAACATTGTGCAAAAATATATTACAAGACGCAAGTAATTGGTTTAACAATAATTTGCTTCATCTCAATGAAGAAAAAACTAAAATTATTACCTTTTCCGGTAAAAAAGATGAAAATGCCTGTTCAAGATTTCTTGGAATTTTGATAGATTCTAAACTAAAATGGGACGACCATGTTCTTAATATAACAAATAAAACTGCTAAATTAATTTTTTTATTTAATAATTTATCGAGACAGGTTGAAATTAATATATTACGTATAGCCTATTTCAGTCTGTTTCAGTCAATTTTGAATTACGGTATCATGATGTGGTACTGGAGCACTGAGAGGAATAGATTATTTCTAAATAAAAAAAGATTTGTAAGGATAATTGCAAAAGCAAATGTTAGGGATCATTGCAAGCCATTATTTAAAAAACTTGGAATTCTAACTTTGGCTTCATTATATATTTTAAACTGTGTTCTGTATGCTAAAACTCACATTGATTCGTTTACCAAAAATAATAATGTACATTCATATAATACTAGAGAAAATAACAAATTAGTAGTTCCTAAGCATAATTCAACCAAATTTAGAACGGGACCTAAGTACAACTGTATTACATTATACAACAAAATACCTTAACTTATTAAAAAACTAGATGATAAAAAATTTAAATTAGAAATTAAGCAAATTCTTTTGCAACACAGCTTTTATAAAATAGAAGAATTTTTAAATATTGACTTGTACTAAATTTTTATTATATTGTCATTAGAATAAGTTTTAGTTTTATCATTTTGATTGTTCTTTGATGTTTGATATTTATTTGTCATATTATTTATGTATTGTTCCTCTGTATTTCGTTAAAAGAATAATCTCATTGGACATAAATTTAACAACATTAAGATTAATTGGCATATGTCGTTTTATATATATATATATATATATATATATATATATATATATATATATATATTTTATATTAAATTTATTATAATTATTGCAAACATGTATATTGTATATGACGAAGCAAAACTGTATCTATGGTATTATGCAAAAATAAATATTATTATTATTATAATTATTATATGTATTGTATATATACTCTCCGAGCGCGCAAAAAAATTGACTTAACTCGCCGGATTTGGTTTTGAGCGTGTCGGTACGTTAGCTCAGCGCTTGATTTATATGTACAACATTATGCGATTTTGTATTTTTGGTTATCTCGCGAACTGTTTTGCGTATCATGCTCATATATACATCAAATTATAGATCTTTTAACGGCGGTTAAAATGATATACAACACTTCATATAGAAGTGTAACTAAAGTTTGATTGTTGATAACAATTGTTATATCAATATCACAACAACGACACATACTTCAGTGCAAAGTGCACTAAAGCCTCAATTCATTGATATATCATTTGTTATGTTTCATAACTTAGTAACAACATTAATAATTTATAACAACAGATGTTTACGACAAAATCGCAACAAACTTCTACAAACCAGAGTTTGATTGCTTATAACAATTGTTATATCAATATTACAACAATGTCACATACTTCAATGCAAAGTGCATTAAAGTCTCTATCCATTGATATATCATTTGTTATGTTTTATAATTTAACAGCCTCATAATTATTTTATCACACAATGCGTTTTTAGCGAAAATGTACTGGATTTTATTAACAAACATTTTGTCGCGAAAATCGTTTGTTACAGTATGTATGTATGTATATATGTATGTATGTATATATATATATGTATGTATGTATGTATGTATGTATGTATGTATGTAAATTCAAAATTTAAACTTAAGTTATAAATATAAACAAGTATTAACCTTTCGATGAACTTCTTTGTATGAATAATGTTGAAACTTGTGAATCACTCAAAAATTTCCGAATACATTCTTGATTTTTGCGATCTTCTAAGGCGGCATTTAAAGCCGGCGGAACAATATCTTCTTCGGGATGAAGAACCGTGACAGCTGTGCGAATATAATTTGCAAAAGCTGTAAAATCTACGATAGCTATATTTTGGGTTTCAGGAGTATTTTCACTCCCTTCCAAAGAATCACCCATTATTGTTCAATGTTTCTATTTACTATTCACTTAATTGTTAGATTAAAAATCGATAAATGATTTTCTCGTCACAATAAAAAAAACACTTAGATGCTGATTAATCGGCCACACCGAAACTAATGTCACGAATGTTACACCCCGCACAAACTTCAATCTCATATGCAAATAACTGCTACCACTCTAGAACACAATCTGTCAGGAGTAATTCTCGTATCAACACAAAACTTATGCCGTACACAAACAATACGCCCATCGCACAACACCCAACGCACATCGCAACACAGTAGTGACAATTTGATCAGGGCCGTATTTAGGATCTGTAGGCCCCTAGGCTGAACCTGTAGTGCGGGCCTTTAGGAGAGGGGGGGGGGTTGTGATTTTATAATTTTAAATAAACATGTTAGGAAAATGCAAGATAAAAAAGGAATGTAACAAACAAGTAAATATGCCGAAGTGTATTGTCACTGGTTGCAAGTCGGGTTATTCGACTATTCTGTTTCATGAAAATTTAAGTAAAATACTTAAAAGGTTATCGATTAAACAATTAGTTAGGTACTTTAAATTTGAAACGAGTGGTGCGGGCCCCTTTATGGTGCGGGCCCATAGGCTGCAGCCTATATAGCCTGTGCATAAATACGGCCCTGAATTTGATGACAAACCAGTGACGTAGCAATAAAGATTTGACTTCCTTAATTTATAATATTTGAAGAATTAACTTTAAATTAAATTTAAAAAAAAAAAACTACAATATCCATATATTATGTTACGAGAAGCGAAATATAGAGAATATTAGGTTAAGTTTGAGTTAATTGTGCAGCCGAAAGGTTAAGCACAATTCAAGCGAAACACAATAATTGATTTACATTCTGCTCCGAGTGCAATATACTATTTGTTTTTGCTTCAAGTGTTTTCTTAAACAAGAAACTAATTTTGACAAAAAAAGAAAAACTTATGGTTTTCTCATTTATTCCTTCTATTACTATTAATATTTGTTTGATGTACTTTGAATATTTTAAGTACCTAATTTCGATAATAAATTTTAGGATGTGTATTTTTAACAATGCTGTTTATTCCTATTTTCTAGTATTTATGTAATAATGACAAAGTGATCTATTTATACATTTATAAATTGTCTTTATTTTGTGAGGCAAGTTTTGTTTATAATTTACCAGAAATACTAACTATAATTGTTGAAGGAACCAAATATTTTTAAGCATTTATTTTTTAAATACTCTATAATATTCTATAATCTTTAAAACTAGTCAAACATAGTTTTGCTACAATCTATATTATCTATATTTTATTTAGGTATAATTAATGTGAAATCTTCGATTATATAATAATTATTTAAAATAAGATGGCTTCAGGGTTGTAGTTCTGTATTAATACTTATTAATAATCAGTAGCGCAGCCAGGATTTTGTCTTGGGGGGGGGGGCCAAGGATTTTATCTTGGAGAAGCAAAAAAAAAGCAAATACTAACCAGATTTTCACTTTATCTTACATGAATCGAATAATTAATAGTTTATAATAATGAATTTTGGCTCAATATTTTGGGGTAAATAATTGTAGCGTTAGAAGTGACTGCTGAATATATGACTAAACGAATAAAAATTGTGCTAGTTCTGCTAGCTTGGGGGGGGGAGGCCCGTCGGCCCCCCCTGGTTGCGCCACTGTTAATAATCGACGTACTCAAGCTACGTTTTCAACAGGTAAAACGATACAAATGACATTTACAGTAAATAAACAAAACAAGGAAACAAGTTACCATAGACGCAACAAAATATAAATAACTAATCATATTTTTTTTTGCAAAACCAAGAGAAACAATTGAAATTTATAAAGAAAAAGTTAACATCAATCACTGTAAAAGGCACTGATTTAAATAAAATTTAGATTTCATTAATTAAAAATACATAAAAAAATTATGATCTAGAATACTTGTATTTTGTTACGTCTAGTAACTTGTTTCCCTGTTTTGTTTATTTACTGTAAATATCATTTGTATCGTTTTCCTTATGAAGACGGACGTTGATTTCGTCGAAACGTCGATTATTAATAAATATTATACGGAACTATAACACAACGCCGTTTTATTTGAATATAATACATTCTGAAAGATTTTTTTACTATGATTACTAATTATTTAATTCATAGTGTAATTAATAATTATTGTAAAAATTAGCGCAATTAAATTATAGCATTCTCATTATAATGATAACGTTAAAAATGCGTGTTATATTATGTTATTAAAACTATTTGAATTTCATTAAAATATAAAATATAAAATTGTTAATTTTTATTGTTTCATTATTATTTATTGTTAGTATTTATAATAATGTTGTATTTCTCTAAATTCTTTTAGTTAGTGAACCATCTGAAATACCAAAGTTTGTTTATTTAATTTTGTTAATTTAACACATTAATTTTTTTTTACTGTATATTAATATGTTTATTTTTTATATAACAGAAAATTTTTACTATACTTTACGTATACATCATATTCAACTGATTGATTAGAATTTACTTATACTATTATTATTCATGACAATTTTTAAAACCTTCTAGAAATAACAAAATCTTTCAATAATGTCAATAATTGGAAAATTATCACGAAATTTATTAAAATTCTTTAAAAATTTATAAAACTTTATATAAAATAACCAAATGTTTCAAAAATATCAATAATTAATTTTTTGGCCAAATATTTTTAAATTCTTTAAAAATTGTCAAAACTTTGTACTAAATTACAAAATATTTAAAAAATATTAATATTTTAAATTTTTTTACGAAATTTGTATAAATTCTTTAAAAATTGTTAAAGCATTGTAATAATAATAATAAAATCTTTAAAAAATATATCAATATTTCAAAAAGTTTAGCAGAATTTGTTTATGTTTCCTAAAACTGGTTAAAACTTTGTCAAATAATAACAAACATCTTTCTATATTATTCAGATACAGATTGAAATAACTCTTCCCAATGTGGTCACTATTATTTGCGTATTTTTGAGAAATATAAACGGTATTTTATTGTCTGGATAATTTCGGGAATTTTCAGGTATATTGAAAACTAACTACATATTTCTACTTAACACGTAACGTAATTACCCCCACTGAGAAGAAAGTAAATACACTCCATTAGTAGATCTCTTGTTCAAGAAAACGGTGCGCTGTTAAACGGCAGAGTTGAGCTACAAAATAATAATAAAAGATATATATTGAATTTACTATTCGGAATATTATTTTCAAAGGTAGTTTATCGTCATGGTAATGACTTGCTAAATTGGATGGAGAATATTAGCTGTCGCGTTAGGGAGCCATAAAATATCATATTTTGAACAAAAGGCTCTTAGCTTTTGGCCTACCAAGATGGTTTTACGATTAGATTCTTTGAAGTCTATTTATTTATCTCTAAGTAAAAACAGTTTTCCAGCAACTCAATTCGGAATGTAATAAATTTTGTGAATTTTTATATTACAAGTAAAATTTATAACTATATCAGAAGCATTTCGGTAAACCCATATATATAGCACCAGATAATGAATAATTTGATTAATTTTTTTATTAACAATTTATTTTTAAAAAAATGAATTAATTTTTTTGTAGTAAACATGGAAAAACTGTATTTTACAAAAAATTATGTAATTTATATTC
Organism: Clivina fossor; assembly: GCA_963966155.1. Taxonomy (NCBI): domain Eukaryota; kingdom Metazoa; phylum Arthropoda; class Insecta; order Coleoptera; family Carabidae; genus Clivina; species Clivina fossor. Next base: position 9,709,589 of record OZ014554.1, read on the forward strand.
GCACTAAAAATTTATTTGTAAAATTTTTATTTAAATCGGGTAATTATTGTAGCCATAAATATTCTTAATAAGTATCTTTTTTTAAAAGTTGGCAACACTAAATTTTACTGTGAATTATATAATTTATGTTGACACTACGCAAAATTTTATATTAAAAATTAGATTAAAATATGATAAATAATGTTGCGATAATAATTTTTTAATAATTCTTTTCTCGCAAAGTTGACATCGTTGGAACAAAATAGATCCACATGATCTATTTTTGGTACTAAACCTACAAAATTTAATGAGAATTAGTTCAATCGGTCTTAGGAGTTGCAATTACATACACACACACACACACACACACACACACACCCTCTCATACAATAACTTCAGATTCATACTGATTTAGAATAATGATCGCAAGATCAAAACGCGTCGACTTACAATCTTTGTAAACTGAAGAAAAAAGATCTGCAGAAGGAAAATTAAAAACCAACAACATGATTTAGAATACTCCATAATAAAGGAATTCTATATATTTTGCTTTAATTTTTGAACAATGTTACAGACACACCGTGTACCGAGAGCTATACCACTGTTTCTTCTTTTAGTCAAAGTGCTGTATGAACAATAATTTCAAGTCAGTTACTCGTTACTTATTTTCTATATATTATTTTAAAAAACTACATATTTCTTCGAAAAATATCAAATCTAAAAATTGATAAAATCATGTTAAAAAAATGTTTCAAAATTATCAATATTTGATAAAATTATACGTTGTTAAAATTCTTTAAAAATATTAAAACATTGTAAAAATTTATAAAATTTTGCAAAAAATGTCAACATCATATAAATAGTAAAAGATAGGAGTGAGTATTTTTTTCAAAAATTTGAGGGGGGGAGCAGTAACATTGTTGAAATATTAATAACCCATTTTTTGCCGTTGATGCGTTTTCGCAACGGAGACTTCATGATTTTTTTTTTCATATCAAAACAATTGTAAATACAAAAATCAAATGTACATCTTAAAGTTTGAGGTTTGAAGATATCATAACAATTTTTTTAATGTAATAAATATGAATATTGATTTTTTTACAAATTTAGACAATACGGTCATTTTTGGAAAATCAAACTCGTCGAATTGAAAACGACATAAAATAAACAATAACAATAAATTAAATTCCCTATTATTAGAGTTTTATTTAGTTGTTTACAATAAATTGAATTCGAACTGTTCGAAATGACTGGACAAAAAAGAAAATCTGCGAGTGAAAAAAGTCCAGGTCTTCAAAAGGACGAAATTTGCAAGAAGTGGAATCACAAGTCGACGAATTGTTCGACTCAGACGCAATTGATGTTGTTGTGATTCCATCAAAAAATACCCCGACAGATGAAGAAGATTGTGACGGCGAAATCACAACAACATCAACTATGATTACAAATTGATATAATTTTTTGTCAGAATTCTTTTACCACATTCGGCCGTTGATGCGAAAACGCAACAGTTTATTTCTCTCACTAGAACAACAAATAAAAATTTTTCCAGCGCGTATTTTTCTACATTAGGACTCTATAAACTAGAATACACAACAAAAATAAGTTAAATTTCTTAATTATTATGCATGAAAAAAGAATCTATTCCGAAAATTTGTTTCAAATCGTATAAAAACACTCTAGGCTTAAAATAAATTTGAAATAGTTTTTCGGAAAACTTATTTCGTATATAAGTAATTTTAAATTTTTTTTTTGTATGTTGGAGAAAAAATTTAAAAATTGGTATTTCGAACAAAAATGATAAAATTCACGACAAAACTGGTGGGTTTCGAAAAAGAAAAATGGTAATTTAACGACACAATTGATATTTTAAACAATAAAAATGGGAATGTTCACGACTTTATTAACTAAAATATCAAAAGACAAATGCAGTTCGACATATTTTTAAAACACCATTTTATTATTTTCGATTTGTTTAAAGAAATCCAATACATTTTCATTGCTAATTATATAGCTATAAAATTGCATATTCATATTTAAACTATCTCATTGTACATAAAATACACATTCTACATTATTGATTATATTTATTCCTAAGACATATTTTATATTTATATATAATAAACAGGCAGTGTACAAATTTGAAATAATAAAAACTCCATAGAACGCGGTACGTAAACGTAAAATAATAGAATTAATATTAATTAATTTTAATATAATTAATATTAATATATAACACATTTTAGACACATTGTATATATGATTTCGAGATATACTGCACAAAGCTTAATATATTACAAATTCCTATATAAAAAAAACACATTGTATATAAAATTCTATAAATACATCCGTAAATATATAATTCTTTATAAACGCATTGAATATAACTTTGGTTACACATCGTATATAATTGCCTCGTACGTTTTTTGATGATATGAGGTGTAGACTTTCAAAATGCGTTTTGTCCAAAATGTAAAGTTTTTAGTTAGTGATGGTATTACGTTCTATGCGCAAACACGCATCTTTTAAGGCAAATTCGACATTTAAAACGCATATTGTCCCGTCTGAAATAAATATTGAAAGTTACTTGGACATTCAATACGCGTTTTGTCCAATGTGAACGTAATGTACTTTCAGATTTAATCAAAAATATTTTGCCTCTTTTTGAAAATTATGAAATTTGGACAAAACGCATTTTGAAAGTCTGTTCCTCATATATTCGTATGATTTTTTTAGATACTGTTTCCGCAAAAGTTGCCTCATCGAATAGACAATTTAAACAAGATTTGATGCATATCGGTAAAGCCGTGTATATATATATATATATATATATATATATATATATATATATATATATATATGTATATCGTGTGTTGACTTGGACCGTCATACATAGGGATTTAGCATGTAAAATCAGACATGTGCGATTTCCTACTTCGCAAATTATTTTACAAAAAAAGCTTTGGGATAAATGTTTTAGGAAACACTTTTTTACATGTAAATCAATCAACAAATTTTTTTTGGAACCATCCCAACGTCAGGAATTAGCCCTAAAGTTGTCAAGAAATTGACTGAAAATGGCATTAGTCGGCCGTGCATTAGCATTTGTTTGATTTTTGTTCCAATTTCACGGCTACTGCCATTTTCCAGTCAATTTCTTAACAACTTTAGACCTAATTCTTGCGTTAGGAAGGTTCTAAAAAAATTTTAGTAATTGATTTACATGCAGAAAAGTATGCCCTAAAACATTCATCATAAGGTTTTTTTTTGTAAAATAATTTGGGAAGCAGGAAATCGCACATTTCTGATATATATATATATTTATATGTGAACTGGATGTCCCAATTTACATTATTGCCATGAATATCTCGGAAATAATGCATCGTAACAAAAAGTGTGCCAAATCAAAACTTTCAAAGTTTTGAGAGGGACATCGATTTTAATAAAATGGGCCCCCAGACCCTCCAGGGGGGAGCGGGAATGGGGGTCAACTTTGAAATCTTAAATAGGAACTCCTATTTTTTATTGCAGATTCGAATTCTACGGCTAAAAATACGTATTATTTGTCTGAAACATTTTTTCTATTCATGATAGATAGGGCTGTAATCGACGGACACACACACATACATACACGGAGCCGCTACTAATACTCGCGACCGCTGCCTGTATGTAGGTAGCCGGTTTGTGCATTATGAAAACTGCCCTGAATAATCAAATTGACGGTAACATATATATATCTATCTATCACACCTTGACACAATAACAATAGTAATAAAAATTGGTCGAGGCTAGTTGCACCCACACGGGTCCACGGATTCATGGGTTCACGGGTTAGGTTTAGGTTTAGTTTAGATTACGTTAGTGGACCCGTGACCCGTAGACCCGTGTGGGTGCGACTAGCCTCGGCCATAAAAATTTTATACTCGTTCACCAAAAGTTCGGGACGGCAGTGCTATTCAAATTACACATCTTAAAATTTATTATTGAAATTAGATCAAATATTCGAAGTACGTCAAAGAAAAAGTAAATAATAATAGAAAAAAATAACTGCGAGAAACCCCAGGTGCCTTTTTTTCTTTTGCGAAAATTTAGTTTCTCGTTTGAGAAAACACTTGAAGCAAAAAACAAATAGTATATTGCACTCGGAGCAAAATGCAATCAATTATTGTGTTTTGCTTGAATTGTACTTAACCTCTCGACTGCAATAATTGTCTGGCGCTCATCATAATAAAGATCGATTTTCGCTTCTCGTAACATATAATAGATATTTTAGTTTTGTTCCAATTTAATTTAAAGTTGAGTTTTCATATACTGTAAATTAAATAAGTCAAATTTTTATTGCTACATCATTGGTTTGTCATCAAATTGTCATAATTGTGTTGCAATGTGCGTTGGGTGTAATGCGCATGCGCGTATTGTTTGTGCACGCATCAGTTTTGTGTTGATATATAACTCGAGACCCTCGAGACAGATTGTGATTCTACAATCAGTTTCCATTCTGTTCTCGTAACAAGTGGACAAACTTCTGCTGTTCTTGTAATACGCTGACGAGTTTTTTTTTTTGTTTGTTCTTCTTTATCGTATTTGGTTTTTCGTTTGTGCTTTAGAGTTGAAAGAGAAGAAAAAGGTAAGTTCATATTTCATAGTTAATTTTAACATTATATTATCATCACTTAGTTATGCACGTACTCAAAACCAGCTATATAGACTAATATTTTTTATATAATAGATGTATTTTAATTATTTCATAAAATATTATCAGTATCGCAAATACTTTTTTACCGAAAATTTTGACTGTAGAATATTACTTAAATTATTTTACTTAAAATTGAAGACGTCCTTAAATTATCAATCTGTCCGGTTTCATGTTGTGTATGTGTATACAGTGTGTCCATATTTTAACTTTATAAACAAATATGATTAAATATTAAAAAATTATTAAAATTCTTAATACTTTAAAAATCTGAATTGAAATTTAAAATTTAATAAAATAAAATTACTTAAAAATCACTCAGTTTTGCTAGATACGTATATATATATATTACTTTTTTCTATTTTATCTACTGTGAATTACAAATTTTCTTCCCGTAAATTTTATTTTAATTTCTAATCAAGTAACATATATTTTCTAAAACATTAAGATAATTTAAGTAGATATTATATATTTGTGTCATGTAATTCAAAATTACTCGTTAAATTCATTTGACAACTAACTTTAGCAAGAAACTTTTATGATATATTTACGCGCACAAATATTAGAAATATTAGAAAACAAATATTTTTTAAATATCTGATGTTCGAACATTTCTGAGTTAATGAAACTTTTATTAAAAATTTTCGTTAAAAGATATAATTAGATAAATGAAGAGTGTCGGAAAAATTTAGTTTAGTTTAATACACACACACACACGCACATACACACACACACACGCACATACACACACACACACGCGCACACGCACGCAAACACGCACACTCGCACGCACGCACGCAAACACGCACACTCGCACGCACTCACACACACGAGCGCGCGCGCACACACACACACACACACACACACACACACACACACACACACACACACACACACACACACTCACACAAAGAGAGAGCGAGACAGACACACACACATTGAAATAATCTAAGTAGCTTATCTTATAAATTAGTGACAATTTATAGTAGAAATTTAAACAATTTTTCCAATAATTATTTATTTATCTGATTCTGAAAAAGCAGATTAATTTCGCTGAAACAAAAATGATACGTTAATGTTGAAATTTTATATAAACAAGATTAGAAGTATATGGGTAAACCCATATATAGACTACTTTGACATTTTTCGGAAAGTTGGCAATACTGTATTTTAATAATATTATAATTTATGTGGGCACTAGGAGAAACTTTTCTGAAAATTTGATCAAAATCGAATAAATAATGTAGCCACAATGAATTTTTTAAAAATTTTCTGATTTTTTTCTAGATAAGTTGGCAACACTGTATTTTGTTAAAATTGCATAATTTATTTAAGCACTAGGAAAAGCTTTTATGAAAATTTGATTAAAATCGGTTAAATAAAATTGTCATAATAAATTTTTAAAAATTTTACTTTTTTTTTTCTCGGAAAGTTGGCAACACTGTATTTTGTTAAAATTACATAAATTATATGAATACTAGGAAAATCTTTTGTGAAAATTTGAGTGAAATCGGTTGAATAACATGGCCATAATAAAATTTTTAAAACTTTAGTAATTTTTTTCTCGGAAAGTTGGCAACACTGAATATTAATAAAATTATGTAATTAATGGGAGCATTAGGGAAATCTTTTCTGAAAATTTGATCAAAATCGGATAAATCATGTAGCCAATATGAATTTTTAAAAACTTTAGTAATTTTTTTCTCGGAAAGTTGGCATCACTGGAAAAAACCGAAACCACATGACCATCTTGGGCACTAGACAAATTTATCCTGAAAATTTCATTAAAATCGGTTGAACCGTCTAGGAGGAGTTGCGGCCACAAAATTTTGACTTACGACCGAGCGAGCGAGCTGACGACGCACATCCATACACCCACATAAACTAAGTTCAGATTCGTCATCTAGGGACTATATGAAGGATTTCTATAAACAAATTTTGTTTTTTTGAAAATGTTACAAACACCGTATATACTACTTTTTCCTTGCAGTCAAAGTAGTAATTATGCAATTTTAACAAAATACAGTGTTGCCAATTTATCGAGAAAAAATCACATTTTTTTTTTAAATTTATTGTGGCTACATTAATTATTCGATTTTCATCGAATTTTCAAGAAAGTTTCTTCTAGTGCCCACATAAATTATAATTTTATTAAAGATATTGTGTTGCCAACTTTCCGAGAAATGTCAAAGTGGTTTATATATGGGTTTACCCATATACTTTATTAAATTATATTTATATATTTAATTATATTAAATTTCACAATGACAATACGTTCAAAGTGTATTACTATAATTGCTTATCGCATTATTGTATAGATGGCGTTGGTGGTATTTATTATCTCTCTATTGTATTTGTTCAAAGTACTTACTATAAAAGGCAGCCAGAATTAATAACTTGGCCAGTCATTGATGCATTACGGATGCGAGCTGATTCTATGATATAGTATCTCGAAAAAATTGAAAATGTATATTTTTGTCAAAATCTTCACAAGATACTCCAATCATAGAATCGGCTTGTTAGTGTCTAACATGCCGATTCTTTGAGTGAAGTATCTTTTGAAGATTTGGAGAAAAATATACATTTTCTATATTTTTGAGATACTAAATCATAGAATAGGGTCGATAGGCTTATGCATCAATGAATAATGACAAATTAACCATAGACACGTTTTTCGCTCTTTAGCGAGCTCGTCAGTATGATATGATGCTTTGATCAATGTCCGAAGACAACTGATGCAAGAATTATTTCGTCTGGCTGGCTTTTATGCCAAGTAAATTGAAACGGCTCAACTTAATAATGACCGTTTTCTTCTCCTAGTAACATAAATATACTTTATTACCACTTTGACTGCAAGGAAAAAGTGGTATAGCGTTTGGTACGGTGTCTGTAACATTTTCAAAAAAAAAATTTGTGTATAGAAATCCTTCATATAGTCCCTAGATGACGAATCTGAACTTAGTTTATGTGGGTGTATGTGTGTGCGTCGTCAGCTCGCTCGCTCGGACGTAAGTCAAAATTTTGTGGCCGCAATTTCTCCTAGACGGTTCAACCGATTTTAATCAAATTTTCAGGATAAATTTGTCTAGTACCCAAGATGGTCATGTGATTTTATTTTTTTGCAGTGATGCCAACTTTTCGAGAAAAAAATTACTAAAGTTTTTAAAAATTTATATTGGCTACGTTATTTATCCGATTTTGATCAAATTTTCAGAAAAGATTTCCCTAATGCTCCCATTAATTATATAATTTTATTAATATCCATTGTTGCCAACTTTCCGAAAAAAAAATTACTAAACTTTTTAAAAATTTATTATGGCCATGTTATTTAACCGATTTTACTCAAATTTTCACAAAAGATTCTCCTAGTATTTATATAATTTATGTAATTTTAACAAAATACAACGTTGCCAACTTTCCGAGAAAAAAATTACTAAAATTTTAAAAAATTTATTATGACCAGTTTATTTAACCGATTTTAATCAAATTTTCATAAAAGATTCTTCTAGTGCCTAAATAAATTATACAATTTTAACAAAATACAGTGTTGCCAACTTATCGAGAAAAAAAAATTACAAAATTTTTTAAAAATTCGTTATGGCTAAATTATTTATTCGATTTTGATCAAATTTTCAGAAAAAATTTTCCTAGTGCCCACATAAATTATAATATTATTAAAATACAGTGTTGCCAACTTTCCGAGAAATGACAAACTGGTCTATATATGAGTTTACCCATATACAATCTTGTATTTTAATATTATGAGTTCCAAAAAATTTTTTTACTATGTTAAAATAAAAATGATTCTTTTTAGAATACTACAATTATTATTTTATTATGTAAATATGGAATTTAATCAATATATCATTAATTATTGTTACAAATTCATTAACTTATAAATCAACTGATATTAAACCACAGAAAGAGGTTAGGATTCTATTTCAAACTTCATATATCAAAACAAATCATCAGATATACAATTTGCATGTGTATGAGTGTGTATGTAATTAATGATTCATAACTCACGAAATTTTTTTATCGTTCTTCAACCATATGAGAGAGCGAATTCTATAATTTTTTATCATTTCGAAAATGCACCTGTTAGATTCAAACATTGGTGGTCACATGACCGGCCCGATTGTTCCCGAATACAGCCGAACCTTAAACTTCGTAGCGATCATAGCACACTTCGATGGAATGTGTTTTCATTCGTATACCGCTAAGCAGAGTGGGAGTTACCTTGTCTCTACACCGCACCGTCTTGTTCTGACAGTGAACAAACTTTTAGTGCAATAGCCAAAGCGTAAATATGTTGCAATAGTGATCTCGTGTTTTTGTTTCATTTGGTTTGATAATTACTTAAATTAGGAGTTTAATTTTAATTTGTGCATTTGGTGGTTAGTAATAGTGATATTTGTCGAGAAAATCCGGACTAAAAATGTGGCAGTTTACTTGGATTGTTTTGCTAACAGGTAGGTTAGGTTTTTAAGTCATACCAACTTAACTTGAATCGCTTTGTTTACCTACCTTACTTACCTTGAATTTGTATATTTCACTTTTTATTCTACTGATAATAATATGATTCATTTTATAAATAAATTCGTGATGTTTTAATTTATTTATATATCATTTAATAATGTTTATAAAGAAAAAACTATGAATGACTTTTTAATGGTTTGTTTGAGTAGGACAAAGCAAGGTACACATATATGTAATAAAATATATATTATATATTTCTATTTGCTATTGGTTCATATATTAATACATATTTTTTAGTCGTGGACAAAGTTAATTAATATCTGATTTTACATAAAAATATTTTATTTTCTCTTTTTTATTGGTTAGTATTGGAACTAAACTTATTTGAATATGAACAAGATTAGAAGTATATGGGTAAACCCATATATAGACTACTTTGACATTTTTCGGAAAGTTGGCAACACTGTATTTTAATAATATTATAATTTATGTGGGCACTAGGAGAAACTTTTCTGAAAATTTGATCAAAATCGAATAAATAATGTAGCCACAATGAATTTTTTAAAAATTTTGTGATTTTTTTCTAGATAAGTTGGCAACACTGTATTTTGTTAAAATTGCATAATTTATTTAAGCACTAGGAAAAGCTTTTATGAAAATTTGATTAAAATCGGTTAAATAAAATGGTCATAATAAATTTTTAAAAATTTTACTATTTTTTTTCTCGGAAAGTTGGCAACACTGTATTTTGTTAAAATTACATAAATTATATGAATACTAGGAAAATCTTTTGTGAAAATTTGAGTGAAATCGGTTGAATAACATGGCCATAATAAAATTTTTAAAACTTTAGTAATTTTTTTCTCGGAAAGTTGGCAACACTGAATATTAATAAAATTATGTAATTAATGGGAGCATTAGGGAAATCTTTTCTGAAAATTTGATCAAAATCGGATAAATCATGTAGCCAATATGAATTTTTAAAAACTTTAGTAATTTTTTTCTCGGAAAGTTGGCATCACTGGAAAAAACCGAAACCACATGACCATCTTGGGCACTAGACAAATTTATCCTGAAAATTTCATTAAAATCGGTTGAACCGTCTAGGAGGAGTTGCGGCCACAAAATTTTGACTTACGACCGAGCGAGCGAGCAAGCGAGTGAGCGAGCGAGCTGACGACGCACATCCATACACCCACATAAACTAAGTTCAGATTCGTCATCTACAGGCTATATGAAGAATTTCTATACAATTTTTTTTTTTTTTGAAAATGTTACAGACACCGTACCAAACGCTATACTACTTTTTCCTTGCAGTCAAAGTAGTAATAAACCACCCATCCAGTATCAATAAAACAAAATGCGTAATTTTTAAATAATATGGATAGCATTCTAAAAAAATTAAATCAAAATTATAATTTTTACACAACTTGAATTCTTCTGATTTTTTAAGAGAGTGAAATTTTGAATAAAAATTGCAAATATTTAGATATTATTCTCTTTTTATTTTTTATTGCAATTGTAATAAAATAATAAAATTCCATGATTTCATTTATTATTTATCAGGAGTGGACTGATTGTAACTGTTTTTTTTGTTTAAAAATCAAGAAACAAAATCATTGCTTTCGATTTTTTATAACTTTTTCGGAATTTAGTAGTTTATTAATTACTTTTCTAAACTTCATATGTTAACGTATTATATAATTTTTAACGTTTAATATTTAATTTGATGAATCTTTGGATTGCGCATATGTAGAAAATCAATTAATAGAAAAGCAACAAATTGAAATCTATTAACTTTTCTTTGATAAATCTTTTCCTCATAGTTATGGTAACCTTCTGGTGCGTGTTAACTAAATGTTTCTTGCGCTAAATATTTTCGATTTTGTAATAATATCAAGCCCGGGCCTACAATATTTATATTTATTCTTTCTATTTTATGTTTGCCATTTATTATTTCATTTGCATTATTATTATTATTGTTTAAATTATCATTAAATATTACTCCTACATAATATATTTTCAATGTTTTATAACTTTAATATTAATATTATATGGTTATTTATTTTGCGTTAGATATATCGAAATATTTTTAGTATTTTTACTAAACAATTATTAAAAGCCAAATTCGCTTTTAAACAAAAATTGTTAATCGAATTTAATTTATATTTATTAATTAATATTTTAAAAACAAATGATTAAATTTGTGGTATTTAGTAATATTTAATATTTTTTTTAAAAGTATTTAGTATTTTAAAAATACCGTTTTTTTTTGTTAGTAACTTTATATCTTCGTAAAATTATATAGCAGTAGTATTTTGCAAATTATTAGATAAAAATTTTATCTATGGATATGTCTTTCATTTCAGAAATTGTTCGTCTCGTGTCCTCGGCAGATTCTATTCAGCAAACACAGGACGGTAGCCCTATAATTTTTCAGTTTCACTAATATTAGAAAAGGTAAGCAGCTATTATATGAATTATATTTTTTTAAATATTTGATATTTTAAAATATGAACTAGTTTTATTTTAAGTAACTCTATACCTTTATAAAAGTTTATAATATATTTTACAAATTATTAGATAAAAAAAATTATCTATGGATGTGTCTTTGTTTTCAGAAATTATTCGTCTCGTTTCTTGGCAGACAAAGTTAGTCTGATTGTTTCTATTTGAGCAAACACAGGACCGTACCACCGATAATTTTTCAGCTTCACTATAACCATAGAAAAGGTAAGCAGCTAATATCTGTATTACATTTGTCTAGAAATTGGATATTTTAGAATATGAAATTATGTTATGAGGAATAGAAAGCGATGATTATTTTGTTGAGAAGAGATATTTGTGACCGAGAATAAGCAATCTGGCTGAAAATACAAAAAAACTTTCTATTCGCCGAGTGGTGACAGACGATTTTTTCTTCAAGCATTCTAAACGATATACTAAACTAAACTAAAAATAAATAATTAGACATGACAAATAACCATAATCAGTTTTAAAATATAATATGTAAAAATTAATATTTGTTTGGTCAATTATACAATTTCTGATCATCCACTGGAAGCACTGTTTATATTGTACTTCTGCACCCATTTTTTAATTATTAAATGGAAAAATTCAAGATGAAATAAGTAATATCATTGTATTCATTTAACTTAACTGAATAGTTTAATCAGATTAAATATTTGTTGACGTTGTGGTTAGTTTCGATGCAGCTGCCCCACCCAGTGGTGTATAATGTAACTAAATACTAGTATAATAATGTTCACATTATTTTACTAGTAACTAAATAACCACTTTTTACATACAGGCGCGATATGATGTTGTAATGTTAATATTATGCTACGCTTAAAGAAAAAATATTTAAAACAGAAATCTCTTATTCTACTCAGTTACATTTACAACAAATATTATCTATAATTATATAAAATGTTTCACATAAATTTATAATATTCTTAAATTATATATCATTAATTTGATTGATTTTTGGTTTGTAAATAATTTTGCTAAATGTACAAGCTCTTCTCTGGTAATTTGCCAGAATATAGGTACTGTTAATATTAACCAAACTTTGCGCCAATATCAAACGAATTTAATTTTTTTTTTTTTATTAATTTAAATAAATCACTTTTATATTTATACGTCTTAAATTATATAGACTTTTTTGTATTTTTTGTTAAATAATTTAAATTATATATACTTTTAAATTTCATAAATTATTAATGTTTTTTGTTTCTTTAAATATTTTGTATTCATCTCATAGACAAAGTGTTTTTTTTTATTTGATACGTTAAAGTAAAAACTATATTGGCTTGAAGAAATGATGATAAAAATTTTGTGATAAATTAATTTAGTATTTCTCTGCTTTTCTAACCTAAGGTAAGCCGCGGAAGAAGAAACGTAATTCCATTCCCGAAGAAAAAGCGAAATGTCTCTCTCCATCGCGGTATTAACGCAGCTGAAGTGCAGCCAGTGCAAAGGCTATTTATCTTGCGGTCCCGTTTATATTGCCGAGGATAGAAGCAAGTTCTGCGGCAGATGCACGGTGCCCGAAAATAAACCAGTTCTAAGGGAGGAAGACTACGAATTACTGGCGGAATCCCACAAATTTCCCTGTAATAATGCAGTAGATGGTTGTACGAAACAAATACAATTCAACGACAGTCATCATCATAAAATCTGTGGCTATCGTCAGTTGATATGTCCGATTGACGTCAACTGCGAATGGCTTGGGAGAAAAGATCAGCTATTCGCACATTGCGAAGAGGAACATCCGAGCCAGATACTTAGGAATGGTTGCAGCTTTCAGCACAATATTACTAGTTCATCGCAGCAGACATATCTCCTGGTTGCATATCGTTTACTATTTCTGCTTCATACGAAGGTGTGTATACAAACTAGGAAGATCTATCATAGTATACAACATTTGACTGGTACACCTCAGCAAGGTGATGTAAATTACAATGTAATAATTTCCAAAGGAAAGACTGAATTAAAATATACGAATACAGTTGCTGATGAAGATGTTCCTCTATTGCAATATGATACGTCTGTTGTGCATGATATTTATTCATTGATAGGTGTATTGGGTGGTTACGATGGCACCCAATTCAAATTGAATGTGAATGGTGATTTTCGAAATTTAGACGAATACGACGAATGTGTATTGTGTAGAGGTGTAGGTGGTGATGATATTAAAGAGAAGAAGTATCCCTGTTTGGCTGGTTTGTTATGTTGTAAATGTGCTACTGAATTAGTAGCATGTACAAAGGGAAATGGTTGTACAGAAGAAGATATTGCTAGTAAAATTATCAAACATAATCAGTACCATTGTCCAACTGTGCTGAAGATTTATTCATCGTTGTGGTATGGAAGTGAATTTAAAATTTATTTTAGAAATACTTGGACGACATGTTCCATTGGGAGTTTTTATTTCCAGTATCGTAAAACTGATTTCGATTATGAATTTACTTTTATTACAAATTGGCATTCATCGCTATTAGATACTTACATTCCTTTTCTAGAATTACGTGTAGCTAATAATAGTGGCAAAACAATAAAACCAATCGCACTGATCCGATCATATGGTGAAGAAGATTACTACCTTCGTATTGATCAGGATCTTCTACCTTATCATTCCGATTCGGAATATTTTGCTAAATTAACATGCATTTATAAATAAGTTACATATAAATTTAATGAAAGACTTTCTTTTGTTTTATGTTTCGTGTTTTGTTTTAGGTTTATATATATATATATATATATATATATATATATAAATTATGTATTTCTGTGTGTGAGTACGATATGAGACAATTATTCGTTTACAATTTATTAATTAATTAAAATTTTCTATTTTAAAATTAATTATACGTAAGTGCGTAACAACCTAACAACTAATTATATGATGTAATAACATTAATAAACTATGTGTTTATATCAATAACAATTTCTATTTTAAATTTCTAAATAAATTTTATTCTTAATTATAATGTTATTAAATTCCCTATCTAGTTCGTTATTGTTTTTAGCAATGACGCATTTCGACTTTTCAGTCATCTTCAGATTTTCTGAGTTTGGTCGGTGTTGTGGCTCGAGCCACAACACCGACATTAATATTAATTTTATTCATTATCATTATTTGAATGTGAAAGAAAAATGTATAGTTTTTTGGAAATAGACTTTTTATTTGAAAATTTAATACAGGCTGTTTAAGAAAACCGGGTTATTTTTGCGAATTTTTTTGCATTTGAAGAGATATAATACTGAGTAAATAAAACTGGATTTTAATATAATTGTTCTTCAAGTGTCATTTTATTACTAGTAAAATAATGTAATATTATTATAGTGGTAGTTGTTTACTTTATATAATATATATATATATATATATATATATATATATATATATATATATATAATGCTTTCTGACAAAATATATAATTAAAAATATATTAATCGAAAGTCACAATAAAAATAAATAATCTAGAAAAATATTAAAGATTTTTGTCATATGTTGCAAGTATTTAAGAAGTTTTGAAAAGATTATAAATATTGTTAAAACTTAACATAATCTAAATAACAAAATCTTGCATAAATGTTAATATTTGAAATTTCTCTGAAAATTTTTAAAATCTTGTAAAAAATAACAACATCTTTCAAAAATGTTGTCAATATTTGAATATATTTAATATAAAGAGTCATTTCACTACACCAAGACAATATTTTTCTAAACTAAAATATAGATGTATATCAATAGCGTATGTCAAGTATTATTAAAATTTTGCAATTAAAATATCGCAAAAGTTATCTTTATCATTAAAATATCGACAAATTGTTTAAAATGCTGTTTTGCCCAAAGTCGTGCCGAAATTACCTAATTGACTTACACTAATTTGTGCTACAACATATTTGCAATTTCAATTAAAAATATCAGAAAAATTAACTTTGTGTTTAACATATTGCCTGAAATTGTTTAAAATGTAATTTTGCTTAAAATGGCTCCGAATCAATTTTAACTGACTTAATGCATTTGAAGAAAAAAACAGTATTATACATTTATTATATTGTTATTTATTTCTTATACTGCGAACCGATTGCTAGGCCACGGTTCTATTTCGGCCGTGAATATATGAGATCAACGCAATAATTTTTAATTTAATATTTAATAGAGTAAATGCGCAACGAGTGAAATATATTGCAAAAAAAAATTGCTTTACGTAACATAATTAGATTACAGTATGCAAGCCTGTATATTTTTTATGGTACATTATACAATGATTGTGAAATCGTCAAAATATCGATTTATTTTGTAAATTCTGAAAAGACTTTTTTAATATACAGGGGATGCGGCAAAAGTATGGAAACGGTCAAATATCTCGAGAAATACACATCAAATCGAAAAAACAAAAATATAAATTATGTAAATGGCTCAATTCTATATTACCGGAGTATTTAGATTTTAAACCACAATATACAATAAAAAATAGCTTAGAATTAGTTGCTAAAATTAAAGATATTACATTACCTAACAATTGTAAAAATAGTGTCTTTTGATGTTACAAGCTTATTTACATCGGTGCCTTTAAATTCATTAAAACAGATTTTAAACAATAATATATCAAACAGCGCACATAAAACAGAATTAATTAATTTATTACAATTATGTCTTAATCAAAATTACTTTAATTTTAATGATAATTTCTATCAACAAAATGATTGGCTCCCAATGGGTTCTCCCCTTTTCCCTTTGTTAGCGGATATTTTTATGGATAATTTAGAAAAATTGTTATTTCCCTGCAATCAACCTTTAACTAAATGTGTTTTAAAATGGTTCAGATACGTATAGATGAAATTTTTTGTATATGGACTAGAACAGAGAGGCAACTCAATCAATTCTTACTAATTATTAATTCTTTAAATAAAAACATAGGCCCGTATTCTCACCTCATTTATAAAAGTGATTTTTCCCAAAAGTACTTTTGACGTTTACTTAAAATTATTTATTAAGCACTTTATAATAGTTTATTTAAATTTTATAATACCAAATACAATAAAAATGATCAAAAATAGAAAAATTATTTATATTTAATCAAAAACAGAAGCAAAAAGTTATTTTGAAATTTATGATAAAAGCACTTTTTCACGAAAAAGTGAGGTGAGAATACGGGCCATAAATTTTACAATAGAAAAGAAAGAAAATGCATCTATAATTTTTTTAGACTTAAATATCAGACGTGAAAATAACACTTTAAAATTTAAAATCTACCGTAAACCAACACAAACAGATACAGTAATACCATTTGATTCTTGCCATCCTCTAAATATAAAATATAAAATACATAGATTAATAAATATTCCACTAGATAAAATAGATTTCAAAAATGAATTAAATATTATAAAATTAATTGCAAAAAATAACGGTTATAGTACATCTATAGTAGAAAACATGTTAAAGCGAAAGTTAAAAAATAAAAATGTACACTCATTTTACAATGGTAAAACAGAAATAAAAGAAGAAATAAATTATAGAAAAATAGCATATGTCGGTAGTACAAGTTTGAAAATTGCAAACCAATTAAAATCAAAAAATATTGTTTCCGCATTTTATAACAAAAACAAATTAAAAAATTCAATAGTAAATAATAAAATAACTAATAAAAATATTCTCAACTAATCGGGTATTTATAAAATCGAAAGGTCGGTTAGGCTGGTAAAAACCGACTCAAATGTAGCAAAACATTGTATAGATTTAGGACACAAATGTTTTATTGAAGATATGGATGTGCTGCATATTTGCGACAAGGGTCTTAAGATGAATTTCTTAGAGGCGATGGAAATACAAACAGCTTTGGCTAATAATAAAATTTTAATAAACGAGCAAATGGAGTTATTTTCATCCCCACTGCTAAAACCTTTTTAGGTCCTTGTCGCAGTTATGTTTTAGAAATAAGTATTTGTATATAGTCAGAAATATATAATTTTTTATATTATATTTCGTCACCTGATGATGGGCTAACAAGCCGAAAAGTACATTGTATAAATAAAATAATAATTTTGAAACAAAAAATAAGAGTCGTGTGTTTATTTTTATTTTTACATTAATTACATATGATTAGTTAAAAAAAATAATTTTCTTTTAGATGCAAACTACAATAAACGTCTTATTTACGAGATAATTAATTAGCAAAAAAAATTTATAAAATATTAAATGACTTTTGAAAAATTATAAAACAAATGTTATATTTAAACATGAAAAATAGATTTACATAAAAAAAACTTTCATCTAATTTTTTCCCTTTTAAATACCGTTCAAAATAATTAAATTGGTCAGTTTTTTAATTTTGATTTATAATTTTTAAAAATAAAAAAAAGAAATTTTATTGTTAACAAAACTAACTCTAATGCATTGATATGAACGTTGCAGAATACAATAAATATAAAAAAACCTATAATTTGAAAAAAACGAGTATTCTCTTCAATAATTTGGTTTATAAATAAATACAATTTAATTTTATATTTATAATTCGGTTGAATTTATAGACCAGTTTTATATTAATTATATGTACATTTATCTAATATACATTTAAGATCGCGAAATATGATTTAATTTTCAAATATTATTGTTATGATTTTATTAATTAAAATAATATTTTTGTTATTAGATTTATTAACTTAACAATTTTAATATAAATGCGTATTATCAAAATATTATATTTATTTTCATTTTTATAATATATTTTGCTAGGAAATTTTAAATTATCTAAAAATTTTAAAACAATTTTTACATTAATTAAATGTAATATATATATATATATATATATATATATATATATATATATATATATATATATATATATACAGGATGTTCGTTCGCCAGGTTGATATAGGGCAATAACATGGGATATCGATAATATGCAGAATACTTCTTTCTGAAGTAAAATTTGGAGAAATACTTAGATTTTCGATAGGGCATAAAAAGTTCTATAATTTGGTTTTAGTTTTAATTTGCTAGCATGTGCCGTTTGGGCGCTAGAATTGTTTTTAAAATTTTTTGGTTTTTATTTTTTTTCTTAAAAATTATAAGGTGTGGGAAAATAAGCATGATATGGAAAAATGCGGAAGAATGAGTACTATAATTAAGTAAAGAAACCATTACAGAGAACCATAACAGAGAATTGAAGTGTTATTTAATAACACTTCAATTCTTTGTTTTTCGCTCAATTGTACCATTTTTATTAATAAAATAAAATAGTTTTTCTAATTTGGAGAAAGCAAAGTAATAACACTAATTTTATTGTGACATTAATTTATAAATTGCATAATTCTGACAGTTGTAACTAATGTTTTTTTGTTTTATACAACGATAGCTAGATTTATTTTGCCAATTTAATTAATTTTTAATATTTGAACTTTAAGACTGTTTTTCTCAATTTTTTTTTCAAATGTAACATATTGAAACTGTTATGCGGTTGGAGACGAATAAAAAGTACTACCAAAATCAATAATAAACAAGATTGGAAGTATATGAGTAAACCCATATATAGACCACTTTGAAATTATCACCATAAATGATAAGAAATAGGAATAATTTTTTTTTACCAAAAGTTGGCAACAATCAATTTTACTAATATTAGGCGCTGTAAACATTTGATTAAAATTGGATAAATAATATATCCATAATTAAATTTTTTTCGAAAAATTGGCTACACTGTATTTTAATAAAATTATAGTTTATGTGGGCACTAGGAGACACTTTTCTGAAAATTTTATCAAAATCGGATAAATAATGTAGCCACAATTAATTTTTAAAAAATTTTGTTTTTTTTTTGCGATAAGTTGGTAACACTGTATTTTATTCCAATTGCATAATTTATTTAGGCTCTAGGAGAATCTTTTGTGAAAATTTGATTAAAATCGGTTATATAACATGGTCATAATAAATATTTAAATTTTTTTTTATAATATTATATATTATATAATTAATGGAAACATTAGGGGAATTTTTTCTGAAAATTTGATCAAAATCGGATAAATAATGTAGCCACAATAAATTTTTAAAACTTTTAGTATTTTTTTTCTCGGGAAGTTGGCATCACTGAAGAAAAACAAAACCACATGACCATCTTGGGCACTAGATAAATTTATCCTGAAAATTTCATTAAAATCGGTTGAACAGTCTAGGAGGAGTTGCGATCACAATATTTTGACTGACGACCGAGTGAGTGAGCGAGCGAACGACCTGACGACGAACATCCATACACCCACATAAACTAAGTTTAGATTCGTCATCTAGAGGCTACATGAAGGATTTCTATGCAAAAAAAATTTTGGAAATGTTACACATGGTACCAAACAATATACCACTTTTTCCTTGCAGTCAAAGTGGTAAGAATATAGGTTTGTCATTTAAAAAACAAGTCGATGACGTCATAACATGAAAAACAAGTAACATATGAAACTGAAAATAGGCCGAAAATATTAGCTGTAGTCAAAATCGCTATACCCCTTCGAAAATTTTTCCAAAAAATTAATATCAACGGAATTACTGAATTTATTCCTTACTTGATTTCCACACTGTATAATTCTTCATATTTCTTATAAATTATTTTCTCAGTCTTACTATTTTATATGTATTAATATGTTCGGAAAATTCAATTATTTCCAGAACTTCCAAAATGAAACAACACTTATTATTACTGTTTACCGTTATATGCTTAATGAAACCATATGTTGGAATAACATCATCCATATCAATAAGCAAAACTAAATCTGGTTTGTATTTAAGATTTTTAACTTTAATCCATTTAGGTAAATATCAGTCTTCAAATTCACATGGAAAATTATGATCATTTATTGCATTATAGCATGTAATTTCTGAATCTGGTTCGATATCATTAAAATTTTGAAATCCATTATTACTTATTAAACGATGACAAAATTTTAGTTGAGCTTTTGATGCCAAAGTATATTAATAAATTAGTAAATTATGTCAATATATTAAATATAATGAAACTTTCATGTATTGGTAATTGCTTGCATCATGTTCCTATTTGATTAAAATAAAAATTTCGAACATTTAATAAAAGGTTCACTGGAATGAATTATACCTTTAAGAAAGTTTTTACAGGATGGTTTGACTTGCAATGTTCAGATGATATTTCATAAACTAATAACATTAGAAAAAAAAGTTCAAATAAAACTTATTTAGTATTACGTGTTCTATATTACAGCGTACATTTTTTTTTAGGCACTTTTGATGTCCAATTTTTTTAATAGTAACATATTTTTTTTACAATTTCGAATAGAGAATAATTTTTTCAATTCAACAATGTAAAATGTTCATATTGCGTAATAAAATTTATTGAAATAAAAAATATTTTGACATAAAACTTCAATATAATTTTCATAGACTTTTATGTTAATTAAATTAATTTTTGTTTTATATCCAATCTTACATATTACATTGTATTTTCTGTGAAGGCCAAAATTGTCTAGTTACTTCGTAGCGTGTGTCTATGTGTAGTAACTGGAGTGACATTCCGTCCGAAATTTTAGCCTGAGTATGTACTAATGTAAGTGAAATCTGTAGCCGATAGATTTTGTAACTGCGCATGCGCAGTTAATACTGTAAAGTAAAAACTGAATTAAAATTGAGCATATATGGTCCGTTTAAAAGTTATATGTTTTCTGTGCTTTGGGTATTTTTTCTAGAAACGTTAATGTTTCCGGAGAAGCCAGTTTGAGTATATAGAATGCTGTTTTAGTACCTACACTGACGTATGGTCGTGAGTGTTGGGTTTGGCTGGAAAAGCATAAAAGGAAAATGGCTACTGTGAAAATGAGATGTTTACGTGGCGTACATGGTGTAACTAGAAGGAATCGGGTACAAAATAGATTAGTATATGATAAGTGTGGAATTGAATTTTTTTTTGCATAAGTTGGTGTTAGTCAGTTAAGATGGTTCGATCATTTTGAGCGAATGTCTGATGAACGTTTGGTTAAAATAATATATATGAATAATATATGTGAATTAGAGTACACGTTTGTTTGGACATCCGATGAGTAAATGGAGTGATGATTCAGAGTGTTTTGCATCAGCGAATGTTTCCAAGTAGTAGAAATAGAAAAGCATCATTGATAGGTAACATGAATATGGATGAAGCTAAAGTTACATATGTAATAATAATATTTATTTGGTTATAAACATATATATATATTGTGACAAAAACACTTTTTGTCACGAGTCAAATTTTATAGAAAATAATTGTGTATTATAGAGTATTAATTTTTTAGTGAATTGGCAATATTGACTTAAATGTGTAAAATTAGCAGGCACATAAATACCGCTTGTACCGGTGAAATATCTCTCTCTCCAGTGAGCAGCTCTGGTGTGAGCACCTCTCTCTCTTCGGTGGGCAGTCTCGCTCTGAGCAATCACCTACTGGTCTCGTTGTGTCTGTCGTTATAGTTGAAGGTTAATTTACCATGCGGTATTAGAAAAAGTTTGTATTCACGATGGAAATTGTTCGCTTGGATTCGAAAAGATGTAAGTTGACAATTTGTTTATTTGGTATTATGTTTGAATTGTTATTCATGAGATTTTATTGATATTTGAATTATTTTAGTAACGTAAATTTTGCTTTCATGAATACGATTATGGTCAACTTACATACGATTATGTTTTGTTATATTTTGTTACGGCAATTTCTTTCTTGAATAATTTTATTAGTAATTTTGTTTTGAGTTATGATTTGTAGAGTTCAATTTATTAGAGTTTGTATCGTTATAGTTTATTTGAAGATTAGTAATTTTGAGATGATAAAATTAACCTTGAAGCAGCACAGATTCATGTTCCAATCCTCATTTCCTTCTTCGTAAAGACCAGTAGATTTTTCTTCCCATTTTCCGTTTGTGAAAGTTCTTTAGTGCGTATCATTGTCTGTATTCGTAAATTTCGAGCCCTCGCTAGAGCGCGTTATGATCTTCAGATTTTTTTTTTGCCGTGCTGCGAGCACGGATTTGATAATTTTATTCGCGTATTAAAACGATCGGCGTTTTATTGTTCGAACTTTTGTAGAGTTCGGGATTGTTGCAATACGAGTTATTTTGAGGCCACGCGCCATTGTTCGTATTGCGATGATTTTTTGGTTTATCGTATCGTATTATTTTGCTATTATCACAGCGCTTAAATTTTAGGCTGAAGAAGCTATACCGGCTGTGATGATATTTTGTTGTAGTATATTTTTTGGTGGCCACGTCGTAATTCTCGGTGAAATACCCTATGTTCTCGTGGGCTACTCCTATAAGATCAGAATGCGTTCATTGGCTTCCGGATTTACAAATTACGGGAAAGACATTCGGTCTAGATCGGCTAAAGTACTTTCGTGTTTTGTCTCTCCTGCGCACGCGACCCCCCCCCCCCTCTGTTCCATGTTCTATGTTCCCTCTTCGTGATCCCTTTTCTTTGTTGTATGAATGACGTGCAGTAAACTGTAAGTAGCAAATTTATTGATTGTTGTACTATCTTGAAATTGAATATTTTTGTTGAGCAAGAGCTTTAACTTATTTGGCTAGGAAACATTGTTGAGTCATTTTATTGTAGTATTGTTGAATTTTCTTTGAGTTACGTATTTTTGTTTCTAGTTAAATATTTTAATTTTGCTTGTATCATTTTTGAACTATGCTATTTTCACTTAGCTTTTGTATCTTGCGAATATACTGTTGTTACCTATTTTGTTTGCTAAGTGAACTATGCAATTATCGTTTAACTTTTCTATTATGAGATTATGCTGTTATTATCTATTTTGTTTGCTGATTGAATTTTGTTATTATCGCTTAAATTTTGTACTATGATATTTCTATTGATTGCTAAATTTATTAACATTGCTTGAGTTGATTTATGATTTGTGTAATTTAAATTGTAGCTGGTAAATTATTTTGATTTTGCATTTATTTGTTATATTGATGATATTGTATGAAACTATTGCTTATCGTTGTAATTTCGATTGTATCGACCTTTATTTCAAGTTCGATTTGTTTGATTTTATCATGTTTGTTATTCTGGATAAATCTGCTGTGCCCCCTCATGGTTAGATGAACAGGCTGTCGTTTTCAACGGTGTCCGAGCGGGATTCAGATGTATAGTAGCACCAGTTAATTGTGGAAACCGAGTTTGGATCAGCTAACGAAAGATTTCGACCATCCAATAAGTCGAGCAGTAATTATGGATTGGATGATGATGTTTATGACGTACTAAAGCCCGCTGGGCGTATTCCGATTTCGAGGGCGATCATTTTCATGATGTCTCCATCCACGATCATGCCGCTTTGTTGCGCTGTACATTCTGCATCTCCTCGGCGCTGACGAAAACGCAGAAGAAGATCTTCTTTAGCTAGACCACCCGCTAACCAGCAGACATCAAACATTCGTATATTACGCTGTACTAAGTATCATACAATATAACTACATGGTATTACAAAATTGTAAGTAATTTTTTTATTTAATTATTTATCGCATTTCCGAAACAAATTCTCGAAAAATGAAATAAATCCCTATCCCGTTAAGTTCCTTTTTGAGATTTGTCAAAGCTTCTCAATTTTGCGTCAACATTCCGCTTTGACTGGCGCCCACCTAATTTACCAACATCACAAAATAAAGTTCCTACCAACCCCACCTACGACCTAGCTCTCCTCCAATCAACTGACGCCGTGCCCATTATGGGTGACAGGTAGGATAAAAATCAGATGAATAAAATATTTCAAAATTTGAACACTTTGACAAAATTTAAAATTTAACATCTAATATTTTTCTTCATCTAAATGTCACAATATATATATATATATATATATATATATATATATATATATATATATATATACAAGTCATACTATTGTCATATATACAAGAAATACATTAAAATCTATAATAATTCATCATTAAGATACTCATTAATACTATAGTAATATTTTTCAACGAATAAATTTTTAAAATAATTTTGAAGTCATTTGTGTTACAATTTTTAATATTTTTATTTAACTTATTATATAATATTGGGCCCCAGTACATATTCGTACATAAATTAAAGAATTATAAATAAATACACATGACAAGGTGGAACGTTTTAAAATGTTCGCTGTGATACGAATTTCTGTCTTTTGTATGCTCTATGCTGTGTATATGCTGGTTGCCCAAAGTAATATTCCGTTATATAGTTGTGATTGAAACAATGCGAAATGTACTGTATTTAAATCTGTAATTGGGGTAAGTGTCCTTAATAAAAAAATTACATATCTTTAATGAAAAATTTATAAATTTTATGATCTATTTACTTATTTGTTACCTAGTAACTTGTTTGTATGTTCTATTTATTTATTATAAATGAAGACGGACGTTGAGTTCGTCGAAACTTCGATTATTAATAAATAGTAATACATAACTATAAAGCTGTTTTGTTTTACATTTAGGAAGTTTATCGGCAATATACTCAATATGATATTGCCACGACAAATGTGTTTTCTATATTGCAATCCTAAAAATTTAATTTCAGAATCATCTGCCTGCTGTGAATTAAAAATTATATTGTTGGTTTTGTCTAAATTTAGTTTCAACTGGTTTGCATTGTAACATTTATCTGCTTTGGTTAATGTTTGTTGTGCATTTGTTTTGGTGTCTTTTGTACCAGTATATATGTTTACGAATGTACTTCTGCCTACAAACAATGGGGTCGTTGCGCTCATTTTTTTTATTTTTTTAATAAAAAATATATATTTAGACAATTAGTTATATATAGATATTAATGTTAAATTAATTGTATTTAATAAGAAAAAAATTGTTAAAGTCGAAGGTCAAAGTCAAATTTTGTAATTTGTGACGTCAAACTTTCTACAATTCCACCTTGTGGCTAAATCAAGAAGAAATCGATTCTATTTAGCAATGTCAAAAACATATATGTACGTAGGCTAACGCCTCCGATACCAAAAATAATAATAATAATAAATTATATAATTATAATATTAACAATTAAATATATAATAATAATAAAATTATAATAATAATAATGAAATATATGTAATGTGCACAATTATGTTATTCATATCAAGTGCACTATTATATATTACTCAAAAGCAACACTCTTCCAGTAGCTGTCATTTGACATTTCTAATAAGTTGTGTGCGTTGTGTGCGATAGATAGAGATAAATACAGATATCTGATAGTAGGTTGTTCTTGTCTAATCTGAAAAAGTTTGACGTCATAAGCGTTCCGAAAATTCTGTGGCGCGTAAAAAACGCTATTTTTCCTAATTTTTTTTTAAAAATACTGTAATCGTTTTTGAATTAAAAAAATGTGTTTTGGCCTTGCTTTTATATAATCTTTTAATATTTATTATTGAAAATAGTAAATTTGATTGAGCGCAACGACCCCATTCTAATTTTGTATCATACAATAATAAGACAAATCATATAAATTAGAAATAGAATTGGCCCCAAAATTTCTTCTTTGGAACACCATTTTCGACGTAACGATTAGACATCATGTTTTTCATACAAGTGATTTGTTGTAAATAAAAATGAAAAAACTTTAAAACAGTACCTCTAATGCTGTATAGTATTCCAATTTATCTAGTAGAATATTGTGTGGTATATGTACTGTCAAAGGATTTAGATAAGTCGCAAAAAGTAGCCATTACTTGATATTCTTTTATTCATAGCTTCTAATATACAGTTTATAAAAAAACTACTGCATCATTTGTTGAAAGCCATACTGGGATTTACTGCAAACGGATATTTTTCTTAAGAAATAATGTAGTCTGTTCTATATTAAAATTTCAGAAAAATTTGACAAAGTAGGCAAAAAAGATATTGGTTTATAGTCACCTTTGCGTGGATGGAGTGATGTGATTGAATATGTTTTGCATGAGCGAAAGTTTCCAAGTAGTAGGAACAAAAGAGCATATCTGAGAGGTATCATAAATGTGGATGAAATTAGAGTTGCTTGTCTGGATATTGTTTACTCGACACCATTTTCGGTGCATGCCGTGATTATATATATATATAAATTAATAATATAATAACAAGTTTTGAATAAACATGCATTAAAACGTAACATTTCTCATTTGTATATTTTTGACATATTATACATTTGTGATTAAATAAATTATAACATTATTTTTCTAAATAAAAGTAAGGTTTGTATAATTATAATTTATAAACAAAATAATGTAATTTTTTAGTAACTAACATGTATTAGTTATTTTACAGATAATGTATACAACAATAAAAAATTTGAGATTGTACTAAACGGTAAAATTTCACGATTATTTATGTCGATACCTTAAAGACAAATATCCTTCTTAAAGTAGTTACCACAAAGGTATAATAAATTCCATCTTGTTTAATTCGATTTCTTCTAATGATGAGGAAAAGTCAAGACAAAAGTAACATATCCGTATTGAAAATTATCAAGAAATTATATAAAATATTCCGCCAAGGAATTTTGTTCCAATCAGATGAAATTCGTTCGGAAGGTTGCCATAGGCAATTTCCATGGAAAATCGGCAATATACTAAATACTTATTTCTCGAGTTGAATTTGTACAATGTTCAACTACAATAAAATTGTTCAATTATTTATCATTATTTAAAAGAAATACATTTTAAATAAATTATTGAATATAATCTTTATTTATAAAATATTACAAAATCGCACTATGTATTGTCATAGTGGCACAGCATACTGCTTTCCAATTTTATTATTCTAAGTTCGATTCCCACTTACCAAAATATTTTTTTTCTTATTTTCTATTTTAATAATTACATAATTACAAGGCCTATACTTTAAAATAACTAAATACCTAATAATAGCTAATTAATAATTATTTATTAATATTTTTAAATAATATTTATCAATATTGTTATAACTATATTTAAAAATATTAACCTTCGACAAGCCGACATCGAACGGCACCTCGTGATACCAACATGGGTATATTATACCCATTAAAAATAGCTTTAAAATAAATCTAAAAATTGGTAAAAAAAACATTCGTTCCATTATTATAAATATAGGAGTAAAATTTTATTATCTAAAATTGCAAAATAAGGCCTAAAATACATTTTATATTATTGCATGAATAGTAACAGACCCTTCCGCTGTTCAAGTTCTACTAAACCATAGATAATACAATATATATTATTAAACTACTAAACACACAGCGTTTGTCTCTGTGTATATGCTTAGAGAATAACTAACCAAGTGATGCGCGCGCAGCCTTAACAAATACGTATGTATTTTTGTTCATTATATTATAATTTGACGATTATTTATTTCTGGGATTGATATTAGTGTATATTTAATATAAACGAGTTGCTGGATACAATAAATTAATATTTGAACTAGGTATATTATACCATATCGGATACGGGAAGGTTTATAAATGAATTAATTAGCTACTAGGTACTTAATTATTTTAAGTATAGGTGTTCTAATTATAAGATTACTAAAATGAAAAAAATAACTTAATATGAAATAAACTTAATGAAAGGCAGTATGTTTACCACTGGACCACTATGACAGTACACAGCGCGATTTTGCAATATGTCATAAATGAAGAATGTGTTCAATAATTTATTTAAAATATAATTTTTCAAATCATCATGATCAGTTCCCGTAATTCCTAGTCGGAATATAGGGGGCTACATGCTCGAGAAGCTGAACATATAGTTTCAAAACAATTTTTACTTGCAAGGCCAATGATGCGGCTTGTTAATCCACAGTCAAAAAAAGAACCTGCAGCTTATAGTGGGTTACAAACCAGTCATACCCAGCCGATATGAGTTTAGTGGTAAAGGTTTTAATTCTAAAAATAATATTTAATTAAATTTCTGGTGTGAGTCCAACATACTACTATTTTTTTTTATTAATTGTAAACAATTAAGTGGTTTTAATATGTTTGAATATTGTTATTTTTTACTATTTACATGTTCCTAATGGTAGTTTTTCTAAATTCAACTGGAGAAAGAAGTATTTTGTTTATTTTCGATTTTCTATATTAATTGCCGATAATAGCAACCTTCCGAGTATATATATATATATATATATATATATATATATATATATATATATATTTATATATTAGAGTGTCCGTTAAAAAAAATTCCAGTAAGGTTAAAATCGATAATTTTACATCGAAAATCATCAGAAATAATAATTTTTGCTTGTTTTTACGAAAGTGACAGGTTCCTCTACACAAATGAAATTTTCGAAAAACGCGTGTTAATACATACGCGATATAAACTATATATTGTGTAGAGGAACCTGCTACTTTCGTAAAAACAAGCAAAAAATATTATTTCTGATGTTTTTCGATGTAAAATTATCGATTTTAGCCACGACTGGAAATTTATGTTTTACGGTCACTAATATATATATATAATGTATTACAAATTTCGATATTTCTTAGTAATCCTTAATATTGTATCATAAAGTAAGTTTTTTGCGTCGACTGATAATAAAAAATCTATATGATTAAAAAATGGGAATGGTACTCTGTAAACACCAAGTGAATTTGGGAGTCTACGTGCCAACATTTCTGTATCCTAAAAAAGAAAAATAATTACCAATACACTTATAATAAAAATGATTTAATACTAGACAGGTTGTGCAATTCCTTTTAACAATTTGATATACTTTGGTACAAATCACAAATAGCACATAGACAATCTGCATCATAAAGTAACGCACATTATCACTACTCACACAGTAAAATAAAAATTAATGTTTTCAATTTAAATTCAGAATAATATGAGAAAACTCTCAGTAAAAAGTACAACGCTAATATTTTACTTTTAACCAAAAGAAATTAATTAAATATTAGTAATCTTTATGCTTTCATGATCGGTATCCGTTGAATTTATAGAATTTTCTGGGCTGGTATACCGTGGTCGATCTGTCCTCGTCGCAGACGTTTTTACATACATTGTAGATGGGCATCCTCAGAGCTTGGTGACTGAATCATTCAGACATCAAGCACTGAATATGCCATTTACAATGTATGGCGAAACGTTTACGACGAGGATAAATCGACGACGTATATCAGCTCAGAAAATTCTATAAATTTAATATATACATACACAATCACGCCATGTACCAAAAAAGGTGTGGCACCAAATCTTTTCAATATCCCGAAATCAGCCTCTTCCAAACATTCCTATTCAAACAAGCATTCTCTCTCTTCTATTCCTACTACTCGGAAACTTTTGCTCACGCAAAACAATCATACCACTCCAACTATTTATCGGACGTCCACGCAAACGTATACCTTCAAAATCATTTATATAAATCGTTTTAACCAAACGTTTATTAGACATTCGCTTAAGATGTCTGAACCATCTTCACTACTTAGCACCAACTTTTGCTAAAACATTTTTTCAATTTCACACTCATCACACACTAATCTATTTCGCACGAGATTTCTCCTATTTACACCACATACCCCACTTAAAAATCTCATTTCCATAGCAGTCATTTTTTTTTCATGCTTTTGCAGCCAAAGCAAACATTCACAGCAAAAGTTTCCGAAGCACCCAAGACTTTGCAACCAGCATTTACTCTTCTATCAATTTCACGATGAAACCGACCATACTTTAAAAATAAACTACTCAAAAACATAAATTCGTCTACCTGCTCTAAACGTGCACTATCAATAGATACATTACAAAAATAAAATTTAATCGAAAATAAACAATTAACTTAACTTGATTTAATAGTTTTAATTATGGCCGCCAAATATGTTGACATTATAGTTAGGAGTATATTTAGTTGCTACCACCAGTGGTGTATATCGGAGCTAACTGCTGTATAATAATGTCATTATTGTACAAGTAACATAATAACCTCTTTAGACATAGGCAATATGGTAACGTAATATTAATATTATAATACGCCAGAAACACAAAATTACATGTTTTACTGATCACTTCTAATTTTTGATTGTACAAATTACAAATTTTATTTTTAAACTATGCAAAAATTGATTAAATACTGTTCATTTACAAAGTTTTTCTGAACAAAACTGAATTATATACTAAGTAATTTATTACTGTCCCGTATGAACTGCGTTATATTGCAACCTGTCTTGTATTAATTCACTTTGCTTGCAATAACTATGAAATATTTGTATTTTTTTACTTCTTTTGTTACAAGATAATCTCCATCGCCATAGTATAGCATTACAGGTGCTGTTGCCTTTTTCATATCATAGTCAAATATACTCTCTCTTTGATAACGAATTTTATTTTCTTTAATTCCATAATCTAATGGTCTAAATGATGCTGAAAATAATCGGTTTACTAATAATCATAACTGTAAAATGCAATAGAAAAGTCGAACGAAATATGTAGAAATAAATTTTAATTAATAATAAACTCACTAAAATAAAACGGCTTTAACATATTCATTAATGATTGACGAATTATTAATAAACTGATACGAATCACATTTACAGTAAATAAACAAAACATAGAAACAAATTACTATACGTAACAAATTAATAACTAGGTCATAAAATTTTTAATTAATGGAACCCAAATTTTATTTAAATCAGTGCCTTCACAGTGATTGATGTTGTCTTTTTCTTTATAATAAAGGTGAGGTCTATAAAACTGCAGATTCAAATATATATATATATATATATATATATATATATATATATATATATATATATATATATATACAGGCTGTAACAGAATAACTATTCCTAATTTTTAGAAATAATAGAGGGCACATAAAGAAACATTTTTTATTAATAAACTAGTGTCCGGAAATTTTTTTTTTTTTTCGGCAGTCGATTGTAAAAAATACAACTTTATGTTGTAACCCGAGAATTAACGGAGATTTATAATATCCGTTAAAACCATTTCATTCTACTCAAAAAAGTGCCTTAAGAATGTGATAATTATTTTCATCTAATTTAAAAAACCATCGAGATATCGCCATTTATCAAAATACGGAAAAAGCGAACTTTTCGCCATAACTCGAAAACAAAAGACGATAGCTAATTTTTGTTTTCATAATTGAGTTTTCCTCAAAAAAAGCGATCGAGGATGCGCGGTCCATTTTTCCATATCTCTTATAGTTTCCGAGTGCCCCTATAAAAACATCCAAATTTGCCCACCCTGTACATCGTTACAACTTGTGTATCGAAAATGGTGGTCGTAACTTCGAACAATTTTTATAAAGTTTAATGCACTATTATTTCTAATAAAATTGTTTTTAACGATATCTAGTGTATCTTGACAACGAGAAATTTTCGGACACTAGTTTATTAATAAAAAATGTTTCTCTAAGTGCACTTTATCATTTCTGAAAATTAGGTATAGTTATTCTGTTACATCCTGTATATATTTATATATATTATATATATATATATATATATATATATATATATATTTATATATATATATATATATATATATATATATATTTATATATATATATATATATATATTTATATATATATATATATATATTTATATATATATATATATATATATATATATACCGGGTGTCTACTTTTTTTTTGTTACATAGGGAATACAATGCTAAAATTTTCATTTGGTGATAAATTTTCCCCTAATTATTATAGAACAAAAGTACAAATACAAAAGTTGTTTAGAATTCAAAAATGCATCAAATGATGCCAAATTTATCAATATAGGATGTTCTGATCAAGAATTAGAAGCAAATTAAAATTTCCATTTTTGCGCTCTTTACATCAAAGTGCCATGGAAATTAAACAAATAATTTCATTTCTTCTGGAGTTTGAGTTTGACAGATCGTATTTATTTTATTGTTACGTTCTGTATTATTATTAT
This sequence comes from Clivina fossor, assembly GCA_963966155.1. Classification (NCBI taxonomy): domain Eukaryota; kingdom Metazoa; phylum Arthropoda; class Insecta; order Coleoptera; family Carabidae; genus Clivina; species Clivina fossor. The sequence continues at coordinate 9,742,109 of OZ014554.1, forward strand.
TATTATTATTATTATTATTGAAAATAATGAATAAACTTAATGTAAATGAAAAGCTATTAAGTATAAAAAGTATTAAGTATTTATTATTTATTACAATGAAAGGGTATTTTACTCGGCTGTACACTACGTACTAGCTGTGGTTTTAAATTGTGAATGTCTCCATTATAATTTTAAGTAATTGTTTAATTTATTTATTAACTTCAAGTTATAAAAACAATACATTTGAATTAGATGACTGGCATTATGCCTAATATATTTATTATAATAATTTAAACTTATCCCTGAGGATGCTGTAAGTTGTGCAGTGAAACGTCGGATAAGAGTTTAATAAATAGTAAATAGCTGAACTCCGTAAAACTTTCTTTATTTATTACAATATTCAATATACCTATAAAACAGAAAAATTCATGAATACAAGATATAGGAGAACAAAAACGAAACTAACAATTTAAATTAAATGTTCAAATAAATCGCCATTAACTGCCAAACAATAACCTAATCTGTTATAAAATTCGTGACGTACAGAGCTTAATTGTGTTTGTGTTATATTATTGCACTCTTCAACAATGGCATTTTTCAAATCAACAAGATTTTTGATATGTCGTTTATAAATTTTCTCCTTCAAATATGGCCATAAAAAGAAATCGCACGGTGCTAAATCGGGCGATCTAGCTGGCCAATTAATTGGACCACCTCTACCAATCCATGAATTTGGAAAACATTGATCCAAATATAATTTAATGTTGCAGCTGTAATGTGCCGGACATCCGTCTTGTTGATACCAGACAACATTATCTTGAGTTGCACACTCTTCTAACTGCGGACCAATATGATTTTGCAACATATCCAAATATTTTTCGTTGTTTAAATTATTTTCAATAAAAAATGGCCCAATTATACACCTGCCAAAAATTCCAGCCCATACATTAACTTTTTCTGGATATTGGGTACGTGTTGCTACCATTAAATGAGGATTTGTTTGGCTCCATATTCTAAAGTTTTGTGTATTAGGTTCGCCGTGTAAAGTAAACGTAGACTCGTCAGTAAAACAAATAGATTTCAAGAAGTTTCTGTCTAAATTGGATTTTTCCATAATAATGTTACTAAATTCGCTTCTAGCCATTTTATCCGCTTCAAATATCTCTTGGTGCGTGGAATATTTATAAGAATGATATTTTTCATTTTTTAGTACCTTATGTATTGTTGAAGGATGCAAATTTAATTCAGCACCAAGTTGACGCACACTAACATTTGGGTTTTCCGTTACACACAAAAGTATATTCAATGTATTTTCTTTAATTGCATTTTGATTTAAATTCTCCTCCTGATCTTCTGCGTTGATTTTTCTACAATTTTTACAACGTTTTAACACACTTCCAGTTTCTTCGAATTGTTTAATTATCCTACGAATAGTCATAGCGGAAGGTATGGGACGGTTTTCAAAGAAAGCGCTGAATAAATCTCTTACTCGTCGTATCGAATTTCCAGTAAAATACCATTTTACGCACTGAACTTTTTCATTTACCTTAAGTTTATTCATTATTTTCAATAATAATGATAATAATACAGAACGTAACAATAAAATAAATACGATCTGTCAAACTCAAACTCCAGAAGAAATGAAATTATTTGTTTAATTTCCATGGCACTTTGATGTAAAGAGCGCAAAAATGGAAATTTTAATTTGCTTCTAATTCTTGATCGGAACATCCTATATTGATAAATTTGGCATCATTTGATGCATTTTTGAATTCTAAACAACTTTTGTATTTGTACTTTTGTTCTATAATAATTAGGGGAAAATTTATCACCAAATGAAAATTTTAGCATTGTATTCCCTATGTAACAAAAAAAAAGTAGACACCCGGTATATATATATATATATATAAATGTTCGTTTGGTAAATGGGCATAAGCGGTTAACATGGAAAATCGACAATATTCAAAATACTGCTTCCTTAAGTCGAATTACGAGAAACTACTATTAGGATTATTTAGATATTAAAAAATAACAATGATTAAATACAATAAAACCATTTTATTATTTACCATTATTTAAAAAATAAATATTAAATAAATTATGTAACAACATTACTATTTATTTTTGTGTCACGCTTATATAGATGTTAGAGTGCTGACTTACAATTCTAAGTTCTATTTCCAGCTACGAAATTATTTACTATATTTACTATGTTTTTTAAATATACTTAAATTAATAATAAAAATAAAACTACCCCAAGTTAAAATTCTGTATTAATATTTATTAATAATCGACGTTTCGACGAACTCAACGTCCGTCTTCATCAGGAAAAATGATAAAATGATCATCATGACGGACGTTGAGTTTGTTGAAATATCGATTATTAATAAATATTAATACAGAATTTTAACCTAAAGCAGTTTTATTATAATATGATTTTGAATTTTTTTGACTATGTTAATATTAATAATGTCAAATAAGTTATTTAAAATAAATTTTTTTAAATATTTGAATGGTTTTATTGCATTTAGTAATTTTTGTTTTTTAATATTTAAATGTAAATGATAGTTTTTCAAAATTTAGCTTGAGAGAAAATTATTTCTTATTTTGTCTGTTTCCTATGTTAATCTGCTATGGATGTTGTACATATATATATATATATATATATATATATATATATATATATATATATATATATATATATATATATATATATATATAATATATTTATATCTTATTTGTGTTTTTTATTTTGTTGTAAGATAAATGTTACGATACCTGTTTTAATATTCTGGAAAAAGTGAGCAAAAGTATTTATAGATGTACCTGCCGGGAAATGTTGAAAAATTAGTGGCAATAAAGTCTGAAAAGAAACGAAACAAATAACTTTTATTATTTATCATTTTAGTAACACAAGTTTTTACAATGTAATTGAGCAATATATCATAACAAATCTTTTTTAAAAGATCGTCAAATAATTACCATCATCAGTACCGTCTTAATGCATAGGTTGACTGGACACTTGTCCGGAGCCCCATGAGCATAGGGGCCCCATGCCTATCTGTGTGTGTGTGTGTGTGTGTGTGTGTGTATTGACTTGCTATTAATAAAATTATATTTGATATTTAAATTAATTCTATGTGATATAAAGCAATTTACATTTCATTTCTGTGAGTGATTATTGTATAGGGATCCCAGCACACTGGTTTGCCAAAGGGCCCGTAATGCTGTTAAGACGGCTCTGGCCATCATTAATTAATATTTTATTTGAATACGTACGAAAATGAAATGGACGGAAGCTGAACGAACTTTAAACTAAACTCTTCTCTACCAAACTATTAGCTTTATGTAAACAGTTACTCTACCAAAATTAGTAGAGTAAAGTAATTTGACGAAAATATAAGCTAGTGTACTTTACTACTTTAAACTCTGCTTTCCAGTTTTGGATATTATGATAGTAGTACTGGAACATATGGTATACTTAAAATAAAATGTCTTCAGGTTGTAGTTTTGTATTAATATTTATTAATAATCAACGTTTAGATGAACTCAACGAATATCTTCATCAGGAAAAACGATACAAATGACATTTACAGTGAATAAACAGAATATACGAATAGATACAAGCTAAACACAAGTTACTAGGTAACAAAATAAATAACTAGATAATAAAATTTATACTTTTTTAATTAAAGAAAGCCAAATTTTATTTAAATCAGTTCCTTTACACTGATTGACGTTATATTTTTCTTTATAAATGTTTATTGCTTCTATAATAATAATAATGATTTTATTCTCATTAAATCCAACAAATGACATAGAATAAAGCATTACACTATATAGATTGCGACTAGTATCGAAATTAATATTTTAAGTCGCTTAAGTTCCCGTTGAACGGCAGATATTTATCAATGGAATAGAATATATGTGTCAACAGTAACTTTAACAGTTTTAACTTGAAGGATGTAAGACATTTGGAATTTTTAATATTTATAGGAAGAACATTAAAAAGAATAACACCAGTGTATTGTGGATTCCTTTTGTACAATGTTAATTTATGTAATGGTGTTTGTAGGTTATTATTATTATTTTTATTTTTTCTCTGTTTTGTTTAATTACTGAAAATGTTATACCAGATTTTCCCGATAAAAACGTACGTTGAGTTTGTCGAAGCGTCGATTATTAATAAATATTAATACAGAACTACAACTTAAAGCCGTTTTATTTTAATATAACGAGTTCAGAAATATTTTTTACTATGTTATATAATTCTATTTGTAAATTATAATTTTGTGTAAAATCTCAAACTTTTCTTAAAATTATACAAAAATGTTTTTAATATATGACTGAAAATTTCGTTATACTATTTAGTTTGCCATAAAATTTAAAAAGTTTTTATTTCTATATATTAAGACCTTTTACACGGTAATAATTTGTTAATAATTTACGAATAAATGTGTGAAATAAATAAAATAAATAAAATAAAGTTTTTGAGATTTACTTATTTTTCAAAATTTTTAGGACAGATTTGTGAGGACATGCGCATTCATATTATCTACCACTGCTACCTACTGATAACAAATGGCAATAACAGCTAGCTGGCAATGTAAAACAATGGTTGTCAGTTGGCAGCAGTGGCAGATAACATAAATGCACATGTCTTCACAAATCTTTAGTGTAAGTAAATCAATCCTAAATATTTATTTATGATTTATTTCAACTATTTACTCCAAAATTATTACCGTTTTAAGAGGCTTTAAAAAATTTTTTTTGGAGTGTATAAAATGCAACATAATTTTTTTCAATTGATATTTAAGAAGTGTTTGGAAGAAAATCTAGTAAACATACCTTGTTCATTTGCGGATAGTCAATACCCATAAAAAGAGATAATCCTATGATACATAAATTCTGCGTAAGTGAATTATCATTGCATAAGCTTGTTCCTAATTGAGTAAAAATTTTCTTCAACGGTAACAGTTCTAAAACATTTTCTTCTTTACATTGTTTCTGTAATTATAGCAGTTTCGTAAAAATATTGTAATTAAATATTGTATATTGATGACGTTCGTGATGTAACTATAAGGAATCGGGTACGAAATAGTATACTGTATGAATAAAATCGAAAAAATAAGGGAAAAGTTGGTGTTAGTCAGTTAAGATCAGTTAGTGATTTTGAGCGAATGTCTAATAAACGTTTGGTTAAAAGAATATATTTGAATGATTTTGAAGGTATGCCTTTGCTAGTGGACGTTCGATGAATAATAGAACTGGTATGATTGAAAAGAGTGGCTTGCGTGAGCAAAAGTTTCCAAGTAATAGAAATAGAAGAGTATAACTGAGATGTATCATGAATGTGTATAAAGTTGAAGGTGCTTGTCTGGATAGGAATGTTTAAAGAAAACTGATTTCGGGATAGTGGAAAAACTTTATATATATATATATATATATATATATATATATATATATATATATTCATTCTAATACGTTACAACAGTAAAAATCACATTTCAATTCTCTCTCTCTATATATATATATATATCTATATATATATATATATATATATATATATATATATATATATATATATATAGTACGAAAATTTAACGGGATACGGTATTTGGGTTGAGAAAATTTATAAAAATGCAAAAACTTATAAGTTTTTGATTAAATGTGTACATTTTACGTTGGAAGATGAAAACAAGGAAAATTAATCAATTATAAACATTCAAATCTAATACAACAGCATTTATAGTGTTCTAATCATACATTATTTCCCTGAAGAAGCCACAAATTGCTGGCGAAATATTGGAATGTACAATTAATTGATAGAATTGTCAATGCTTGCATTTTTATAAATTTTCTCAACCCAAATACCGTATCCCGTTAAATTTTCGTACTAAATATTAACACGGTAGTTACTCTGACTCTATATATATATATATATATATATATATATATATATATATATATATATATATATATATATAAAATAACTTCTACATATTTATTATAATTTTGAAATCTGTTCTTATGGTTATCTAATATTAAAATACAGTTTTGCCCAGCTGTATTCAGTGGATTCGGTGTGGCTCGAATTTTATTAGAAACAAATTTATTTAATTTAGCGCCAGGTATTTTATACCGTGTTATTTTTATATTTTTAGTTAATTCCAACAAAAATACCAAATGTAGGAAAGAAAAATTATTTTGTAGCACGAAGAAATGACACATATGAAAGAGCCAAATTCCTGCAAAGGATGCAAGTAACGGTACGGTAGGGAGCACTAATTAGGTCAGATGCAATAAACAAAATCCAAAATCACAAAAGTCAGCAGAAGGAAAAAGTACAAGATAAGAAATATTCTGAAAAAGAATTAAGACCCAAACTTATCATTATTTGAATACATAAATACTTCAGTTTTAAAAGAATACAGTCCTGCATAGTTAATGTTCGGAAGAAAATGAAGAACAACACTTCTAAGACTTCCAAAACTATTACAATTTAAGATGGTCAACAACGAAAGAAGACTCAAGAATATTTCAATAGGCAACATAAAGTAGGAGATTTGATACCATTGCGTCAGGACAATAAAGTATGGATAACGCATCTGAAACAATGGGGAACTGTCCAAAAAATGAACTCCACTATACCTCGATTGTACGTTACTACTACCAATGAAAGATTTATATGCCGAAACTGTAAATACCTTATTCTTTGTTTTCCAAAACTACAGATTCACTTACCGGAAGAAATAGCAAACAATATGTTCCGTCTTAAACCAATTGGATTATTTCGACAAGGGAGGAAGAAAAGGAAAGGTAGAGAAAACGAATATGAATATTGATGAGCAACCACCAATAAACAGCAAAGTCTCACTCCAAGAAAGTTAACAGCAAACACCGGAGAAGCTAAATGCACCGAGTTCCGGAGAAATGTAAACGATAGTATCGCCGCGACGAAGCCAGAGAATTCGTCGACCGCCAGAGAAACTAAATTTATAATTAATGATGAAGAGATGTTATAATGTAAATATTATTTTATATTAATGTAAAACAAATATATAAGTTGCCAATATTACCGTTTTAGATATATTATGTTTTGTTAAGTTGTAAAACATATATACATATATATTGTGACATTTAGATGAAGAAAAATATTAGATGTTCAAAGTTAAATTTTATCAAAGTGTTCAAATTTTGAAATATTTTATTCATCTGATTTTTATCCTACCTGTCACCCATAATGGGCACGGCGTCAGTTGTTTGGAGGAGAGCTGGGTCGTAGGTGGGGTTGGTAGGAACTTTATTTTGTGATGTTTGTAAATTAGGTGGGCGCCAGTCAAAGCGGAATGTTGACGCAAAATTGAGAAGCTTTGACAAATCTCAAAAAGGAACTTAACGGGATAGGGATTTATTTCATTTTTCGAGAATTTGTTTCGGAAATGCGATAAATAATTAAATCAAAAAATTACTTACAATTTTGTAATACGAGATGTTATATTGCATGATATTTAGTACAGTGTAATCTAAGTCGGTTGTTTGATATCTGCTGGTTAGCGGGTGGTCTAGCTAAAGGAAGATCTTCTTCTGCGTTTTCGTCAGCGCCGAGGAGATGACAGAATGTACAGCGCAACAAAGCGGCGTGATCGTTGATGGAGACATCATGAGAATGATCGCCCTCGAAATCGGAATACGCCCCGCGGGCTTTAGTACGTCATAAACATCATCATCCAATCCATAATTACTGCTCGATTTATTGGATGGTCGAAATCTTTCGTTGGCTGATCCAAACTCGGTTTCCACAATTAACTGGTGCTGCTATACATCTGAATCTCGCTCGGACACCGTTGAAAACGACAGCCTGTTCATCTAAACATGAGGGGGCACAGCAGATTTATCCAACATAATAAACATGATAAAATCAAACAATCGAACTTGAAATAAAGATCGATACAATCGAAATTACAACGATAAGCAATATTTTCATACAATATCATCAATATAACAAATTAATACGGAATCAAAATACTTTACAATTTACAATTTAAATTACACAAATCATCAGTTAGCTCAAGTGACGCTAATAAATTTAGCAAACAAAATAAATATCAGAATACAAAATTTAAGCGATAACAACAAAATTCAATTAGCAAATAAGATGAATCTCAAAGTACAAAATTTAAACGGTAATTACATAGTTCAAAATCATGCAAGTAAAATTAAAATATTTAACTAGAAACAAAAATACGTAACTCAAAGAAAATTCAACAATACTACAATAAAATGACTCAACAATATTTTCTAGCTAAATAAGTCAAAGTTACTTGCTCAACAAAAATATTCAATTCAAAAATAATACAAATAAAGTGATGATTTGCTACTTACGATTTACTACACGACATTCATACTACAAAAAATCAGGGATCACGAAGAAGGAACATAGAACATGGAACAGAGGGAGGGTCGCGTGCGCAGGAGAGACAAAACACGAAAGTACTTTAGCCGATCTAGACAGAATGTCTTTCCCGTGATTTGTAAATCCGGAAGCCGGCGAAACGCGCGTGATCTTATAAGCGTAGCCCACGAAAGCAAAAAGAATTCAACGAGAATCAAACCGTGGCCACAAAAATATACTAAAAACAAAATATCATCACAGCCGATATAGCTTCTTCAGCCTAAAATTTAAGCGCTGTGATAATAGCAAAATAATACGATACGATAAATCAAAAATCATCGCAACACGAACAATGGCACGTGGCCTCAAAATAACTCGTATTGCAATAATCACGAACTCTACAAAAGTTCAAACATTAAAACGCCGATCGTTTTAAACGCGAATAAAATTATCGAACGCAGTGTCACACACTGCAACCAAAATCATCAAGATCATAACGCGATCTAGCAAGGGCTCGAAATTTACAAATACAGACAATGATACGCACTAAAGACTTTCACAAACGGAAAACGGGAAGGAAAATCTACTAGTATTTACAAAAGAAGGAATTAGGATTTGGAAGGAATCTGTGGCTGCTTCAAGGTTAATTTTATCATCACAAAATTACTAATCTTCAAATAAACTATAACGATACAAACTCTAATAAATTGAACTCTACAAATCATAACTCAAAACAAAATAACTAACAAAATTATTCAAGAAAGAAATTGGCTTTACAAAATATACAAAACGTAATCAAATGTAAGTTGACCATCATTGTATTCACGAGAGCAAAATTACGTTACTAAAATAATCCAAATATCAAAAAATCTCATGAATAACAATTCAAACATAATACAAAATAAATAAATTGTCAACTTACATCGTTTCAAATCCAAACGAACAATTTCTGGCCTGAATACATTACTTTTTCAATACCGCATGGTAATTAACCTTCAAACTAATCACAGATACAACGACGACAAAACTAGTAGTTGTTTGCTCAGACAATCGCTCACGGAAAGAGAGAGAGATATTTCACCGGTACAAGCATATTTATGTGCGTGCTAATTTCACACATTTTAAATCAATGTTGCCATTGCACTAAAAAGTAAATACTCTATAAAAATATCATTTTTTTATACAAAATTTGACTCGTGACAAAAAGTGTTTTTGTCACAATATATATATATATATTAAAAAAAATTATATATAAAAATTTAAATTAAACTTACAATTAAAGAATCTCCATTTGCAAGAAGAATTTGCATTAGACTATTTGGAGGATGTATTAAAAATACAGCTGGTGATAATCCGTGCATTATTTTTATTTTATTGTTGTACTCAGGTTTCATTGTTGTCATAACAAAGAACACTGCGTTGCCCATTGAATGTCCAATGTAAATTAATGACTTCTCATTTGTTTTATTTAAAATGTAATCGATCGTTGCTGGCATATCATAAAAACCCATTTCATGAAAACTAATAAATTAAAATAAAATTGGTAAGTAGCTACCAAAAACTATTTACAAAATTAGTGCGGTTTGTAGGAAAATTTCCATGAGTTATATAAAGTTAAAATGAATATATTCTTATTTTTATTTTTAATAAGTTAGCATATGTTAAAAAAATGTAAAATTATTTTAAAAAGTTGAATATTTCTATAAAAAGTTAATATATATGGTGGGTTCAGCTATTAATTTGGAATTACGGCAAAGTTGAAATAATTTTGTAGTGATTACAAAATGTAATCTTTTACTTACTCGTTGTAGTATTTTTAAGTTCATCTATTGTACAGTTATTTTTATATTTTATCAAATGTTTAGTCACATTTAAATAATTCAAATGTTGCTAAACACTTGATAGAATTCAAACTAACTATACAATAGAGCATCGAGAAAGCAAAGGATTAGCTTTTAGCTTTCTGAAAATTTTGAAATTAAGAAATCCAAACATGAAGGTACAAATTGAATGAATAAACATTTAGATTTAACAAATTTTCCATTTTTAGAAACATTCGCAAACATTAACAACTCCATTACTTTTTGTTAAAATATTTGTGTGTATTTTTTATTTGTTTATGCATTATAAAAATGTTCCACCGAGTATCTCATCTTGAAGTTATTAATGTTTTTTGCTCCTACCAGTAGATCAATCTAAATAAAAGAAAGTTAACAAAAAATTCTTACCTATATTCCCAAAATTTCTTATCTTTGTCAGGATCTAAAGAAATGTGTTTTCTAGAATAAGTAGAACCTCTTAAGTTTATCATCCACACGTCATAATTTTTATCTGACATCAAAAATGCTAAATTAAAAAAAAAAATTACATTAAGTACTAACATAATTTAATCGGTATCTGTCAGTTCCGTCCGTAAGCCGGGTTTACAATAGTTGGTATACCAAAGGGTTTATAAGCTAGCCACGTGAGTTCCATCCATTCTTAATAAAGGCTCAAAACAGGTAGATTGTTTATTACTTTTCTATAATTCCAGAAGCATTACTTACTTTGCCTTTAATTTAATATTAGCATTCGTACATATAATTTCATTTAGTCATTTGTTTAATTTTTGTCAAACAAGAAACTCTGTTTTTAAAATTTAAAATGAATTTTCAAATTGTGCGTAGTGCAAACTGTAAAGAATTTATATTAGTATTAAGGGTTAGGTTAGGTTATCGTTATTGAATCAGTTGGAACCAATAGCAATCTTTACCGCCTGTCAGTTGCTAATTGATGTATATACTTTGGGATGGAACTAACATATGAATTGAGTTAAAACTAACATAGATCCGAAATTTAACCACAAAGGTAGGAACCCAAGTAACATAAACTTGATTTAGTACTAGACTAGACTTTGTTTAGTAGATATTTCAAATTAAAAATATCTTACCCAAATCTTTTTTCGGTCCTTGTATAACCCAAGATGCTGATGATGCTAATAAACCATGACAAAAAAGTACAACAGGCTTTTCTGGTTTCGGAATTCTATGAACTGTTAAAATATAACCATCTTCTGTTGTCACTTCATGACTCTCTACTGAGTAATTGTGTTTCTCTATTAATTCCATCTAAAAAGATCAATAAATATTAAATTACATATACTACATTATATGAAAAAAAATTAAAATATATTCTGCGTTTTCGCAGAGAAGTTTATTTACAAAAAGTTAAATATAATCATTTATATTTTTTGCTGCCCGATTAAAAAAAAAATAAGCAATACAAATTTCTAGTTAAAAAATAATAAAAAATGCGGTCATCCAGTAACAATTACAAACAATAATTTTTAATATAAATCAAAAGTTTATGCTAAGTAAAATAATATATTTTTTAATGTTTATATACAGCATGTCTGAAAAAGTTGGCAACAAATGGTCAATTTTTTATATTATTAATTTTACAAAAAAAAATTATTCTTCATAAAAATCTTTGCATCACAATAATCAAGAATCATATTTGTAAAATATTTAGTGGTATACAGGGAAAATCAAAAATATTTATTTATGCTGAAGAGTAAATTGCTTTTAAATTTAAATACAGGACAAAATGTCATTTGAAAATGTTGATAGGAATTAAAAATTATATTCAAATTTAGATTCATGGCCTTCTAATAATTAATCAATAAATTTAAAATAAAAGAAAGTACTAAATAATTTAGTAATTGTTGGGTTATTTATTGAATAAGATAAATCACAAATTAAATGAAAAATAAATGCGCTTACTGATTACGTCACTCATTTTCTCTTGGCAAATTTGATAAACTTTTACTCCGTTTTGCAAGAATTATCAATAATAAATTAATTAATTAAATTATTTAATAAATAATCCAACAAATGCTGAATTACTTACTAGTTTTTTTTCATACTTTAAATTAATTAATTAATTATTAGATGGCTATGAATCTAAATTTAAACATAATTTTTAATTCCTATTAACATTTTCAAATGAAATTTTGTCTTGTATTTAAATTTAAAAGCAATTTATTCTTCAACATAAATCAGTATTTTGATTTTTCCTGTATACCATAAATTTTTATAAATTTGATTCTTAATTATTGATTTATATGTGATGCCGAGATTTTTATGAAGAATATTTTTTTTTGTAAAATTAATAATAAAAAATTTACCCATTTGTTACCAACTTTTCAGACATACTGTGTATATATTATGGTAGCCTTATAAAATAAAAAATTTCCAGTAAGACTAAAGTCGATAATTTTACATCGAAAAAACATCAGAAATAATGTCTTTAGCGTGTTTTTGGAAGTAACAGGTTCCTCTCTACAACTGAAATTTTCGGAAAACAATGCCAAAACACGCGTTTTTCGAAAATTTTAGTTGTGTAGAGAACCCTGTTACTTCCTTAAAATATGCTAAAAACGTTATTCCTGATGTTTTTTCGATGTATCCTTAGTGGATTTTAGCCTGAGTGAATTTTTTTTAAATAAGGAAACTCTAATATATATATAATATTCATAATTAGTAGATTAAAGTTAAAAAGTAAACCCATTGCGTGAGCGAATGTTTCCAAGTAGTAGGAATAAAAGAACATGTATGAGAGGTTTCATTAATGTGGATGAAGCTACAGTTGCATGTCTGGATAGGAATGTGGTAATCTGAAAATTAATAGTAGTGTGCACATAATTATGATGTTAGAAATGTAGATAATTTTTATATAACTAAAAACACAAAAAGTAGTAATATTAATAATGTATTTCACAATAAAAATATATTAAAGATTCAAAAAGTTTTAGTTTGAAATTAAAAACTTTTACTTTAATAAAGTTGATGCAATATAATAATTAAGTAAATAATTTGATAAATTATGTATGTCACCAATATTGTAAATATTATGCTACATTTGTAAATTACCTCTACATATCCAAAAACTAAATAAATTGGACATTATAGTAAAAAAAGCTTAAAATTAAATCGCTTGGAAGTCCACAAAATAAAGAAATTTAAAAGGAAAAACTTCCACATTATATCTAAATTAGTATAATATTTTGTTCATGTTAATTTTCATAATTTACCTGGAAGTTCCCTGTCTATTATAGTAGAGTTAATCTAGTAATATTCTGTTAATATTTTACTGTTACATATACTATGATAGTTATAGTAAGTCGCATATATATATATATATATATATATATATATATATATATATATATATATATATATATATATATATATATCTGAATTTTAATCCCTTTATAACAATGACAATGGCGCGAGCCGAAACTTAAGTTTGTTGAAGTATAAAAGTTTAGTGAAATTTTACAAAATGTGTATTTTTGAAAACCATTTATCTATCAAAGAGTTTCACAAAGTTAAATTGTCAACCATTAATTATATTAAAGCTAAATAAAGGTTGATTCTACTCTGTACTATAAATAATTGTATTAAGAATTGATTTGAAAGTGTAAACAGTTTAAACACTTACCATTGGTGTATGGTTAGAAGAAATAATTGTGCTCGGATATTGAAGATTATATCGTCTAGTTTCATTTTCAAGTTTATGTCCAAGTATTTCAAGTAAAATCGAAGAAATAACATAATTTAAATTAATCAAAAATACGAAAAAACAAAATACGTGTATATTTAGTAACATTTTCTATTAAGCTAAATACAATAGGAACAAGATAAATAATATATGTTCTGCATGTATATCATGTATGTGTACAAATAATTTTGGTTCTACTTTTTCATTTTAAATTTAATGAAGTATGATAATTAAGTAGAGAATTTTAAAATAACGATGTTTTTATATCACACATTGTAATTTACATTAAAATTATATACGAATTATTTGTGGAACAAATAACCATTAATTTCAAGAAACAATAATTGCAATTTAATTACCTACATATGCAATTTTTTTTTGTCTTGTGTAATAAATTATAATTTTATACTAGGTGTACTGTTTCTGAAGACATAGAATAATTCTCAATGTCAATCTGTAGCATCGACAAAAATAATAGTATATTATGTTACGAGGAGCAGAAAGTGATTTTTATTGTGTTAAGACCAGATACTTGTAGCCGAGGCAGAGCTGAGGCTCAATAATCTGAGCGAAAACCAAAATGAGCTGTCTATTCCAGGTGTCATGTACGATCTTTTCTTCAAGCGTTCTAAACGAAACTAAACTAAAAATAAATAAGAATACCTACCAAGTAACCTTAAATTTACTGGTATGTATATGTATGTATATTATTTATATTTGTGATTTGTGAGAATTAATGTTTCTTTAGTCGAATATGCAATTTCTGACCACTCTGGACGTTTCTTACGTTTCTTGCACTTCTTTACACATTTTCAATAATCAGATTCAAATTTAAGCGAAAATAATCAATCCATTTATCAATTAACTTAACATGACTTAATATCTTTTAATATAACTTTGGTCAAATATACAGTTTTTAACAAATCAGATGGTGCACACTGCATTTCTTGCACGTACCAAGTAACCTTAACCTTACCAACAGCTGTAGAATAGTATATTTGTCACGTGATTTGTAAGAATTAATGATTTTCTTCGAATATCTGTTTCTGACAAATCTAGCATTGAATTTCTTACAATTCTTCATACATTTTTAATAATCAAATTCAAATTCAAGCGAAAATGAATAATGCAACTGTGAATTAACTTAACTTGACTTAGTAGTTTTTAATATGGCCGTCGAAGATATCATATTAAATACATTTGATCGTAATTTTCAGACTTTCACGATTGGTGACCATTGAATTTATAAAATTTTCTGGACTGGTAGGTCGACTACGATATACAAGCCCAGAAAATTATACAATTATAACACTTGATCGAGGTTTTTGGTTGAATATACCTACAGTTTCTGACAAATTGGGCGAAACACATTATATTTCTTGCATTTATTCGTACATATTCAATAATGTAATTCAAATTTATGCAAAAATAAACAACTAAACTGTAAATTAACTTTTTTTTAAAGTAACAATACCTATTTAAATAATATTATATATATTAATCTTTCATTAATCAAATATTTAAAAATTTGATTAAATTTGTTGCGTTGCAGACATTCTTAAAATTAATTGCACATCCTAGTTACCAAATTTTTAAAATTGAAATAAATATTTGCACATTGCTTTTGTTAAAATAATAAAATATAGGTCTTTGCGGCCCGTGTGTTTTCTTGATCTAGATAATTTCATTTTATTTAGACAAATTAAAAATTTAATCTATACATATAAGCACAATGTAAATATGTATGAATATTTGTCCGGTTCTAAAATGTAACTTGGATGTAAATTATAAAGTTGAAATTTAGCACAGAGCTGTCTGATACCACCATAATGTTGGAAAAAATCTAAAACTGGCGAACTGGTAAACGAAAAAACTGTTCGCTTATAACTTGACATTCACTGAATAGTTTTTTGATGGGAATTTTGTTACTAGCTGAATCAATTTTCAAGAAAGGTTTTACTTTGAAATAATGCGGTGTGCACCGCAGGCGAACGCTGTAAACAATATAAATTGATCAAAAACTCTGTCCGCATATAATTTCAGATCTATTGTACAGATTTTTATGGAAGTTTTATTAATAGTTTTATTTATTTACGTAAGCATAGTAAAAAATCTTTCAGAAATCATTATATAAAATTAAAATGGCTTTAGCTTGTAGTTCTGTATTAATATATATTAATAATAGACGTTTCGACAATACACTCAACGTACGTCTTCATCAGGAAAACTGATACAAATGGCATCATGTACAGAAAATAAAAAGAACATACAAACAAGTTACTAGACGTAACAAAATACAAGTAACTATTATAAAAAGTTGATAATTTTTTAATTAATAGAAGTCAAATTTTGTTTAAATCAGTACCGTCACAGTGATTGATGATATTTCTTTTTTTATAAATTTTGCTTTTCTTATCAATCTACTGTTAATATTAATGGGTATTGAAATTATTATAGTATTTTTGAATTTCACATCATGAAGATTGTCAAACGTACGTTGAGCAATAGCAGATTTATCTGCATGATTTAGATGTATTGACCTCTTATGTTCTGTCAGTCTAGTAAAAATGTCGATTATTAATAAATATTAATACAAAACTTAAACCTAAAGTCGTTTTAATTTTTTTTTTTATTTATTTTATTAATTATTTTTTGAAGGTTTCACTATGCAGCTTGAGTAACAGACTCATGTTCTAAATGATGAAAATTGACCAAAAACTGCACGGGCAAATTTGATCTTCTCTAATATTTGTGTTTACTGTAACTGAATTTAAATTGGGTTAAAAGTAGTGAATATTATAGCAAAGCAAGCGCAATATGCTTTCTAATATATTTTTTTTTTCTTATAATAAAACTACGAGATAATATTTTTGCAAAAAAAATAATTAAATTTATAAGAATTTTAAATTTTTAGAATACATGTAGAATTTATAATTGTGATTACATATAAAAAATGTAACCACTTTTATGTAATTTTAAAATTAAATGGTACACTCTAAAAAATGGTAATTTTATATAAAAACCTTGGGCAACTGATTTACATCAGTTTAATATGTGAATTTACAAATGTCACTGGAAAGTTTATACATTATGTAAATATAAAATATTTATATTTTATTTAAGTTTACTTACTTTTTCGGTGAAAAAACCTTTATAATATGGTAAATTACAAAATTATATTATTTTTACTTAAATTTTATCTAAACCATTGTTTTGCTGAAATAATATGAAATTTTTTTATGTTCATAGTAGTTATTATTAAAATCAAAATTTGATAGAAAGTTGTAATATTTATGAACATGTTTCAATTTAAACAATTATTATGTAATAATAATTAACCTGATACTTAATTAAATTTTATGTACATTAAAGACCTTAATATGTTTTTATTTAGAATCAAAATTAAAACTTACTTTAAAGTTTAAAAAATACAATACAATATCTGTTTTTACCGACTGTCATATCTCTTATAATGAGGGAGGTACTGTAATCATACCAAATATGATAAGTACGAATTTGGCTTATAATAATACAAATCAACTGTTTTAGCGTGATGTTCATCTATCGATTTGTGTACACGTGTTAAGAAAATTTGGCTAAGCTAATTGTTATAAAATTTCATATTTAAGCTACAGAGGTGATCAATTTGGTGAAGTTCTACCAGTCGGAACTGGCAATTTCATTTTTAGTTAATAATTGCAAAAAAGAAATGGAAGAGAGAATGAGTGAGAGGTTGACGACTGATTTCAGTATGAATAGGCGAATGTTTTGGCAGAACGTGAAGAGAATGAAAGGTGGTAGTGTAAAAACCATTAAGGCGGTTAAAAGTGCAAGTGGTGATTTATTGTGGGATGAGTTGGATGTAAGAAATAGGTGGTGTGAATTTTTTAAAGATTTATATGGTAATGATAATAATTAGGCAATGAATTATGTTTCTGTAATTTTGAATCAAAGTGAGGTTGAATATGACATTGATGAAAGTGATGTGAGTGATGCTTTAATGCGTGTAAAATGTGGTAAGTCTCCCGGTATGGATGGAATTCCTAATGAAATGCTAAAGTATGGGGGTGAAAAAGTGTTTGAATGGTTAGTTTTTATATTTCGTTTATGTTTAAAGCGTTGTGTGGTTCCTGATGACTGGAAACGAGCTATCATTTGCCCTTTATTTAAAGGTAAAGGCAGTTCAAGTGAATGACCTAATTTTCGAGCGATTAGTCTTCTGAGTGTTCCCGGTAAATTATTTGGTAAAATATTAATTCATAAAGTTAGAGCACTAACTATTTCAAAAATTAGTGACGTTCAAGGTGGCTTTTTGCCAGAGAGAGGATGTGTGGTTCAATTGTTTGCTCTTCGTATGATTGTCGAAAAGTCACTTGACAAAAATAAAAAAGTGTTCTGTGGCTTTCTCGATTTAAGGAAAGTTTATGACAGTGTTCTTCGGAAAATCTTGTGGGATGTGCTTCGCGAGTATGGTGTTAATGGTAATCTTTTAGGAGCAATTCAAGCTCTGTATGATGGAAGTAAAGCTGCTGTACGAGTTGATGGTTGTTTAAGTGATTGGTTTCGTATAAATGTTGGCGTAAAACAGGGCTGTGCAATGTCTCCTTGACTATTTAATTTATATATGGATGTTCTTCTTCGGAAAGCATTCTGTGGTAATGATGATATACAAATAGGTGATTGTGTTGTACCTGCTTTAGCGTATGCTGATGACGTGGTTGTTTTTGTTGAATCTGAAGAACAACTGAGAAGGATGATTGATAGAATTACTGTTGTTGGTAAAGATATGAATCTTGTGTTGAATGTTGATAAGTGCAAAGTTTTAGTTTTTGAGAAGGGTGTCTTGATGACTGAATGTAATGTATATATTGATGGTGCACGTATAGAGCAGGTAGATGAATTTGTGTATTTGGGTAGTTTGTTGTCTAGAGATGGCCGTTTTGATCGTGTAATTGAAAGGAGAGTAAATGCTGGTTGTAAGGTTTTGGGTGCTTTGGAAACTTTTGCTAGGAATGTAAATGTTTCCAAAGAAGCCCGCTTGAGTATATACAATGCAGTTTAGGTGCCTACGTTGATGTATGGTAGTGAATGTTGGGTTTGGTTGCAAAAGCATAAACGGAAAATGACTGCTGTGGAAATGAGATTTTTACGTGGGGTATGGGGTGTAAATAGGAGAAATCGGGAACGAAATAGATTAGTGTATGATGAGTGTGAAATTGAAAAAAATGTAGCAAAAGTTGGTGATAGTCAGTTAAGATAGTTTGGACATGTTGAGCGAATGTCTAATGAACGTTTGGTTAACAAGATTTATTTGAATGATTTTGATGGTGTACGTTTGCGTGGACGTCCGATGAGTAGTTGGAGTGGTATGATTGAGAGTGTTTTGCTTGAGCGAAAGTTTCCAAGTAGTAGGAATAAAAGAGCATGTATGAGAGGAATTATGAATGTGGATGAAACGAAAGTTGCTTGTTTGGATAGGAATGTTTGGAGGCGACTGATTTCGCGATGATGAAAAGAGTTTGTGCTACACCCTTTTGAGTACATGGCGTTATTGTGTATGTATGTATGTATATATGTAGGAATATTTCGCAACAAAGATTTATTTTCAAAAAAATTATTTAACAAAAGTTGCTAAATAAGTTATAACTAACATCTTTTATTTGAATATTTTTTGATACGACTAAATATTTTTTTCATATTTTTATGATATACATAATTTTGTAAATAGGTGGCACATTTATGTCAAGACAGTCTTATTTTTAGTTTACATGACTATAGTAGTTGTTATACAAATTTGTCTATTCCATAAATTTATAGCGGTCGATTTTGTTATGGCCACAGCAGATTTTTTTATAATAACAATATGTACAAATAAATATTTTGACTAGCTTTCAATCCATTTTATTACATTCTAGTCGTGATTTATATTTACATATATATATATATATATATATATATATATATATATATATACATGATTTGTAAGAATTATTTTTTCATAGACCAACCTAGGTAACATACATTGCATTTCTTGCACTTCTTCACACATTTTCAATAATCAAATTCAAATTCAAGCGAAAGTAAACAATGTAATTGACTTAACTAAACTTCACGTAATTGTTTTCATTAATGTGACCACCGAAGATGTTAGATTAAATACACTTGACGTTGTAGTTAAATACAGTTGACGTTGTATATACACCACTAGTGGTGTATATTAACTAACTTCTTTTCATAACGTAATACTAATATTATGGTACAAAAAACTACTTTTCTGATAGTTTCTTAAATAAGTTAGTCAAAACGACAAAAAAATTGTACTTATTTCACGGATAACAAATCATTTTGTAATTCTCTGTATATATATATATATATATATATATATATATATATATATATATATATACAGGGTGATTCATTAGTAATTGGAAATATTTTAACTGGAGTATCCTGGGCTCAGAATATGAAGATTTAACGCAAATCACTTAGATAAAATGTGAATCTTTACTGAGCTACAGGGTGCTTTATTTAAAAATTTAAAAACGATTTTTGCCCAGTACTTAAAAACTATTTGACGTATCCTTATCATTCTTGGCAGGAAGTGTAGGTACCGTACAACATATTAAATTAGGTTAAATAAAAGATTCTGGCTACTGCCAGTGGCGTACAACAGGGGCAATTTTTCGATTTTCCAATACTTTCAGTGTAAAATACATAACGATAAAGTCACTATTTTTCGAGATATTTAAAGTTAAACATAAGCTTCACTCTTGAGATTTTTTCAAAATTTGCTCAAAAATATCTGAAAAAAATCAGTAAAATTGAGAAAAAAATTAGCTACATAATAATTAAGTAACTTTTTTCTCTAACTTATTCTGGTTTGGCAGGAAAAATTATTGAAAAATAAAATGGAAAAAATATTAATTTTCAATAATTTTTCCTGCTAAACCAAAATAAGTTAGACAAAAAAGTTACTTATTTATTATGTAGTTAATTTTTTTATCTATTTTTCTGATTTTTTTCAGATTTTTTTGAGCAAATTTTGAAAAAATTTTAAGGGTGCAGCTCAAGCTCAACTTTAAGTATCTCGAAAAATAGTGACTTTATCGTTACGAAGGAAGAGTATGTTTTTTACACAGAAAGTATTGGAGAATCGAAAAATTGTGCTAAAATGACAATTCCGCCAGTGGTGTAGAATTTAGGAAGGATCAAACTCTCACTTGCTCCTGTTGTACGCCACTGGCAGCAGTAGCCAGAAACTTTTATTAAACTTAATTTAGTATGGTGTACG
This sequence comes from Clivina fossor, assembly GCA_963966155.1. Classification (NCBI taxonomy): domain Eukaryota; kingdom Metazoa; phylum Arthropoda; class Insecta; order Coleoptera; family Carabidae; genus Clivina; species Clivina fossor. The sequence goes on from OZ014554.1 coordinate 9,763,315, forward strand.
GTACCTACATTTCCTGCCAAGTATGATAAGAATACGTCAAATAGTTTTTAAGTACTGGGCAAAAATCGTTTTTAAATTTTTAAATAAAACACCCTGTAGCTCAGTAAGGAGCCATATTTTACGTAAGTGATTTGCGTTAAATCTTCATATTCTGAGCCCAGGATACTCCAGTTAAAATATTTTCAATTATTAATAAATTACCCTGTATATAGGCACATGAAAAATTTAACTTATTATTGCAAATTTATAGCAATCATAAAAATGTTAATTAAAGTATATCTAATAAAAATCTTAATAATTATAATTTGGTTTTAAGCAATTTATTTTAGATTCTATATTACATATAAAAATTTGACGCTATATTAATATCACATAATTAGCAATGTTTAGAGATAGTTGAAGTAGATTGAATTTAACATGATTCGGCAGTTTTAAGAAGATTTATTTAATTAAGGATTCGAATGCTTTAAAAATAATAGTAGATTATGTTACAAGGAGTTGAAAGCAAAGATTAATGAGTTAAGTCAAAATATTTATGGCCGAGGTAAAGCCGAGGCCAAGCAATCTGAGCGAAACATAAAAAAAAGCTTTCCATTCCGAGTAACATATACGATTTTTTCTTCAAGCATTCTGAACGAGAAACTAAACTCAAAATAAGTTAAAATACATGCCAACTAATCTTAAACCGTACTAACAGTTGTAAAATAGAATGTATTATGTATATATACTTATTTATATTTGTTACCTGATTTATAAGAATGAATTTTTCTTTTGTCGAATATACAATTTCTGACCAATTTGACCAATTTTCAAACACACTCACTTTTAATGTATTCACAATAAAACTGTGTAGTTCACTCATGGTTAGGTTTTTTATAAATGAAATGAAATATTTTTTTATTAAACATATTTTGTATGTTTATTTTTATCTGCGGTTTTCGCTAGTTTCGTTATGCGCTCGGGTTAGGCTTGCGGTTACGTCTGCGGTGTCGCTAATTACGTTACAGCTCTGACCTTGCTCATGTTTGTTTATCTTTATTTTATGAAAAAATTTAACCCTTTCATCTACAACACACACAATGAATGTCTTTTTAAATTTCTGTTTGAATTTTAACTGTTGACCATCTAGTGGCGAGAGGGAGTGGTTGTCGGTAAGGTAGAGTGCATAGTGGCGCCATCTATGTCGACTTGGGTTAGGTTAGGCTAGGTTATGCTGGGTGGGGATAGAGGAGTTCCTTATATCTTATCTATGACGTCATTTCCGGCCTAGAACTCTTGTTCTTTTCTATTAGTATTCATTGCATTTGTTGCACTTCTTCACACATTTTCAATAATAAAATTCAAATTCAAGCAAAAGTAAACAGTGCAATTGCCAATTAATTTAATTTGACTTAATAATTTTTAACATATTTTTCGGATATGTCAAATTAAGTACACAATTAAGTACACAATTTTAATATGCAGTTTCTGACCACCCTCAAATTCAAATTCATGTGGAAATAAACAACTTAATTAAATTAACTTAAGGTAGTTTGGTCGTCAATTAAATTTCGTTGATTTTTTAGTGCAATTAAGTCAAATGATAGAAAATTAAATTTTATTTTTGACGATACCAAGAAAACATGACCTTACCGTACTAAATTTTGAAAAAAAAATGAGTTTAAAGTTCACGGTTTTTAACACAGGCTATTATGGAAGAACGCATTGCAGGTTAAGAAAAATTGAAATTACGTCGTTAAAATTCGTTGAATAAAATAAAAGAAAATAATATATCAAAAACTCAAACATTAAGGTTTTGTTACGCATAGTCAAAAACCTAGCTTACCGATGTAAATATTCCGCAATAGTAGAAAATGTGTGATAGAGTTACGATTAAGCGGAAATTGATCGAACGTCACGTTTTGCAGGGCTGCCAACTATGGACCGTGGAAAATTTAAATACAGAGAAATGAATGTTAATCTTTTAATACTTGAAAAAAATGGTATTGATAAATAAAAGATTTCTATTATTTCAAGTCATTTATTAAGTTCTCGTATTTATAAACAATATTATATTATAATAATTGATTGTTTTATTTTTTCTTTTCAATGAGTTATTTTAGGTTAGATTGCCAAACCTGGAAAAAGTTATGACTATAATAGTCATGTTGTGTATGAAATTACAAGACTTATGAAATGCAACTACAGTAGAACTTCGATTATCTGGGCCAGCCGGGACCAAGCCTTCGCCGGATAATCGAAAACACTTATAATCCAAAGACCTTATTTTTATTTTTTTAATAATTTATTCAGACAAATACATGTGTCAAACGAAGAAAAGAAACGTGATACTACATTCATGTAACACAAAATAACAGTTTTAATATTTATGCATAATGTATAAACGTACATTGCACAATATATATATATATATATATATATATATATATATATATATATATATATATATATATATATACAGGGTGTTCGTTCGCTTGGTTGATATAGGGCAATAACATGTAATTTCGATAATATGCAGAATACTACTTTCTGAAGTAAAATTCGAAGAAATACTTAGAATACTTTTCGATAAGGAATAAAAAGTTATATAATTTGGTTTTAGTAATAGACCTTCAACAAATAAATGTTCGTATTGTCATTGTGAAATTTAATATAATAATACTCAAGAATATTGAGATTTTATATTTTTCCCAAAATTTCACAAGATACTGAAATTTTGGGAAAAATATAAAATCTCAATATTCTTGAGTATTATTATATTAAATTTCACAATGACAATACGAACATTTATTTGTTCAAGGTCTATTACTATAATTGCTTATCGCATTCTTGTATAGATGGCGTTGGTGGTATTTATTTACTTCTCATCGTTATCGCTTTGAAGTACTTGCTATAAAAGGCAGCCAGAATTAACATCGGTTATCAGTTGCCTCACAGCAACTGATCACAGCACCGTACTGATGAGGTCCTAAAGACCGAAACACGTGTCTACGGTTAAACTGGCCAGTCATTGATGCATAGCTTAACAGCCGATTCAATGACTGAGTATCTTGTGAAATTTTTTGGAAAAATATAAAATCTCAATATTCTTGAGTATTATTAATTTGGTTTTAGTTTTAATTTGCTAGCATGTACCGTTTGGGCGCTAGAATTTTTTTAAAATGTTTTTTAGAATTTTCAATAATTTTTCCTGCTAAATCAATATGAGTTAGAGAAAAAAGTTACTTATATATTATGTAGCTAATTTTTTTCTCAATTTTACTGAATTTTTTCAGATTTTTTTGAGCAAATTTTGAAGAAAGTTTTTTTTTCGAAATAAGACTTTTTTCAAAATTTGCTCAAAAAAATCTGAAAAAATTCAGTAAAATTGAAAAAAACATTAGGTACATAATAGCTAAGTAACTTTTTTCTTTAACTCATATTGATTTAGCAGGAAAAATTATTGAAAATTCTAAAAAACATTTAAAAAAAATTCTAGCGCCCAAACGGTACATGCTAGCAAATTAAAACTAAAACCAAATTATATAACTTTTTATTCCTTATCGAAAAGTATTCTAAGTATTTCTTTGAATTTTACTTCAGAAAGTAGTATTCTGGATATTATCGAAATCCCATGTTATTGCCCTATATCAACCAAGCGAACGAACATCCTGTATATATGTACATATGTCTGTTTACGTTTAACTAACAAGTCGGTCGGCAGTTGGCGAAACTAATAAATAAACACATAAACGGGGGGGAACTTGGGTATTCCCCGAGACGAACGCCTGCACGATGCATTCAGCGTTCATGCGCCAACCTCTGGCCGTCAGCCACAAATAATCCGCGCACGGATGACATTTTAAAAATGCCGCACGGAGAATTCGCCGCCCGGATAATGCGCGCGGTCCGGATAATCGGGGTTCTACTGTATTTGTTTGATATAATATCTCATTTAAATTTATAATCAAATATTTAAAACGGTTTAACTCAAATTTGACTTATTTTATTGATAACAAAAATTGCACTGATTTTGACTAGTTCCTATGACGACCGAACTACCTTAACTTAACTTGACGTAATAGCCTTGACAATATGGCCGCCGAAGATATCAGATTAAATACATTTGCCGTTCCAGTTATGTTTGATGCTGTCACCAGTAGTATATATACATAGTATACAACTGCTGTATAATGTCATTACAGTGGTGGTAATTTAATGAGTACTTTCTGTATAGGCAATATGATAACATAATATTAATATTATGAAACGCTTGAAGAAAAATATATTTAAATATAATTTGTTACATGTTATTTATTGAATATGTACAATATAGCAATATATATTTATACATTTAAAAATAGAATGAGTGTATTAATATCAGGAATCAAATAGTTCATTTTTAGCTGCAACTTTAAAAATATTATTGATAAAAGCCGGAAATATGGAATTTCCAACTCCTTTGATAATTTCTACATAGTATTTACTAAAAGTATCGTAGTTTCCATTAATAAGCTGACTCAATTTGTTTGCTGTAAATCAAAAGAAAATATTATAATTTTTAATATTATAGATTTTCAGAATTTTTACCTTCTATCTCGTCGGTACCATCTGGATGCCATAATTTGTATACAATTTTTTCTGGTTCAAATTTAAAGCTTCCCTTTTCCACATGTAGATATTCAATACCATTAACGACAATAGTTTTTAATTCCGCAATAAATTCCAAATTTAAATTAACTAAAAAATATTAAAAATAATAATGATATTAAAAAAATGTTCTCGGCGATGACATTATAAGTTTTAAAAAATAATTTTATTTCCACTTAATCGCAGTGAACTATTTGTGAAAATTTTGTGAAAATTTTGTCAATTTGGTAAATGTATTGACTTTGCCGGGATTTGAACCCGGGACCTTTTGCTTTCTCCGCAAACGTTTTAACCACTAGGTAAACGTTCAAACCATTTGGCAAACGTTTTAATCACAAACAGCTTTGAGTACTTTTGCTACGCATGTAAATGTTTCCAAGGAAGCGCATTTGAATATATACAATGCTATTTTGGTGCCTACATATATGGTATTAAATGTTGGGTTTTGCTGTAAAAACATAAAAGGAAAATGACTGCTGGGGTATATGATTTTTACTTGACATATGTGGTGTAACTAGAAGGAATCGGTTACAAAATGGATTAGCGTATGATGAGTGTGAAATTAAAAAAATGTTTTTCAAAAAGTTGGTGTTAGTCAGGTAAGATGGTACGGTTATCTTTAGAAAATATTTAAGGAAAGTTTAGTTAAAAGAATATATGTTAATGATTTTGAAGGTATACATTTACGTGGACGTCCGATGAATAGATGGAGTGGTATGATTGAGTGTGTTTTACGTGAACGAAAGTTGCATGTCTAGATAGGAATGTTTGGAGAAAATTAATTTCGGGATAGTAAAAAAAGTTTGTGCCACACCGCTTTGAGTACATGGTGTGATTGTATATGTATGTACTTACTGTAAGAGGATGTCAGATAACCATAATCTTTGAATGTCTGATTTTCTAGTAAGCCGTCTGCCGTGTAATTGCCTTCCCAGTAAGCATTTGGAATAAATGACATTAGTGAAAATTTATTTTTTTCAAAATCGAGCCTGAAAATACATTTTTGCAAAAATAAATTTTATAAATTTCGGTGATTTAATACTAGATAACTTGCGCCATAACTGCTTTTCTCTCCATCACATTTATATATTTTTGTATAAATTACATATAGGCAATCTGCAATACAAAATTTTTAACTTTGTATACGACGATTTTTAATTAAAATTAATACGGAACTAAATCCTAAAGCCTCTTTTTTATTTTAGATATTTATGTTTACGTTGCCACCTCGCAAAGTCTACTTTGATGGTTAAAATGTAACTTTATAAGATATTCCCATCGAGACAGAGTTACTGTCCGCAGCAAGTTGCAGTCAACAACGAGTTATGGTCAGCAGCAAAATACAGTTAACCATCGAGTTAAATCAGTAAGAAAGAAACATATATAAGAAAGATACGATCAAGAATTTAGTTTTAAGTTACATTTTGGGTTTATATTTTTGTCGCTAAATATATGTGTAATTATTTTTTAATTTTTCTATAATATTACTTTAATTAACGTTATATTTTACTGTCGTAATTATTCTATACTTAAGATTCAAGTGCAACTTTATCACTTTTCAGGTAAAAGATCCATTTTAAATAAATGTAATTTACTCAGAAGAAATTTTTTTATCTTAATTTGGACAAATTTATCGAATTGATATAATCTATATATTGGTAATGAAAAAAAGAAAAAATCTTTAAAAATACTAATAATTTAGCAAAAATATGTATCCCTATAACACAAGAATAGTTTTGGGTAAAATCAAGTAATATCACATTTTTAGTTATCTGTGTAAGGCCGCGTTTAAATTGTTATAGTGGATGAGTTAGTTACTTGTATCACAAACTTACAGGAAAGCTACTAATTCAGTGTAAACCTACTAGGAAAGTTACTTGTATCAGTACCTACCGAAGACAGGCAAGTGAATAGCTTCATGGGCTATTTACTTACTCACTAACCGTCCCTCATCACCTGTAAAACAGACTGCTCATGTTTCTATGCAAATAATCTTTTAACTTAGATCATATACTCTTACGGACTAGAAGTAAGGAATTGGAATCGCATAGGACTGAGAGAGACAGATGATCGGTATACTAAACAAACTCAAGAATTCTTACGCCATTGCCAGTGGCAGATCTGAAACTTTATAAATTACAACATGCACTTATTCATAAATATCACTAAAAGAAAAACTGGCATCAGAAATGAATATAATAAGTACATTTTATTCCGTAATGAATAAAAAATAACTTTTGTTTTATTTTATTTCTTCTCATTTCAAACCTGCTCCTTTCTGAAAACTCTGTGCCGCGCGACCATGCTCTCCCATCGCGCTTGCGCAGTTACTTAATTTTACCAAAATCATTCTTTCCTTTTCTTTTTCACGTTATACTATATATTTGTCTTACTTAGTCCTAAGCGTTCCCAAGACTAGCACTATACAACATATGCTTTCTTACATCTAATCCGTAAGGGTGTATGATCCAACAAACAAACATATCGAGGTTTTATACGCTGATTTAAATGAGTTTCAGTTATCAAGTAGAACATTAAAAACTAAGCGACATGTATTTTTTGTATCGGTAACCGTCAAGGTTTAGGGGTGAAAATCATCATCATTTTTTTTCTCGGAAACTATGCATTCTAGAGCAAAAGTGTAAATGAACGAATATCTTCATTTTTTAAGAGCTATCCATCGATGGTATTAGTTTTTTCTATACGATTTGTAAAGTTAGCCTTTTGCACCCCTGACATATATTTTACTCCATATTTAATTGTTATGTAATTTTTTTTCAAAATTTTATTTTATATTAAGGTAGCCCAATTAAAAATAAAATTGTCGTGTTTTTGATATTTTTAATTATTTATTGTTTTAAGGGGTTATCTACCCCTTATATAGACACTCGTATGTACTCGTAAGTATGTTTGACTATTTATAACTCGATAATATTAAATGATAGAAAAAAGTATTAGTACTTTTTATTTGTTTTACATAAGAAATTCTATTAAATATGAAAAAAAATTTTTTTATGAATTTTTATGATCACTTATGAACATAAAGTGATCAGTTACTTATATTGATTATGTCGACTGGTTGATTCAAGTGAAGACTTCGAAATATCTCGAAAAATAAGCATCAGACAAAATGGAAATTTTCATGTAAGATTTCAAAGTTACCCCCTGTCCCCCTCAAAAGGGGTGGGCAGTGGCTTTTCAATTTTGGTACGAGTGAATGCACCCCTCAAAAATATTAATTTTTTATCGGTGAAATTTTTTCGTCCGATGCTTATTTCTCGCTTATTTCCTGTAAACTGTGCGTTATATGACGCAACCTATTTAGTATTAAACTACCTTGCTATGAATACCTACACTAATTTATTAATTTTCATAAGAGCGAAACCATGACCAAATACATTCCTCATTGTAAATTTAAAATCGGATGGTATGTTCAAATTTACATCTGGATGATTTACAGCTTCCAATGGAGGAATGCCTAAAGTTTTGTCACCTTTTGCTAGAAAAACAGACGTACATAGTGAAATAATGAATAGTTATTTAAACAAAAAACAGTAATCTCTTCATTTGCACGGTTTCTGTATATATATATATATATATATATATATATATATATATATATATATATATATATATATATATATATATGAATTCAATACAAATTTATTGTGTTAAAATTAATCTAAAGTAATAAATAATGTAGCAAAGTACATGCAGAATTTCAACCCGAAAATTTTTTATATTAATTTTATATTTGATTTGTATTTCGCCAAACAAACAGAGATGAGTAAGTACAAAACTACATGTATTATATATCATATTTCAGGAGTAAAAAAATTTTATGCCTAAAATATAAAAATATGTAAAATAGGATTTTTATTTTTCAATTATATTTATTTCTGCTCAATTTTAATCAGGAATAATTGTTGTACAAATATCCTTCTTATCTAATATTAATATCTACTTACTCCTCAGTCCATATTACAGACACAAAGCGAAATATTTTATTTTTACTAGTTTTGACTTTATAATGAAATTTAATATATACTGGGTGTCCCATTTTAATCCGCCACTTGCAATAACTTTAAAATCGTGCATTGAACAAAAAAATTCTCCGGATAAAAAGTAAATGGTTTTGAGGGGGACATCTGATGCAGGGACCCTTGTCCCAACCGAACCTCCTGGGGGGCGGAAACGGGGGGCAACTTTGAAATCTTAAATGGAACCTCCTATTTTTTATTGCAGATTCGGATAGACCATTGAAAAGTATGTAAATTTTATTTCCAGACTTTTTTTTTAATCTTTGATAGATGGCGCTGCAAACAGCATTTTTTTTTCTCAGTTTATCAGTCTTTAATTTGAAAAAAGGTGTAATTAAGTACGATATTCAAGTTCTTTTCAGTTTTGTGGAAGAAGAGGAGGGGCAAGGGTCACTGAATTAGATATCTCCTCGAAACCATTACCTTTAAGTTAATGGTTTCGAGGGTGATAACTATAAGTTAATGGTTTCGAGGGGAAATCTAATTCAGTGACCCTTGCCCCCTCCCCTCCGCCAACAAAACTGAAAAGAACTTGAATATCGTACTTAATTACACCTTTTTTTCAAATTAAAGACTGATAAACTGAGAAAAAAAATGCTGTTTGCAGCGCCATCTATCAAAGATAAAAAAAAGTCTCAAAATAAAATTTACATACTTTTTAATGGTCTATCCGAATCTGCAATAAAAAATAGGGAGTTCTATTTAAGATTTCAAAGTTGCCCCCCGTTCCCGCCCCCCAGGAGGTTCGGAGGGGACAAAGATCCCTGCATCAGATGTCCCCCTCGAAACCATTAACTTTTTATCCATAGCATTTTTTTGTCCGATGCACGATTTTAAAGTTATTGCAAGTGGCGGATTAAAATGGGACAGCCAGTATATATGTATATATATATATATATATATATATATATATATATATATATATTGTAACAATTTTATTGTTACTGGCTAATAAATTGCATTGAATTCAAACTCAAACTTCGCGCGAACTATCTTTTCCGGCTCCTAACCTGTCTTGGCCAAGCTGACGCGCTGACTGAGGCATTCTGTTCCCGGTCGTGCGAGAGTCCACATCGTAGTAACTGCAATTTTTGGTAATATTTTTTTCTGCTTTTATCTCAATCATCCGATTTAAATTTTTGAAAGTAGTGTTAAATTATTGTATATTATTATCTCGGCTATCGTTTAGAATCATTATTTTTTATAAATTTCTGTTAATTTAAATTTTTTTTTGCTTTCAATTAAAAACACGTGTTCGACGATTTTTTTTTGGCGTAGTGGCTTTTGTACGGCCCGGAATAGAATCATCCTTTCGTGGTTCAGGATTATAGTATATGTTAATTAATTTAGTTCTTTTGTTTGTTTGTTTTTTGAACCATATAGCTATTCCTTTCCATTGGACCTGGGTCCTTCAATTTTGTTTTAAAAACCCCAGTTTTGTTTTCTCTTTAGATTCGTAATACTCTGTTTAGATTGGTGTCTTTGGGGCACCCTTGGGTCTTAAATTTATAATGGTTGGCCTTGCTTAGTGCGGTCAAACATATCATTTTGTGCGGTGTGGAGTCATTCCTTTTTGTGTGAAGGAGCTTGTGGCCGAACTTCGCTGTTGGCGCAGCGCTAGTTGAAATCTCGTCATTTCTTATTAATTTGTATTTATTGTAGTTGATGTTCGAGTATTTAGATTGTTGAAGCCAGCTTTCTTGTTGTCGATTTTTTGCTGTTGGCTTCAATCTAAAAAATTAATAAGATTCTGCGAAGTTCGAGTTGGAGCATTCCGTGGTAGCATTTTCACACAATAAGAGCAAATGTAAGTAGCATTGGTTTTTGTAACGATTTTTGTATTTATTTGATATCTGCCCTAATGTTAAATTATATTTGGTAATTATTTATTGTTTGATATTGATGAAATTATTAACATTTTGGTATTTAAATTGTATTAATTATTCTGCTCAATTTGTTTTATTTGCGATTTACTATTGTTTCAATTATTGTAATTTTTTTGTATTTGAATTGTACTAAGATTTTTGCTAAATATTTTAAATAGTTTGTGTATGACATTCTCGCTTAGTTACATTATTATTCTGTTCAAGTTAGAAAACATTGTAAGCTCACGAGCAGTGATTTTATTGGGCAACTTAATTTATATCTTGTGTAAAATTTTGTCAGTCGTAGCAAGGATACTGTTGTTTGTATATGATTTTTCAGGGTTGGTGTAGTTGTTGCTGGAGGATTCAGTTTGGGGCTGTGTCGTTTGGTCGTCGTCTCCAGGTGGAACCAGCCTCAGTCAGTTAAGACAAAGTACGCTGATAAAAATCGATCTATCCGAAACACGGCTCAGGAAAATCGTTCCAGTTCCAAATATTAGGTGACTAGATCACTGAGGATTTAAATCGCTCGTGTCACGAAAATCAGCCCGACCACTTGAGCTTATATTTGTCGTCCACTTGAGCTTATCTTTGTCGTCCACGAGCTGTACCAACTCACAGTCCTGGCTGGATGCCTTCAGCCTTCTACTCCAACAAGAAGAGGACTTAGCTAGGACCTTGCTCGGTAACTTCCATAAGCGTAAGATCTATCAATCATATCTTTGTTGCCCAAAAATCAATTAAACAATTTGTAGTCAATATAATAATTTAAAACTCTGTGAGAAAAATTACTAAACTAAATAAAATTTATTTAAATTCAATTCTGCTGCATCAAATTGAGTTTCATTTCAAAAAAAAAAAAAAATAAATACATAATAAATAATTCCATAAACAAAACTGAAACCATTATCCAATAAATTTGTGTTTCCTTGTGTAATTGTCCAAACCTTTGGCCTTCGAGTTTCTGCGATACTTGTAAATTTTTTATATCTCAGTGGCGCCTATGAAACCCACCCCTATTGCCTACCAAACCAACTGTAGCCGGAGCCGTATGGCGGATTCAGGTAGGAGCCAAAAATAAAATAAATAATAAATAAAATAATACTCAGAAAAACGTCATACATATTTTGGCGCCTCCCAACTTGGGGCTTTTGTTGATTTTCTGATTAGCGTCTTTTGTAATTGATATTTGATATTTTATTTTGGTTATACTTAATCGTGACATACAATTATTCATTAGGTGTGGTAAAAAATCCTATCATTCCTTCCTTAGATTGGTTAATGGTTTTGTTTTGAGTTGTATTGCTTGTAAAAATCAGTGCTACTAATTATTCAGTATAGTTGTTATTTATTATTCGATTTTAGTGTATAAGAAAATTATTGTTATATTCTGTTGTAAAACCATTGCTACACACCGTATATTTTCTTGTATTAATATTATATTTTTCTGTTATTATGGCCAATTTACCGTTCTGTCTTGAGCATCTTTCCGATGAGGAAATTATATATGAATTGTCTATCCGGAATGCTGATAACACTGGTACGATCGCAGATTTGAGGACAGTCTTGACGGGGTTATTGCAGTTGGAGTTGGAGGGTGCCTCGCTTGTTCAAACCGCTTTATGTTTGCCTGCTGAATTGGATGCACGGTGCTGTAAATCTAAGTTGCATGATCTTTTGGGTATGATACACACTTTTGCTTATTTATCGGGTGCTGAACAACGCCAACTTGATGAGAAATCGGCTGCTCGTATTGCGTATTTACATTCGAGAATTTTAAGAATTCATATTGATTGTCAGCGCGAACTCATCTCGTTGTTGTCGGTTGTTAAGCAACTGCATGTGAAAAATAAAGAGTCACTTGAAACTACTCCCAATTTGATAAATTTGAATGTTGCAACTGACTCTGAGTTGAGTAACAATACCGCTAATCCCGCCTCTATCCATCCTCCCTCAGACGGATTTTCCACGCTTATAAATCGCCTGAATTTTGATAGTACAGTAAACAGTAATACGTTTCCGAATCGTTCGGGACAAGTTTCACATTCATACTCCGAATCTTCGCCTGCGCGACCGGCTGTTACCTTCCGTGAAATAACGCCATGTGAACGAACACCCGCTTATCAGTCCGATAATTCTAACATCATTCCAAAATGGAACATTACTTTTAACGGTTCTTCCGGGATCAATCAGTTTTTGGAGCGCATTCTTGAAGCTGCTCATGCTCATAACGTTTCTCCGGACACACTGTTTCGACAAGCGACTTTATTATTTACTGGTGACGCGTTAGTCTGGTTTCGCATGATTCGTTCTACTGTAAATACTTGGTCTGAGTTAGTATCGCGTTTGAGACAAACATTCCTGCCTGCTAACTACGAATTATCTCTTTGGGACGAAGTCCGTCAACGAACGCAAGGTTCCAATGAACGCGTTGAAATTTATATCGCGGTTATGGAGAATTTATTCTCTCGGTTACCTACTTTACCGCCTGAGAACACTCGCGTTATTACTATTCAAAAGAACTTGCTTCCGCACTTTCAACGGTTATGCGCGCTGCAATTTATTAGCTCGCTATCGGATTTAATTAATAGTTGTAAACGGATTGAGGATTCCGAATGTAACGTATCGTCATTAAAAGCTCCCCCAACTCGCAATCCATTATTATTGGAACCTGATCTCGCGTATCAACGTCCTGCTAAACCACAAGTTTCAATCGTCAATTCACCTACTCCGGAAACCAGGTCATGCTGGAATTGTCATGCTGTCGGTCACTTGTCCTTGTCATGTACAAAGCCGAAAAATATTTTCTGTTATGGTTGTGGACGAAAGAACGTTACGCGCCCTAAATGCCGTGTTTGTAATCAGTCAAATCTGTCAAAAAACGAGTGCGCTGTTTCCGACGCGTCAGCCCTCGAAAACATGCCCCGTTCCGAGCTGACAAACGCGAATGGACTGCCTGGTTAAACACTATCTTTGAATTTTGTCGTACACCTGACGTTTCTCCGGTTTTTAATGAAACTTATGGTGATAATCGTCCCTTTATCTCTGTTATGTTGCGTAATAAATGTGTTACTGCGCTGCTCGATTCCGGCGCGAATATTTCTATCATTGGCGGTCGTGGCCTGTCTCTTTTAGGCAATGTTACTTTTACTTCGTCGCGTTCTGCTATTACTACCGCGGATGGCCAGTTACAAGCCACTCTAGGAAATGTAACTTTACCGATTACGGTTAATGACGTGACTAAGAAGTGTACCTTTACGGTGGTACCGTCTATTCGGCATCCTCTGATACTGGGTATGGATTTTTGTCGTGCCTTCGGTCTGTCGTTAAATTTTTCGAATAACTCGTGGTCGGCTGCTTCCGAAATTGCTACGTGCCGAGGCGTGTCTAGTTATGATGATCTTAATGCCACTCAACGTTGTTCTTTAAACTCCGTGATATCTGATTTCGAATCTCTCAATACAAGCGGTTTGGGTAAAACTCACTTAGTTGAGCATATCATTGATACCGGTGACGCTTTACCAGTTAAGCAACGCCAATATCCGTTGTCCGAAGTAGTTCGTGAACACTTGAATGTCGAACTTAACGATATGTTAAAATCGGGAGTAATTCGTCCTTCTTTTAGTCCTTGGTCATCACCCATATTGATGGTAAAGAAATCGTCGGGTGAATACCGCTTTTGCTTTGATGGTCGCAAATTAAATGCTGTCACTAAAAAAGATTCTTACCCCCTGCCGCGAGTCGATTATATACTCAATCAATTGCGTAGTGCTAGATATCTCACCTCTATCGACTTGAAGAGCGCGTTTTGGCAAGTTCCTCTTTCCCCTACCTCCTGCGAAAAAACCGCGTTTTCGGTGCCTGGCCGCGGACTGTTTGAATTCGTTCGTATGCCCTTCGGTTTATGTAATGCGCCTCAGACACTTCAACGTTTAATGGATCGTATTATTGGTCCTGAATTAGAACCTAAAGTTTTTGTATATTTAGATGATCTTATTATTGTTTCGTCGTCTTTTGATGATCATTTAGATACTTTGAAAGATGTTTACCGTCGCTTAAAGACGGCTGGTTTGTCGATAAATCGCGAAAAATGTAAATTTTGCTGTCATTCATTAAATTATCTCGGCTTTGTGATCGATCAGTTCGGCCTGCGTACTAACCCGGATAAAGTCAGCGCCATCGCTAACTTTCCGCGTCCTACTAACGTAACGGAGATTAAACGGTTTCTCGGACTATGTTCGTGGTATAGGCGTTTTGTTCCTAATTTTGCCTCTATTTCTGCACCTATCTCGGAGCTTACTAAAGGTAGAAAGAAAAAAATGCCAGTCTCCTGGACTCCTGCTGCGGTTTCCGCTTTTGAGAAATTAAAATCTGCTCTAACCACCACGCCTATTCTCGTTAGTCCTGATTACTCTCGGCCGGTACGCCCTTTCCGAATATATACGGACGCTTCTAACTTCGGTATCGGCGCCGTGTTGACGCAAGAGGATTCCGATGGCGTCGAACATGCCATATCCTTTATCAGTCGTACGTTGAATCGCTCCGAACGAAATTATTCTGTAACCGAACGTGAATGTTTAGCCGTGGTTTTTGCAATTGATAAGTTTCGGCCATATGTCGAAGGCTTACCGTTCACTGTAGTTACAGACCATCATTCTCTACTTTGGTTGATGCGAATGTCTGAACCTGCCGGGAAGCTTGCTCGGTGGGCCGTTAAACTACAACAATTTGATTTTACGCTCGTTCATCGTCCTGGTAAGGAACATGAACTGCCAGACGCACTTTCGCGCGCTCCTTTAGAAATAGCTGCCGTTGATAAGTTCGAAGATACCAACGATACGTGGTATATTCATATGCGCGAACGTATTCTCGCTACTCCTGAACGGTATCCTGATTGGCGGGTAGAAAATCGAGTTATCTTTAAGCTTGTGTCGCATCACGGGGAAATACCGGTCAATCTCTCTGCGTGGAAACTCGTTGTGCCGCGTTCGGAGGAACAGAATATTGTCCGGCAGCATCATGACGAACCGACTGCTGGTCATTTCGGCATTTTTAAGACCATGCGACGCATCGCGGAGCGTTACTACTGGCCGCGGATGCTCAGTTCTATCATCCGCTACGTGCGTCGTTGTCGGACCTGCCTTGCGAACAAGGTAGAACAGCTACCCCCTGCCGGCCAAATGGGTAAGGCAAAGCAAATTTACTTTCCGTGGCAAGCCATCTCGATTGACTTGATGGGCCCCCTCCCTCCCACTACCCATCCCCACCGCTATCAATACATCCTCGTGATTTCGGATTGGTTTTCCAAATACATTCTTTTGTTTCCGCTTAAACAGGCCAGCGCGCCCAAAATTTGCGAAATTTTAGAACGCGATGTGTTTCTCTTATTCGGTGTGCCGCAAATTGTGATGGTCGATAACGGTACACAGTTTACGAGTGCTGTTTTTACAGAATGTATGGCAAAATATCAAGTGCCGAAGGTTTGGTATAATGCAAAATACCACCCTCAAGTCAACTTCGTTGAACGATCTAACCGCGTAATTAAGACGGCTCTCCGATCCTATCTTTCCAACAACCATCGGGAATGGGATAAGCACCTTCCGGCCATCGCTCAAGCCATTCGTACCTCCGTACATGAGGTTACCGGTTTTGCGCCTGCTTTTTTAATGTTCGGACGTCATGTACCGACTTCGGGTAAATTTTATGATAAGCTGCCGGATAATATCTGTTCTAGCGAGCCGTTGGAGTATGCAAATCGGTTGCAGTCTCTGTCCGACGTTTTCAAAACGACTCAAGACCGAATTCATCGCGCCTACGAACGAAATGCGCGGTACTATAATGCTCGTCGTCGAAATCTAGAGTTTAACGTCGGTGACGTGGTTTGGAAGAAGAATTACGTTCTGTCGGATGGTGCTCGTCACTTTTCTTCTAAGCTTGCGCCGCGTTATACCGAATGTCAGGTTACTACCAAGATCTCTCCTTTAACCTACCGGTTATCGGATTCGCTCGGTGTCGATATCGGCGTTTGGCACGTAAAAGACCTAAAGGCCTCACCTGTTGACGTAGGGGATGTTGAATAGACGTTTCATCCGTGTGTTTCTTTTCTTCGCGCCTTACCCTTATCTTCGCGATTACTTAACTATTATTTTTTTTTTTTTTTTGGAGGAAACGGGGACGTGTAACAATTTTATTGTTACTGGCTAATAAATTGCATTGAATTCAAACTCAAACTTCGCGCGAACTATCTTTTCCGGCTCCTAACCTGTCTTGGCCAAGCTGACGCGCTGACTGAGGCATTCTGTTCCCGGTCGTGCGAGAGTCCACATCGTAGTAACTGCAATTTTTGGTAATATTTTTTTCTGCTTTTATCTCAATCATCCGATTTAAATTTTTGAAAGTAGTGTTAAATTATTGTATATTATTATCTCGGCTATCGTTTAGAATCATTATTTTTTATAAATTTCTGTTAATTTAAATTTTTTTTTGCTTTCAATTAAAAACACGTGTTCGACGATTTTTTTTTGGCGTAGTGGCTTTTGTACGGCCCGGAATAGAATCATCCTTTCGTGGTTCAGGATTATAGTATATGTTAATTAATTTAGTTCTTTTGTTTGTTTGTTTTTTGAACCATATAGCTATTCCTTTCCATTGGACCTGGGTCCTTCAATTTTGTTTTAAAAACCCCAGTTTTGTTTTCTCTTTAGATTCGTAATACTCTGTTTAGATTGGTGTCTTTGGGGCACCCTTGGGTCTTAAATTTATAATGGTTGGCCTTGCTTAGTGCGGTCAAACATATCATTTTGTGCGGTGTGGAGTCATTCCTTTTTGTGTGAAGGAGCTTGTGGCCGAACTTCGCTGTTGGCGCAGCGCTAGTTGAAATTTCGTCATTTCTTATTAATTTGTATTTATTGTAGTTGATGTTCGAGTATTTAGATTGTTGAAGCCAGCTTTCTTGTTGTCGATTTTTTGCTGTTGGCTTCAATCTAAAAAATTAATAAGATTCTGCGAAGTTCGAGTTGGAGCATTCCGTGGTAGCATTTTCACACAATAAGAGCAAATGTAAGTAGCATTGGTTTTTGTAACGATTTTTGTATTTATTTGATATCTGCCCTAATGTTAAATTATATTTGGTAATTATTTATTGTTTGATATTGATGAAATTATTAACATTTTGGTATTTAAATTGTATTAATTATTCTGCTCAATTTGTTTTATTTGCGATTTACTATTGTTTCAATTATTGTAATTTTTTTGTATTTGAATTGTACTAAGATTTTTGCTAAATATTTTAAATAGTTTGTGTATGACATTCTCGCTTAGTTACATTATTATTCTGTTCAAGTTAGAAAACATTGTAAGCTCACGAGCAGTGATTTTATTGGGCAACTTAATTTATATCTTGTGTAAAATTTTGTCAGTCGTAGCAAGGATACTGTTGTTTGTATATGATTTTTCAGGGTTGGTGTAGTTGTTGCTGGAGGATTCAGTTTGGGGCTGTGTCGTTTGGTCGTCGTCTCCAGGTGGAACCAGCCTCAGTCAGTTAAGACAAAGTACGCTGATAAAAATCGATCTATCCGAAACACGGCTCAGGAAAATCGTTCCAGTTCCAAATATTAGGTGACTAGATCACTGAGGATTTAAATCGCTCGTGTCACGAAAATCAGCCCGACCACTTGAGCTTATATTTGTCGTCCACTTGAGCTTATCTTTGTCGTCCACGAGCTGTACCAACTCACAGTCCTGGCTGGATGCCTTCAGCCTTCTACTCCAACAAGAAGAGGACTTAGCTAGGACCTTGCTCGGTAACTTCCATAAGCGTAAGATCTATCAATCATATCTTTGTTGCCCAAAAATCAATTAAACAATTTGTAGTCAATATAATAATTTAAAACTCTGTGAGAAAAATTACTAAACTAAATAAAATTTATTTAAATTCAATTCTGCTGCATCAAATTGAGTTTCATTTCAAAAAAAAAAAAAAAATAAATACATAATAAATAATTCCATAAACAAAACTGAAACCATTATCCAATAAATTTGTGTTTCCTTGTGTAATTGTCCAAACCTTTGGCCTTCGAGTTTCTGCGATACTTGTAAATTTTTTATATCTCAGTGGCGCCTCTGAAACCCACCCCTATTGCCTACCAAACCAACTGTAGCCGGAGCCGTATGGCGGATTCAGGTAGGAGCCAAAAATAAAATAAATAATAAATAAAATAATACTCAGAAAAACGTCATAATATATATTAATACTTATATACTTATATCACTTATCACAATAAGTTTGACAAATGCAAAAAGCTACCTACCGGCGTAACAAAAAAAAAAACTAAAATGTTATATTATTTATGTTTTTCATATATTTTAAAAAATTTTACGTACTTAAATGTAAAATTACTTTTTTACGCATAAATTTTGAATATATAAAAATATTTTAAAATCTATCAAAATGTTTTAAAAATTTTGTTATAATAGTAAAAATATATAAATATTTTACCTTTAATTAAATACTGCCAAAATTTATTACTTTCTTTTGTAACACATTCATGGATTTTTGGATCAGTAATATTGCATTTTGTTACATAATTTGCTGAAAAATAAAATTTTAATTTCATAATAAAAATATGTAAGTATATAAGCATTCTATTCCGAGTAAGACATGATATTTTCTTTTCAAGCATTTTTGGCTAAATTAAACTAAATATGAAATAAATGCTTAATTATCTTACTACCACCAGTTATATATATATATATATATATATATATATATATATATATATATATATATATAAACCAATACGTTGACATATGAGGTTAACATAGGAAATACGAAAAATTCTTTCGTAAGTTAAATTTTGTGAAACTATTATTAGTAACATTTAGATATTTCAAAAATTAAGAATGATTTAATACAATAAAACCCTTCAAATATGTATCATTATTAAAAACAAATCATTTTAAATAAATATTTTTACATCAGTATTGTTATTATTGGTATTAGTATTATAATTATAATTAAAAAAACTTAGCAAATAATTATAAAAATATATAAACGTTGTAATTTGTTGATTATTAAAAATAAAAAAAAAAATTCCGTAGCTGGAAAACGCATCAGATCTCGCCACATAGGGCTAGACTTATATGTCAGCATATGTAACCACTGTACCAGCGTAGCAGAACAATTAATATCTCATAACATGACGTAAACAATATTGTCAAATAATTTATTGAAACATATTTTTTTAAATAATGGTAAATAATTAGATGATTTTACTGTATTCAATTATTAGTGCCTACATTGATGTATGGTAGTGAATGTTGGGTTGCAAAAGCATAAACGGAAAATGACTGCTGTGGAAATGAAAATTTTACGAGGGGTATGTGGTATAAATAGGAGAGATCGGGTACAAAATAGATTAGTGTATGATGAGTGTGAAATTGAAAAAAATGTAGCAAAAATTGGTGTTAGTCAGTTAAAATGGTTCGGACATGTTGAGCGAATTTCAAATGAACGTTTGGTTAAAAAGATTTATTTGAATGATTTTGATGGTATACGTTTGCGTGGACGTCCGATGAGTAGTTGGAGTGGTATGATTGAGAGTGTTTTGCGTGAACGAAAGTTTCCAAATAGTGGAAATAAAAGAGCATGCATGAGAGGAATTATGAATGTGGATGAAGCGAAATTTGCTTGTTTGGATAAGAATGTTTAAAGGCGACTGATTTCAAAATGATAAAAAGAGTTTGTGCCACACCTCTTTGGGTACATGGCGTGATTGTGTATGTATGTATGTATGTTGTTTTATAATATTTAAATGATTCTAATAGTAATTTCTTGAAATTCAATTCGAGAAAAAAGTATTTTAAATATTGTCGATTTCCTATGTTAATCCCATGTTATATATATATATATATATATATATATATATATATGTATGTATGTATGTATGTTGTATGATTTGTGAGAATTAATAATTCTTTGGTCGAATATGCATTTTCTTATTAATCTGGCTGTATATATTGCATTTCTTGTACTTCACATATTTTCCATAATCAAATTCAATAGAAAATAAAAATGTTCACTTACAACCTACTGATTTTGACATAGCCATTATACAGGGTGTAACAGAATAACTATTCCTAATTTTTAGAAATGATAGAGTGCACCTAAAGAAACATTTTTTATTAATAAACTAGTGTCCGAAAATTTCTCGGTGTCAAGATACACTAGATATCGTTAAAAACAATTTTAATTATTACAACGTCAAAGAGTAGTAAGGAGTAGTAGTAAGGAACATTTTATTAGAAACAATAGTGCATTAAACTTTATAAAAATTGTTCGAAGTTACGACCACCATTTTTGATACACAAGTTGTAACGATGTACATCATCATAGGGGAACTCGGAAACTATAAGACATATGGAAAAATGGACCGCGCATCCTCGATCGCTTTTTTTGAGAAAAACTCAATTATGAAAACAAAAATCAGCTATCGTCTTTTGTTTTCGAGTTATGGTGAAAAGTTCGCTTTTTCCGTATTTTGATAAATGGCGATATATCGATGGTTTTTCAAATTAGATGAAAATAATTTTCACATTCTTAAGGCACTTTTTTGAGTAGAATGAAATGGTCTTAACGGATATTATAAATCTCCGTTAATTCTTGGGTTATAACATAAAGTTTTGTTTTTTTACAATCGACTGCCAAAAAAAAAAAAAAATTCCGGACACTAGTTCATTAATAAAAAATGTTTCTTTATGTGCCCTCTATCATTTCTGAAAATTAGGAATAGTTATTCTGTTACAGCATGTAGATGCTTTCTGTTTTAGCTAGGTTTGGTGCTGCCACCAGTGATATATATGGTAACTAACTACTAGTTCATATAATTACTAGTAATATAATGAATTCCTTCACTTAGGAAATACAGAAGTAAAATATTGGTAGAAGATTACCGTATTACCTATGCAGAAAGACATTATGATACAAATACATGTTACTATATACATACATCACTGGTGGCCGTTCTAAACATAACAACCCCGATCAAATATATTTAATCTGACTTATCCGTCAGTCACATTGAAAATTATATAGTGACAATAACTGTGTTTATTTTGCTTGAATTTGAATTTTATTATTGAAAATATATGGAGAAGAGCAAGAAACGGAATTTATACCACACATGGTGGTCATAAATTGTATATTCGACAAAAAAAACATTAATTCTCACAAATCACGTACCAAATATATTGTTTTTCAACTTTTAGTAAAATCAAGTTTGCTTGGTATGAATTATTAATTATTTTTAGTTTAGTTTCATTAGGAAAAAATAGCATATGTCACTCGAAGCAGAATGTTCTTTTGATGTGTCGCCCAGATTGCTTGGTCTTGGGTCTGCCTTGGCCGTAAATAGCTAGGCTTAATACAATAATCATTGATTTCTACTCTTCGCAACATAATAGACTGTAATTATGAAAACATGAGTACTTACTTAAAGTGAATGCATTAATAGAAATCATGACAGTAAAGTAAGAAAACACAATACATTTAACAAACACCATTTTAACTGAATTAATAACACAATTAAATATTTTTGAGATATTTATTGTGTATCTATATATATGATAATCTGTGTCCTTGTAAAACAAGTTACAAATTGTAAAAACTGCTTCAATAATATAAAATTTATTTATATTTTATCCAAATATAAAAATAATGGTAAAAAATTATTTTGAATATTAATTATTTAAAAATTTTATAGTGATATTTTTATTCTTTTTATCTAAGAAAAAAAAATGCTAAATAATTTTTTTTTTGAATAATTAATTATCTATTTAATTACAATACTATTTTTGACTGGTTTTAAAAACAGAAAATAAATATATAACGATATTATACGAATAATCAGTTTATACCTTTTGTGAGGATAAGTGAGAAGCAGGGCCGGATTTAAGGGTGGGCAGAGTGTACAAACAAAATATGGAAAAAATTTATTTATTAAATTATGTTGGTATTGTAAGTAGTGTTTATGAAACGTTATAACCGAACCGCAAAACCGCGGCTTTCAGTGCAAAAACCAAAACTGCAAAAAAAACGCGGTTCCGGTTTTTACTGTAAAAGCCATAAGAAAAAAATAATTTTTGTATAAGAAATTCAGATTCAATGTTGAAGCCAAAGGGAAAACCCCGAACATCTGTAAGAGATTATAGAATTATAGTAATAAACCATTGTGCTAATTCCTATCGGTCCACTTGCAATAAGTTTTCGTAGAATTTACTAATTTCTTTACACCATTTATATCTTTATATTATATTTATATCTTTGTCGTCAAAGAAATATTTTGTTTGATGCAAACTTAGTATTATTTCTCTCTTGCTCTAGCAGTGAAAGTGTTACAGAAGTGGTCAGTGTTTTCAATTTTATTATACTCCTATTAAATATATATATATATATATATATATATATATATATATATATATAAAGATATCTTAAGCGAGATATCTTTTGAGGACCTGATCAATGCCTTTGTCATGCGAAAAACTATAAAAGTGCCTCTTTAAAATTGTAAAAAAAGGTAATTAAAAATAAATAAATAAATAATTTATATTTGCGAAAAATAAAATGTTTTTTATTAAAAATGTTATTAAAAATTAAAATTGTAATATAATCCTTCATTATATGCATATTATACTGAAAAAGAGAAAAAAAATCAATGATGAAAAAAAAATTTTATGTCCGCCGGTGGGCCCCACCAAACATTCGTCCAGGGGCCCCCACCTCTGTAAATTCGGTCTTGGTGACAAGGTTTATTTGAAAACCAAGTAATACAACTACACTGCTCAGAATAATCTTTTAATAGATAACCAATTTCGAATAATTCATCATCAGATCGAACCGGGAGACTATAATAGAAACAAAATGGACACATGTAAGTTTTTCATAGTACATTTACGAGTATCTATATATATATATATATATATATATATATATATATATATATATATATATATTTATATATATATATATATATATATATACATATATATATATATATATACATATATATATATATATATATATATATATATATATATATATATATATATATATAATGAAATTTAGGATCACGACTAGGAAATTATATTGTGAGTAATTTTTTTTATGGGATAGTAGTTGAATTGGTAAGATGTTAAATGAGAATTTAATTTAACATCTTACCAATTCGACTACTATCCCATAAAAAAATTACTCACTATATATATATATATATATATATATATATATATATATATATATATATATATATATATAATATGAACATATACGTACTATTTTACAACTGTTAGTAAGGTTAAAATTAGTTGACATGTATTTTCATTTATTTTTAGTTTAGATACGTTCAGAACGCTTGAAGAAATCGTATATGATTGCAAATATCTGGACACCACACAATAATCATTGCTTTGTACTCGTAATATAATATACTATTTTCTTCTAACGTATCAAAATATTGTTATTACATTACCATATTGCCTATGTAGAAAGAGGTCATTATGTGACTAGTACAATAAAGTGAACATTATGTAACCGTGTTTTGGGTATTTTAGTGATTTTTCGTGTTATAATTATAAATTTATACAGACAAAAAATTCATAAAAACAAATTAACAACCTCTAGCAGAATCTATTTAAAAAAATTAAAATATCTCATTTTACCTTGTTTTTTTTCAGGTTTTTTCATATAAATTTTTTAATTAATTAAAAAAAAAATTTAATTAAAAATTGATTTTTAAACTAAATAAACTCTATTCATGAATATTTGTTATTTTTTGTTGTGGTATAGTTTTTCTACATGAATTTGTAATCCATAATCACGTTGAATCTTAAAAAATACACAAAACCCGTTTTCGGCATGGTATATCGTTAACTAAAAAATAAAACAATATTTTACATTTTTTTTTCTCGATTTGGAGTCTATTTAGGAGGCGGTCAAATTAAAATTCGAAAATCACAATACCAAGTATCATCCCAATACATACATATATATATATATATATATATATATATATATATATATATATATATATATATATATATATATATAGTATAATAAAAAATCATTCCATGAACTACAAAAATTCAAAGGTATTAGCTACGGAAAAAAACCTATTTAAGCGTAGTGTACTTGAAATGATTCACATAAAATCTCATGAGAAAAGTATTAACAAACGCTCAGATATACGATGTCTCAGTGGTACTTATGATTATTTAATACATTCATTTGTTAAGCCTTCAGCAGCAAATGCCAGTATTGATTCTGGTTAAATTATCGATTTTTTATCATCATTACTCAATATATTTAGTTTGTTGTTTTTAACATTAAGTTAGGTTAAAAAACAGTTGTCACGTAGTTATTAATTTAGTCAATAGATTGCATAGTTTGCATAATTTTCTTCTTCATTGGTTTTCACAAAAAATTGTCTGGATTAGTTTTTATTTGTTTGTGTTTTTTTCTCTTATTTTGATTATTCTATATTAAAAAAAATTTTTTAAAATTTTTTGAACGAGATAATACACTGTTTGTGCTATATTCATGATACAGCACATTTGTTTTCTGTAACGGTTTTTTGAAGAAATTACGCAGCAATAATTATTTTTCCGTATTTTTGGTATATATAGTGACAATAGTTTTCAGTAAAAAGATTTTATATATATATTTTATTTATTGATACATGTATTTTACATCTATTTTTATATGTTTTGACAAAAATACTCATAATATTAAGTAAGTACATTTGATTAAAATTAATTTTTACATAATGTGTTATTTTTTGTAATGAATTCTTGTTTATTTGTAATTATAAGAATTGTATTATGTATATTTATTTGACATTTTTCTAATAAATGCTTTCTTCATTGTCTTTTTAGCGACTTGATAAAGACTCGAACGTTGGTCGAAAGCTCGTCAAAATTTAAAAATGAGTGTTTGATTTATCCTTAAACATCTTACTGTTTTGGCTGCTTCACCCACATAACAAAAAAGTTTTTAAAAATATATATATATATATCAGAGTATATCAACCATTAATTCTCACTTATATATATATATATATATATATATATATATATATATATATATATATATATATATATACAGGGTGATTTGTAATTAATTGGAAATATTTTAACTGGAGTATCCTGGGCTCAGAATATGAAGATTTGACCCAAAACACTTAGATAAAATGTGGCTCCTTACTGAGCTACAGGGTGTTTTATTTAAAAATTTAAAAACGATTTTTGCCCAGTACTTAAAAACTATTTGACGTATCCTTATCATATTTGGCAGAAAGTGTAGGTACCGTACACCATACTAAATTATGTTAAACAAAAGTTTCTGGCTAGTGCCAGTGGCGTACAACAGGGGCAAGTGAGAGGTTGATCCTTCCTAAATTCTACGCCACTGGCGGAATTGTCATTTTAGCACAATTTTTCGATTCTCCAGTACTTTCTGTGTAAAAAACATACTCTTCCTTCGTAACGATAAAGTCACTATTTTTTGAGATATTTAAAGTTAAACATAAGACGCACCCTTGGGATTTTTTCAAAATTTGCTCAAAAAAATCTGAAAAAATTCAGTAAAATAGAGAAAAAAATTAGCTACATAATAACTAAGTAACTTTTTTCTCTAACTCATTCTGGTTTGGCAGGAAAAATTATTGAAAATAAAAAATTGAAATGTAAAAAATATTAATTTTCAATAATTTTTCCTGCCAAACCAAAATGAGTTAGAGAACAAAGTTACTTAGTTATTATGTAGCTAATTTTTTCCTTTATTTTACTGAATTTTTTCAGATTTTTTTGAGCAAATTTTGAAAAAATCCCAAGGATGCAGCTTATGTTTAACTTTAAATATCTCGAAAAATAGTGACTTTATCGTTACGAAGAAAGAATATGTTTTTTACACAGCAAGTATTGGAAAATCGAAAAATTGTGCTAAAATGACAATTCCGCCAGTGGCGTAGAATTTAGGAAGGATCAACCTCTCACTTGCCCCTGTTGTACGCCACTGGCACTAGCCAGAAACTTTTGTTTAACATAATTTAGTATGGTGTACGGTACCTACACTTTCTGCCAAATATGATAAGGATACGTCAAATAGTTTTTAAGTACTGGGCAAAAATCGTTTTTAAATTTTTAAATAAAACACCCTGTAGCTCAGTAAGGAGCCACATTTTATCTAAGTGTTTTGGGTCAAATCTTCATATTCTGAGCCCAGGATACTCCAGTTAAAATATTTCCAATTAATTACAAATCACCCTGTATATATATATATATATATATATATATATATATATATATTGTTTTTTTTTGGATTTCTAAGTATTTCTATGTATAATATTAGATATCAATTATTTTCAATAAACAATGGAAATCTCTTTATATATATTTCAATACTAAAATATCGTTATTAAAATATAAAATTATTTTCTTTCATTTATACAAAGTATTTTCAACAGAGTTGTCCTATCACATTTACATAAACTACACATTTTCTAAACTAGACAGATGTGTCTGTAATTTTTTTTGTGTTAATTATTTATCATGTTAATGAACTTGGATGTTTTTAAAATATTTTTCAATGTCATAGCAATGCTAGTAGCAATCGAAACTCTAATAAAATATAATTTTATGCATAATTTTTATATTAATTTTATACAATTATTAATATGTCAATGATTGAGGTAATGTATATCTACTTCGGAAATAATGATACTTGAGCTATTGCACAATATGCGTTGGATAAACTTTATGATGTAAAATTTGAAGATACTATAATAATTCAAAGACCATTTAATATTAAGAGCAGATTGATAAGAGAAGCAAAAGAAATTTATAATGAAAAAGATAACATCAATCAGTTTGACTAGTAACTGATTTAAATAAAATTTGGCTTCCTTTAATTAAAAATTTATAAATTTCATGATCTACTTACTTATTTTGTTACCTAGTAACTTGTTTCCATGTTCTATTTATTTACTGTAAATGTCATTTATATCTTTTTCCTGCTGAAAACATACGTTGAGTTCACCGAAACTTTGATTATTAATAAATATTAATACAGAACTAGAACCTAAAGCCGTTTTATTTTAATATAATGAGTTTTGAAAAAGGATTACAAGGTTAATTATACTTTTATATATTGTGCTGTATGTCGAGTTTGATATTCTCTGGTTATCTTCGGTATGCAATACTTTCAAATATATATCAATTAATTCATCATGATTGTTATCAATTGTAATGACAGTTTGTAAATTGATATACATATTGATATGCATTAATTTATTTAAGTTTTTTAAGTTTTAACAGAGATGTGGATTCATATATGATCCAACTGGACAATAAAAATCTCGAGCGAAATCTTCTGAATTTCTTAACCTATAACCGTAGACTTCTTCTGACAACGATACTGGCCATAAATTATCCAAAATAATTGTTTTGCGCTATATAAAGAAGACGTACATTGAGTTCGTCTGTTTTATTTTTGTAGTATTTCTGTTTACAGCACAATTCTGTACAGTATTTCTCTCTTTTTTTTTGTTATTTACAAATAAGTCATTGTTCCCCCCCCCCCAAAATAATGTTAATAAGTTAATGAGTTTTACCTCTAACCGACGTATGTCATACTCGTTAGGTCGATAGCTGATTTGCATCAATTTTTCAGGGTTTAAGTCCTTTTGATGTCCTAAATGAAAATGTAGTTTTATTTATTGCAAAATTTTTGAATATTATTCAAGTTACACTATTTATCAGAATTTAATAAAATTTTCGGAAATTATTTAGTTAATGCCCACAAGAATTAAGAAAAATTATTTTTCAAAATAATTCCAACTTTTAAAAGAATAATATTTAAATTTTAAAGTAGCTAAATTTTTTATCCGATTTTAATTCACTTTTCAAACAGATTTTTTTTTAATATCAATACGTAATTTTATTTTTATACAGTGCTGTTAATTATTTTACAATAAATTTCAGGGAGATTCCTTTAATAAACAAAAATTACGATATTTGTTAATTAAGAAGTTGTATATATATATATATATATATATATATATATATATATATATATATATATATATATAATTCTTATTACAATTCTTCTACAACCTCAGCTAAAATATTTATTTTATGATTTAGAATTCATTTAAATAGTAACAATATTTATACACATACCTTCGCTAAATTTATAATTCGTTCATTTAATTAAATTTACGAGTACAATTATGTTACAAATTTTTTAAATAAACTACAACTTTTTATGTTTGTTGAACTTCAAATTAATGCAGGTTATGAGACTCGGGAGTGATTAACCTTCGCCGACCTAAAATAGGGTCACCGTTGACCCAAGATCATGTTTTTTCTAAATAACTCTGCGAATAATTTTTTTTATTTAATTTCCTTTTGAGAATTCTCCTATAATACGTCAAAGGATATTTTGCATTATCAAAATTATAAGTATGAATTGATTTTTGTAAGTTATGAGCAATTTTTGAGTATGGGTCTGTAATGACCCGGTTTCAGGAATCAGTGTTACTGAGAATATTACATTACAAATTACATATAACATATTACATATTATATTACATTCTAAAATTCCTGGAAGTTAAGCAAATATCATGTCATTATTGTTCAAAGGATGAAGATGGGGAACCAAGTTAAAGGTAAAAATTAATAACAAATTTAAAAATAATGAAACCTTAAGAATATTTTTTATATTTTCAGGTCATCATGCCTATGTGAAAATAATTTTTTTAATTAAAATTAAAAGAAAAATTCTTGTTTATTATAATTTTGTTTTATGTAAAAAGAAGCGTAAAATAAAATTAATTTACTTAAAATTTGTAATTATTTGTACAATGCCGGATAAAAAATAATTAAATAGGGTCACAAATGACCCACTTTTAGGAATCAAAGATTGTAAATTATTTTAGGTCGGCGAAGGTTGCCATTAATAGTTCTCATACATGCAAGCGATATACTGAAAATCTAATTGAATTATATGCGCAAATGGTTTATTATTGCATTTTGTGGCTTTAAGAACGTTTTATTTAACACATAGAGACACGGAATTGCGCTAGTTTATCAATCTAGTGATTTAAGTGCAAAAATTAAATTACCCCATTTATAGAACTTAAAATTTATCAATAATATCACGCACTAGAAACTTATTTCCTCTTATTTCTTATTACAGTTAAATTCACGAAGGTCTGGTTTTAGGTAATAATAAATAAATATAATTCAACCAACTTACGTACTACTGTTTATCACTTTTCTGCTACTGACGTGCTATTTCTAGCCAATTTAACTTGCAGCATGTAGTAAGTCATAACTGCAATAATGCACCTATCTATTAGTTTTATTTTCATCACGAAAAATAAATTACGAAGAGCCAAATCTTCGCGAATTCAACTATAATATTAATATAAAAAGATTCATATGTTAAACGTTTATATTTATTAAAATATATCGACCTGTCTAAATTTAAGAAAGTAAGTAAAATGATACTCCTATTATTTTATTAACTCCTTGTTACAGTAAGATCATATTTTAGTTCATTTTCTTATCTCATCTTGAATAAATTGTCCAGCAAAACAGTAGTCAAATATTTGTAAATATTTCTGTACACAACAGAAAAAAAAATAGTAAAAAACAGTTATTTGCAATGTAAAACTATGTATCCACCAAAGATACATTGAGCAATATTCTGATTCCTATTGCTGTTATTCTAATATAGTTTTCAGTAGCATACTTATTGTTGTGGTCAGTGGCGGAATAAATTTGCATAGGGCTCTGGTCGATTCTTTTAGGATTTTTATCAAAAGCTTATTTTTGTTTACTGGTAGTAATATTTTTGTTTCTATATCAGACTTTTAAATGAAATGACAACCAGCAATACTCATATGCGTATGTTGTTGCTTATATTACAGGTAACTTATTTTTATTTATGTAAACTGTTTGTTGATGATCATCATTGACATTTCGCCAGCCTCTCTCGGCGGAATGCGTTCAGAGAGGAATAAAAGGTGTATCGATATCGAGGCTGTAACAGCATACAACGCGATTTATGATCAACTAAACAGATTAGTCGATAATAAATTGATGATGCGTCACTATTTCAAACCAACTCAACCAAATTCTTGTACGATATAACAATCGACCGTGTGCGCTCGCCCTAACTTGAAGTCTGGGTGAGCGTTGACACACTGGCAGGAGCATTTGAAATGTTCTATCTTTTTACTACTACTAATCTAACCGAACCTGGCACTAGTAGCTTTTAATAAAGAAACAGTCGATCGATGCTGACTAATAACTTAGCAGGAGCAGAGTCATTCAGTCAATACAATTAAAGAAATTGGGATTTATCAATTTCACAGTATTATTATCATGTATTTTTACTGTAATCAACTTTATATTGTTATAATTAAAATTTTATTGAATTTTGTTGCAATTTAATTTTTACCAAAACAAGAATTTTATGACACAAAAATCAAATTTTATAAATTTACATTCAGCTATATCCATTCTGCTAAAATATATAAAAAAAAATGTTCCAAATACAAAAAATTCTTTGTTTTTTAAGCTACAACTTTGTCGCTCCATCTCTTGCAAACGAAAAGTTTCTAGTTTAGTGAATATTTGTAAACATGTTAAAAGAAACAACCCAAAACAGTCAGTCTTAGCTGAAGATGACCACAGGGTGGTCGAAATGTACATTCTTTTTAGAAATAAATATGTGAAGAAAAGATTTGTTTTAACATTTTTTAATTGATTAAGACTTCATGTACTCAACAATAAACAATAATACAAGAAATGAATCTAACTTCTCTATTCCTGTTATAAATTTAAATAAAGCTAAATTTAACGCAAATCACAGTGGCTAAATCTTTTACAATTATTTACCAAAGCATATTAGCAGCATAAAGTCTGAAAGTAATTTCAAATTTTATTTATAGAAATTTCCCATTGACAAATTATTATAAGTTTGATGATTACCTTAGTGACAAGCTCTAGTTTTTAATTGTAATGTAAATTTTTATGTATTTTTGATTGACTTTCCCCATAATTTGTGATTTATATGGAAATGATAAATATTACCCCTAAAATTATTATTGTTATTATATATCAGGTAACTGGTATGAAAAGAAACGTCCAGTTTCACTTGAATTAAATATGCAGTTTTTTTGTTTAATTTTTTTTGGGATAAATTTACGGTAACGGAAATATTTACGGAATAATTTACTAAAAATAAATTACAAGTTATTTAAAAATTATTAATAATACACATATAAGGTGTTGGACGGTTTGTTAATTTTTTTTTATACAAGGAGTAATGTAGAACCTATTTAACTACACTTACTTAAATCCAAAGTTTTTCTGATATTTGCGATTTTTAACAGAGAAAAACTCTTGAAAAGAGATACTTTTATAATAATAATTCAATAATTAAAAGTGCTACTTTCATTTGTTTGTTTCTTGTAATTTTAATGTGTATTTATTTTGTATGATTTGGTAATGAATATTTAAAAGAATGGGTAAACATTTAAAATGTCATGTTAAGAAGCTAGTAAAAATGTAAATTATCTGTTTATGGCAAAAAGTAAAAAGCGTGAAAAAGAATATGCAACATCGTGTTTTTTTTTTACTCTAGCATTATATGCAATCGTAAATTTTTTTATTTATTTTAATTTCGTTATGACAATGGGAAAAAATGAACATAAAAATATTAATTATTTAACATGAATTGCATATAACAAAATATATTTCTATATAATACTCATCAATATTTGTTTTTATCTATAGAGTGTCAAAACAAGCTATGTGAAATAAACATATTTTATTTACCCTTGATTTCAGTTGAATTTTAGTGAGACTTTTCAAAATATATGGAAATAGGTAAATAAAACATAAGTGTCTACTCTTTTATAGGTAAGATTAATTATATTATTATATAAAAATGCCAACTTATTTTATTTTTAACTTGTTATAATTATTAAATGATTTATTGATAAAATTTAAATCATTAATTCAGTAAAAACAAAGATGTCTACTATTTCACATTATTATGTAGTTTTGTGTAGTTGTAGAGCTATATGTGAATTAACACATATTGTGCCACCATAGGAGATGAAAGTTGAGGTGTCGTAGGCCACTATTTTTTTTTCTTACTTAATTAAGTAACAACAATATTTTTGACCGGGTGGTCACATCTTTTGCTCAATTATAGTACTTATTATTCCGCATTTTTTCATATAATGTTCAATTTTCTACACCGCATAGTTTTTGAGAAAAAATAAAATCTAAAAAATAAAAAAAATGTAGCGCCCAAACGGCACGCGCTAGCAAATTAAAACTAAAACCGAATTATAGAACTTTTTATGCCCTATCTTAGTAAATTTCTCTAAACCTCATAGTTACCGAGATATTAACATTTTTTTATATTTTGCATAAAAACTTGTATTTCTTCATTGAAGGCGGCATTTCTAATAAGATTTGTTCCTTCAATGGGCGTTCTAGCTCGCAATTTTGTAGGGGCCAAATGCTTTTTCGTGACTGCTAGGCCGCCTACTATACGCTCCCATATGTTTTACATTCATTTTGGGGACCAACACGGTCTCATTAAACCAAACTCAACAGTCGACCTCTGGAGACCACATAGGTCTCATGCGGCCGCACGAGCCCAAAAATTTCGGGGTTTACGTTGACACCATATGGCACAATACGTGTTAAGTAGAAAAATACAGTAATCTCTCCATTTACTTAAATTCACCTTAACGCTGTTATATATTTCAATATTTTAAATAATCAACTGCAAACCAGATGTTAACATAATACATAATTTGAAATTTTTTAAGTGTAAATTAACTTCAAGTACTCATCAAAAAGTCGACATAATATAGGGAAATTTTTTATTATTTGTTTTTTAAAATTATTATTAGGTACTTTTTAATACTTTTTAAAAAAAGTAAAATGCACTAACCGGAAATACTTCAACTACTTAACAATTATGAAAAAAATTTTAGGTTAACTCACTGTATTTGTAACAATCTCAAAAAAAATTATTTGTAAAAGTGTTTAAAAATGACATTTTATATACAAGGGTCGTATACAAATTTTGAGTTAAAAATGCGTGCTCTTAATAATTTAATCATTATTTGATAATAATATCTCTCTCCTGAACAGATTGTTACTTGAAGATTATGAAACTGGTAAATGTTATAATTTTTTTTAATAATAAATAGGTATAAATAGGTATTACTACTTTGATGTAAAATAGTTATATTTTCTTGAATTTATCATTTTCAACATAAAATTCATGTCAGATGGAAAGAAAGTATGAAAATGTTAAATGAAAATAATCCATATTTATCAGAACTTTAGTGATATCTTTTGAGTATAAGTGCAACTAATTTGCAATATTAAGTTTACTTATATGTATTTTAAACTTATCTTAAGTATAAAGTCCTAAAATATTATTTCAAAATTTTTCAAATAACTTTTGGAAATTTTACAAATAAAATAAGTTAACCTAAAAAAATTTTCATCATTATTTAATTTGACTCACACCGGAAGTGATGTCAGTACTTCTGGCTAGTGTGTTTTAAGTTTTTAGACACGCACAAAAAAGTTCTTTAATAATAATTTTTAAAATCTAACAATATTTTTTTTTCTGTATGCTGCAGGCGTATATTATATATATATATATACAAATGTATTATATCTAATAAATTATTGTTACACCTCCTGTTGTTAATCTCTTCTGTAGACATATATTAAAAAAAAATGTAATTCAAACTTTTCTGATTAAGAGTAAAATATTGAAAAATATGAAACAGTTCCCTATTTTGAACTTAATTTTATGGTTTCAATTATTGCTTTGTTTTTAATATCATATGTCAACTTGCCAGCCGAACACTCTGTGTACAAATATATATATATATATATATATATATACCGGGTGTCTACTTTTTTTTTGTTACATAGGGAATAAAATGCTAAAATTTTCATTTGGTGATAAATTTTCCCCTAATTATTATAGAACAAAAGTACAAATACAAAAGTTGTTTAGAATTCAAAAATGCATCAAATGATGCCAAATTTATCAATATAGGATGTTCTGATCAAGAATTAGAAGCAAATTAAAATTTCCATTTTTGCGCTCTTTACATCAAAGTGCCACGGAAATTAAACAAATAATTTCATTTCTTCTGGAGTTTGAGTTTGACAGATCGTATTTATTTTATTGTTACGTTCTGTATTATTATTATTATTATTATTATTATTATTATTGAAAATAATGAATAAACTTAATGTAAATGAAAAGCTATTAAGTATAAAAAGTATTAAGTATTTATTATTTATTACAATGAAAGGGTATTTTACTCGGCTGTACACTACGTACTAGCTGTGGTTTTAAATTGTGAATGTCTCCATTATAATTTTAAGTAATTGTTTAATTTATTTATTAACTTCAAGTTATAAAAACAATACATTTGAATTAGATGACTGGCATTATGCCTAATATATTTATTATAATAATTTAAACTTATCCCTGAGGATGCTGTAAGTTGTGCAGTGAAACGTCGGATAAGAGTTTAATAAATAGTAAATAGCTGAACTCCGTAAAACTTTCTTTATTTATTACAATATTCAATATACCTATAAAACAGAAAAATTCATGAATACAAGATATAGGAGAACAAAAACGAAACTAACAATTTAAATTAAATGTTCAAATAAATCGCCATTAACTGCCAAACAATAACCTAATCTGTTATAAAATTCGTGACGTACAGAGCTTAATTGTGTTTGTGTTATATTATTGCACTCTTCAACAATGGCATTTTTCAAATCAACAAGATTTTTGATATGTCGTTTATAAATTTTCTCCTTCAAATATGGCCATAAAAAGAAATCGCACGGTGCTAAATCGGGCGATCTAGCTGGCCAATTAATTGGACCACCTCTACCAATCCATGAATTTGGAAAACATTGATCCAAATATAATTTAATGTTGCAGCTGTAATGTGCCGGACATCCGTCTTGTTGATACCAGACAACATTATCTTGAGTTGCACACTCTTCTAACTGCGGACCAATATGATTTTGCAACATATCCAAATATTTTTCGTTGTTTAAATTATTTTCAATAAAAAATGGCCCAATTATACACCTGCCAAAAATTCCAGCCCATACATTAACTTTTTCTGGATATTGGGTACGTGTTGCTACCATTAAATGAGGATTTGTTTGGCTCCATATTCTAAAGTTTTGTGTATTAGGTTCGCCGTGTAAAGTAAACGTAGACTCGTCAGTAAAACAAATAGATTTCAAGAAGTTTCTGTCTAAATTGGATTTTTCCATAATAATGTTACTAAATTCGCTTCTAGCCATTTTATCCGCTTCAAATATCTCTTGGTGCGTGGAATATTTATAAGAATGATATTTTTCATTTTTTAGTACCTTATGTATTGTTGAAGGATGCAAATTTAATTCAGCACCAAGTTGACGCACACTAACATTTGGGTTTTCCGTTACACACAAAAGTATATTCAATGTATTTTCTTTAATTGCATTTTGATTTAAATTCTCCTCCTGATCTTCTGCGTTGATTTTTCTACAATTTTTACAACGTTTTAACACACTTCCAGTTTCTACGAATAGTCATAGCGGAAGGTATGGGACGGTTTTCAAAGAAAGCGCTGAATAAATCTCTTACTCGTCGTATCGAATTTCCAGTAAAATACCATTTTACGCACTGAACTTTTTCATTTACCTTAAGTTTATTCATTATTTTCAATAATAATGATAATAATACAGAACGTAACAATAAAATAAATACGATCTGTCAAACTCAAACTCCAGAAGAAATGAAATTATTTGTTTAATTTCCATGGCACTTTGATGTAAAGAGCGCAAAAATGGAAATTTTAATTTGCTTCTAATTCTTGATCGGAACATCCTATATTGATAAATTTTGCATCATTTGATGCATTTTTGAATTCTAAACAACTTTTGTATTTGTACTTTTGTTCTATAATAATTAGGGGAAAATTTATCACCAAATGAAAATTTTAGCATTGTATTCCCTATGTAACAAAAAAAAAGTAGACACCCGGTATATATATATATATATATATATATATATATCTATAAATTTTTCATGATATTAAAGACATAGCTGTAAAAATATGAATAGCAATATGTAAATGAAGCAAAAACTAATAAAAATGACGTAACAAAATTATAAAAATATTGCATGTTTATAAAAACATATTAAGAAAGACTAACAATTAACGCTTGTTATTATTGTAATTTCTAATATTTAAATAATGGGCCTTTCCACTATTTTTTTTTATTTGAAATTTGGAAAGTAATAAATAAATAAAAAATTTTGTATATGTTTATTTTTCAAATTTATTCTTAAAAAAACCTTAAAAAATATATTAAAAAACGCTAAATTGGCTCCAAACTTCGACAATTCTCGGATTTGTCCGTCCCGTGACGTATAGAAGTAGTAGAACATTTTCATTGGTTGAATTTCACGTGTACTTTACGAGAGATAAGTACACTAGATGACGTATATGGTTAGATGTGTGGTACATCTAAATGTATGATTTTTATAGCCTTTTTTCAAATTAGTTTATATCAATAAACATAAAATTTTAGAACGTAAAATTTAAATCATATTATTATTTTAGGTTGTAAAACAACATAAAGGTATTAAAATTATGAAATTTGATTTTAGTGGAAAGGCCCATTATCAATTTTCCAGATAAAATATAGGTATCTAGAATAAAAATCAATGTCGGACGACATAATAAAATTTAAAAAAAATCGAATTTATTTTCCTGTCGCGGAATCTGAAGGAGTACATCAAAATGAAGCCATACGCAGGTTTTAAACTTAATTTTAATAATTATTGTACTATAATACTCGTACAAAATGTAATGTATAATTTATTTTCTCTATAATCTACAATTATTTAAGTTCTTTTTATTTACAAAAAATATACTTCGAAACATTAATTTTACGGCATATATTTTATAAATCAATATAAATTTTGCTCAAAAAATAAATATACAGAATGGTGACTGAGACTCTTGGTCATACGACTTAAACATATGAAATCATACTTATGTAGTTTCTTGCCTCTCTAATTATTTTAAGAAAAACAGCTTCAAATATAAGTTTGAGAGCATACAATTTGGTTTCTAAATAAAAAAATCAAACTAATTTTGCATGATTCAAAACTATATAGAAAAATGCAGAAAATTGCTTCAAGAACGAAATTGATAAAGAAATATAAACAAATGTTTATTGTTTTATGTGTCAATAATTTAATTATTTTTATATATTACAATTGTTTCTAATGAAAAACCACAAATATTTATTTAATTTATTTAATTAGTATTAATAAAAAAACTACATAGTTTGATTATATTTACTGGTTTAAGAAAAAGGTAATTGTATTTGTACAAATTATTCAATTACCGTAAAACTAAAAGACACTACACATGTTAACGCAAAAAAGTCATTGCTAATGAAACATAAATAACAACTGAAAGCAAAAGATAACTGAAGCGTTAAAAAAAAAACTCATAGCATTAACTAATACCCTATTATTGGTTGATAAAAAATACCAAAATAAGTTTCTCTTTTTTCAATATTTTTCCGTTGACAAGTGACTAAAAGAGAGCGCGGTTTTATAGATACGTTGAACAGGAATTTCCCGAAGTTTGTGGTACATCAAACGCATGTGTATACTGCATACCAGATACGTTTATCGAAAGAAACGAACGGCAAGCTAGTCAGGCCGAATTGATTGTTTTCCGACGTTTGGCAGGATTGCAAATTGATGCAAAAACCACTTGTGTCAACTTGAAGCATTGTCAGAATGCAGTCAAATTATGGGTAAATGAATTTCAACATTGTAGCTAAAAAAAAATTTTTTTTTAAATTTAATAAAATTAATAAAAGTAAAATACTTCGTTACTAATAAAAGTATAAAGAATGCACAATATAGAAATTACAATTTGGTGCAAGATTTGATTAATTATTTTTGGGTAGAAACAACGTCTTTGTTACCAAATTACATGCTTTATTTTACTTTAACTATTGTATCATGCTTTCTCGATAACGAATTATTTTATACTAGTCTTTTTTTGTGAAACATGTTGACATGGCTAAGAATAGTTTACATGGCTGACACTTGGATTCAGCACAGAATAAGGAATACATACAAAAATATACATATTTGTATAAAATATGTCATTAAAATTAGAACATAATTTTTTTCATGGCAAATTAAAATTATTCGTTTATTTTCAGAAATGATAGTTTTAGAGCTTATTTTCTTTCTGCAGAACCAAGCATTCAATAAATTTCTTTTACCTTATAATCAAAAAATAAATATAGTTCAATAATAGAAATACATATTGTGCTAGTGGTGAAAAATAGTAATGTAAATGTAACAAGTGTGTAAAAATGGGTTTTATGACATGAGTTCGAAAATTTTGTGGCGAACGTAGCGAAGCCCGAACATCCGAAATAATGTCATAAAACCCAGGTTATTCACAAACTTCATACAAAATTTTATCTACGGCCCTAAAAATATTCTTATATGAATATGATAAGTTTTCTTAATTTGCAATAACATAAAAATGTTACTTACGATTAAATTACTGTTATTAATAGTACAAACCATTTTATTATTTTAATTATTTTATTTAGGAAAAATATCAACAAATAACAAACCGCAAAAACACAAAAATACAACTCTTAATGGCGACAAATGAATAACGTGAATAACTATATATTGACAATTTGTCAAATAATTATCATATTTTAATATAATTTTCATTATTAAATTATCTGCACTTAAGAATAATATAGAATTACTATTTTGGTTCTAATACGCCTTTTCTTTAAAGTGTTTAATGTTAGTACACAATTAATAATCAATTTTCTATGATTTCAACAGCACCACTGATAATGGCAACGCTGGTAAACATCAATTTTACACAATGTCTATAGTGCGTAAAGTGTAAGTTCGTGATTTTCAAAGTGGGAAATATCGCCCCATTGTGGGTAATTTAGGATCAGTGGTGAGCAATAATGTGCTGATGTGTAATAGGGAGGCTGTAAAGATTCCGGGGCAAAATAAAAATAACGCGTAAACATTAATTCTATATAGCGCGAGGGGGGGGGGTTATTGGTATTTTATTTATAATTGGAAAATAACCCAAATAAGTTTAAGAATCTATTGTGTAAACTATAAAGGCATCTTCGCACACATATTTTTCTTGGTGATACGCATTTTGTGAATTAATACAACTTAGATATAAAAATGTCAACTCAGGCTTGGCATTTAATTACTGTTAATAAATTTAATTAAATTTACGGTAATGTATATTGACCTTATAAACATTTAATACATTCTTTTATATTTTATTTTATATACTTACGTAAATTCTTAATATATTATAAGGGTGGTCGTTATTTTGACAATGTCGAAATTTTCTTGATCTTACTCCTAAATAGCTTCAAAATGTAAAAAAAATAAGGTGTTCAAAGTTACAGCAATTTATTTTAACATTAAACTGTGCCGCCCAACAGATTTCTTTTTTAATTTGTTTAAAAACGTTTGGTTTTTCGGGTTAGAAATTGGTAATCAGGGCCGGATTAGCAGTAGTGGAGGGCCTGGGGCGGAAAGCTAGTGTGGAGGCCCCTCTTTGAAAAAATTTTTTTCACAAACTTGATAAATAATCAAGATACAGATAAAAAACTAATTTTAATTGATGTTTAAATACTTTATTTATTAATAGTATGTATGAACATAATCATCTGAATTGAACGAAAGCTTTATTTTATACAGATATATACACTTTTCGCGACTTCTTTTCAGAAAACTTTTGTTACCTTTTTATAAAATATCATTAAGTGTAAATCTAACTTGATGCCGCCGATGAAATAATTAACTTTATAACATAAACCTGCAAAATTCAATTCTAATGAACACTCCACATCTGAGACCTATATTTAGCATATGTTCTTAAATCGTAAGGTTAATTTCTCACCTGGTTCATTAGGTTAATTACTCATTTGCTATACCACAATGCTTATGGTTACATAAGGTTATTCCGTCTCGATCATCTGTAAGCTTCAGCTCAGATTCAGTTGCAAAATAAGTAGGTTAGTTTCAACTCAAGCGCGCGAAATTTAGCAATTAGCAAAAAAATAAACAATTTCAAAAGAAATCGCAGTTTGCAACAGAAAACTACCAAATTGTTGACAAAATAAAATATATATTATATATATGACACTTTATAATGTTTTATGTACAGAATCCATTTGCTTTATATCTATTTATATTATTACATAATACACGTTTATTAAATTGTCAGTAAGTACTATATTTAGTTTAAACTACAAATAATTATGCTCGTTTAAATCTTTCTGTCGATGAAAATTTAATTAGTGAAAATTAAATATATTGTAAAAAAAATGTAAATAAATTTTTTATGTGGAGGCCCTAATATGTGGAGGCCCTGGGTGAACGCCCCTTCCGCCCACACGTTAATCCACCCCTGTTGGTGACCTAATGTATTTTGGTTTGTTGTACAAAAATGCGATATTTATATAGTTTTGACACTTGACAGCTGTCTATATATATATATATATATATATATATATATATATATATATATATATATATATATATATATATATCTACAGTGCGATATTTTTATCTCTGAACATATGAACTGAATTACATATATATTTCTTATGTTCAATTTAAAAAAAAACACATCAAACGCATGGAGACATCCCTGATAGTTATGCAACCAATCTTACATAATGTGACAGTTATTTGAAAAAAATAAATTACTTTCAACAAAATATTTAGAAATCATTAAACTATTCGCATTATTTCAAGAAATCTGTTTATTTTAACACCAACCCGTGCCGCAAGACGGATTTTTTATTAATTTGTTTAAGGGGGTCTTCTTCGCCGCCATTTTTATATGACTAAAAATTATTATTTCGAACTCAAACTTGTCTAAAATGTAACTCAAACATTGACAAATAAAAACATATAAGCATTATATAACTTATCTTTTGACTTCATTAAAAAAAATAATGTTGTAAATGTGGTAGAAATCGGGCCTTTAGACCAGAAAACCCCCCTTAGCATACATAAGCATATTAAAAAAGGAAATCCGTCTTGAGGCACGGGTTAATAAATTGCTGTAATTTCGAACACCTTATTTTTTAACATTTTGAAATTTTTTAGGGGGGGAGATCAAAAAAATTTCGACATTGCCAAAATAACGGTCATATATACATATACATATACATATATATATATATATATATATATATACATAAGTATATATATATATATATATATATATATATATATATAATATATATATATATATATATACATATATATATATATATATATATATATATACATATATATATATATATATATATATATATATATATATATATATATATATATGTTGAGAGGACAATTACATACGATGCATGATTTAAATTGACGCCAACACTAGGCTGGCAGCACTGTAAAGTAACTAATATGTTCACTCTGTAATGAAATGTCAACGTGCTAATCAGGGACGACCGGGATGGCGCACTCAATGATAAACAGGCATGACCATGTGACGTCATCAAACAGATACTTTGTACCAATTCCGCTCTGCTTGCTTTCGTGTGGCGCTAGTGTACATTTTTGAATTTCGCGCATTTATTTAAATTTAAATTTAAAATTAATACAAAGTTTACATTTAATATATAAAACTTTATTAACATACAATGTTCAGTGTTACAGTACAAAAATACAAAAAATAATATAAATATAAATATAAAAATATAAAATATAATTATATATATATATATATATATATATATATAATATAAATTGCACATTTTACAAATAAATAAATAACAACTTGAAAATATTCATTATTAAAGTTAAGTTATGATTCTTGATTTATGAAATAGTTGATGTATTCCGATCTCACTAAAAAATTGCTATTACTTTATTTTTTTTTTAAAAATCAGAAATACATTTTATAATTTCTTATTATCTCACCAACCATTGGTTAAATAAATGGATGCAATTTTTTGGCTAAAAATTCTGTTTCATAGAGTTAATAAAAACCTGTATACACGTATGAATGTAAAATAAATAAGAGGAAAAAATTATATATGATCTTTTTAAAAATTATTTCTGCAAGACACTCGGTCTCATAATAAAAATATGTTTCTTATAACGGATTTTTTAAATCTGAAAACTCGTATAGTTGAATGTGCATATCCATACAAAATAATATTGTATGTTAAAATTGAAAAAGATATTGTTAAATAAAATGTTTTTGCAATAGTAATATTTGATAGAATACCGAAACGTTTTATAGAATAGAATAATATAATTCAAGTAATTTATAGCAAACATAATTGACACGATTGTCTCAAACAAACATCATAATAAACAACTTTGTGATAGATTTCTAATATTTTAAATATATAAAAATTTGCCACATAACATCTCATCTTATGATAAGTTCCCTGTGTTTGTTGGGCGACTACAATTAATGTCATTCATTCAATTTATTTAACAAAATAATTCATATGAATATAAATGGTGTATATAATAACAAAATATTTTTTATGTTTATAGTAAATATAGAATTATTATTCGTTCTTTACTCATATGTTCAAATTTTATTTATGATTTTATGCATTATGCATTGTTCGATTAAAATGAAAATATAAAATATAGAGCAAAAAAATAGATAATTCATATTTTTCATTTAGTGGTTACAATATAACCTTACCATAAATAATACATATAAAAAAATTCCGGATTTGGAAACCGACATTTCCTTTGATTCTGGTACTGGACGCAAGACGGTACGCAACAAGAATATTGGATCTATAAAAAAATATTATACATTACAAAATTGCCATAAGATACATACAGGGTATTAATTTCAATAGCTTTTTTATTCATATGCAGTAATAAAATGTTTAACTTACCTTCCTAAATATCAAATAATATTCATAAAAGAAAGCCGTGTACGAAAGCGCCCAATTATCGTCAGTAACCAAACATAAATCAGTTGAAAATCCAAATCAAGTACCAAAAACACAGCCAATGATAAACCAAATTATCCAGTATTCCAAATCCAATTTGATAATCGCAAATAGAGGCAGGGTCCAAATATTTTAAAAAAAGTATCACGATCGCAAAACTCAGTTCGCACAATAAAGACAAAATTAAGAATAAAATAATATTTCGTTTTCCAACATGTACATATATTTTCTACCAAGGTCGTCCCTGTTTCTACCTGATAAATTTTTGACATTTCTAAACAAAAATCGTCTTCAAATCTTAATTGTTTTAATTAATTTAATTAATTAGTTTAATTATGCTAGTGACATCTAACGAATACAAAATTATTTAAAAAACTTGGCACGCCATCTGTCGGAATCGGTTCAAAGTTTTTCACGGTTTATGTTCTGCTATTCAAGTGAAAACTCCCGGTCCTCCCTGGTGCTAATGTTATTGTTGAGTTTTGTCTTTAATAAAATATTTTTGTTTTTTCAAATACTAATTGTGTGTTTTGTCATTCACCACGCTAATAAAGTCAACAATATATACATATATATACCGGGTGTCTACTTTTTTTTTGTTACATAGGGAATACAATGCTAAAATTTTCATTTGGTGATAAATTTTCCCCTAATTATTATAGAACAAAAGTACAAATACAAAAGTTGTTTAGAATTCAAAAATGCATCAAATGATGCCAAATTTATCAATATAGGATGTTCCGATCAAGAATTAGAAGCAAATTAAAATTTCCATTTTTGCGCTCTTTACATCAAAGTGCCATGGAAATTAAACAAATAATTTCATTTCTTCTGGAGTTTGAGTTTGACAGATCGTATTTATTTTATTGTTACGTTCTGTATTATTATCATTATTATTGAAAATAATGAATAAACTTAAGGTAAATGAAAAAGTTCAGTGCGTAAAATGGTATTTTACTGGAAATTCGATACGACGAGTAAGAGATTTATTCAGCGCTTTCTTTGAAAACCGTCCCATACCTTCCGCTATGACTATTCGTAGGATAATTAAACAATTCGAAGAAACTGGAAGTGTGTTAAAACGTTGTAAAAATTGTAGAAAAATCAACGCAGAAGATCAGGAGGAGAATTTAAATCAAAATGCAATTAAAGAAAATACATTGAA
This sequence comes from Clivina fossor, assembly GCA_963966155.1. Lineage (NCBI taxonomy): Eukaryota > Metazoa > Arthropoda > Insecta > Coleoptera > Carabidae > Clivina > Clivina fossor. The sequence goes on from OZ014554.1 coordinate 9,808,194, forward strand.
TATACTTTTGTGTGTAACGGAAAACCCAAATGTTAGTGTGCGTCAACTTGGTGCTGAATTAAATTTGCATCCTTCAACAATACATAAGGTACTAAAAAATGAAAAATATCATTCTTATAAATATTCCACGCACCAAGAGATATTTGAAGCGGATAAAATGGCTAGAAGCGAATTTAGTAACATTATTATGGAAAAATCCAATTTAGACAGAAACTTCTTGAAATCTATTTGTTTTACTGACGAGTCTACGTTTACTTTACACGGCGAACCTAATACACAAAACTTTAGAATATGGAGCCAAACAAATCCTCATTTAATGGTAGCAACACGTACCCAATATCCAGAAAAAGTTAATGTATGGGCTGGAATTTTTGGCAGGTGTATAATTGGGCCATTTTTTATTGAAAATAATTTAAACAACGAAAAATATTTGGATATGTTGCAAAATCATATTGGTCCGCAGTTAGAAGAGTGTGCAACTCAAGATAATGTTGTCTGGTATCAACAAGACGGATGTCCGGCACATTACAGCTGCAACATTAAATTATATTTGGATCAATGTTTTCCAAATTCATGGATTGGTAGAGGTGGTCCAATTAATTGGCCAGCTAGATCGCCCGATTTAGCACCGTGCGATTTCTTTTTATGGCCATATTTGAAGGAGAAAATTTATAAACGACATATCAAAAATCTTGTTGATTTGAAAAATGCCATTGTTGAAGAGTGCAATAATATAACACAAACACAATTAAGCTCTGTACGTCACGAATTTTATAACAGATTAGGTTATTGTTTGGCAGTTAATGGCGATTTATTTGAACATTTAATTTAAATTGTTAGTTTCGTTTTTGTTCTCCTATATCTTGTATTCATGAATTTTTCTGTTTTATAGGTATATTGAATATTGTAATAAATAAAGAAAGTTTTACGGAGTTCAGCTATTTACTATTTATTAAACTCTTATCCGACGTTTCACTGCACAACTTACAGCATCCTCAGGGATAAGTTTAAATTATTATAATAAATATATTAGGCATAATGCCAGTCATCTAATTCAAATGTATTGTTTTTATAACTTGAAGTTAATAAATAAATTAAACAATTACTTAAAATTATAATGGAGACATTCACAATTTAAAACCACAGCTAGTACGTAGTGTACAGCCGAGTAAAATACCCTTTCATTGTAATAAATAATAAATACTTAATACTTTTTATACTTAATAGCTTTTCATTTACATTAAGTTTATTCATTATTTTCAATAATAATAATAATAATAATAATAATAATACAGAACGTAACAATAAAATAAATACGATCTGTCAAACTCAAACTCCAGAAGAAATGAAATTATTTGTTTAATTTCCATGGCACTTTGATGTAAAGAGCGCAAAAATGGAAATTTTAATTTGCTTCTAATTCTTGATCGGAACATCCTATATTGATAAATTTGGCATCATTTGATGCATTTTTGAATTCTAAACAACTTTTGTATTTGTACTTTTGTTCTATAATAATTAGGGGAAAATTTATCACCAAATGAAAATTTTAGCATTTTATTCCCTATGTAACAAAAAAAAAGTAGACACCCGGTATATATATATATATATATATATATATATATATATATACGGTATAAAATACTACTACTTATTTATTTATTATGACTTACAATTAGGTTCTATTTTTCCACGGAGCAAGCTACGCAGGTCATTCTCAAAGAAATCAACGTGTTGGAAAATTAATGGTACGCGAACATGATTTTGTCATGTTTAGTAAATTTCAAGGAAAACATCATGTTACTTTATTAGAAGTCAAATCTACTCATGATGCTGCTTCAAGGTACAGTAACGAATATACTAAATTGTACTAAGTAATTAAAATTTTGATAATTATTGAAGAAATAGGGCAAATCTAATTTGCTCAAAATCGCATAAAATTTGACATTTTTTTTTTATAAAACCATAAAATAAAAAATGTTTTTTTGTTACATTTACGGTATATATACAGGGTGATTTATTAGTAATTGGAAATATTTTAACTGGAGTATTCTGGGCTCAGAATATGAAGATTTAACGCAAATCACTTAGATAAAATGTGGCTTCTTAATGAGCTACAGGGTGTTTTATTTAAAAATTTAAAAACAATTTTTGCCCAGTACTTTAAAACTATTTGACGTATCCTTATGATACTTGGCAGAAAGTGTAGATACCGTACACCATACTAAATTATGTTAAATAAAAGTTTCTGGCTACTGCCAGTGGCGTACAACAGGGGCAAGTGAGAGGTTGATCCTTCCTAAATTCTACGCCACTGGCAGAATTGTCATTTTAGCACAATTTTTCGATTCTTTGTGTAAAAAACATACTATTCCTTCGTAACAATAAAGTCACTATTTTTCGAGATATTTAAAGTTAAACATAAGCTTCACCCTTGAGATTTTTTTTAAATTTGTTCAAAAAAATCTGAAAAAATTCAGAGAAATAGAGAAAAAAATTAGCTACATAATAATACTGTAACTTTTTTCTCTAACTCATTCTGGTTTAGCAGGAAAAATTATTGAAAATTAATATTTTTTGCATTTTAATTTTTAAATTTCAATAATTTTTCCTGCCAAACCAGAATGAGTTAGAAAAAAAAGTTACTTAACCAACATGACACCACCCATTCGTCAAAAACTCAGGAAAAAATTAGTAAATAAATTTTACAATAATAAAGACTATTGATTTCCAAAATGACATGATGGGGCAGCAGTAACTATAGCGAGTTGCCTTCTTAGATGCTGAGCAGATGTAAAAACAGCTTTGTTGAATATTTGATTTTGACAAACGCGATTGTTATACTTCTACAAAATCAAAACGAAACATTATTTGAAAATTATCACAGAGTTTTAGAACTAGTATTTTAGTTCAACTTTCTGAAACAAATTTTGAAAACGAGATAATTAACTTTATAAAAGAATTTATTGTACCTAATGTGAAATACCATTTATACTTTGTTCATGAAATTTATGAACAATTTAGTAATATACTACAAAAAATTTTAGAAATTCAGATATTAATTTTATTAAACTTAAGGCTAAATATATTGACATAGATCATAGAACATAGAACATAGAAATTTTGCAAGTTATAAAAAATTATCATGAAGGTAAAACAAATCACCACGGAATTAATAAAATCCGAACTTAGGTAAAAAAAATATTATTGGCCTAATCAACTAAAAGCTACACTGATTTCCATTAATAAATGTGAAATTTGCTTGGCAGCTAAATATGAAAGAAACTCAATAAAACAAAAACTAATTGTCACCCCCTGCTCCAAATAAACCTTTCGACGTTATTTATATTGACTCACTCAGTTTAGAAAATTATAAATTTTTAACTATTATTGATGCATTTTCTAAATACGATCAAGCCTATAAAGTAACCTCAATAATGCAATTAAAGCTACAAATAAGTTAATAAAATTTTTCTTCCATCATGTTATACCCAGACTGATTTTATCTGATAATGGACAAGAATTTAAAAACAGCGTTATAAAAAAATTATTATAATTGCATAAGATTAACATTCATTTCAGAAGCACGCAAAATCCAAATTCAAACGTGTTGGTTGAGCTATTTCACTCAACTTTAATTTGGCTATTTAATCAACAAGAAAACTTCAAAAATGAAATTATAGAAAATTAAGTTAAATACGCAATTTTGGCATACAATAATACAAATCAGAGTACAACAAATTTAAAACTAATACAGATTATTAATGAAAACTTTGAAACCGATTCCCTATTGACATAGAACTCGATAAACAAATAACACAATACTATATACAAAAACACAAGCAAAAGAAAAAATTACCAAATGTACCAAAATATTAATCTTAAATTACACAATGACAAACCAAAATTAATAAGCAAACTCAATGAAACACGTGAAGAACTTTCCGAGATCCCTGAAACAGTTTTTGTTCATCGTAAACAAAAGCTAATAAAACACGACTAGCAAAATTTAAAAGAAAAAAATTACAAAATTAAATAAAACTCTTAAAAACTTTTCCAACCTAAAAAGATTTAGAAAATTAATTAATAAAGATTTGACAGTTTCAGGTTTCTCTATCTTTCATCCTCTTATAGATTAAACATAAAAAACATTACAAATAAGCCAGGACTGATGACGATAAATCTTGGACCTGTAAAATTACAAAAAACTGTACATATTTGTACACTATTACGACTTGCAGTCACTTTGGATACAATATAACAATTTAAATAAATAATTTGACACTTTAAAACAAACACTTATATTAGACTAAACAATTTCCCCAAATTTTGAAAAAAATAAAATAAATTGTCGAGTATATTCAAAATTCAATTAATAAAAAAATAAATTATTTAACGATCTACTCAAATGATCATAAAACTAAAAAAAATTCGATAAACGGATTAGGTACAATAATAAAATCTACCGCTGAAAATTCAGATTCAAGCGACAATAGACGATATACAAATATCTTAAACCATCTAAAAAAAATCAAGTTAAATATCCAATTGAAAAATCAGTACTCTGTTAGTCATCAAATAAAACAATATTTCAACAAAACTGTCGACATTATTTAGCAAAATAAAAAATTTTAAAATTAAAAATTGAATAAATTATGCATAATGTAATTGGCGAAATTACAGAACTAAATAAACTAGATAAACTAAACAGTTGAACATTTTAAATACTGTATATAATACATTGCAAGACATTGAAAATTTGTTGTTTTTTTTTTTGAAAATTGCATACAAAACATCCAAGTATTATTAAATCACATGATCTTCTTGTAGAATTAAACAACTTTTTTAAATTGTATAACAATAAACTACCATTCGAACCAAGTTTAGAAAATATGCCCAAATTAGAAATGATAATTTCCGTAAATTGCAAATTATCACAAAATAAAATCACAAAATAAAATCATGAAACTCAGTTTGAAATATTTCCTATTATTTCGCTTCCTACCAAACATGAGGCTGACTTTGTAACTGTACTTCCTAATCACAAATATCTTTTAAAATCTGAAGATAATCAAATTAGATCTCTATATGGAGTATGTACGAATATTAACGATAAGGAAAATAACTATCAGTGTCCCAACAACGAAGTAAACGAAGATTTATGGGAAACAAATTTAATAATACAAAACAATATCAAAAATTGTCATTTCATTAAAATAAATATCTAAAAGAACCACATCAACATATAGAAGATATAAGTCAATACCTACTCATCTTTTCAAGTCCAGAAACAATACATGCAAAATGTTAATAAGGTGATGTCATAAAATCTCACCGAGGAATATTTTTAGGGAACGAAAATCAATGCGAACTAGTATTTAAAATCAAAAATTAACATTCAACTACGGAACATTTAAAAAATCAACCATTATAGAAAACTTTGCAATATACTTAAATAAAACAGAAATACTTAAAATAACAATCGCACTAAACCATTTTAATGATTTGAAACCAATCAACGAATTTGACAAAATAATCGATGACAAAGAAATTAACAAATTTGATGACAACTTCAAGATAAACTACCTAAATAAGCGAAGTCGAATATTTGTTATAATAAATGGGATCATTTTAACAAAAAATCTACGCTGCATTTTAAATAATTATGTTAAAAATATGTATAAAAATTTGGAAGCAAATATGATTTCACGAGAGAAACATAACTATTTCATAATATGTTTGTACTATATTTATACACAGGGGCGCGCCGTACCATTTTGTCGCCCGTGTGCCCATGCTAACATTGTCGCCCCCCCCCCCCCCCCTGTTTACTAAATATACATGTATACAGGATACACATTTTATCTGTTCCCGCTTAAAAAGTCATGAATAGGCAACCCATTTTACTTTTCATAAAGGACTTGGTTTTTATTTTTTTTTCTTTTGCCTACTGTGATTATTCGATTTCAAGTACTAATAATTTAGACGAAGTGATTAGTGACATGTATTGCCTATTTTTAAAAAATAAGTAAAAATAGAGATTCTATTATTTACTACTCATTTATAAGAATGAATTTTATATATTTATTGCATATTACATACGTATACAAATATAATAATATCACAAAAAAAAACATTACAACTACGTAACAAAAATAAATTATAACTTAACTTATTTCAAATTTACATTAATAATACGAGTATAAACAAAAAACAAGTAGAAATCTTAAAAGTTTGTATACATTTAAATTATTGGTGCGCGTCTGGCTTTTAAGTCAGAAAATCTTTTTACTAGTTCATGTATTTCTAATTGTTCACATATTTCATGTTCTATAAAAAATCATAGCTAAACTCACCAATCTGTCTTGGCCCAGCAGATACGGGTAATGTTAAAAAAAATCAAATAACAATAATTACAATGTTGGGAAAAGCAGAACATAAGTCGCCTTGTAGCACATATTCTAGAACTTCATATGCAGTCATATTTGGTTTCAGTTAATGTTTCAATATACATATTAATTTCTTCAAACAATTCAATGTCATTAATATCTGACTCATTTCTTGTATTGCTCGTCGTGTCGCCCCTAACCAAGTGTCGCCCGTGTGCGACGCACACATCGCACCCTGTGACGGCGCGCCCCTGTTTATACAATATGTTTACCAATAAATACCCCAAATGTAAATAGTAAAAACCTATTTTAGCTATAGTTTTAATTAAAAAAAGTCAAATTTGATGCTTTTTTAATTGTCTCACAATAATCTAAATCCTTAAGTCAAATAAAAATATTTGTAAATGTAAATTAATAGAATTTTCTGAAAAATATTATAAACATTACTATTTATAATAAATTTCAGCTTCTTTTACAGATGTTAAATTTAAATAAAATTTTAGGAATTTCCTTACTTCAATATTAATCAATATTTCGAACGTTTATTTTAGAACATATGAGACACTCAATGAAAAAATGACGAATACGCCAGATTTAAGTTTTAAAGACCAGAAACAAACAATGACGAATAGGCACCCAATGTTTTAAAATGAGAATATAATATCTGATAAATTTTAAAGTAAACTGCAGTATGCGATTAGACAATCTTTTTAACAGTAAAAAGCAAAAAAATCTATTTCGACAAAGATGGCGTAATCGTCACTTTTCTATATTCTTTAGCGAATATAACTTACGATCGGTTTTTTAATAAACACTTTCACTAAAGTCGATTTTAGGCTTCCAAAAAGGTATCATTTTCTTGTCAATAAAAAGATGTTTTTCTTTCCACTTTTCAAATTTTTAATGGCAAAAATCATATTGTGTTGCTAATGAAACAATGATTTTTTTCATTTGCTTAAAGTCAATTTTAGTTAAAGCCAGTATCTAACCAGTTCCGTACGTAAGCTGGATTTACTGTAGGTGGTAACTTAAGGATTGCTAAAATAGGTACGTCAATTCCTTCCGTCCTGAATAAAGGGTCAAAAATACTAGATTGTTTGACTTTTTTATAATTGCAGAAACATTATTTATTATGACCATTTAAAATAGATTTTCAAATTATGCCTAGTGAAAAATGTGGAAAACTTCTATTAATATTAAGCCTTAGGTTTAGTTAGGTTATCGTTAGGCTATTGAATGCTAATTATAAGGTCGAAACTAAACTAACAGCCTCAATTAAAGTGTTTATTATGAAGCCGGCCGTTTAAATAAAACTACCTAGAGTATTTTCCAAATCTGTGGGAAAACAAGATGAGACGTGGCTTAAATAACATTTGGATTATAAGATATATAACCGTAAAATAGATATCTTCTAGGAGATTTGCAACATACTCTACATATAAATACAAACTAATATTATATTATTTACTATTCAAGATATTCAGAAAATTTAATAATAAGTGACGCAAAAGTTGTAAAGAATAATAAACGCAGTGCACAGCATCAATTGCGGGATCATTTCGAAATATTAAATAAACATTTAGAGAACGCCGTCAATAACTTACAATGTTACATAATATGGCCATTCTTAGGCGCATATACCAGAGATCCTAAGCATGCAGTTATTCGTCGTTGGCAAGAAGATGGTAATTTACATGTTTTTGAAGATGTCTGCCAAACGCAATGTACTTTTAACGAATGGTTTCAATCGAATGTGTTGTTTTCATCAAAATTATTAAGTGAAAACTCATTTTATAAATTACTTAATAGGTACGTATGTTTTAGTAATAATACAATTTTCCTAAAATAAACCTAAGTTCGGTTTACACTGTCGTATAAAATACTTTGTATTAGCATGTATTTATATTTGTTTAATATCCTAATGCATAACAAGCTCAAGTCAAATTTTTAAGTTTTGAAATATATTAGTTTCAAGTCTTTTTTTTTAATATTTGTATGGAAAATATTCACGTAAGCCAGTATAAATGGAAATTAAATAATGATAGTTTTGAGCGCAAATAGAACCATGAATTATATTTAAAATATTAACTAAATATAATTTGTTTTTCAATATAGGTTTGTTTTACTAAGTTGTGGAATATTTGTTGATGAAATTCATAGAGGTATGCTAGCTCTATTAACACAAGAACAATTAAAGCTATTAACAACAAATAATAATAAATCGAACAAATTCAAGGAAAAAAATCATATTCCACTTGTAGTACATGGAGTAGCAGGAACAGGTAATTTAATTTATAAAATAAATCGATTAATATACTTGTGCTATGTAAAATATTTAAGAATTTTTTAAAAATAATTTTGATATAAATATATAATACATAGATTGTCTCATGATCCGTATTTTAAAAACTATGTTTCAAAAATAATTTTGATATATAAGCTTACACTATCCGTATTATAAAAACTATATAATATTATGTCACGAAATTTGGTATATAGGGGTAGTCCGATATGCTCAGTTGAAGTAAATATTGACAATAAGATGCAACTTCCAGTTTAACCGGTAGCCGGCCCTAACTTTTCTATTTTAAATAAAATACCCCATTTCTTATTATTTCATTAAATTTATGAGTAAATTTTACATATAACGATCAATTAAAAACATTTTACTTTAGTTCAACTGTTTTTGTTGTTTTTCAAATTTATTGATATTTTATTTGAAATTGACATTTTTCAAGGCCTGTGCTACTTATTCATAAAAAAATAAATAAAAACTATTAAAAAATATGCCTAGAATATTGCTATATATTTGAAGTTTAAGAAACATTAAAATCTCATTTTATTCAAATGGAAACCCACATTTTTTTACTATTTTATGAATGTTGATATGAATACGCCTTAACAGCATATTTACGTAAATGCTGCTGTCAAGATCTTATCTTATTGTTATTAAATGTTTATAACAAAATCTTAAAAAGAGTAAAAAAAACACTTGTCAATAGAATATATCTTTAAAGAATACATACATACATACATACACAATCACGCCATGTACCTAAAAGGGTGTGGCACAAACTCTTTTCATCATCCCGAAATCAGTCGCCTCCAAACATTCCTATACATACAACAAAAAAATGTATATTTCGTAAAATATTTTGCAAAATGCATTTATTTAAATACCTACACTATTAAAATTTGCAGTTATAATAAAATTAATTTGGTATTTATTTAGAATATATATATTTTATAACTTATTTCAAACTTTTCAGTGTTTGGTCGGTGTTGTGGCTCGAGTGAACCTAATATTAATATATGTTTGTTGTTTATTTCTAATATTACATATTTTAAATAACCGAATTGAATTGATCTAGAATGAGAAATATATTATACCATTAAAATTTGCAGATATAGTAGCATTTGTTTGATGTTTTATTAGTGAATTGCAAAAATTGTAAAACAAAACATAGATATATATTAGACTGTGCCAAAAAGGTGCGATTTCTCAAGTAATGTAAATAATTATTTTTTGGTAGATATATGTTGGTTTCAATTAAGAACATGTACATTAAAAACAATTTATATAACATGTATAAACTGAAAAACATTAAATGAATGATAAGGATGCATGAAAGTATAGTTGTTTCAGCTATTATTATAAAAAAACTGAAATTTTAGCTCAGATAGCCAAGCAAATAGTTACGGTACTTCCGTAATACTCAACCGACGTTGACTTCAATCGTTCAGCAATCTTTCTAATACTGTTTTCAAATACTAAAACATGATTTATTGCATAAATAATAAATAGACGTGAATAAATATTAAAAAGTCTCCACAATCGATAATTTGTCGAAAACGATAACACGTTTTCGACTTGAGCGACCTCTAAATGTTAACCGATTTGGCTCAAATCCGGCATACTGCCATGTTTTTATGTATTGTAACATATACTAAAAGAAGAGCAAGAAATAAAAAAAAATTTTTTTTTTGGCACAGTCTAATATATATATATATATATATATATATATATATATATATATATTAGAAAAAAATAAAAACAAATTTATTTTGCATGAAAATTTATTTATTTAAAGTTTGTAATTTACATACAAAAAAAAATCTGAAGAACCTAGATTTTTTAGGTAGTTACCTGTATTGCCCCCCTTAACACTTTTTTATTTAACAATCTATCCATCCATTTACTTTTCAGCATTCTTCGATAACATCATATCTTAAAAACTTCTATCTATTTCTTTTCTTGTATTGCGACTATACAAGTTTCACTATCAATCAAAAAGACAAAGTACAAAGGATTTTATTTCTATGTTTTGTTTATTTATTTTATATGTCATTTGGATCATTTTTCTGGTGATAATGTACGTAGAGTACGTAGAAACGTCGATTTTTAATTAAAATTAAAATCCTAAAGTTCTTTTATTTTACAACAATGACTTTTGAAAAATTTTTACTAACTTTTACCAGATGTTTTTTTAAGTTTTTGTTTATGTTGTTAAAAGTGAAAAAAAATTCTTTTTATTAAAAGCTGTTTCGGTTTGATTTATTTTTGTCATTATCTCTCTCGTAATTTTCGCTTCTGGTGTTATCTTGCTTCTTAAATAATTAATTTTTTACATTTTATTATCCAATTCTATTTGTGCCTTTGTCTCATATTTACTTATCACCAATATTTTGAACTTTATTTTGTTTATTTTCATGCCATACCTGGAATTAAGTGTGGTCTCTATTTCTGCTGATATTTATTTATTTATTTGCACCAAGTACTGTAATAATATCTGCAAAACATAGCTTATTCACTCTCTCGCCGTTTACTTTCACTCTTCCAATTCCGGCTGTTTTCTCTTTGACCTCATCCAGAACTCTCTGGATGTACGTATTAAATAAACAACCTTGTCGGATACTTTTTCCGATTAGAGCTTCCTGCTCGTACTCTCCATATTTTAGTACGATTATTTCTTTTGGGTATAAATTTCATATTACTTTCCTGTTTTTTTATTTTATTCTTGCTTCCTTGAATATACTAAATAGTTTTTCTTAATGAACATTGTATCTTGATATTTTCTCATTGTTTTTCCTAGCTTAACTCTCAATGTCGATATTGCCTTTCTATTTTCTCTCCCTTTCCTAAAGGCAAATTGATTTTCAGTGAATAACGCTTCTATTTTATTTTCCATTTTTTTAGTATAATAGTTAAATATTATAATAGATGTTAATATTTAGATTTAATGAACTGAATATATATTTACAGGAAAAACCTTATTAATATTAAAGAAACTACAACTGCTTTATGAACAGGGAGAACTAAATGAAACAAAAAGAGCTTTATATATTTGTTATTGGTCTGGAATAAGGTACTGTTATATTCTTAAATTTCAAGAACAAAATAAACCATTTTTAATTTTTAGATGTGATTTCCACAACAAGTTAAAAGTTTTAGGAATAGAAAACTACGTTGATAGTGCAAGATTCTACATTTCACAAACCGGCTTTTTATCACAAAATAAATTAAAATACAGACACATATTTGTAGATGAAGCAGAAGCTATATGCTTAGCATTTGAACATACAATATTGATAAGAACTTTATCAACAATATATCAGCGATTTCACGATGGAAATTGCTTAATACGAAATTGTAAATATATTGGAAAACAGAATTATCAAAATCAAAAAGAATACAAAAACATATTTGAAAAACATGATACATATAATTGGGGTCAACTTTGGTTCTTAATTGATGCAAATAAATCATATTTATTTTTACCAGAACATTCGCCCGACATTTTAAAATCCCCAAGAATTGTCCTAAATCGTGTTATGCGATCAACGCTTAATATATTTAAAGTTACAAGTCAATTCTATTCGAATTCTGTTGCAAAATTACCGCGCGAACTATTTTCAAAAATTAATATAAACAATATAAAAATGGGACACAATATTGCCGGTCCTCCAATATATTGGATTAATTCTAATTCAGCACATAATTCTAATCAAGTTTTACACAATTTAGTTTATCTAATTATTGATTTGTGTGCAACAAAGGGAATCAAACCCAATAACTTATGTGTGATTCCGTTTTTAGTTAATGAAAATTTTTCTCCCGAAACTATTAACGATGAAATTGCAAAACATTTTGTTCAAAATGGCTTTAGACCGCAAGCAATTGGTAATGTTGAACAGTTTGTTACTAAATCAGCACCAAATGAGTTTCTAATCTCTTGGGCGTTTCGCGTTAAAGGATTAGAATTCAAAATAATCATTGTTGTTTTGGAAGACAATGATTTTGATGTGAATGATTTTGATGATCGAAAAAAAATGTATATCATGATAACTAGATGTACGTGTTTGTTAATTTTAATATGTTCAGAAGATATTAAAAGTGGTATTGATGTTAATAATGACATTAAAAATTATCCTTTCGGATTAAAGTTTTGAGAGAAACTGCAGTTATCAATGTTAAAGACGAATATACCTAAATATTAAATATAATAAACATTGTAATTTTCAGAAAGTGTCTTATCTTAATTGTTTCTAGTATTAAAAAAAAGAATAATGCACAACATTATTAATTACAGAATTAGTTATAATAAGCCCTGAAATTTTCGAATTGTCATTATTTCACTCTACAAATGAGGTTTGTTTGAGCTTGTAAAGATCGGTAAGATGTTACACACACCCAAACAAACTCATTTACTTGTAATATGCTATCATAGAAATGACTGTCATACATATTCATGTAATTTTAAATGTTAGTTTGTTTTTATTTAAAATTTTAATATTGTCTATGTACCAAATGAATTTTATTTATATCATTACAACAACAATATTTCTACTCAAGTTTATTTTTATTATAATTTAATGTTTTGTATACTGTAATATCTGAATAAAGTAACTTGAAGAAGGCAAACAGAGATATGCCAATACTAGTGGTAAAAAAGTAAAATTTATAGTAATTTTTTTCATTTCTTTGTTAAGAAATGTTATTTATCACTAATTTCTTATTCAAATTTCACAATCCTATGAACACGAGTTTTTCTAGATGCGAGTTTATAATTGAAATATATTTATATTATTCTTTACTATAATTTCCAGTTTATAAAATGAACGAAATTTTATGTGAGCAATATCAATATTTGCTTATTATTGAAAGTAACTGATTAACAATTTTTTTATTTTTTATATCTTATTCTTTTCTTCCGAAATGTGTCATATAAGTTTTAGAAAATATTTTAATTTTTAAAATTTGAATTACAGGGCAAAATAAGCTGTCTGTAGACTGCGTAATTCAGACATACTGTATATAAAAAAATTTTATTGTATATAATTTTTTGTAGATACATTGCATATATGATTTAGATAGACATATTTTATTCAAAATTCTTTGGAAACATATGAGGAGCAGACTTTCAAAATGTAATTTTTTTAGTTAGTGATGGTATTACGTTCTATGCGCAAACACGCATCTTTTAAGACAAATTCGACATTTAAAACGCATATTGTCCCGTCTGAAATAAATATTAAAAGTTACTTGGGCATTCAAAACGCGTTTTGTCCAATGGGTTCGTAATGTACTTTCAGATTTAACCAAAAACATTTTGCCTCTTTCTGAAAATTATGGAATTTGGACAAAACGCATTTTGAAAGTCTGCTCCTCATATACTGTTGTGACTTGACTTGCAGCCGGCAACTTGTGTTTTTTTTAAATATAAAACTTAAAGGGCCACCGTTGATGCGAAATGATACACGATATTTCTTTAAACTTATTTTAATAAGGGTAAAGACAGACAAGGCGGTTTTAACCGAAGCGTTTACAGAGTCGGTTCCCGAATCGATATGTCATGTAATAATACATAATAGTGGAAAACACACGCAGTGGTACTGCGCGTTTCGTTTTGTACGGCGGATTTAAAACAGCTTTGGTAGGTTGCTAATGTGACGAATCGAGTAGCTTTCATTTACTTGAAGCGTTGGATGTTTCAACGTATTTAGGTAACTTCGTTCACACACGCGCGTTTTTTGACTCGTTTTGTTTAGAAATGGCTGTACAAAAAATCGATATAGAAAAGTTTATAAGCGAAATAGAAAATCGACCGGCACTTTGGCATATGAGGAAAAAGGTATATAGCGATAGAGTTATAAAAAGAAAGTGTTGGGAGAAAATAATAGTAAAATTTAAAAAAAAATTGTCTCTTTGTACTTCAGCAAACAACGTATGCAAATGCCCTTTCTCTTGCCTTTCTTTGATGATTAGATGTATCATTCTACGCTTTTTATATACAATAGCGACAAATACTGCAAACCGCACCGATCACAATACAATCTTTTTAAATGTGTTTTGTTATAAATTGACCGATTCGGTAAACGCTTCGGCAAAAACCGCCGAGTTACAATTACATAGAGTATAAGATCGGGAACAAATATGGCTAGGTCTGTTGCATGGAGACAAACTGCATGTTAACAATACAAAAATAAAACCAGAACAAAAAACACTTCAGAAGATTATTTTAGTTGATTTTACTTATAACGCAAATATACATTATTTGATCAATAAATTTAAAAATACAAAAATATTACTGTTATATAAATAATATGTCAAAAAAATCATGGCTATTTGAAATAAACAAATATTAAATGAAATTAATTCTGAAAACTGGGATAGTTACCTGTATTTTACAGGCAAAGTGCTCGATCGAAGATCAAGGGATTGTAAGTTCGATTCCCACCAAATGACGAAATTTTTTCATGAAATATATCGATTTTAAAAATATTAAATATAAACTTTTAATATTAATTATAACCAATTAATTCACTAAATTTTTATCTTGTCATCATATATTTTTGTTAATTTATTGTTTCCATAATAATATTAAAATAAACGCTTTAGGAATAAGCATTTTTTAATTAAACAAGTTACTAGATAGCAAAATACTAGTACCTAACTAGATTATAAAATTCTAAATTATTAATTAAAGAAAGCTAAATTTTATAAAATGCAGTAATTTCACATTGAAATTTATCAAGAAAGAATACTAAAATTTCCATTTTTCCACATATGTAACTGCAACGTATGTTGAAGAGTGTAAAAGATATTAGGTATTGCTCTTCAATCTTCAGCTGTATTCAGAACTCTGTGCGAATGCATTAATGCTTATGCTCGACAAACAGGTGGAATTTTTTCTACTAGATTACCGGAACATAAGAGGTTAATACGTCTAAACCATTCTGATAAACTCGTTATTGCACAACATATACCTATTAGAAAATTTTAATGATGTAAAATTCGAAGAAATTGCTTAAAAATATCGACAGAAATTTATAAAAAAAAAGATAACATTAATCAGGCACTGATTTAAATAAAATTTGGTTTACTTTAGTTAACTAATTATAAAATTTTGTGATCTAGTTACTTGTATTTTGTTGCCTAGTAACTTGTTTCTATATTTTGTTTGTTAATAATCAAATCACTTTGACTGCTCGGAACAAGTCGTATATTTATACGCGCCGGCGTCTGTGACATTTTCAAAAAATAAAAAAATAGAAATCCTACATATAGCCTCTAGATGATGAATCTGAACATAGTTTATGAGGGTGTATGGATGTATGTCATTCGCTCACTCATTCACTCGGTGTCCACAATTTGTGACCGCAACTCCTCCTAAATTGTTCATCAGATTTGCCCCAAATTTTTAAGGTAGGTATAGTTTGTGGACTTATTTTTCCAATTTTGCCAACTGTCCCAGAAATTTTTTTTAATAAATTAATCAAATTTTCACAAAATATTCTTCTAGTACCCACATAAATTACATAACTTTACTAAAATAAAATATAGCCAACTTTCCAGACAAAAAATTGCAAATTTTTCCGAAAATCTTTTATGGCTACATTATTTATCCAAAATTAGTCAAATTTTTATAAAATATATTTCCGGTACTTGCAAAAATTATGTAATTTTATTGTTATACAGCGTTGCCAACTCATGATGCAAAGTTGTCTATATATGGATTTACCCATATGCTTCTAATCTTGTTATTAATATATTCCTGCTAAGTGTTATGATTAGAGTTGACATTTTTATGCCAATTCCTATTTTGTTTGATAATAAGTGTTTCAATTCCAACTTTGTTTCTTCGCAAATCAGACAAAATGTAGTACATGCTTTGAATTTGACAAGTACGCAAAATTGTATAATTTCGTATATTTGCATATTTTTTTTTTTTTTTTGCATATTTAAGAAAAAATTTATTTTTTATATATTTTTCAAATTTAATTTTTTTATCTATATATTATTTTTATTTCTATGTCAAGTTGGTAGCTTGTGATTTCACAATTATTAGAATCTGATGTCCACTTTACAGTTGTATATAAAATAATTTAACTAGCAATTAATCAATAAATAATAGGTGATGACAGTGTTGACCAATAGTATGCATTTAAAACGAAGCATTAAAATAATTTCTCTATATTTTATATAAAACTAGCGTTCCCGTCGCGCGTTGCTGCGAAACTGCGCAAAATTTCAGTATTTGAAAGATAACTTTCATGTCGCGCATTGCTGCACAACTGCAGCTTTCCCGTTGTGCGTTGCTGCGCAACTACGCTGTCATTTGACATTTGCAGGTTAGCATTAAACATAATTTTTCAAATTTTTGAGAACCAAGATGAAATCGTAGAAAGATGAAACTTGCCTATTCTCAAATAGGGAATGAACCAATTAAAATGACATCACTCCCATCAAAATCGGTTCTGGGGTTTAGGAGGAGATGCTGCAGAAACATACATGCATACATACATATATACATACATATAGGTACATACATACATACAAACATTTGTCAATTAGAGAGATGAATTAATATGTATTAACACGCGTTTTTCAAAAATTTCAATTGTGTGGAGGAACCTGTTACTTTCGTAAGAAAAAGAAAAAATTATTACGAAAACTGTGTAAGAAGTGAGATACAGCTTATTGCAAGAGAGACAGGAGAACGCTCCCATCCCTACTCCGTGCTGTTTACGGGGTGAGAAGTGACACCGGTAGACCCCTGGCGGGGATAGTTGATCAAGTGTTAATGGGGTTCCGTTTTGCCAAACTCCTTCGCTTGGGAGCAGCATAATAGCAATTTTCGTCGAGCGCAATTTTTCAAATACATTTTGAAAGTAAACATTAAAAAGATATTATAAATTTGTTTGAAAGTTATTTAGGAAAAAAAAAATTATAATACAGTAATACTGTACATTTATAATATTTAAAATACTTACATTTATAATACAGTAATACTGTACCTTTGTTATGATCCAACATTTATAATATTTATGAAAAATTAATTATATATTTGAAAAAAATTTTTATTTCGTAAATAACTTTTAAGCCAATTTATTATATCTTTTTAATCTTTACTTTTAAAATGTATTTGAAAAATTGCGCTCGACGAATCTTGCTATTATGCTGCTCCCAAGCGGAGGAGTTTGGCAAAACGGAACCCCATTGATCAGCTATCGACCGGGGTTAAAATATATAAAATGCTATTAAAAAGTAGGGGTTGGTGGTAGGAGGGTAAAAATTTTGGACTAAATGTATTTTTTAATGGTTCTCCACAAAAAAATAACAAAGGAATTTTATATGTTAGATAATTAATTTATATTAAACGGGAAAATTGTTTATTTTCAATCATGTTCCAAACCGATAAGAATACATTTAAAATAAAACTAAATAACAAAAAAAAAAGACAAACTAAATTTAACACAGACATTTTAATGCAAAATATCATCACCAAAATTGCATTAAATTTTAATAATATATTCAAGAGATTTGTGCGAGGCATTAATTTGTGCTAATATGCCTGTATATAATTGAGAAAATACTGCACTTCGAAACTTTTTGCAAAAGTATACATCGAATTCTAGTCTTTCATAAACTATTCTTCAGAGCAATTATGTCAATAATATACATGAAGAATTGGTAAATCATATTACAGAAGAATGAAAAGATGAAAATATTAGCAGTAGGGGCGAATATAGTTTTCAAATTTTAAAAAAAAAAACTGATTTTTCAACAGTGTCTTTTATGATAAAAGCTGGTAAAAGTTTTCTACCCAGGTTTAATTCATCGAACATATTTGATGCATGCTCTTAATCTGGTTGCTTAAGTTATTTGCTCATGTTAACCGAAATTAAATAATTTAATTATAATGGAAAGAATTTTTTAAAGCTATTTTACGAATTAAATATTTTCACAATATGTTCTCCAGCATTCCATTGCCAGAGCCAATTGTCACACGACAGGGTACTTGGTTAGATGCAGTCAAATATTATGCGGATTATTACGAGAAAATCAAATTAGTAGTGGAATCATTTTATGCAAATTATTGAATATAAGAACCTTCTATCACTGTTAGAAATTCAAGGATAGTTGTAATTTATTAAAGTCCATTTTGCATTCCTTTCAAAAACGTTCGAATCATTGGAAGAACAGAATTTAGAACTAATAAATAGTATTAAATTAATATGAAACGTTAAACAACAAATAATGAGAGTATTAGAAAATAATAGTGAGGCTGATAAAGATAAATTAATAGTGATTTTAAATAAAAATACGGGTTTTCTGTTTTCAAAAATTCGTGTTACAAAATAACAGACAATAATATTACATTTTAAATATTTATGATCAATTTTTATTCACAATCTTTAATAAATTCTAATATTAATAAATATTTATTTTACTGTAAAATAATTCTAGGTTAAAGTTCTGTATTAATATTTATTGATAATCGACATTTCGATAAACTCAAAATCCGTCTTCATTATTTTATATCATTGTTCCTGATGAAGGCAGACGTTAATTTCGTCGAAATATCGATTATAAATAAATATTAATACCGAACTTTACCTTAAAGCTGTTTTATTTTAAAATAATGAGTTCTGGAAACTTTTTACTATGTATTCATTTTGTTACTGCAACAAAATACTGAATAATTCATTGTATATCTTTGAGTCTTTTTAATTATAATAACAATTATTTGATTAATAAATAATTAGTTATAATAATAGTAATGTGTTGCTAAACACTTCATAAAATACAAACATATCTATACAATAAATAATTTAAAAATACTGCACTCAGAAAGCAAAAGATTAGGTTTGAACTTCTTAAAAAAAATTGAAAATTAAGAAAGTCACAGAAAAATTTACCAATTTGATGAATGAACATTTAGATTTATTAAATTTCCCATTTTTAGATATGCAGATAATTAACAATCCCCACTACCTTCTGTTACTTTGGCGTATTTAAGTGTTGAACATTGTTACAATTTATGAATTTTTTCTGAGATGGCTTAACAGTCGAAATTGGCTTATAAAGGTTTTTTAAATAAAATTATGAAATTTAAAACTAAGTATTTTTAATTTTTTTTTATTTATACATTACTTGTACATTATAAAAATGTTTCAGGGATTACTAACAGCATCTTTAGTTGAAGTTATTAATAATAATTTTTTAAAAAATGTTTAATTAAAAAAATATATTATGTAATTTTTACTACCATGGAGTGTTTTCAATTTTTCGAGAGAGAAATTACTAAAATTTTTAAAATTTTAGTTTAATTTTACTATTTATCCAGAATTAATTAAATTTTTGCAATAGATTTTTATAGTACCCACAAAAATTATACAATTTCACTAACCTACAGAGTTGCCAAAATTCCAAGAAAAAAATTAATAAAATTTTTAAAACTTAATTTTAGCTTTACTACTTTATTCAGTTTTAAATAAATATGTATTCGTAAAAGAATTAAACAATTTAGTTATTATACAACGATGCCAATTTTCCGGAAAAACTTTTCAAAATTAATTTTAAGCATACTGTTTGTACGATTTAAAACAAATATTCGGGATAAATTATTTTTTATGCATAACAATTACAAATTTTAATTTTTGAACAAAAATGTTAAATTTTGATAAAAAAAATATAAAATTAAACAGTTTTAGGTTATAATTCTGCATTATAGTAATTTATTAATAATCGACGTTTTGACAAAATCCACGTTTACAAATGACATTTATAGTAAATAAATAAAACATAGAAACAAGTTACTAGGTAATAAAATAAGTAACTAGAATATAAAAACCGTAAAATTATAGATCTGTAAAATCTAAGAACATACGGGTCATCCTAAGCATACTCAGTTCGTGAAACAGGCATTATTTAAAACATTACTTTCGTATTTAAATAATTTTTAATAAAACTCGAAATTGAAACGCGATATTCAAACTGTGTAAAAAGTAGGAAACAGATAATGTCAAAAAACTATATTTTGACTCTAACTGAATAAGCTGGCGTCTCGCAGTATAGACAGTATAAAACACTAAAACATAAATAAATTTAACTATAGTCCAAATTTTGAACAATTCTTCTTTAAAAATATTCTTAAACCTAAGAATTTCTAGTGAGATCATTTAGTAGCGGGATAAATCTTTAATATTTTTATTATTTGTAATAATATATAGAACTTATTAGTGTTTAAATCATGTTCGTTTATAGACCTCCTTGTTTGTCCTCCCCCACTCTCGCACTGCGGGGTTTTGCCTAAAGAACTTATGCATCTATCAAATAAACAAACACTTAGTAATGTTAAGGCTGTCACGTTCGGTATCCATTGAATTTATCAGAATTTATTCTAGGCTGGTGTGTCATGGTCGATCTACCATTGTTGCAGACGTTTCACCATACATCGTAGATGGCATCCTCAGTGCTTGTGACCGATCCTATAAATTCAAGCAAACAATTGTTTTACATATAAGTTCCAAAAAATATTGACGATAACATTAAATTTTATTTTAAATTTTTATAGTGTAAAATGGATATAATACCTACATATGCTGTTGATGAACTGTCATATTTAACTTTTGTCTAATTTTTACTTGCTTGACTTTGAGGCAATTTATTTATTCCTATAATTTTTTAAATTATGTATAATTATAATTAAATATTTATAATTTTGAAAACACCTGCATCAAAAATTTGTATTTTGATCATTTCAGACAAATAGTATTTATGTTCCATAAGGCCATTATACTAAAATCTAATTAGGTTGCCCTCACTAATAATCGCAGCATTGTAGACTCAACAATATATCGTTTTGACTTGACTTCATAATGGAAGGGATTTTATCTTTCTCAGCGGGATGTCTTGTTACTTTTAGTAAAGGGACACATTAAGTAGTTTTTAATGTTTCGGAAAATCCCGAAATTGCAGAAAATAAAATATCGTTTCTTTCTTATAAATAATTAATTCTCAACAGTATATATTGTCGAAAATTTGTTTAATGATATGGAGTCAACTAAAAAATGGTGTAAGAAGATTCAATAGTTCACTAACAAACTGCAAAAAAGTTGTGGATAAATAAGTAATGAAATAAATAAAATAGCAGCTGAAAAATGGAAAAAACTGTGTGCGACTCGTAATAGACATAGAAAATTAATATTTAAATATAAATAATATTGCGAACGAACTTATAATAAGTGCAAATTCCAAAGAATCAAGTAGTAACTGTGAAAGTGAAGAATGTGAAAATTAAAAACAATGTATATGATTTATATATTGTTTTATTATATTTCAAATATAAATATGTATATTAATAATAAAAATAGTTGTATCTGTTACACGCAATAAACAAGTGTTATAATACGGTTCTGTTTTTTTTTTACAATTTTACCTGTTTAATCCTTGGATAATCCTATCTAATGGCATGTCGTTAACTATATCTCAACGTCAGAACAATATATTGTTGAGTCTACTATACATGTACATATATTTTTCTTTATGTAAATGATTTATATATTCGGTTCATGCGATTTTTGTAATATTACTGACTGACTGGGGCCCATTCATTTCCATGTGCGTCAATTTATTTCCTTGCTGACTGATTATTGGTTTGTATTACTAAATAAGTTTCCTTACAAATATATTGTGACTAGAAAATTTTTCAAGCTGCGTCTTACAAATATTTGTAATTTACTTACATTGCCTGGTACTCTCGATTTTAGAGTGTTATAGATATTAGTTAAAACGCTATCTTAAGAAAATTTTATTTAAAATTATTAAAAATTAATTATAAAAGAGTTATAAAAAAATTAATGTAATATTTATATAAACTTATAAAATATTAGTTATTAATATTCCGCGGAAACTGATTTTTGCTTCAAAATGAAGAATGTTTGCTTGACCTTGTGGGTATGTGGTCTGATAGTTTTGCATGTATGTATATAATGTTTGATTGATGGAAATATTTTATGTCTAATTTTAAAAACACTGCATTGGCTCATTTAACATTTTAATTGTCAGGAAACCGTGAGTCATATATATCCGTAAAAGATAATAAAAAATTTTCATATAGTAAGATTGAAACCAAATCTGGGCTGTTTCTTAGCAGTTTTGCAAAATAAAGACGTGCAACACGAAATCATGTTACCACATCACAAATTACTTGTCGCTGTTGCAATTATAATTATTTTTCTTATTGTTATATTTACATGTAAGTAACTCCCGTTTTATTAATTTTATACTACTAGTTTATTAAATTGAAAAGCATTTGTAATATATAGTGTACATCAAAAAGTTTGTATTATACGGGAAAAAAAAATTATTTGTTTTTTGTAAATTACTCTTAGGGCACTTTTTGGTGTCTAAAAATATTTTTTTTATGTAAACTTAATATTTCCAATTTGTAGCATTTATAAGTAAAACGCACGAATAAAATTTCAATAAATATGCATTATTTTTAATTAAATGAGTGTTTCTTTCTTATCTGACACAAATTGAATATGATAAATTTCAAAAATATAACAAAATGGTTTGTAGGCAATAATGGATCATTAATAAAATTTTATAATATGTTTTTATTTTAGACGTTTCGCCCGTTAATCACGAACTATCTTCAGCTACATTTTACAATATATTATATAATTAATATTTTATAATAAGTGTTAAAATCAATGTTTGAATTAAATATATACCATTATTTTTATTTTTAATTTCTTTGTCACATGAGCACATGACAAAGAAATAAAAAATAAAAATAATAGTGTATACCTAATTCAAACATTTATTGTAATATTTATTACACAATGTTAATTATATAAATTATATAATATATTGTAAAATGTAGTTTAATATGGATCGTTATTAATGTCCGAAACGTTCAAAATAAAAAGAAATTATAAAAGCTCATTAATGATCTATTATTGCTTATAAATCTTCTTATTAATAAAATCGAAGATCAAAAAAATTTTCCAACTCTTACAAATATAATAACTTTGCATAACAGTGGTAATACCTATTTATGAAAAATTAATAAAATTTTCAATAACATTTTACTGTTTGATAAATTTTCTTAGGTAACAAATTAGAAAGACGATTTTTTTTAATAAATTAAATCAATATTAAAAAATCATTTGAAATTTGTTTCAAAATAAATCCTCAAATATCATTCTGAAACTTTTTTCAAATAACTTTTCCAATATATTCACAAAGTTAGTTTACCTGATTTTGTTTTATTGTTTAATTTTACGTATAACAGTGCATCAACAGTTTTTAGACAAGCACCAAAAAATTCTGTAAAAATAATTTTCAAAAAAAAAAAAAGAAATTTTCTTCATATAATGCCAATTTTTTGACGAACAAAGAAATTAATTTAATTTATTTACAATTTTGAATAAATAAATGTAGTAACATTCACTTATTAAATTGTGATTATTTAAAACAGTAGGTATTATGTACTATGAAATTAATTTAAATCAGAAATTATGAAAAAATATGCAGATATTTTGACAATTTCACAATGACGTTCTATATGAAATATACAGGTATGCATATTGAAATTTAATTATGTTGTTCAGAAAAAAATTACGGCCATGTTTCTCTCTTGTTGTGCAAATGGTCTATTATTTTTATGTGTTGTTGATCCGTAAATAATTTGAATTTGACACAACTGGTCTATAGTACGAGTCTACGGACACCGCCTTGTTAAACTACTTCTATTTAAATTTAAAAATCACTTAACTTCTGTAACAAAGTTGCTAAGTTGTAGCAACATTGCTAACAACTATAATAAATGCAACGGTTGATGTCAGAAAACAAATTTATATATAGAAATCATTTATTATCACTTGCAGTCCACTAATTGTACAATATATCACAATATTAATATTTATTAAATTTGTTATTGTCTAAAAATAAAGAATATTTTTATGACAAATAACAAGTGTATTAATTATTAAACATTAATTAACTAGCATTTCATCGCACCAAGTGCCTACTAATATTATTAATGTTTAATGAATTAATTGGCGATATGAACCGAATGAAATAATTTGAACATTAAATGTTAACAAATTTTATTGAACGTTTCGGCTAGACATCCTAGCCATCTTCAGCTATTAAATACATTAGTACATTAATACTATTACAATATAATACATTAAAAATATATTAAGAGAATTACATACCATGTTTCACCATTTATTTGAAATCAGTGAGTCACATGTTTAGTTAAATTTTGAATATTGTACATATTGTACATATTGTGAAAATATTCATCGACAATATGTACAATATTCAAAATTTAACTAAACATGTGACTCACTTATTTCAAATAAATGTTAAAACATGGTATGTAATTCTCTTAACATATTTTCAATGTATTATATTGTAATAGTATTAATGTACTAATGTATTTAATAGCTAAAGATGGCTAGAATTTCTAGCCGAAAAATCAATAAAATTTGTTAACATTCAATGTTCAAATTATTTCATTCGATCCATATCGCCAATTAATTCATTAAACTATATATACTCGTAAAATGATCATCATACAATTTTTTTTATTATTAATGTTTGTTAGCAACGTTACTAGGACTAACAATTTCGTTACAGAATTAGAGTGAATATATATCTTTAGTTCATTTAATATTATTATTATTCTAAAAAATATTTACGATAAAAGACACTTCGTAAAATTTAAAATTGTATTTAAATTAATATCTAATTAAATTCATAAAACACTAAACAGTTATAGTATCACTAAAGTTACTAATCTTAGAACCACAAATTATCTACAGCAGAAACTTCCACAGTGTGGTTGTTATAAATATATTTTTGTTTATCTTATAAAATATATTTAAAAATAGATAAGCAAAATAATTTTTTTCCTTGTTTAAGCCATCAAATGTTTTCAATTTGGTAGTTTAGACGGAATACCGAAAAAATTTAAACCCGTATTCTAGATTTTAGAAATATAACTTCTACAAGATTTTATCATCTACAAGAATTTAGTTTTTCCTCTCCATTTCGTTAGACGTTACGACAAATTTTGTTCAATTAGGCGATTTTATAAATTCTATCGGAAATTTTAAATTTTTCCACGAAAAGGAATTTAATGAATCACGAAGAAATTCTTTTTCTTTTTTCATTTTCTATTACGCAATTATTTAAATACCACAATAAAACAATCTAAAAATATTTTACTAAATAATGTAAATATAAATAGTTTAAAATAAAATGACTTTAGGTTTAAATTCTGTATTAACATTTATTAATATCTTACGTTTCGACAAACTCAATAACCGTCTTTATCAGAAAAATTAATCCACATAATATTTACAGTAATTAACATATAGAAGATATAGAAACAGGTTCCTAGGTAACTAGAACAGAAAAACTATAGATTTTTAATTGATGGAAGACAAATTTTATTTAAATCAGTGCTTTCACAGTGATTGATGTTATATCTTTTTTTTATAAATTTCTGTTGCTTTTCTTGTCAGTCTACTGTTAATATTGGTTAGTCTTGCAATATTTTCGAATTTCACAACATGAAGATACCCCAACGCATGTTGAGCTATAGAAATTTATACATAAATACATACACAATCACACCATGTACCCAAAAGGGTATATCCTCCAAACATTTCTATCCAAACAAGTAACTTTAACTTCATCCACATTAATAATTACTCTCATACATGCTCTTCTATTCCTACTATTTGGAAACTTCCGATCACGCAAAACACTCTCAATCATCATACCACTTTTTAACCAAACGTTCATGAGACATTTGCTGAAGATGTCCAAACCATCTTAATTAATTAACACCAACTTTTGCTACAACATTTTTTTTAAATTTCACACTTATCATACACTACTCTATTTCGTACCCGATTCCTCTTAGTTTCACCACACACCCAAGTAAGAATCTCATTTCTACAGAACTCATTTTCTTTTTATGCTTTTGCAGCTAAACTCAACATTCATTACAATACATCAACATATGTATCAAAATAGCGTTATATATATATATATATATATATATATATATATATGTACTCAAACGGGCTTTTTTGAAAACATTTACATTCCCAGCAAAAGTATCCAAAGCACCCAAAACCAGCATTAACTTTTTTTTTCAATTTCACGATCAAAACGAGCATTTTTAGATAATAAACTACCCAAATACAAAAATTCATCTACATGCTCTATATTTTCACCATAAAAGATACATAAAACTTTATAAAGAAAAAGATAAAAATCAATCACTGTGAAGGCAATGATTTAAATGAAATGTGTCTTCCATTAATTAAAAATTTATAATTTTTGTGATCTATTTATTTATTTATTATCTATAGTAACTTATTTATTTGTTCTGTTTATTTACTGTATGTGATTTGTATTAGTTTTCCTGACGAAGACGGACGTTACGTTTGTTGATACGTCGATTATTAATAAATATTAATACAGAATTTAAACCTAAAGCTGTTTTATTTTAAACTATTTATATTTACATCATTTATTAAACTATTTTTAGATATGGCCTATGTTTTATGGTCGTATTTAAATAATTGCCGTAATAGAAAGAGAAGGAAAAAAGAAAACTTTTTTGTCATTCATTGAATTACTTTTTGTTTAAAAATTTGAAATTTCCGGTAGGATTTATAAAATCGCTTAATTGAACAAAATTCGTCATGACGTCTAAAGAAATGGAGGGAAAAAACTGAATTCTTGTAGATGTTAAAATCTTGTAGAAATTAAATTTCTAAAATCTAGGCCCTAAATCTTATTTGTAGAACATGGGTTTAAATTTGACGGTATTCCGTCTAAACTAAAAAAATTAAAAACATTTGATGGCTTAAGCAAGGAAGAAAATAACTTTGCTTATCTATTTTTTAAATACAATTTAAATAAATAAAATCAAACAACTTGTCCCAATCAGGATATGGAACCGATAAAAGACCGGTTTATTAAACCAGGTAACCGATATTTTTGTAAACTTTGCAAACGTTAGCTGTAACCTTAACCAATATTTTAAAATCCGTAAAAACCGGTAACTTTAACCAAAAAAAATATGCCAGTTTTTTTTTAGAAACAAAACCGGAATATGAAATTATTTATGTATAATAACATATTTTTTTAAGCGAAATTTATGAATTTTAAAATTTGTTATTAAAATCGGATTTTGTGTACATTCATATTAATTGATTTTATATCAGTTGAACAAAATTAGATTTTTATTTTTAAGTCAAGGAAAAAGTATTTTATAACTTATAATTAAATTTTGATATTCTGAAAACAAATAATGATAGTTGTTTATAATTTTACTATTTAAAACAAAATAAAATAAAGAGTTCTGAAAGATTTTTCACTATGTTAATTTTACTATTTGATCATACAATAAATATTTAAAATAAATAATTAAAATACAGTTACAGTTTGACAAATTATACAGTATTATTTTGTAAAATTAATCAAAAAATTAACTGTTTTAATACATATAAAAGCTGTCAAAAACGAGACAGACCGATATTAAAATAGTTCTCGTATAATTTTTATCAGTTATCCTAACATTTTTTGTTATTTTTATAAAATATAACTTTTTTTTATACGCAACGTTTATATTTTAAAACATTTAATATTTGTTATCAAAGTAAAATTAGACATTTTATATAACAGAGAAATATCACTTTAATTTAACATATCTTTACGATGTTTATTATTTTCGAAAAAAAATGTCGCGTTACAAAACAAAATATTAACTGATAATTTTTGTTTCAGCTAACAGTTTAAGAAAACAATCTTCAGAAAGGTAAATGCAAAATTGTTTTCATTATGCACATTAAAATTACACATACACACATAAGTTTCCAGCAATATACTTACCAGCAAAAGACATATTACAATCAAATGCAATATTTTAATTTTAAATAATACTTTCTGCATTAGTACCAAAGCAGTAATACAAAAGGATCTAGCCTATAACAATCTATAAGTTTTAACGAAAAAGAACGAAACCAATTAAAGAATAATTTTATTTGAATAATGGGAATAAAATTAATTAACAAAATTTATTACAAAAAAAACTAAAATTATTACAATATCTGGAATAATTTTAATAATTGACGTAGCTTAAAATAGATGGAACGTCGATCTGTAACTCAATTAAAATAATTTAGTTTTGTCAAATTGTGTTTTATTTTTTTATTCATAATTTAGTATTAAAATATTATTTATATGTATTTTAATAAATATTTTTTAAATTGACAACTACATATAACTTTTCTTATTTTTTAAACTGGAGCTCGTCTGAATGAATTTTTGTTTTCTACCATAAAATTATGTAACAGTCTTGGATATTTGACATTTAACATTTTCGGAAATCAGTATTAACATATCCTTGACAGTTGGGTGCATTGAACTTTGTTAGTTTTGAGCATTTTTAATCGTCCTTCAAAATTCGATTGCATTCGATTTTTGTTTAAGCTGCATTTTTATGAATTCAGTTTAATCGGAAACTAAATTATTTTAATTTAGTTACAGATAGATATCCAAAAAAACAGCATTTTTAGTCGTCCTTCAAAATTCGATTGCATTCGATTTTTGTTTAAGCTGCATTTTTATCAATCCAGTTTAGTCGGAAACTAAATTATTTTAATTTAGTTACAGATAGATATCCAAGAGAACAACATTAAGTTGTAATTGTAAGTTAGAGATCGACGTACAAAAGAATTAGTTCATATATTGTAATAATTTTAGTTATTTTGTAAATTAATTTTAATCCACTAATTAAATAAAATTAACTTTTAAATTGTGTTCGTTCTTTTTTGTTAAAACTTCAAGCAATCAACCATGTGTATGGCAATTTACATTTTCCACTCGGAATTGCCGAATTTGTTTTAAGAAAAATTTTGACTGCTTAATATTAATATCAAAATCGAAAATTTAACTGTACACCTATATACTTATTTTAAATATAAATAAAAATATTTATAGAAAATAATTGAAATATAATTACTAGACAACTACTAGGAAAGTGTGAATTGCCAAAACAATATTCAAATGGCGAATATAGTGGAAATTATACTCATGGTCAAACAATTAACGAAGAAACCTATATAAGAATTAACTGTAATGCAAATTATGTACCGTATCCTTCAGAACAAAGTATTTGTTTAAATAAAATTTGGTCACCGGAATTTCCAAGATGTGTTCGTAAGTAAAATAATATATAAATAGCTACTCTAAAACATCTAACACAATCAATTTTATAGGAACCTGTCCGGTAATACCAGTCGACGTTGAAAAAATTTCTTGCGAATTAGACGGTGTTAACGAAGACTGTAGCAAATCAATGATTGAGGGAACAATTGCTCATTTGAAATGTAAACAATCACTTGTTACTAGTCAGTGTAAAGATGGATATTGGAGTAATAAAACCGATATGGATAAATTATTGTCACAATGTTCGGTGCCTATTAAATCTTTACCAGTACACATGTAAGTATATCATTCTTTTTCCTGATTAATTTTCCATATTCTTGAGGAGATCGAATTACTAACAAACTTAGTTAATATGTTGCTAATTGCTATATATTGTTGTTACGATCTTACGATGTACATATATATATATATATATATATATATATATATATATATATATATATATATATATACAGGATATCGCAAAAAGTCGGCTGCGTATGGAAAAAAAATTATTAATAAATTTATAAAAATATTTTTTGAGTAACTATTGGTGCTTGTTAAACAGTTTATTTTGATATAAAGAAAACAAATGATAGTACTTCCGGTATATGAAATCTATCTATCTGGGCGAAACACAAAAAGAGCTGCTAAATAAACCTAACTTTACTAACAGTTATATATATATATATATATATATATATATATTACTTATCTTTGTTATGTGATTTGTGAGAATTAATCTTTCTTTGGTCGAATATACAATTTCTGATTACCCTGGACGGTGCACATTGCATTTCTTGCACTTTTTTACACATTTTAAATTCAAATTCAAGCAAAAATAAACAATGCAATTGTCAATTAACTTAACTTGACTTAATAATTTTTAATATAAATGCACTTGACCGTGTTTTCTTAGTCGAATATGCAGTTTCTGACCACCCTGTACATATTACATTATTACCAGAATGAGTTAGAGAAAAAAGTTAATAAGTTATTATGTAGCTTAATTTTTTCTCTATATTACTGAATTTTTTCAGATTTTTTTGAGCAAATTTTGGAGAAAGTCTTATTTAGTGAATGTTTCAGTAATGTGTAGTGCAAGTTATTACCTACATTTTCTAGAAACGGCAATTTTCCACCTTGTTTCGTTAGTTATTTATAACAAAAAAGAAAATTTGCGTGTACAGAGCATTCTAATAAACAAACAGCTTGTAGTGAATGTCAAAATGTTGTAGGCTAAGTTTTTTCTTATTTTTGTAATGTTTTAATCATTAAACAATTAGAACAAGATAACACTTTGTTTCCTTAAGTCATTAGAACATGTACTTAACAAAAATTAACTACATATTAACTTACATAGCGTAAAAGGGCTGGGGTACGTGTGTACCCCTTTGGCCGTTTATGTAAGTTTTTTAGCTTAGCTTTAAAAGGGTTAAATGGAAAGATAGTCAAAAAGAGTAAAATGTTCGAATCAAATTCGCATTTAACCACCGAAAGCTTGAAATAGAATCTTAAATGAGAGCTTGATTCAAACATAGTCATTTTTGACTACCTTCCTATACAATTCATATATATATATATATATATATATATATATATATATATATATATATACAGTGCGATATTTTTATCTCTGAACATATGAACTGAACTACATATGAATTTCCTATGTTCAATTTTAAAAATAACACATCAATTGCATGGAGACATCCCTTGTAGTTACGCAACCAATCTTACATAATGTGACAGTTATTTGAAAAAATTGAACTACTTTCAACAAAATATTTAGAAAGTATTAAACTATTCGCATTATTTCATGAAATTTGTTTAAAAATGTATACAAAAGAAGAAAGATTAGAAATTTTGCATTGGTATTTCGACAAGAATAGTTAGAGAAATGTGAGAAATTTATTTGCTGCTAAATATCCTGACATTTCAAACATCTTTTATAAATTAATAAATTTATTAATTAAAAATTATATTTTTCTCTATAAAATATAGAATGTCTTATTTTTATTTTTATAGTATTATTTATTAATTATTATTTACAAATTTAAGTGTTCAGCAATTTACAATAAATGACCATATTCTGTTAAATATTTCATTTTTTATTCAAATAAACATCATATTACGTAAGATTGGTTGCATAACTGTCAGAGATGTATCCACGCGATTGATGTGTGTTTTTTTAAATTGAACATAGGAAATTTATATGAAGTTCAGTTCATATGTTCAGAGATAGAAATATCGCACTGTATATATATATATATATATATATATATATATATATATATATATCTATATATATATATATATATCTATATATATATATATATATATATATATATATACATATATAAAAACATCTAGTTTCTCTACCTTTTCTATTAAATAATAATGTAGCGGTTTGCCGTTTACATAATAGGTTTGTTCGATTGACTCTTTTGCGTTTTATTACAAAACCTCATCGTAAATGATGCAGCGGTTTGCCATTTATATAATATGTAATTGCGAAGAGAATAAAACAACAAACATTGACGCAGTAATAAAGTGTTGACGTAATAGTGCGAATTGAACATTGCTAACTTATAACTGTAATGTTAAAACAATTAACTCTGTGACAAATATTAGATAATATTTGTTATTATCTATTGATGATTAAATTATTAAAAACATGCATTTTCTGCATAAATTAAAAACTAAAATAAAAAATAAAAACTTTCGAAAAAAATTGTTTTATATTTATGAAAATGATATCTGTACATCCGGCTATTGCAGTTTTAGTTTTTATACAAGCAACAAAAAATATCTTAATAGTAATTTTCAAAAAAAAAAAACAAATAATACAAATTTTTTCCATATAATACAGACTATTTGGCGGACATTGTATAAAGAAATAATCAAACCATTCGTAAAACCAGCACAGAATTTATCCGTTATTACAAAACGATGAAAATTATCTAATACAACTTCAAGGCATGCACCTCGACTTTTATATGGGACAGTCAATTGTTGTATTTCGTTTGCAGGATTGCCTTCTACTTTTGTATAACCCCAGCCTACTACGTAGTATTTCGGATTTATAAATGGTAAAATAACAGTATATTATATTACGAGAAGTAGAAAACGATGAGTATTGTGTTGAGGCCAGATATTTATGCAAGTAATCTGGGCGAAACACAAAACGAGCTTTCTATTACGAGTGACATACAATTTTTTCTTCAAGCGGTGCATATTGAGTTTTTTTGCACAACTTCACACATTTTCAATAATCAAATTCCAGCAAAAATAAACAATGCAATTGTCAATTTAACTTAACTTTTTTTAATAATTTTTAATATAGCCGTTTGAGATTTTAAATTAAATAAACATAACCGTGTTTCTTTGGTTGAATATGCAGTTTCTAACCACTCTGGATGGTGCACATTGCATTTGTCGCACTTCTTCACAAATTTTAAATAATCAAATTTAGGTGAAAATAAACAAAGCAATTGTCAATTAACTATAAATTTGACGTAATAGTGTTTCAATATGGTCGCCGAAGATATAAGTTTAAATACACTTAACGTTGTAGTTATAATTGGTGCTGCCACCAGTGGTGTATATAGTAACTAACTGCTATACAATAATGTTATAATTGTACTAGTAACAATTTGGTAATTTGGTAACATAATGTTAATATTATACGCTTGAAGGAAATAGTTGTTTATCACACTAACGATGAGGTGCGTGCCAGATTTGATCCAAGCAACAGGAATAATTTTTTCTGCTGCTCATTTTTTTAATTGATATTATCAAATAAATCAAAAGAAATTATAAAAATTAATTTTATAAATAAATTTTTATGTTTATTAAATATATACAGTGCGATATTTTTATCTCTGAACATATGAACTGAACTACATATAAATTTCCTGTTAATTTTAAAAATAACACTTCAATCACGTGGTTACATCCCTGACAGTTATGCAACCAATCTTACATAATATGATGTTTATTTGAAAAAAAAATGAATTATTTATTCAGATTGTTGAGATTTCCCTGAATGAAAAAAAGAGCAATAAGGACATTGTCAACAATTCCTGTCCATACATTAATTTTTTGATTATTTTGTGTGTGAGTTAAATTTTGTACATGCTTATTTGTGCATGACCAGTAACTGTAAAAATAAAATTAATTATATTTAGCCTAATTGAAATGGTTAATTTAAAGAATACACACCGATAATTTTGGAAATTTACAGAACCATTTGTAGTAAATGTAGCTTCGTCCGTAAAAACTATTTTACTTAATATTTCCTCATTTTCATTTAATAAATTAAATAAAGTTTCACAAAAATCAGTTCTCTTAATTTTGTCTTCTTCAAAAATTTGCTGGTGATTTGAAAATTTATATGGTTTATTTTCAAATTTTTTTAATGTTTTCACCACAGAAAAACTTCAAATTTGGGCTAAACTTTACTTTACGGTTATGTAATAGATTTTCTTTAAACTTTACATACCGTTCATTTTGTACATTATATGAATATAACTAGTAAAATTTTAATGCTGAAAAGATATTTGCAATGTTAAAACTTATTTTAAAAACTCGTTTGTAATATATAAGTTATACTTAAGATGAAATGGTTGTACTAGACATATATGTTGGCGCTCATAGCAAGATAGGTCAGGTAAAAAGATTGATTTGTTAATGTTTAGTAAAACTAAAGCAATGTGAAGAATTTTTAGTTGTTTTTAATGTAAATAAAAAATAACAGTATTTGTTATTAGCTATGTAAACATGGAAAAATTTGGCAACAGTTTTTCAACCTTCAACATGTTGAAAACGAATTTTCAAAATTAGGTTTAATATTGTAAATATCATTTCCGCACAAAATTTTGTGATTTGTATTCATAAAATGTTCAAAATTAACGGTATGTAAAGTTTGAAGAAAATCGATTACATAACCGTAAAGTAAAGTTTTACCGAAATTTGAAATTCTTTAGCCAAACTTCGAAGAGACGTTATTGGACATACACTAAAATATTTAATTTCATCTTTTCTGACAATATGTGGCAGGTTGTTTTTTTTTTTTTTTGTTTATTTGCAATTCAACCATTAACTTTAAATATTGTGAATTGTACCAATGGATGGAATGGGCTTGTTAGGATATTTAGCTACAAATAAATCTCTCACATTTCTCAAACTATTTTTTGTCGAAATACCAATGCAAAATTTCTAATCTTTCTTCTTTTGTATACATTTTTGAACAATTTTTTTGAAATAATGCAAATGGTTTAATGCTTTCTAAACATTTTGTTGAAAGTAATTCATTTTTTTCAAATAACTGTCATATTATGTAAGATTGGTTGCATAACTATCAGGGTTGTATTCATGTGATTGATGTGTTATTTTTAAAATTGAACATAGAAAATTTATATGTAGTTCAGTTCATATATTCAGAGATAAAAATATCGCATTGTATATATGTATATAGATATATATATATATATAATATATATATATATATATATATATATATATATATATATATATATAATATATATATATATATATATATATATATATATATATATATAATATATATATATATTGTCTATTATATCAAAATATTAGGCTTGTTCGATTGACTTTCTTGCGTTTTACTGCAAAACGCCGCCGTAAATAATGTAGCGGTTTGCCGTTTACATAATAGGTTTGTTCGATTGACTCTTTTGCGTTTTATTGCAAAACCAAGTCGGCTTGCCATTTATATAATATGTAATTGCAAAGTGAATAAAAAAACAAACATTGATGCAGCAGTAAAGAGTTGACGCAATGGTGTGAATCAAACAGTACTAACTTATAACTGTAATGTTAAAACAACAAACATTGCCGCGGCAGTAAACAAAAGACGCAATGCTGCAAATCGAAGAGGGCTATTATTTTTTTATTTCAGTAATTTTGTTAGATAAACTTTACTTTAGAGTCACCAAATGTATTTACTTCAAACTTTACTGACTGTTATTTTAGCACATTTTATAAATATAAAACACAAAATTTCAGTGCAGAAAAGATATTTACAAAACTACAATTAATTTTAACATGTTGTATGTTAAAAAACTCTTGCCATATTTTTCTCTATTTACATAAGTACTAGCAGATACTGTTATTTTTATTATATTTTTTTTTACATTAAAAACAACTAAAAAATGTTCATATGGCTTAATTTTTTTCTAAATATAACCAAATTACCCTTTTTACCTAACCTATCATTCACTGAGTGAAACTTACAACCAATTTGTCTTCGTATAACTATGAACGAGTTTCCGAAATATGTTTTAACATTGTCATTTCTGCACTAAAATTTTGCGATTTATATTTATAAAATTTGCAATAGTAACAGTATGTAAAATATCAAGTAACTATATTTCGTAACTGAAAAGTATAGTTTAGTCGTTTTTTGTTATTAGTAAAATATTTAAAAAATGATTTCAGAAAATCACAGAATGGCTGTGTATTGCCAAAGAAATTTCCTAATGGTAAATACACGTTAACTGGAAATTACACTCGTGGACAAACAATTGGCGATGAGACCTACGTAAGAATTCAATGTAATGCAACTTTTGCACCTTATCCAACAGAACATTGTGCTTGTTTGAACAATTCCTGGTCACCTGAATTTCCGAGATGTGTCCGTAAGTGAAATAATATACAGTATATCCGTATAGTCATGGTGCAGTTTTATATTTCTACAATATCTAAACACAACAAAATAATTTCACAGTTCCGGAATTGCAAGTTTCTAGATTTGACATTCCAGTAGCGCTGAATTGCCAAATGTGTACCGTGTTTATGTACTCTAAATTATATACATACCTGAAAGAGATAATCATAGAAGCTGTTGAATCTGTTACACCTGATATGCTTCATCGCATGTGCCAAAAACGAGTATATCAAAGCAAATTTTATAAGTTAACCTTTTATTTACCATTTATATGAAATGTTTAATAGTGTATGTGTGGTGTGTTAATAAATAACTTTGAAACCGCATCATGACTTTACGGAGACGCTCTACAGAGTTGTCCAAAAAAATGTTACCACTTTTGTTGCAGACTAGATATGGGCACCCGAGTTACTTTGGAAGAAATAAGAAAAGTAGCAGCTTAAATGGACGTGTTTGGGTCACCCTCAATAGTTTTATACATTCGACGGATAGTTAAACGGCTTGGAGAATCCTTATGAAACCATTGCTTAAATTTTTTTCTTGTTATTAAGGGTGACCTAAACACTTCCAACCAAGCTGTTACCTTTCTTTTTTCTTCCAAAGTAAGTCGAGTGGCCTTATCTAGTCTGCTATAAAAAAATTTAAAAGTATGTAATATCATATAAGTGGTAACATCTTTCTATACAACCCTGTATTTAAAATTATGCAGAAATATTTATAAAATAATACATTTTGTAGAAACTTGTCCAGCAATAACATCCGATATCGTAGAAATCTCTTGTAAACTA
Source organism: Clivina fossor (assembly GCA_963966155.1). Taxonomy (NCBI): domain Eukaryota; kingdom Metazoa; phylum Arthropoda; class Insecta; order Coleoptera; family Carabidae; genus Clivina; species Clivina fossor. The sequence continues at coordinate 9,845,616 of OZ014554.1, forward strand.
AATAACACTAAAGAAGACTGCACTAAGCCGGTATTAGAAGGAACAATTGCCAATATGAAATGTAAAAATTATTATGAATCACTTGGAAGTAGTAATCCTCTTAGTCGTTGTGTAAATGGGTCTTGGGATATTCCAATTATTAAGTGTACACCAGGTTAGAGACACCAATAGCTATTTCTCAAATCTATCTTTAACTGAATAATATGATACGATATGACTGCTTATTCAATCAAAAATAACATTTATTTATTATAATTTAACATAAGATTCAAAATTAATTATATACTAGTCAATTCTGTATTGACATTTGACAGAAATCGTTGACAGACAATATCTGTTTTATTTAAAATTTAACACAACTTTTTTTTGTTCACGCTGAATTCATTTACTATTACAGAACATCAAGTAATAATTTTTCTTTTGATTAAATTAAATATTGCGAGTCAAAATAACATCCAAATAAAAGTTAAAATATTTTAGAATGTGGCCGTGTTATTTCATCTGGGAAAACAGCAATAATAGATGGTGTAGGTGCAGTCAAAGGCAATTTTCCATGGCATGTTGCAGTATATAGAAAAAGACCACAAGATACTAATTTAAAAAATATTTGCGGCGGCTCAATTATTAGCCGAACAGTTATACTGTCAGGTAATTTTAATTGCAAATACCAATTATACATCAACAATAAATATACATTTATTATTTCTAGCGGCTCATTGTTTTGCTCGGGACCAAGACGGTCTGTATACAAATGCCACTTATATTGTTGGAGCTGGAAAATATTATGGAGAATATGAATCACCTTCGGATCATAATGCACAATATATAGTTGCACAGCAAACTTTAATACAGTCAACATATGGTGGAGACAAATCAAATTATCAAGATGATATTGCAATAGTTATTGTTGAAAACCCATTTGAAATAACACAATTTGTTCAGCCCGTTTGTATTGATTGGAGTAACGAATTAGAAAGTTTACAATTACGGGAAAATGCTAATGGAACTGTAAATATCTAGTTTTATAATTTTTTTTAACTCAAATTAGGGTAATTAGCACAATGCATAATTATTTAGAGAATAGATATGCCGAAATCTGCAATAGTTTAAATTTCATAAAACAGAAAACTCAGTTATTGTACATAACATAGCGAATTTTTTCTAGTGAATTATTTATACTGATTTAACATGTAACATAATTTGTTAAGTTCTACAATATTATCATAATAGTTCGTATGACATATTAATTTGAGAATTATTTTTAATCTTTAATACAAAAATGAAAATTTATATTTTGAACAATTCACTGTAAAATTATAGATTTATAAGTATCCATGCCCATAAAGTTATAAAAAATACTTACGTTATTAAATTTGTTATGACATTTTTTGGCCAACAAAAACTACTATACATAGTTGTATTATTTTGCCAATTTTTAGTTTATATATATATATAATAAACATAAGAATTTTTTTATAAAATTAATTTCTATAATATATTTATGATTTATTTGATAATATCAATAAATTAAATAAACAGAAAGAAAAATTATTGCAATAATTATAAAATAAAACAATTTGAACTTTGATAATTTCACACTTTATTTATTATTGTGACCGCAGTTTCGCCAAACATTGGCATTATCAAACAGTTTGATAATGCCAATGTTTGGCGTGTGAAGAAATGCAAGAAATTTAATGTGCACGGCCAAATTTGTCAGAAATTGTATATTCGACCAAAGAAAATTAACTTTAACAAATATAAATAATATATACGTACTATTCTACAACTGTTAGTAACTGGTTAAGACAATTTGGCATGTATTTTTAGTTTAGTTTCTCGTTTAGAACGCTTGGAGAAAAAATCGTATATGTCACTTGGAATAGAAAATTCGTTTTGTGTTTCGCCCAGATTGCTTGGCCTCAGCCACAAATATCTGACCTCAACACAATAGTTATTGCTTTCTAGCTCGTAACATAATATACTATTATTTTAAAATTTATAAATAATTTCCGAAATACTATAGGTAGTAGGCTGGGGATATACAAAAGAAGAAGGCAATCCTGCAAACGAATTACAACAATTGACTGTCCCATATAAAAGTAGAGGTGCATGTCTTGAAGTTGTACCAGATAATTTTCATCGTTATGTAACAACAGATAAATTCTGTGCTGGTTATACGAATGGTTCGATTATTTTCTTATATATCCGCTAAAAAGTTTACATCATACGGGAAAAATTTGTATTATTTGTTTTTTGAAAAATATTATTACGAGATTTTTTGATGCTTGTCTAAAAAAATAAAAACTGCACTAGCCTGAAGTATATATCTGTATATATATACAATTTTCGGTATAAATCAAATAAGACAATAATAAAAAATATTTCAGGTAAACTTAATTGATTTGTAACAATTTTTAAAAAAAGCTATTTTTGAAAAAATCTAAATGAATTTAAGACCTCCATACGAGGGTAACTTTTTATATATCGAAATTGGGGAACCCTACTTTTTCCATCTGGCAACAGACGTCTCTATTGAAAAGTTTGACATATTTTGACGGTATACGTACACAGAACGTTTTGACGTACAAACGCTATTTGTGTTTTGTATTGGGTAACTTGAAAAATACATCTAGACTAGAAAATGTAATTAAATCATGAACATTTTCGTGAAATTATTTTTTGCAATTTTCGACGTGGATTATCTCAACAGCAGTGCATTGATGATCTGAATTAGACTTTTAGCGTTGAAGCACCATTAAGGACTAGTGTTTATCGATGCTTTAGCGAATTCGACCATGGCCGTAGTTCGCTTAACGACGAATTTTGTGAAGGTCGTCCAAAATCGATTGTTGATTCAAAAAACATTAATGCTGTGCATGAACTGATACTGTAAGATTGTCATGTGACTTGTCGTGAGATTGAAGCATCCTTGGGCATTAGTGTGACGGACCAGCATGCATTCAAAATTGCATAAACATTTGGCCGTCAAAAAGATTTGTTTGCGTTGGATCCCACATAATTTGGTAATCGATCGAAAGATGGCTCGTGTCAATTAGTCAAAAGAAATGCTCAAAAAATACGATTGCGGTGCTTCAAAACATGTCTATGACATCGTGACAGGTGACGAATAGTGGATCTATGCGTATGGGCCCAAAAATAAACAGCAGTAGATTGTGTGGGTTTTTTCAAGATGAGTCTAATTATGTGGGATCCAAAGTGAACAAATCTTTTTGATAGCCAAATGTTGCCTCAATTTCATGATAAATCACATGACGATTTTGCAGTATCAGTTCACGCACAGCATTAATGCATTAATGTTGAGCAAATTACGGCCACGATTGAATTTGATAAATCATCGATAAAGACAGGTCCTTGATAGTGCTTCATCGTCAAAAACTGAATTAATTTCAAGATAATCCACGTCAAACGTTGTAAAAAACAATCGCACAAAAATGTTTATGATTTAATTCCATTTTTTGACCGATATCAAATTTTCAAGTTACTATGTGTAAACAACACAAATAGCGCTCGTACGTATATCGTCAAAAATGTTAAACTTTACGATAGAAATGTCAGTTGCAGGGTAACAGCACTAGGATTACCCAATCCCGTATATAAAGGCAACCCTCGTACTATAGATTTTTCGACAATTTCTTTCAGTGCTTTAATGTCTCCCCTCTATATCTTTTAATAATATTTTTTTTTCCATATAATGCAGACTTTTTGACGGACACTGTATAAAATAAAAATTAAATAAAATATAACATCAATCCTTTTAGGATCTGCTGTTTGTCAAGGAGATAGTGGCGGAGGTTTGGTTTTTTACTGGCCGCGCAATACAAAATATTATATACGAGGAATAGTTAGTATAAGTCCTATAAATCAAGGCACATGTCACTCCCATCAACTTACTGCTTATACTAGAATTACTAACGAACTATTGTTGTGGATAAGTAAAGCTGAATCTGAAAATAGATTTTGGTATAGCGGTACAGATGCACAAATAGATTGCATATTACCAAAACAAATTCTAAATGGAAAATACACTGTCTTTGGCAGTTACGTTTCTGGAGAACCAGTTAACAATGGCACTATTGTAACAATAAAGTGTAATGCAACTTATGCACCTTATCCATCAAGTTTTACTACTTGCTTGGACAATCGGTGGTTACCGAAATTTCCTAAATGTGTCCGTAAGTGAAACAACATATTATCAATTTTCCAGTAATATTTATGTCACTTGTTTTAGGAGCTTGTCCAGCAATAATATCCGACAGTGTGGATGTATATTGTGAATTAGATGGTAATGAAAAAGATTGCAAAATGCCGATGGTGGAAGGAACAATTGCTCATATGAAATGTAAAGATTCATATATACCGCTTGACTTTGATAATTCTGCCAGCTTGTGTGAAGGAGGACATTGGGATATTCCAATTATTAAATGTACGACAGGCTAGTAATACGCATAGACTATATATAGAGGGGAAACAGGTTATGCCAATTATACTAAAGCATTGAAAGAAATCGTCGAAATTGCTGTAGTAGTTAAGGTTTAAAATTGCTTGCCTCTATGAGCTGATTTTGGGGCATTAACCAGATAAATTATATTCCTTTATAGGTAGTCAAACATTTTTATTTATATAACGCAGGTTGTAACGTAATTATTATTGTAGTATAAATTTCTTGGCAAGAGGATTAAAATGGAAAGTAGTCGTGTATGTTAACATTCCGCATTTATTGTTATTGTAGATTACAAATTGTACGTTTCGGTCTGTAAATTGACCATTTTCAGCGTAGTAAGAAAATACGAATGTTTTTAAATATTGTTACGTCTTCGTAATAAAAAAATAATTTATATTTAATATAATAGTACTATAAAATCATAATAAATTTTCAAACTTTTTATTTTTTTTCGGAAAGTTGGCAACACTGTATTTTGTTAAAATTATATAATTTATGAGAGCACTAGGAAAATTTTATGAGAAAATTTGACTAAAATCATCTAAATAATGTGGCCATATTGTTTCTTTTTTTAAATTTTAGTAATGTCTTTTTTGGATAGTTGAAAATTCGGCACTGAAACAATTTAACACCAGGACAATTCGGTACCGAAAAACGGCGCCGAACATATATCGGCATCGGACAACTCGGCATTGAGACAACTCGGCATCGGAACAACCTAGCATTGGAACAACTCGGCACGGAAAACTTAACATCTGAAAATTAGGTAGAACAAATTCTGTTATTATAAACATCAAATTATTTTAAAAAATAAACATTTTTTATTTTATAAATCTGTAATACAAAAAAAAATCAAATATTGCTTGTGCATCTGATAAATTATAAGCTATTTCATTGTCAGTACGTTGACATATTTAATTGCAATTTTCCAAATTATTTACATTTTTGTGAAATAAATGTTAATTTTAAATGTATATTTATAAAATTGTACTATAATGTAATATAAGCTTAAAAATTGAACACTTTTTGAAAAGGAATAATAATAATTTCAGAAATAAATAAATACAGTAAAAATTATAATTTTGTTATGCTCTTCTTATTTAAATTTTTTTTTATGAAACGACACCATATAAATTAAATTAAAAAAATTTGTAATTAGGTAGTTGTACGAAACTTATAAGGGTATATACAGGGTGTAACAGAATAACTATTCCTAATTTTAACTGGAGTATCCTGGGCTCAGAATATGAAGATTTAATGCAAATCACTGAGATAAAATGTGGCTCCTTACTGAGCTACAGGGTGTTTTATATAAAAATTTAAAAACGATTTTTGCCCAGTACTTTAAAACTATTTGACGTATCCTTATCATACTTGGCAGGAAATGTAGGTACCGTACACCATACTAAATTATGTTAAATAAAAGTTTCTGGCTACTGCCAGTGGCGTACAACAGGGGCAAGTGAGAGGTTGATTCTTCCTAAATTCTACGCCACTGGCGGAATTGTCATTTTAGCACAATTTTTCGATTCTCCAATACTTGCTGTGTAAAAAACATACTCTTCCTTTGTAACGATAAAGTCACTGTTTTTCGAGATATTTAAAGTTAAACATAAGCTGCACCCTTGGGATTTTTTCAAAATTTGCTCAAAAAAATCTCAAAAAATTCAGTAAAATAGAGAAAAAAATTAGCTACATAATAACTAAGTAACTTTTTTCTTTAACTCATTCTGATTTGGCTGTAAAAATTATTGAAAATAAAAAAAATAAAATGCAAAAAATATTAATTTTCAATGATTTTTCCATCCAAACCAGAATGAGTTAGAGAAAAAGTTACTTAGATATTATGTAGCTAATTTTTTTCTTTATTATACTGAATTTTTTGAGATTTTTTTGAGCAAATTTTGAAAAAATCCCAAGGGTGCAGCTTATGTTTAACTTTAAATATCTCGAAAACAGTGACTTTATCGTTACAAAGGAAGAGTATGTTTTTTACACAGCAAGTATTGGAGAATCGAAAAATTGTGCTAAAATGACAATTCCGCCAGTGGCGTAGAATTTAGGAAGGATCAACCTCTCACTTGCCCCTGTTGTACGCCACTGGCACTAGCCAGAAACTTTTATTTAACATAATTTAGTAAGGTGTACGGTACCTACATTTCCTGCCAAGTATGATAAGGATACGTCAAATAGTTTTAAAGTACTGGGCAAAAATCGTTTTTAAATTTTTATATAAAACACCCTGTAGCTCAGTAAGGAGCCATATTTTATCTAAGTGATTTGCATTAAATCTTTATATTCTGAGCCCAGGATACTCCAGTTAAAATTAGGAATAGTTATTCTGTTACACCCTGTATATGAACATGAATGAACATTCAAATTGACATTTTGATATGAATGCTAAATAATATAAATTGCAATTTAGGTTATTTGCACGTCAGGTTATGAAAATTAACGACAGATTTAATAAATACACGTCAGCGAAAGGAAACGTCAGAATAGATAATTTATTAATATTAGGTTAGGTTAGGTTGTTTCATTTTATAAATTAACGTTTAATATACTATTTTAATGTACATATTAAATAAAGGTTGTAAATTTTTGTTAATAGTTGTTACATTGTCCCACCTAAGCTTATATTACGAGTATATATTTAAAAGTATACTCAACACTGTTAAATATATCCATTTAAAATTAATATAAAATTAATAAATACTATACATTGAAATTTTCTATTTATATGATATTTAGTTTTGTTTTATCACGCAGTAATTTTTAATATTAAAAACTTAAACACATTTTTAATTACAAATTGTTTAATTATTAATTGGTTTTGTTTCTAAATATCGTAAATACAAATCCAAAATATTCAAGAAACAAAAATTTGAAATTCGGTGTTTTTACGGAACATCCTGTTTAGAAAACAAAACAGTTAAAATATATCAGATGCACATAGATTTGTAAATTAAAAAAAAGTAATAACTTTTTTATTAAATTATTAATGTTTATAATAACAGAACTTGCTGTTCTAACTAATATTATAATGTTAAGATTTTAAAGTACTGAGTTGTCCTGGTGCCGAGTTGTCTTGGTTCCGAGTCGTCCGGTGCTGAGATGTCCGACGCCGAATTATTTGGTGCCGAGACGTCCAGTGCCGAGTTGTCCCGGTGCCGAGATATGTTGCTGATGAGTCGTCTGGTGCCAGATGACCGGTGACGAGTCGTCTGGTACCGAGTTTGACAATGTTACAGACACTGTACCGATTACTATACCACATTTTCTTTGCAGTTAAAGTGGTAAAAATGAGGTTAAAATTTTTAAATTTTCAATCGCTTATTGCAAAAAAGGTCGTGCATAGCGCCGCCAGTGTTAGAAATCCCACTTATTAAAAAATGCATTATATAAAATATAAACTGTTAAAAAGCGTGTTTGGCAGGTACCTCTTTTTTTATAGATGATGATTGGTAAATATTTCAAGTTACTAATTTTCCCATTAGGTTGTGCAATCATATTTCAGAATTTTTTCTCTAGCTTATAAATGTTATATTTATGGAATATCTGCAAATTTTATGTATTTTACAAAAAAAAAATTAACAAAAATATAGGTGTATATGATATAATAAATTATGTTTTTTATTTTTAATAAAAAAATTAAATACTTTAACAACGACAAATAAAATTGTTTGTCTTTTCATATCGAACCGTCGTATTTTATTTAAAAATTACTCAGAACTTAATTTTAAAGCTTTTTTATTTTACACAAATATAAGTTTATAATTTATTTAAAGTTTAAAGCACTATTTTTTTTTAATTTTTAAAACTAATAGATCAACTAGCTTGATAACTGTAATATTTAATTAAAAAATATTGATGTAAATAAATTTTAAATCTAAATTTGTATTTTTATAAAAAAAAAATTTTATTAGTCATTCTTAAAGTATTTGATTTTTTATTAAAAAAATTTAAAAACATAATGAATATACTATGTACACCTATATTTGCAAAAAAAAAATTTTTTTTGCAAAATACATAAAATGTACCGACATTCCATGAATATCACTACCTAATGGGAAAATTAACAATTTGGAATTACCAATAACTATTTAGAGAAATGGGTACCTACCAAACACCCTTTTTAACAGTTTATATTTTATACAATGCATTTGTGTTTTTTTTTTTTTTAGTTTTTTGGTTGAAAGTTACCGGTTTATTATGATTTTTTCGGTTTAGTTTTAGGTTCTGATTAGTAAAATTTTTAATTAAATAACGATTAATTTTTTTTAACCGAGTTAAAAAAAAAAACGATTTTCAGCCCTTATCTCAGAAAATTAGTAGAAACAATATTTTTTTTTAAATAGATGAGAAATAATCAACATATACTGTATAATATTTCTAAATTTAGAATTTAATTAATTCAATTTATTAGGTCAAAACAAAACAACGAAACTAGAAGGTTGCATGTTACCAAAACAATTCCTAAATGGCAATTACACTGTTATCGGCAAATACAATTATTCGCAACGCGTTGGCAACTTCCATTTAATAAAAATTTATTGTAATAAAAATTTTGAACCTCACCCATCAAATATCACATTTTGCTTTAACAACAATTGGTCAACTGCTTTATTTCCAAAGTGTGTCCGTAAGTGAAAGAACATTAGATATTCGTAACTATTTAGATATATATGTATTTCTTTCTTGTAGAAAATTGTCCTGCCTTAATCTCGGAAAATGTAGAAATTTCTTGTCAGTTAAATGGTTATGAAAGAGACTGCACTACATCAATGCCTGAAGGCACAGTTGCTCGTATGAAATGTAAACATTTTTATCAACCAGTTAATACTATGAATCCTGTCAGTCGATGTAAAAATGGATTTTGGGACATCCCGATTATCAGATGTGTACCCGGTTAGAGTCATTCATGTCTTTCTTTAATCTTTATGTTCTTAGCTATTCCTGAATTTCCAAAAATATTACTGGTAGTTTTATTACTATTTCTAATATCTTTCATTTGTTTACCTATAAACATTAAATTATATTTAAATAAAAATTTTGATAGTTCTACAGTGTCCACTAAAATGTCGGTATGATGTGGGAAACATATTTATTATTTATTTAATGAAAACTATTATTTTTGTATTTCCGTATTTTCGTCATATCAGTACTTCCGGCTAGTGTATTTTTAGTTTTTGGTTAAACATTAAAAAATCTCGCAATGATTATTTTCTTACAAAAATCGTAAAAAATTTCTTATATGATACAGGCTTTTTGGCAGATACTGTATAATTAGAATACAAATTTGTTGAATAATAACAAAAAATATTTTAGATTGTGGTGAAGAAATATTAAATACACCAGCATTAATTATAGGTGGTGTTAGCCCCAACAAAAGAAAATTCCCATGGCATGTAGCAGTGTACAGAAAAGAATCAGATGATGTGAGATATATTTGCGGCGGTTCAATTATTAGTCGAACAGTTGTACTCTCAGGTATGTGTTAAATAATAAATACCAATTAAAACATATCAACAATACATATATATATATATATATACCGGGTGTAGAAATGAAATGTGAACCATAGGGATTTCAATGTTATTTTTTAAATACGGCTGTATCTCTTTCCCTATTGACATTAGAGCAAATATTTAAATACAAAACTTGTTCAAAATGTGAAAATGCATGGTATAAAGTCAATTTTCTTACATAAATATTAATATTTTACGATATACAGGGTTAACCACTAAAAAATGAGCTATAAAATTGGGAAACGGGAATGGTATCGAAATATGCGGAATAATGAGTTCTATAATTCGGTGAAAAAATCATTTTTCTACGATACTTCGTTTAGGTGAAAAAAATTAAAAACTGATTTTGAAAAATTTCGTAAGGGGGTACCCTTGTGTTTTGTTTAAAAAAAAAAAGGAAATTTTTTCAAAAATCAGTTTTTAATTTTTTTCACCTAAACGAAGTATCGTAGAACAATGATTTTTTCACCGAATTATAGAACTCATTATTCCGCATTTTTTGATACCATTCTCGTTTCCCAATGTTATAGCTCATTTTTTAGTGGTTAACCTTGTATATCGTAAAATATTAATATTTATGTAAGAAAATTGACTTTATACCATGCATTTTCACATTTTGAACAAGTTTTGTATTTAAATATTTGCTCTAAAGTCAATAGGGAAAGAGATACAGCCGTATTTAAAAAATAACATTGAAATCCCTATGGTTCACATTTCATTTCTACACCCGGTATATATATATATATATATATATATATATATATATATATATATATATTAATGAATTCTAGCTGCACATTGCTTTTTCCATGATTCATATGGTTCGGATAAAAATACTAGCTATATTGTTGGAGCTGGGAAATTTTATAGTGAATTTGAATCGCCTTTGGATCATAATGCACAATATAGAGCTGTACAACAAATCTTAATACCAACATCTTATCGTGGAAGAGACACAAATCATGAAGATGATATTTCAATAGTTATTCTCGAAGAGCCATTGAAAATAACACAGTTTGTACAGCCAGTTTGTATTGATTGGGATAATCGTCTTGAAATTAGTCAACTGAAGGAAAATAATACTGGATATGTAAATATAATATTATATCAACTTTCATCTGTAGCAAATAACTCATTTAACTTAACTGTTTGGTATATACATTAATATGTCAATATATAAATTATTTTTTTTATACTTTTGATTATATTTGACTCTCATACTTACATACATACATACATACACAATCACGCCATATACCCAAAAGGGTGTGGCACAAACTCTTTTCATTATCCCGAAATCAGTCGCCTCCAAACACTCCTATACAAACAAGCAACTTTCGCTTCATCCACATTCATAATTCCTCTCATACATGCTCTTCTATTCCTACTACTTGGAAACTTTCGCTCACGCAAAACACTCTCAATCATATCACTCCAACTACTCTCATACTTAATACTTTAAAAACGTTGTAGTTTGGTTTTCCAAATGTGTCATACTTTTTATTTAAAAAAAATAATTTATTTCGAATTTCTGGCCAATCAGTTGTAATCTTAAGTATCTGAATCACAAACAAGAAAATATTTCTAGATATATTACAATAAACTATAAATGAAAATAATTACTTACAATTTAAGAAATTAAAAAAAAAGTTATATACATATTAGACTGGGTCAAAAACAATCGATATTTTTTGTTCTCGCTCTTTTTCTAGTATATTATTTCCCGTTCAAAATAATTCAGATTTCCAAAATTTGAAGCCAACATTTAGAAGTCCATCAAGTCGATAACGTGTTTTCAGAGATTTTTAATAATATTTTTCTAGATGTTTCAATGGTGTTTCGCTTTAGTCGCGAGTTTGACGTGTTATTACATGTTTTACATGACAAATAAATTTTTTGAAGTTTATTTTAAAGAATTAACCCGTTTTTCACGGACAAAAAACAGTGATATCAGCTTCTTTTTTGAATAACTATATATTTATCCTTACCTAATATATTATATGGAGTTTAAACACTTTTGCACATTCAATAGTAATGTATAAAATATAAATTGAAGCTGAAATTATATTTCTGCACTTGTTACACAACTTTACCGCATGCTTTCTTGGATTAAAAAATCAAGGTTTTCCTGTTCAGCATGCGGAACCGAAGGAAAAAAATTTATAGATTACTAGATTTATAAACAAATTTACATATTGCTAATTTTGTTTTTTGGTTATAAAAAGCTTGTTTGGGTTTACACAATATTTAGATTTACGTACTTTTTCAAAAATTTATACCAATCTTTAATTTTCATAAAGATCATAGTAAGCTATGAAAAACTTAAACTTTATCTTTTCGAACACATTCAACAATTATATTATGTGCATGTTAAAATATGCACATTCAAATAAACAATTTAAATACCTAAGTAAAAAATATACCTATGCATCAATAAATAGTTTCGTTAGTGCGCCACATCTTGTCCAATTTAACTGTTTTTTGTATTTGTTACTGTTTTTGAAATAACCATAACGAAGGAGTTATTTTGGAAACTACAATTATGTTATTAATGACTTATAAAATCTTTCAGGTAGTAGGCTGGGAATCTAGAATAGATGACGGTAATGCAGTAAACGAATTAAAACAATTTGCTGTACTATATAAAAGTCGAGCATCATGTCTCACTCTTGTCCCGAATGGATTTCGTCGTTACGTGACATCAAGTAAATTCTGCGCTGGTTTCACAAATGGTTTGTTAGTTTCACAATATAATTAAATAAATAAAAAAAACGTAAGGAAATTGTTTTAGTATCTAATGTTTGCCAAGGACAGAGTGGAGGCGGTTTGGTCTTTTATTGGCCAGATGATAGAAAATATTATATTCGTGGAATATTGAATACAAATCCAAACCCTCCCGGAGATTGTGAGACATTTAAATACGCCGTATATACTAGAATTTTTGACGAATTATTGCGATGGATAAGTCATACTGAAACAATGAATAGAGTTTATGATTAACATATAATTATATTTTATATCTTACATCTTATTGTTAATAAAATACGTCATTAATATTTTTGTAATAATATACATATATTATTCTTATAATACTGTTTTAGAGTATAAATATTTAGACCTGTAATTAGCTATATCTTATTAAAATTGGCTCGCTGAAAACAAATATAACAATCAAAAAACTAAAATTTTGCATTTATCACCATTTAACACAAGATTCATATCTCTACTAACAACATTAATTCTATCAAATCATCTTTCTCAGTTGTTTTTTAAATTCAGGTAAAATAACCACGTCATCAGCATACACTAAAGCAGGAATAACACAATCACCTATATGTATACCATCATCACCACAGAAAGCTTTCCAAAGAAGAACATCCATAAATAAATTAAATATCCAAGAAGACATTACACAGCTTTGTTTCGCACCAACATCAATATGAAACTAATCACTTAAACAATCATCAACTCGTACAGCAGCCTGAATTTCATCATACAGAGGTTGAATTGCTTCTAAAAGATTACCACTAACACCGTACTCGCAAAGCCCATTAAACAAGTTTTTCCGAAGAACACTTTCATAAGGTTTTCTTAAATCGAGATAAACCACAAAACACTTTTTTATTATTGTCAAATGATTTTTCAACAATCATACAAAGAGCAAACAATTGATCCACAAATTCTCTCTCTGGCAAAAAGTCACCCTAAACATCACTAATTTTAAAAATGATGTTCTAACTTTACGAATTAATATTTTACCAAATAATTTACCGGAGACACTCAGAAAACTAATCGTTCAAAAATTAGTACAGTCACTTGAACTGCTTTTACCTTTAAATAGTAGATAATTGACAGCTGGTTTCCAGTTATCTGGAACCACACAACGCTTTAAGCATAAACGAAATATAAAAACTAACCATTCAAATACTTTTTCACTGCCATATTTTAGCATTGGAAATTATATAAAATAAATGATATGAAATAAAAGGAAAAGCAAGATCACATAGAAAATATGATGAAACATAATAACAAATAACAAAAACACAACACAAAATATAGTTGTTTGCTTCTGACAAGTGAAAAGAATAATAGCGTCGTAATTGTGTTTTGAGCAATATGTGATTCAATATAAGTACAAATAAAATGTATTGTGGCGACATCTCCTGTTCAAAGAAAAAAAAATTCTTTCCCAAGAACTTATCTTAGAAGTTCCTAGATCGCACCACAAAATCCCAATGCTAATGTAGTATTCAAGTTAGAATACTTATTGTCAGGTACCTGCTGCAAATGAGCCCTTGCCGAGTTTCACCTTAGTTCATTGTAAGGTTATTATATGATTAACAGATTTGCAACCATAATAAAATTTCCATAAACTCTTGGTTCGAAATATTGGATTATCCACCCAACTCATCCGATATAGTCCAATCTGACTACTATTTCTTCCCTAATGTCACAAAATAGCTTCATTTTCCGACAACTGTTTTATGCTGCAAAGCACCAAACAATAATCTCACAGTGCACGAAGCTGAAACTTTTCAAGAGCTCGTTTGAAAGATCAAACTTATCGGCCATTATGAATATTGATCTTGGTGTTGCCATTTACCTTACTTTTCAAACGACCCCCCCTATATTTATTTATGGCATATAAATAAAAGAAAATAATACATATACATAGCATATACAATCACTTAACTATAAAACATATAAAAATAAAGAATATTGTAGCCATTGTGCAAAAATAAATATTTAAATAACAAAAATTGTCCGTATCTTCTTCTAATGGTAAGTTAAAAGTAAGATGTAAGTTAAATTGACTTATTCTTTAGAAGCAAATTAAAATTTACAATTTATAATTTTTAAATTATATATTCTTAATATAGTTAATTGTTAATACATATTCCTATAAATTAGTGTTTTAAATTTACCTGAAAATTAAAATTTTTTTTTGTGAAAAATAAACTTGGAATACTACAGAAACAAAATTTGCTATTTTAGTTGATACAACAATTAATGACACAAAGATTATAAGATAGAAAATTCTACACTCTGTTGAATAATTATTTTTTACTTATCCTAGAATACGTTTGTCGGCATGTCAGCTTTTTGTTTTAAATAAAATGACAAGCATTGCTTATTATGTGTTTATCCCACACTACAGTAGATTACTGTTGATCAGTGGTTAGAGGTGCCATAATGAAAAATATAAATCAACAAGAAAAAAGAAGAAATATTAGGATTAAAACTTAATCAGTTTTTGTTTCATATTATTAAATCGGATTTATACAGATTTTCTAATTTTAATAGAAATCATTAAAATTCATTGCATTAATAATGATAACATTTTTGAAAATATTTTATTTTAGTATAGCCAGAGGACTTACTACATTATGTACGATATAATAAACAATTTTTGAAATTATATTTATTTTTCTCGACCCAAAATTTGTTGAATTTATTTATATTCATGGAGAAAACGCATGGAGTTGCAAATAAATAAATAAAAATGAAATTAATTTTATTTTATTTGCCAATTCTATTTCACGGAGACGCTGAAATGTAAATGAACAAAAGCACTTTTGTCTACAGGTCGATACCTGAATGAGTATGGCACAAACTCTTTCCACTTTCTCGAAATTAATTTTCTTCAAACATTCCTATCCAGAGAAGCATCTCTACCTTCATCCACATTCATGATACCTCTAGGTTTAGTCACGATAAAGTATTTCTTAAAAAAAATATGTATGCAGCATTTTTGTTACACATTAGACCAAGCATGTCAAACTTGGGGCCCGGACACAATAAATAAGCGGCCCGTACAAAATATAAGATAAAGTTGTTTGAAATAGAGCTGAGACTTATTTTTAAATTGAAATTAATTTTACGTTAATATTAGGCCTGACAAAGATTTAAAGATTTTACATTTTTAATCTTGGTGATATAACATTTGTAATAAATAAATAATTGAGGAGGACAAAGAGGTATCAAATATCGGGAAAAAGTATAATTAATTTTGTTTCGTTAATTTTTACACTATTTAAAATAAATTCATTCCATGATTATGAGACTTTTAATATTTTGCGGCCCACCTAAATTTAAACTTTAATTTTTTGGCCCAGAGGAATTTACGAGTTTGACATGCTTGCATTAGACTGTAATCAGTTTCATTCATCTAGTCTAGATGGAAAAAAATATATCAGCTTATCTAGATAAATTTAAAATTGTATGTTTATTATCTAATGTATAATCTTTTGTAAAATTATCTAGAAAAAGTTGTTCTATTTCTGTAAAAGTTTACCTAAGTAAAAAATTATATCTGTCAATAGGCTCGTAATTGTTTACATGTAAAAATCTTCAATCAGTTTAATTTGAAATATCAGTCAAGAAAATATTATTACATTCAGAAAATGACTTTTAAGACTACTAAACTAGGGCTATTTTGTCGTTGGCTATTTCGTCATGATAGGGATTTTGACATCGTAATCAAAGATATATCATGTTCGCCAAAGCTAACAACAAATTTATTATCAGTAAGTATACTGTTGAAAAATTGAAATAAAGTTGTTTTTGGGACAAATTGTTGTGAGATATATATAACAGAATTGGTGATCTGGTAGCAACAGCAGATCAAATTGATGGTGCATATAAACTAAATTAAAACAAATCAAAAGCATGTTTGCTAACAGTTCCAGTAAACGGAGAGCTATGGCATTGCCGCTTGGGCCATGTTTAGAAGAAATTTAATAAAAATTAAAAATAGAATTGTAACGGGCTGTCGCACCTAGAAGAAATAAAAATATAGAAACAAAATTGCACTGTCTGTTGTGAGGGCAAGCAAATAAGGTTACAATTTTCAGAAAGCGGAACAAGAGTCAACAGTTTACTTAAAATCATACATAGGGATTTTTATGGGCCAATAGAAGTAAAAATTTATTGGTGATTCCACATATTTCTTAATTTTAAAAGATGATTTGAGTAAAATATTTTTTGTGTATATACTGTCTCAGATTGAAAAGTGAAATTTTTGACCGTTTTATAGAATTTAAAAGCATGGAGAACCAAACAAATTAAAAAAAATAAGAGCAGACAACGATGGTGAGATTTGTAGCAGTGAATTTGAAATTTTTTTCCAAACACAAGGAATAATTCATCAAAAAACTAATTCGTATCTGCACACTCGAAGAAAATGGTTCTTCTGAAGACTTAATAGAACAATCGTAGAAAAATCTTTGAGCAGAGGCAGAAAACAATGCTGTATACTTGAGAAACAGATCCATAGTTTCTGAATTGAACGATAAAACTACTTGTGAATTATGGACAAGCCAAAAACCAGATGTCAGTAATGTAAGAGTATTCGGAAACACTGCCACGGTGCATTATCTAAAGAAAAAAATATTAAAATAGGACAAAAAGCACAAAAAATATTTTAGTTTGGGGTTTTCTTATGGATCGTTCATTTCTTATTTTAACCTCTTTTTCAACGTTCTTTTGGTTGGTTTCTTCAGGCGCGTTGCTTTGGTTGGGTTCTTCTTATTGACTGTTATTCTGATATTTTTCTTCTTCTGGTGCTGCAGTTTCAGGGTAATTGGGTCTTGGAATTATAAACGGCTTATTGCGTCTGTATACATCTTCTCCGGTTTGTACTTCATAAGATCGATTGCTTCCTTGGCTTGTGACCTTTGCAGGCGACCAGAATTGCGATTTTTTTTTGTATCGGTGGTTTTACGTAGACTTCTTAGCCAATATTTAATTTAGGATATGGTTTCGCTGTTTTGTCATAGAATGTTTTTGCCTTCTGTCTGTTTATCTCAAGTTTTTCTGACACATATTTCGGTATTTTTTGTAGTAATAGTTTTTTTTTTATAGGAAGTTGTGTCCTTGTTCTTCTGCATAATAGTCGTTGATTTGGACTTGTATTCATTCCCTCGGTGGGTGTGTTCCTCCAATGTAATAGTACGTCCCATAAATCACTATTTTTCTTTGTCATCTTCTTTATTATAGTTTTTGCTATTTTGACGGCTGATTCAGCTGTCCCATTCCCTTTTTAGTGATAAGGTGATGATGTACTGTGTAAAAATGACCATTTTCTCGCGAAGTAAGCGAATTCATTATTTACGAATTTTGGATCGTTGTCCGATATTAGAATGTTTGGAATTTCATGTTTTGCAAAATTTCTTTTGTTGATGTCTATGATCGTAATTGCTTGTAACTTTAAAAGTGTGTCAATTTCAAAAAAGTCGGAGTAGGAATCGACCATGAATTAGTAGAATAAGTAGTTCTTATTTTGATACGTTCATATGTCCATAGAAACATGTTTTCATGGTAAGTTTGGTATCTTATGACTTTGCAATATTTCCTTTGTTTTTGCCTTATTGTATGGCTTCTTGACCAACATGACAAATGTGAATTTTCTTTAGCATGTTTTCTTGTAACATTTTTGGTATTGCAGTGCGGTCATCTTTGTATATGATTCCGTTTTGTATGTATATATTATTTTTGATTGACCAGAATGCATGAATGTCTATAGGTGGTGGAATGGTATAGGTATACGTTACTTTTAAGTCGTAACTCTGCAGTCGTTATAACATTCTTTGAATTTTTTTTGGTGCTGATAATATTGGTCTTTTAAAATTGTTTCCAATGGTTTAAGATCTGTTTGTGCTATTACATTGTTTCTTTCTAGTATATATTGTGAAAATCTTTCACATGCAAAAACAATACTCAATGAATTTTTTTCGATCTGTGCGTATTGTCTTTCAGTGCTGCTTGAAGATCTCGAAGCATATGCAATAGGCATACCGTCTTGTAGAATGGTTGCACTTAATTTTGTGCTGCTAGCATCGGATTGTATAGTTACTTGTTTGTTCATATCGTAATATTTTAATATAAGAGTAGTGCGGCGTAGTTCCTTAATTTTCTTAAATGCTTGAGATTGTTTTTCGGACCAATGCCATATTTCGTTCTTTCTTGTTAGTAGTCTGATTGGATCTGCAACTGTTGCTAGATCCTGTAGGAACTTTGCGAGATATGTAGTAAATCCTAAAAATGATCTAACTTCTGTTATTGTTTGTGGTTCTGGCATGTCGACTATTGAATTTTTTTTTCCTGGATCGGCTTTCAATCCCTCTTTTGAAACTATGTGTCTCATGTATTTTACTTCTGATTGTCGGAGTTTTATTTTGACTTGTTGAATTTTAAGTTTGCTTGCTTTGCTTTTCAGACATTTTCTCAAATTCCCATCATGATTCTTTTTTGCCTCTTCTTCGGTCTCTCCGTAGCCCATTATGATGGCATCATCATTTATTAAAATAATTCCTTTTAGTCCATTGAATATTTCATTTAGTTTTCTTTGGAGTCCAAAATGTTGTTAAAAATGAGCTTTCTTCGTCCAATTTTAGAATCCAAAAACCATCTTTTGTATCGAAAACAGAGAATACTTTTGCACTCTGCATGTGCGGTAAACCTTTTTCGATTGTCGGTATTTCGTATTCTGTTCTTTTCAGTGCGTTGTTTAGATCACATGGATCAATAAAAAATTTTAATTTTCTTGGCGTTTTTACTAGTACCAGATTACTGATCCAGTCAGTTGGTTCAGTTACCTTTTTTATAATCTTATTTTTACATAATTTTGCTATTCTGTTTTCTAATTGCTTTCTCAATGAAACTGGTATAAATACACGCCTTTGAGGTTGTTTCACTGGTACTGTTTTTGGATCTAGAATTAAGTGACATTCACCTTCAATACATCCTATTCCAGTAAATAAACTTTCGAATTTTTTTTATATACTATCTTCTATTTTGTCTACTGTGTTACATATATTTGCTTCTATTTTTATTAGACCTCATTTTGCTGATGTTTCAGCGCCCACGATTGGTGTTAGATTCCCTTCAATCACTTGAAATGTAGTATTATGTTTTCCGGTTTTATATATCAGTGTTGCATGTATTTGCCCTATAGGATTTATGATACTACCATTAAAACATCTTATATTAGTTTAATATTGCTGCTGTTTAGCCGTGCTGGTTTGCTGAAAGTGTTATTTAGTGTATTACTGCTTATAAAGTTAACGGATGCTCCCGTGTCTATTTGACATTTTAAAAATCCCTTGCTTAGTTTGGTGTTTATTTCAATTTTTATTAAGATCTTACCGTTCTTCATGGTTTTCTTTGTTATAGAATCGACTGCTTTTACGGAAAATGTTTCGTCGCTTTCATTTGAGTCGCAGTTGCTTTGATTTTCTTCCGTTTCTACTTGTTTCTTGTTTGCTGTTTGCTTCTTTTTCTTACAGACGGTATCGAAATGATTTTTACGTTTTGTGTTTTGTTGGTAGTTTTAGTAAAATACAACACTTTAAATAAACTGAAGATTTATTGAAATATATTTATTTTAATACAAATACTATGATACTATACTATACATGAACATTGGTATGTCGCTTGGATCAGTTCCAACTGTGTAATCTGTTGGCGGCTGCTTGCTACCAACCTCGTAACAATCACTATTGAGTATTAATTTATTGGATGAAAATTATTCTGTTGCTTGGTTAGTAGTAATACTAATAATATTATTAATATTAGCTAGTGAAGAACTACTATTAATTTATGAAAGTTGTGTCGTCTGCATACATAAAGGTGTCAGCATTATTAATGTTACAGGGTAAATCGTTCACGTAAATTATGAAAAGTATAGGTCCTAGAACGGAGCCTTGCGGTACTCCACATGTAATTTCTTTATAATCGGAAAATGTATTATTGAAAAATGTTGTTTGTTGACGATTAGTTAAATAGTTATCTATTAATTTCAAAGCTATACCTCTTTCCCCGTAATGATGTAACTTGCGTCTTAAAATATTGTGTTACATGAAATCAAATGTTTTGCTAAAGTCACAAAATGTAGTTGAATCATGTTCGCCTTTATTCATATTATTACAAATGTTTTCAATTAGTTCAACGGCTGCTGTTATGGTTGATCATTTAGGTCTAAAACCAAATT
This sequence comes from Clivina fossor, assembly GCA_963966155.1. Taxonomy (NCBI): domain Eukaryota; kingdom Metazoa; phylum Arthropoda; class Insecta; order Coleoptera; family Carabidae; genus Clivina; species Clivina fossor. The sequence goes on from OZ014554.1 coordinate 9,866,599, forward strand.
GATTGCTTGAAAGGAAACTGAACTTTTCAAAATAATTTATTAATCTACTTTTAATTCCAATCTTTGGATTAGTAGTAATACAAATATGCTCTGGCGTATTAAGTTACGCTTCATGGGCGTAGGTGTGGGCATCTACCTATAAATGGTAGCCAGTGTCGTTAGGGTGCAGATGCTTCTAGTTGAGATGATGGTGACTCTGGAAGGAATCGGGGGTTATTTTGCATTTTTTGGGGAAACTTACTTTTCAAAAAATGATTACATTATTACTTAATGAGAAATAAAATAATGTGTCAAATGTTGCACGCTCAAAATTGATGAAAAAATCTAAAAAATTGACTGATTTTGAGATCTTTTTATCACTTTTTCTTGCTTTTTTTGATAGTCATTGAAAATGCAGTCCAGGATATAGAATTTTATATATTGCTTGCATTCAAGATGACATCAAGAAAGTTACTAAAAGACTTAAAAGTGGTAGAATTGAAAAAGAATTTGAAGAAAGAGATTTAGATACCAGTGGTAGTAAAACCACATTAAAATTGCGATTGCAAGACGTAATGATAACAGAAGAATTAAATCCAGAAGAACATATGTTTGCACTTCCGTTAGAGATGAGCCAGCTGGTTCAATCATTAAAAAACGATTTAACAAAAAAATTAACAGAAAATAATAAAAAATGGAAAATAACGTTAATTTGTTAAAAAATTATTTGACGGAAAATGTTCAATCAATAAAAAATGATTTGACGGAAAATGTTCAATCATTAAAAAATGATTTGACGCAAAATGTTCAAAGCAGTTCGGGTAGAAAATAGTGCTGAACAAACTACAACATTTTACAGACCAACAAAAAAAAGAAAATATATTGCCAATGAAAAAAAAGTGTATGTACAAAAAAGAATAGAACTTGTAGATTTACAAATCCAATATTTGAAAGAAAAACATGAGAAGAAAATTAGAAGAAAAACACAAAATTTAAATTTAAATTTTTAAATATGATTTAGAGCTTAAAAAACATTAATTAAAATCGTACAAAATTAATTAGTATTATTGTTGGTAATTAACATTAATTTTTATTTAGCATTCAAGATGACATCAAGAAAGTTACTAAAAGACTTAAAAGTGGTAGAATTGAAAAAGAATTCGAAGAAAGAGATTTAGATACCAGTGGTAGTAAAACCACATTAAAATTGCGATTGCAAGACGTAATGATAACAAAAGAATTAAATCCAGAAGAACATATGTTTGCACTTCCGTTAGAGATGAGCCAGCTGGTTCAATCATTAAAAAACGATTTAACAAAAAAAATTAACAGAAAATAATAAAAAATGGAAAATAACGTTAATTTGTTAAAAAATTATTTGACGGAAAATGTTCAATCAATAAAAAATGATTTGACGGAAAATGTTCAATCATTAAAAAATGATTTGACGCAAAATGTTCAAAGCAGTTCGGGTAGAAAATAGTGCTGAACAAACTACAACATTTTACAGACCAACAAAAAAAAGAAAATATATTGCCAATGAAAAAAAAGTGTTTGTACAAAAAAGAATAGAACTTGTAGATTTACAAATCCAATATTTGAAAGAAAAACATGAGAAGAAAATTAGAAGAAAAACACAAAATTTAAATTTAAATTTTTAAATATGATTTAGAGCTTAAAAAACATTAATTAAAATCGTACAAAATTAATTAGTATTATTGTTGGTAATTAACATTAATTTTTATTTAGTATTATTATTAGTAATTAGTATTATTTTTAATTTAGTATTATTATTAGTAATTAGCATTATTTTTAATTTAGTATTATCTTTAATAATAATAACCTTGAACAAATAAATGTTCATATTGTCATTGTGAAATTTATTGTAATAACAATCAAAAATATTGAGATTTTATATTTTTCCCAAAATTTCAAAAGTTACTCAGTATAGTATAGATGGCGTTGGTGGTATTTATTGCTACTCTTCGTTATCGTTTTAAAATACTTGGTATAAAAGCCAGCCAGAACTAACATCTGCATCAGCATCTTCCCGACACTGATTAAAGCACCGTACTGATGAGACCCTATAGGTCGAAACACGTGTCTACGGTTAAACCGGCCAGTCATTGATTCATAGCCTAACAAGCCGATTCAATGACTGAGTAACTTGTGAAATTTTGGGAAAAATATAAAATCTCAATATTTTTGAGTATTATTATTATCTTTAATATTAAGTATTATTTGGTGTTATTATTTTTTTGTTGTTTCTGTGTTTATTAGTTATTTTTTAATTTTTATTTCATTGCAATAATCAATTGTGGTTATCCGTTGGATTAATATTTTTTTCATAATACATTTTATTATTATTATAATATATATATATATATATATATATATATATATATATATATATATATATATACATATATATATATATATATATTATTTGGGTGAATACATAATATTTTTAATATTTTTTTAAATATAAAACGATATATTAAAACATCAAATTTATAACCTAATTTTTTTAATACAAATATATGGATTTGATTATTTAATTTTTGCTTTTTTTAACAGTTTCAAAGTATTTCCCATTTTACATTTATTGTTATACGGTTTTATCCATTTTATAAAAGAGTTTCAAAATAACTCGTAATGAGATTTAATCTTCTTACATTGCTAATTTGATTTTGCAGTCGCGTCGATTTTCTAGATATTCCTCATCTTGATTTCGACTTCTTTGTTCATTAATTCTAATAGCAGCAATAACATCTGATTCTTCATCTGGTAAGTTTATTTTTTGTTTTATGGCTAAATTATGCAATAATGCAGTTGCTACAATGATGGTTTGTGATCTTTCTAGACAAACTTTCATATATAATGACAGAATTGGGAATCTTCTCTTCCAAATTCCGTAACTTCTTTCAACAACATTTCTGGTTCATATTTGCGATTTATTATATAAAAGTTCTTCAGGTAAAGTTGCATTCGATAATGGAGTCATCATGTATGATGTAACCTCATATCCACTGTCCCCAACTAATAATGAATCTTTTATTACACCAGATTCAAATGTTTTTTATTGCAGAATTATTGAAAATTGTTTGATCATATGCTGAACTCGGCCATCTTGCAACTATGTTCCAAATTCGTAAATCTGAATCACATACCGTTTGCACATTCCACGAAAACCAACTTTTTCAATTCCGATAATATTCTGCATTGTAATCACCAGGTGAAAACGTGCAATATGATAAAATTTTAATTGAGTATCTAATAATTCTTTTTCAGATCTTGATATGTATATATACTCCGGCCTTAATCTAGCATTAGCTGCTGAAACATCTCGAATTATTATATAAGCAGATGATTCACTGACTTCAGCAAAATCTGCTGCAACAAAAAGCATTGATCTTGTTGTATAAAATCGTAGTATAAATAATAGCTTTGTTATAGGATCTATTGCATTATTTCTATTCGTCGCATTTGAAATATCGGTTTCAATTTTTCTTAGTAATAAATTAAATGTTTCTTTATTTAAACGAAATCGTCGTACAAACTCGGAATCTTCTAGTTGATTGAAATAATTAATCTTACAAAAGTAATAAATTGGTTATCGTATGTAATTATATATTTCACATATTATTCTAACCTGTATTTATACACTTTTGGTCTTCTAATCCGCTCTAATTGGTGTAATATTTTCTGATCGTCGTCGGAATCAAATATTTGATTTAATTCTTGTAACATGGTTATTTATTAAAAGAGGTTAATGTTCATAAATTTATGAAATTTGACAGAAACGGTACAGTATGCATGCGCAATAATATTACAACTACACCAAACATTTGAAAAAATAGCTATCAGAGCAATTTTAATATACCACGTTTTTAATACGTACTAAAAAGTATAAAATAACTTCTCCTAGCCCTATACAGAAAAACATATGGCAACGACAGCTACTCCCTACAATTCTTACTATTATATATTACGGTATGGGGATCATAGAAGAAATTATTTTATACTTTTTAGTCCATGTTCAAAAGGTTTATTTAAATAATTATTTTCTGTTTTTTAGTTTTGTTTAACTTTAACTTTAACCTAATTAATTAAATTATTTAATTATATTATAATAATTAATTAATTAATTTAATTTAATATTTCTGATATTATTAATTATTTAAATAATTAGTTAATATTGCATTGTAATCCAGTTCTGAGCTATGTTTAAAGTTTTAAGTCTCTAGCTCATCGGAAAATTAATTTAAAATCGATTGCAAAATCTGTACCGAATTAATAAAAATGTGTTAAAAAATACCTATCATTTTATTTGGCATAAAGTTTCGATTTTTAATTAAAAAAATACTGATTTGTAATTTTTACTGGATTGGCCCATTCAATTACACTTTGTTAAAATTAATTATAATCTAAATCCGCTCCTGTATCGCTAGCGTGTACTTTAACTCAAAAATTATTATTGATTGTCATTTTGTTTTTAAATATTGCTTATCAAATAGCGTGAACAAAAGTATTTTTTAAAAATTATGATAAAATGCTTATTTTCGTAGTAGAAAAATTATATAAATAAAATATATTATAGTTATTTCCGTTGTTATAAAAATACAGTTAACTTTACGACTAAAATGGCGTATAAAAACTTTGCGTTATTAATTTTAATTTTACCAATTGCAACTACTCAAATTTCCAATTTGACTTATAACAAAATATATGAAGCTGCACAAAGTTTTATAAATCCGAATATGTTCACCGATTTTTCGCGAACTTGTGTAGATTATCAAGGTGAGATTTTTCAGTTTTTAAATGAATTTTGAATATAATTACTATTTACAAGTTTGTTCATATTTGATTTTTAATTGCAAATATTTTTATTAGATAATTTGATAAATATATATATATATATATATATATATATATATATATATATATATGTAGAGGAAAACCATTGATGGGTTTGGCAGCCGAAGTGTTAATAAAAGGTCAACAACTCATTCGATATTCACCAAGCTTTCGGCACCAATTTGTACCTTCTTCAAGGGTTGTCTGTAACAATAACGTAATTTATTGAAAAACTGAATCTTTACAAGTATTATTAGTGTAACAAGAGTACTACGAGTATGTAATAAATGAATAAATAAAAAAATTACAGTTTACAGTTGTTATAACATTAAATTCAACATATTTTAAACATTACCAATAACAATAAAAAAACCGTAATAAAAATGTTATAGGTAATGTTTAAAATATATTGAATTTAATGTTATAATAAATGTAAACTGTAATTTTTTTATCTATTCATTTGTTACTTACTCGTAGTACTCTTGTTACACTAATAATACTTGTAAAGATTCAATTTTTTAATTAAGTACGTTGTAGTTACAGATAATCCTTGAAGAAGGCACAAATTGGTGCCGAAAGCTTGATGAATATCGAATTGTTGATCTTTTATTAACACTTCGGCTGCCAAACCCATCATTGATTTTCCTCTTCACATATTTTCCAGCCATAATAACATTCGCACTATATATATATATATATATATATATATATATATATATATATATATATATAACAATAATAATGTTCATTAATTCATTCATTCATAATCTATATATTCCTCTTGTACCGAAAAGTGTCGAGGATTATTTTGTTTAATTTTTTTTACCTAATTAATTTTACCTTAATTTTTTATTGGTTGCCGCTTCTTATATTCCTGCTATCCATGTTTTGCTAGGTCGTTTTCCTACATCTCTTGCTTCAAATGTTTATTAATCAACAGAAATAATTAAATTCTTATTACAGAGCAATATTTAATGATACAAAGAAAAAGTATATAGAAATCATTATAGATTTGAATACATACAAAAGAGAATAAACACAATTGTGAAATTAACCAGTTATACAAAGTTGAAATTAATTATCAATACGTTGATGCAAATCTTTAACACAATGTTTAAATTTTGTATATGAAATATATCTAGCCTAAGATAATAATAATAATTATAAAGTTTGCACATAAAAATAATTATACAATATAAGTTATTGCGAGCAAAATTAATATTGAATGTTACCGGATTTCGTGTATTCACGGACGGTAAATCCAACAGATACATACTTGTTATTAATAATCTTATATAAAAATAGTAGCAAAAGAATTATTATCTCGCTAATGAGACGACTTTTACTAAGGCGTTTTAAGGTTTATCGACTCATTGTGAGATGTACTATTGCCCCCTTAAAGGAGACAGAGAAGATCGTAAACAACCTGTATTATAATAAATAATTATTTAACATAAAATATCTTATTTAAAAAAGACCAATTTGTTACAAAATTAGTTGAATATTTGAGAACGGCATTTAAATGCTACGATATAACGCGAAAATTTGAGAACCAAACATTGTCTATAGTACTTAGATCTAGAAAAAAGAGTTTGTTAGACAAACGTGGACCGCTTATTACGTGCAATACATTATAAGTGGGAGTGAGAGAGAAATATTTGAATAAGTTAATTTTAGTGTCAGCACGTTGGACTTTGTCCATAGAGTAGATATAGAGTGCAGACAGTTTATGCCTATACTGAAACATTGAAAGAAATTGTCGAAAGTTCTATAGTAGTTAAGGTTCAAAAATCGCTTGCCTCAATTAACTGTTTTTCGGGGTATGGGCCAGCTAAGTAATGTTCCTTTATACCATAGTTAGTCAGATATTTATTGTTTATGTCATGTAGATTGTAAAAATTTATGAAAAGCATACATGAAGGGGATTCTTTGGTCTAGAAGTTTCAAAAAATATATTTTTTAATTGCATATTTCGATACCTTATACTATGGAGCATATATGGACGAAACCGTTTTGACCGGAAACTATTTGATATAGTCGAAATACACGATCATCGGACCAGCTATTCAGCTATACGGTAGAGCATTGAAGTGGCAATGGTTATAACCAACGAAAATGGAACATTTTCCAAAATATCGATTTTTTAATGTACGTTTAAATGCCAAAAAAATCTATTTTTTTGAAGTTTTTTTAAATGTCAGCAATTTTGTGAGAAAATGTTATTTTTTCAGATGTTGTTGGTCTTAACTAGAGATACACTCAGTGGTGAGCTATGAAATTTTTAACAAGGGGTTCGCTCTTTTTTTTTTCTCGGGGATCGTATGAACTAGTACTCTAGCAATGTGTCACTGCGACTGACATATAAAAAAAAATGTTAATTAAATAGTTTATTTTTTACAAAAAAAAACAACAATATTATATTAATAAGGAATAGAATAAACAATACAATAAAATAAAATGTAGAAAAAATATGCCATTTGTAAAAAATCAGTAAAAGTACTATTACAAGTTGCGCGACGGGATATTCCAAATTTAATCGTCATTGCTTGATTGGAATGATTTCGTCGCTTTACAAATGTATGCACTGGAAATGATTTCAAGGTGTTATATTTTCTTTTTGAGAAAATAGTTACCAAGAAAGACAAGGGGCTCGCAAATCATAGAATAATTTAAAAAAGGGCTCGCGCGAGCCCCCGCGAATCCCCTATAGCTCACCACTGGATACAGTTATACATAATCGTTAGTTTTTTGTTTTTGGTTTTTTTCGGATTACCCAGTTCGCTAATCCAGCTCCACCTGACCATCAGTGCTCGGCGTGCACTGTTCTTCCCCGCAATTTTTTTATATCTTAATATAATTATTTCGGGCTGAAACTCTGCCAAAATGTAGCTCAAAGATGGAGGAATAAAAGCATATAAGCATTATATAACTTATTTTTGATTTCACTTAAAAAAAAATAAAAAAATATTGAAAATGAGGCAAAAATCGCACCTCTAGACCAGAAAACCCCCTTAATATACATATATGCCATAAGATGAAAATAATATTATATATAAAATATCTAAATAATAAATAAGTTGTTTAATATTTGTAATATGCTTAATATTGCAAAAATATTAACATAAAAATTATTCTATTAATACTTTGTTCTTCTATTGATATCTGTTTATAAGCATTGCTACAAGCAGCTGTTAAATATTTACCATAGAAAAATACTTTTTAAAACATTTCCAGCAGATAATATGCTATTAATTTATACTTTTTAAATAAATTATAAATAGATATGTTTATATAATATTTAATTAATATTACACATAAAAACATATTATTATCTCTCTCTTTTTCTCTCTCTCTCTCTCATTCTGTAGATAAAATAATTAAAAAATTATATTTTAAAAAACTAGTATCATAATTAATTATAAATTTTTAATTAATTTTTATATATTCAGATTATAAGCAGTGCATGTCCGCACTAAACTATTTAGAGGACCTATGCTCCTCCCATAATCACACACAATTTTGACGTTAAATACTCTATGGCTATTTTGAAGCTTATGTATTATAATACAACTCTCGACAATTTTTCAACGCTTAGGACCAATTCCCCTCCCCCTCTATACCTAGTCAATGATTTTACCCTGATTCTTTTCAGAATAATTCCATACCTTCAAAAGAAATCTGGCATAAGTATAAAAACATTTTAAATTCAGTATGAAAACAAATCTAATTATAATTATTTATTAAAATTTATATAATTTATTAATGCTATATCTACGGAATGCTCAAAGACTACACTTTTTAACAATTATTTTTTTAAATTTAAATTTTTTTTTAATGGTTTTTATTTTTCTTCAATTTTGATTAGTATATGTTGATATTTTTGAAATAAATTAATTTCTACTTTTTTTTAAAGCGTACATTAAGATGGTCCGCTCATCTTGTGCGAATGTCTACTGAAAGTTTGAGTTACAAATAATTTATATGAATGATTTTGATAGTATGCGTTTGCCAGTGGACGTCCGATGAGTAGTTGGAGTGGTATGATTGAGAGAGTTGCTTATGTGAATGTAAGTTTCCAAGTAGTTGGAATAAAAGACTATGTATAAGGTAGGTAGGTAGATAGATGTAGCTAATATTTTTTGTCTGGATAGGAATAATTGGAGGAAACTGATTTTGGATATTGAAAGGAGTTTGTGCCACATCTTGTTTAGAACATGGCGTCATTGTGTACTTACATATGTAAGTACATACAGTAAAAAGCATTAGTTGTATATCGCAACAGATATTTTATTACTAAAAATACAATAGAACCTTCGCTAATGAATTTAATTCGTTACAAGTGATTCGTAGTACGAATTATTCGTTAGCTGAATTACGATTTTGCATAAATTTTAATACAAAAACCTGTTAATTCGTTCCGTCGTATTCCCAAAAAGGGAGGTCTGAAATTTTAAAGTTTTACTATTTACGTGGAACATAGTTTTCAGTTTATGAAATAATATTATTCAGGTTATTTTTCAGTGCTGTATCCAGTATTGAAACAGATAAAGATAAACCTACTAGACGGCTTAACCGATTTTAATGAAATATTTAGGATAGGTTTATTTGGTGCTCGACATGATCATATGGTTATATTTTTTTTCCAATGTTGCCAGCTTTCTCCGAAAAAAATTACTAAATTTGTTAAAAATTTATTATGGCTACATTATATATCCGATTTCGATTAAATTTTCATAAAAGATTTCTTTGGTACGCACATAAATTATATGATTTTAATAAAATACAATGTTGCCAACATTTCTCGAAAAAATTACCAAAATCTTTAAAAATTAATTATGGCCATATTATTTATCTTATTTTAATCAAAATTTTACAGAAGATATTCCTAGCGCCCACATAAATTATATAATTTTAATAAAATACTGTGTTGCCAACTTTCCACATATGTTATTAAAGTTCTAACATATATTATAAAAATTTTACAAAATACAATATTGCCAATTTTCCGAGAAAAAAATTGCAAATTTTTTTGAAAATTTATTATCGCTATATTACTTATCTGTAATTAACCAAATTTTCACAATAGGTTTTCCTAGTGCCCATAAAAATTGTGTAATTTTACTTCCGTGCAGGGTTGTCAATTTTCAGAGAATAAAATTTAATTTTGGCTTTACAATTTATCTAGTTTTAAATAAATATGTATGCTTGAAAGAAATATATAATTTAATTATTATGCAATATTGTCAATTTTCCGGAAAAACTATTCAAAATTTACATTAGGCAAAAAAACCGAGTCAATTGAAAAATCTGAAAAATTGCCGATTTTCAAATAGGCCAATTTTGAACGAAATTGAATGAAATTTTTTGTACGAAAAAATTTGAAGTTTCGTCTCTATGGTCATGCAAGACCTGTCCTATTTGAACTATTCCGCTTTTCACCACACCCCGCATAAAAAACATGTTTTGACTTTAAAAATTGTCAAACTTTGACAATTTGTATAATAATAATAATAATAATAATAATGTTTATTAATCATCAAACAATTTACATGATAGGTCATTCATACATTTCAATTATACATTACAAATACATTATACATTACAAAATCAAGTTATAAAATTAAAATAATCTTCAAAAGAATAAATAGTCTTTTGCAGAAGTATATCTTTAGTGCGCCTATTGAATTTTTTACTGTTTAAGAGTTTAATGTTATTGGGAAGAACGTTGTACAGTTTCGGTCCCCAATACAACGCTGAATTTTGACATTTGTTTGTTTTGCAAAGTGGTATCGATAATTCAGATTTTCTTCTCGTACTATAATTGTGTTCGTCAGAATTTTTTAAGTAAAGTGTCTTATTTGAGTGAATATATTTGATGCATTCATGTATAAACATGCTTGTAACAGTTAATATTTTCTCTCTCTTGAAATATTCCTTGCAGCTTTCATTCCAATCCAAGGAACATAATATTCGTATTGCTCTTTTTTGTACGATTAATAATTTTTCTGTACTTGTAGATGAACCCCATATCAAAATTCCATAATTTAGACAGCTGTGGAAAAATGCATAATAAGCAGTTTTAGCACAATCGTACGAGGCGATTTGTTTAGTTCTGCGTATGCAATATAGTGCTGTTGTCAATTTTACTTTTAAATTATCTATATATGTTTTCCACGTTAAATTTTTATCAAAAGTTATTCCTAAGAATTTTATAGCTCCAGTTTCTTCTTTACCATAGAATTTTAGATGTTGCGTTTTATTTATATTTATTTTCAGTTTATTTGTACTGAACCATTCTTCTGCTTCTTGTAGTACACTATTGGATTTTACTTTCTTAGTTCTTGTTCATTATTTAATTTTACTAGAAATGAAGTATCATCTGTATATATCCATGACATGTCAGGATGTATATTTACTGGTAAGTCATTAATATATATCTTGAATAGCAATGGTCCTAATACCGACCCTGGAGGTACACCTACATTGATCCCTTTTAGTTGCGATGAAATATTTTGATAAGTAACAAGTTGCTTCCTATCTCGTAAATAAGATTTTAGTATTTCTTGCCATATACCTCTGAATCCATAATATTCAAGCTTGTTTAACAATATATCATGATCAACCGTGTCAAAAGCTTTGGATAAAACACATGAGGTCATTTGTACATTTTTATCTTCAATTTTTGCTGTTATAATGCTGTTTGTCATTTCTAGTAAAGCCGTTGTTGTGGATTTGTTTTTTCTGTATCCATGCTGACTGTTGTGATACTTACATATTATTTTTTTCTAAAAATGTTTCTATTCTCTCTTTTAATGCTATCTTTAAGATTTTAGAAAAAGTAGGTAATATAGATAGAGGCCTGTAATTTTCTGTTAAAGTTGGTTTTTGTTGCTTAGGAAGTGGAATCACTTTGGCCACTTTCAACTTTTCTGGAACGTACCCCTCTTCAAAGCATTTATTTATTATGATTACCAAAGCATCTGCAATTTCTTCTTTTAGTTTGTTTAATAATATTGTAGATATTCCATATATATCTTGTGTGGCTTTTTTCTTTATTGACGAAATTATTTGTTTTACTTCTTCTGCTGTAATGTTTGTTAGAAAACAGGAGCTGACATTATTAATTTTTTTATTTTTTAAGAAAGTATTATGCATTTTTCCAGTATCGGTTATTGAGTTTTTTATAGTTTCACCCACATTTATAAAATACTCATTAAAATCATTTGCATTTATGCTTTCATTTATTTGTGTATTTTTTTTTACTTACTGCTATGTCACATTTTATTATGTTCCATATAGCTTTCTGTTTATTAACATTTTTTCTTATTTTACGTGAATTTTCTTTCTTTTTTTGTTTTTCTATTTTCATAATATAAATTTCTTTCCACTTTTTGTATGCTTGTATTGAGTATATATCTTTTCTTACTCGCATTATTGTTTCTAATGCATCTAATTTATTTTTCATTTGTTATAAATGATTATCTTTTATTACCCGACGCTTGATATTGTTCTTTTCTTTTTTATTTACTATAAAACACGATTCATAAGCTTGTAAAAATGTGGTGTGAAAAATATTGTATAACATTTGTGCATTTTGATCTCTTAAGAGTTCTTCCCAATTTTCTTTCTTTAAACAATATTTAAAATTTTTAATAGCAGTATTGCTGAAGCATGTAATTTTCTTTATTGATTTATTTTCATTTCTTTGTCCTATTTGAATTTCGAGAAGTTGTGCGCTATGGTCGGATACATGTAAATTTAATGTTTTAACATTAAAACAATTTTTGCCAGTTACAATTATATTGTCGATACAATTTTGCAATCTTGATGGTTCAGTTATTTGGAGTCCGAATGTATGAATCAATTCCATAAACAAAGTACATTCTTTTGAGTTACTTCTAAAGTTAATGTTAAAACCTCCTGCAATAATTATTTCCCAATTGAAATAATTATCTTGAACATACGCTAACGTGTTGTTCAATTTTTGCTGAAATATGTCAAAATTTCCATCTTCATTTCTGTACACTGTTACAATTACAATTTTATGTGATTTTATTTCAATTTCACATAATTCTATTACTTTTTCGGAGGTTAAAACTCTTATTTCTGGTATATCCTTTGTTTTATAATTATGTTTGGATAACATGAGTACTCCACCATGCTTATATATTTTTCTACAGTATTCACTGCTTACATTATAATTTGGAAATTTTATTTTACCTAATATTTCGGCAGTTGGCCAGTGTTCTGTAATACACATTACGTCAATTTTTTCTTCAGCTAGAATAAAGTTTATGATATCAATTTTGTTTGCAATACATTGTACATTGTAATTCATAACTCTAAACTTATTTTTAGTAATATGTCTTTTCTCGAAAAAACTTATTTCTGGCTTAGTCATTTCTTCTAATTTATCAAAATTAAGATCTACTTTATATGATTTATTATTGCTTTTGTTTCTTTCATTTTTCTTTATTTCTTCCACTGTAAAATCCGAGTTTGAACATATTGATGCTAAGTACTTTTCTAATGATTCTGAAGTTGTATTTGAATTTGCGTTTCCACGCCTTTTTCTCAGCTGCTGCAAAGCAATTATTTCCATCAACTGTTAAGTTACCTTTTATTATTGTGGTGTTACGTTTGTTTTCTTTATGATTTTTATTGTCTTTAAGATTTGTTTGATTCTGTACAACTTTATTTAATTCTGAACGTTTTTTATTTATATGTTCAGTTCTTATATTTTCCTGTTTTGATTTTCTGTTATTTTCTTGAAAATCTTGCTTTGTTATATTAATATTATTTGGTGATTTCATTTTTGTGCTTGATTTTGCATCGTCAAATTTGGTTATGTTTTTGTTTATATTATTAACACGTGTTTGACAAATCTTTTATTTTTTTTTTGTTTAATGGTACTATTTATTGTTACCGACCGGTCATTATTTATTGTTTTTTCTGTTTCTTTGTTAGATGTTGCCACTTGTTTGTTTTCACAAGAATTACTAATTAGGCGTATTTGCTGTTTCAAATTATGAACGAGGTCATGTAAACTATCAATTAATAAATCTTTTTGTTTCAACATTTCTTTTAAAAATCGATTTTCTGTCTTTACTGCATTGTCAATATTATTTGTACTTACAAAAGTTTCAGCACTATCAGAAGACACAACAATTTATTAAGTTATCGCCTATCTTTATAACTTTTTTAAGATATTTAATACATCCAGGATGATTAAGTGACGCACAATTTATACACTTTAATCCACTTTTTGGTATAATTTTGCAATATTTACACGGATTTACTGCAGACTAACAATTAACATTTTGCTCATTCGCCGCCATTTTATATATAGTACTTATACAAAAAAAAATGTTGACTCAAATTACCAAGCAGGCGTAAAAACTCAAATATTTCTAAGTAAATTCCGTTTAACTTCAAGGGCTTGCGATGCTTTGGCGCGAAGTTATTGTTTTTTTTTTTTAAATTTACCCTGCATTTTGCGAGTTCAAAGTTCTTACAAATTTTGAACATATAGACCATTTTAATGACCAAACAAATGTGTTCAATGGTAAAACATTTTTCAGTTAAGAAAAAAGTTCGAAATTGTGAAAGATTTTGCAGAATCAACCCGCAAAAAAAATTTTGCAAATGCATGAAAAATTTGAAAAAATCACAACTTCCCACCAAAGTATCGCAAGTAATTGAAATGAAGTGAATTTTTTGTAGAAATGTTTGAATCTTTACGCCCTCTTTGTAAATTGAGTCAAATTTTTTTTTTGTATACGACACATGTTGTCAAAGTTTGACAACAAATTTGACAATTTTTAAATCAAAAACATTTTTTTCTGCGGGATGTGGTGGGAAGCGGAATGGCTTAAATGTTGCATTATTTTGCACGGCTGTAAAGAGGAGGCTTTAAATATTTTTTTAAAAAATTCATCCATTTTCATTCAAAATTAACATATACCCTAAAAACTCGCAAAATGCAGGGTAAATTTCGAAAAATCATAACTTTGCGCCAAAGAATCGCAAGTCCTTGAAATTAAGCGGAATTTACTTAGAAATGTTTGAATTTTTACGCCCGCTTGGTAATGTAAGTCGAAATTTTTTTTGTATACTATACATGTTGTCAAAGTTCGAAAATGTCAAAACTTGTTTTTTCTGCGAGGTGTTGTAAGGAGCGGAATGGATCAAGTGGTCCATCATCTTACATTATTTTAAAGATTGTTCAAAATTGGCCGAGTTAAACCTATTTTAAAATCGGTAATTTTTTTGATTTAATAAGTGGCATGTTTTTTTTGCATAGTGTATTTGTACGATTTGAAATTATTCAGGATAGTTTCTTTTTATGCATAATAATTACAAAATGAAATTTTTGTATAATGTTGCCAACTTTTGGTAAAAAAATATAAATTTTTTATTTCCAGTTCTTAGTATTTATATCATAATACCAAAATAATATATATATATATATATATATATATATATATATATATATATATGTATATATATGGGTTTTTCCCATATGTTGTTTTGTTTATTTAATATAAAAAAAAATTTACAAAATACTATTAAAATGACAGTAGTTTTGTGCCATCCAAGTATATTAAATTATATGTCAAAATTGAATCGTATGTTTATGTGAACAAACAGGGCCGTGCTCAGAAATTTCGTAAATTTACAATTTTGCTCTAGGATACATAGTTTCGAGAGAAAAAAAAATATTTTACTCTAAATTTTGAGGGTGATTTTTAGTGTTAGTTTTTAGTGTTCTACTTTAATTAAAAATTTATAAATTTTATAATCTAGTTATTTATTTTGTTATCCAGTAACTTGGTTCTATGTTCTATTTATTTGCTCCAAAATATCATTTGTGTCATTTTTCTTGATGAGGATGTATGATAAGTACGTAAAGTACGTCCACTATTAATAAATATTAATATAGAACTACAAACTAAAGTTGTTTTATTTTAATATAATAAGTTCTGAAAGATTTCCTACTATGTTAAATATTTGTGTAATTTCTAGATATTGGTACATTCGATTTCATAATAGTTGGTGGAGGAACAGCAGGTTGTGTCTTAGCTCGACGATTATCAGAAATAACCACATGGAAGATTCTTTTAATAGAAGCCGGTGCGAAATCCGATTCATTTATGACAGATTTACCATTAGCGGCACCATTACATCAACTCACCACAATTAATAATTGGGCATATACGTCAACATCGCAAACAAATTGTTGCTTAGGTATATTATTTCACAAATAATTATTATTGTTAATGCAATTTAAAATATGTTACAAAGTGAAAAACTGAAGTAACTAAAATTATTCAAGTATTCAAAGATTATTGTAATTTTTGTGGTGACCACTCAATGCAATGATAAATGTTGATACAGATACAGAGATCATCCAAAAAGACGGCCAAAAAGGTAGTCGAAATTTAGGCTTGGATTGTAGAAAAACTACTGAGTCGATTTAAATTTAAATATTAAAAAAGTCAAGGTTTTGGCTACGTTTCTTTTAATGCGCAAACAATTTAAATAATTTTTAATAATAATTATCATTATTTTAATAAAAGTTTTTTTACCAAAACGGCTTTGCGGCGGTAAATCCCCCTCCGACAGTTTTATTCTGAAATAATTTTTGAAAACATGAGTCTATTTTAGGACAAATACACTTTTTTTGTCGTTCCAGATTTTCGATTTAGCATTTTTATAAAAAAAAAAATGATGGCCACTTGAACAAAAAGTTGAAATTTTGACCATTTTTTTTACCTATAACAATAAAAAAAAATGTTATGTTAAAATAATAAAAAAAACTGGATCGTCACAAAGAGGATAACATATTAAGAAAAACGAAGACAAAACTTGAAATAAATCGATTTACAAATAAGCGAAACATGGTGTCCATTGACTTTGAAAACATGGTTTATTTAAAATAATGATAGTTATTATTAAAAATTATTTAAATTGTTTGCGCACCGGACGAAATATGGCCAAAATATGGAACTTTTTAATAAAAAAAATGTTATTCAAATTGCCTCAGTAGTTTTTTTTAGTCCAAGCCTAAAATTCGACTATTTTTCTGGCTGTCTACTCAGATGTTTCCCTGTAATATAAATGTTACCAATTGAAATACTTTGGTATCTAAAATTATTCAAATATTCAATGATTATTGTAATTTTTGTGGTGTTTGACCACTCAGTGCATTGACAAATGTTAATACAGTTTACGCTCCTTAATATGTGTACACAACAATAACGGATTGATAATAATATTGGAGAAAATCATAAACACACATCTATAAAAATAAATAGATAGTAAATAAATTATGCAATATACTAAAAAAAATTGAAAATAATCACATCAAATTTAAAAATAAATATGTAATTGCTTCGTTTGGTAAGTTTACATAGTCGATTAACATGGGAAATCGACAATATTTAAAATATTTTTTTCTTGAGTTGAATATCGCACAATTACCATTAGTATATTTACATACATACATAATCATACCATGTACCTAAAAGAGTTCGGCACAAACTATCCCGAAATTCCTGTCCAGACAAGCAACTTCTTATACATGCACTTCTATTTTTACTATATAGAAACTTTTGCTTACGCAAGCCACTCTCCCAATTATACTACTTCAAGTACTAATCGGACGTCCACGTGCAAATTTATACCTTCAAAATCATTCATATAAATTTTTTTAACCAAACGTTCAGTAGTCATTCGCTCAAGATGACCGAATTATTT
Organism: Clivina fossor; assembly: GCA_963966155.1. Taxonomy (NCBI): domain Eukaryota; kingdom Metazoa; phylum Arthropoda; class Insecta; order Coleoptera; family Carabidae; genus Clivina; species Clivina fossor. Next base: position 9,884,194 of record OZ014554.1, read on the forward strand.
TACCTGACTAACAACAACTTTTGAAACAACATTTTCTCCAATTTTATGTTCATCACACACTTTCGTATTCGTACCCAATTCCTTCTCGTTACATCACATCTGCCATGTAAAAATCTTATTTCCACAGCAGTTATTTTACGTTTTTACAATCAAACTTAATATTCACTACCATACAGCAACGTACATAGTTACCAAAAGGGCATTGCATATACTCAAACGAGCGGTTTCTTTGGAAACACTTACATTCCCAGCAAAAGTTTCTAAAGCACTCAAAATCTTATAACTAACATTAACTCTTCTTTTAGTTTCTCGATTAAAGCAACCATTTTTAGTTAATGAATTATCTAAATACACAAATTCATCTTCCTGCTTTAAACGTGCACCATTAACAGATACATTGCATTCAGTCGTCAAGTCAATCTTTTCAAAAACTAATATTTTGCACTTATCAACATTCAACACAAGATGCATAATTTTATCTACAACTTTAATTTTATCAATCATCCTTTTCAATTGCTCTTCAGATTCAGACAAAAAATCAAAAATAACAATAATTAAATACAATTATATTAAATTTATAGAATTATTAGGTCTGGCATGTCGTGGTTGATCTATCCTCATTGCAGAGTTTTGCCATACATCGGAAATGGCGTCCTAAGTTTTTGCTCCGCAATCTGGTATATATATATATATATATATATATATATATATATATGTATCACCATTATTTTTTAGAGATGCTGTTACGCCATTGGCTGGCTTTTCCAATCGAATTTTACCTTTAGTTTCCACTATAGGTTTTGCCACGCCGTTGGTCGATTGACTGGTTATTTTATCTGCTCTACCGTCTTTGGTGACGTGGACTGTTTGTTGCGCAATACCTAATGCTCCTCTAATGCTACTTTAAAAAAACGTGGTTTTAACCATCAGTTTTGTGTTGCTGAGCGCAATGTTATAATTTTCTATTAAAGCGTGTTCAGCAATAGTGTAGTGACAGGTATATATACCAGATTGTGGAGTAGAAATTGTCATTTAGGTATTCTGCGTGACGTAGTAATTACCATGTAAAATTTCCCATCCACTGGTGCGGTTTTTCTTCTAGTACTTCAGAATATTTTTCAAACCATTACTCGGTATGCAATCTACTTGCATTACTAATATGGTTCACGGTCGGTAGTCATTACTATGCAATCACATCCAGAGGTGATTCTGTAATTTACGTGTGCAAATTTGCGTGAGCGCAATATATGACGTCAGTGTTTTATATCTAGTGACATTCATAGGGAATTTTGTGCATTAGGTTTTGCGCTAAATTTAGCGTTTAATTGTTTTGTGATAACTGTCACACAGAAGCGCCAGTTAAAGCCATAATTATGATAATATTAATGACTATAGATTGCGATAAGTTTTAATAGCATATGTGTCATTTTAATGCTAAACATGATAGTAAGTCAACAAAAGCATAATAAAAATGAATTAAAGTAATGTTACATTACTGTCTATAAGTCGATTTAGTAAATATAGAATTATAATGTACTTACTGTTGTGAATAATTTATCCTAATCTAGTTGTAAACTAGTTCAAAAAGAAAATTGAATTTTTTTAGTTATAAACATCAGTAAAATAAAAGATAAGTATAATGTTAGAATCAGATAGTGTCGCAATTAAGAAACAGGACCTCCGTAAGTCACGTAACAATATTAGCGTGTCTCGCAAGATATAACGTCAAATGTTTAATAGATGGTTTACTGTATACATGTGACAAATCTGTGTTAGTATAGGTGTCGTAAGTGCAACGTAGGTTACTGAAACACCTGTCAGAGCACACTGATATTTCCCTAGTGATTCCCTACTCACAACACACAATACAAATACACTGACATTCCTTAACAGTACAGTGACACAAAACAACGCCTTGAAAAGGAGGCAAGTGGATGCCTCTAACAGAGCGCGTGTACATTAGGTTTTTGGAAAATAATTCAGTTATCAAGCTCTAAGGATGCGATCTACGATATATGGCAAAACGTCTGCGATGCAGATAGATCGATCACGGCATACAGCCCAGAAAATTTCTATTACAATAAATTTATTTCATTATTTACCATTATATGAAAATTACTTTTTAAATTAATTATTTGACCACATTACTATTTACGACATATTGTGCGATTTCAATTGTTTTGCCACGATGGTCGTAGATGTTTTACCGTACACATTGTAGATGGCATCCTCAGTGCTTGATGCTGAATTATTTTGTAAAATATATAAATTTTAGTTCTAATGTGTGCAAACTTACTTAAAATCAAGTTGCACATCCGGTACTATGGAAACAACCTGTAGGGAAATATAAATAAAATTAAAATTACATTAGGTTATAGTTCTGTGTTAATATTATTAATAATCGACGTTTTGATGAACTCAAAGTACGTTTTCATCAGGAAAAAAAAATTATATTTATAGTAAATAAACAGAATATTGAAATAAGTCTAGGTAACAAAATAAGTAACTAAGTCATAAAATAATACTCAAAAATATTGAGTTTTTATATTTTGCCCAAAATTTCACAAGTCATTGAATCGGCTTGTTAGGCTATGCACCAATGACTGGGCAGTTTAATTGTAGACACGTGTTTCGACCTATAGGGTCTCATCAGTACGGTGCTTTGATCAGTGTCGGGAAGACACTGATGCAGATGTTAGTTCTGGCTGGCTTTTATGCCAAGTACTTTGAAATGATAGTAAAGAGAGGTAATAAATACCACCAACGCCATCTATACAATAATGCAATAAGCAATTATAGTAATGAACCTTGAACAAATAAATGTTCATTGATGCATAGCCTAACAAGCCGATTCAATGACTGAGTAACTTGTGAAATTTTCGCTGTAGTCAAAATTGCTACACCCCTTCGAGATTTTTTTTTAAAATTAATTTCAACTGAACTTATTCCTTACTTAATTTCCACACTATATATATATATATATATATATATATATATATATATATATATATATATATATATCTTATATTTGCTATATATATATATATTTGCTCTAATAATTTTGAGCGGTCAACATAATATTTATATTAAAAATCTATAAATTTTATGATCTAGTTACTTGTATTTTATTACTTAGTAACTTGTTTCTATGTACTGTTTAAGGTCCTGGAAACTAGCCCCTTAAGTATGCCAAAAATGATAACATAATATGCCAAAATTATGTGCCTATTATGTGCTATTTATTTGCTAAACTCAAAATTTTTGTGTATTTCTGGAGATATTCCATTGTTCTAATATTTTTGTTAAACCTGTATATATATATATATATATATATATATATATATATATAAATTTTTATTTGATTTATTTATTTCAGGTAAGCAGTCTTTTTTTGACAGGATAAGGCAATTAATTTCTCATAATCCTCTTATAATAGTTGTTGTTTGTACTTTTTTATTGCTTCATTCAATATTTCGAGTCTGGTTTGACTCTTCTTCAGGAATTTCGCACTAGGAATGATTATAATTTTGTTACATTATTTTAAATTTACAGTTAAAAATACAATTAAATTAATACAACTTACATGTATACATAAATAAATTTTTGTTACATTTACAACTTTCAACTTCTTTCGATTACAACATATAATATATAAATGATACTTATATTTTTTTATTTGACTAGTGTGTTCATTATTTTTACTAATTAAAAAACCATGTGGTGTCATATATTTAAAAACAAAAAAACAAAACAATAAGACAGATTAAAACTATTATGTCTGTTATCATCTGGTTATAACAAATTCGTCAATATTTATTTATTGATTTCACACTGATTTTAATTGTTTTGTAATTAAATTTGCTGAAATTTTATACGTTTGTGTTATTTTTTCTTTGTCTTTGTTGTCTGTCAATTTTTTATGAGGTTAAGTTTTATTATTTATGTTATTTTTAGTTTTCTTAAGTTTTTTTGTTATTAGGAAATTTGTTCTGTTATGTTTAATTATATTCTTATTGCACTTAGTTTTTCTTTCTCTTATTATTTAATTACTAATATATTTAAAAAATTGCCGCGATGAATTATTATATGTTGTTTTGTTTAAGTAGAAACGCATATATGTTTGTTAATTTCTTTGTGTCTGTTTTTTCGTTTAGTGTAATTGAACTATTTTTTGTAATGAAACACATTTCAAGGAACAATCTTTTATAATAGTTATTTTCTATAAGTATCATTTTATATAAGTATCATTTATATATTATATGTTGTAATCGAAAGAAGTTGAAAGTTGTAAATGTAACAAAAATTTATTTATGTATACATGTAAGTTGTATTAATTTAATTGTATTTTTAACTGTAAATCTAAAATAATGTAACAAAAATATATTCATTCCTAGTGCGAAATTCCTGAAGAAGAGTCAAACCAGACTCGAAATATTGAATGAAGCAATAAAAAAGTACAAACAACAACTATTATAAGAGGATTATGAGAAATTAATTGCCTTATCCTGTCAAAAAAAGACTGCTTACCTGAAATAAATAAATCAAATAAAAATTTAAAATAAATTCAGTCGAAAAACAAAACAAATATAATATATATATATATATATATATATATATATATATATATATATATATATATATATATATTGATAAGGATGTTATTGGGATTAGAAGTCAATACAGAATATGATATTAACAACTCAATTCATTGTATACGTTGCAAGCTTTCTGAGGTTACTTGCCGAAAGCTTGCAACGTATACAATGAATTGAGTTGTTAATATCATATTCTGTATTGACTTCTAATCCCAATAACATCCTTATCAACATTTATATAAAGTCAACATTAAATATTATATATATATATATATATATATATATATATATCGATAAAAAATAAAAATATTTATATTTTATAGTGGCGACTAGGTTTTATTTTTATTTTGACAGTACGTCTGCTGATGGGATATAATCAAATTAAAACTATTCTGAAAACTTTTTGTTCAAATTGTTTAAAATGACTTTTAACTAATTAAAAAAATATGATGTAGGAATGAAAAAACAAAAATGCAACGTTCCTCGTGGTAAAGGCTTGGGCGGTTCTTCCTTAATAAACTACATGATGTACGTTCGCGGTAACAAAGAGGACCAAAATGCTTGGGCAAATTCCAGCTTACCATCCTGGACATACGACAAGTGTTTACCATATTACATTAAATCCGAAAGAGCAAACTTAAATAATCCCTTAGATGCAGCATATCATGGTTTCAAAGGTCCTTTATCAGTAGAAGAAACACAGTATTCTAGTCCTGTCGGTGAAATGTTTCTAGATGCTTGCAAAGAACTAAATCGTTCTATTGTAGATTATAATGGCGCATCACAAATAGGCTGCAGACATTTACAATCGAATACGATTCGTGGAAAACGTGCTAGCGCTAGTAAATCTTATCTAGATGCTACTACAAGGAAACGACATAATTTGATTATCAAAACTGGAGCACTAGTTACGAAAATCATCATCGATAATGCATACACTGTTAACGGAGTAAAATTTGTATCAGCTGGAGGATGCTATAAAGCCTATGCTAGAAAAGAAGTTATATTATCTGCCGGAAGTGTCGGTTCGCCACAAATTTTAATGCTTTCTGGAATCGGTCCTCAGGACCATTTGCAAAATTTACAAATTCCTCTTGTTCGAAACCTTAGCGTTGGTAAAAACCTTTGGGATCATCCATTTTTATATTTTCAGCTATGCACCAACTATACTGAATTAGCTAATCTTACTTCTGGGCTTACAAATTATTTAGTAAATGGAAATGGTTATTTGACAGCTGCAGGTGACATACAATCAGTTGGATTTATCAATACATTTGATACATTTTCAAGTGTTCCAAATATAGAAGAATTGACAGTGACTTTAACAACATTAGATAAATTCATTACAACCAAGATACTTCGTTATAATTTAGAAACTGCAAATTATTTTATGAGAGTATGTAGTACATCTTTCAGTACAGGTTATGCTGCCACACTACTTCATCAAAATTCTCGTGGACGAATTACATTAAATTCAAAGTCCCCTTTTGATTATCCCAATATCAATTTTAATTATTTTGATGATCCTAATGATATTGAAGTGCTATTATCAGGATTAAAAGATATTATCAATAATATAGTACAAACGAAGTCGATGAAACCATACGGTATTACGATTCCGAGTCTTTCATTACCAGCGTGTAGTAACTATACTTTAAACTCAGATGATTATTTAAAATGTTACATACGTCAGATGGCGTCTTCTTTATTTCATTTAGCTGGAACATGTAAGATGGGACCTTCTACTGATCCTAATGCAGTAGTTGGAGATAATTTGAAAGTTTATGGAATAAATAATTTAAGAATAGTTGATGCAAGTGTTATACCAACTCCTACATCTGGCCATACAAATGGTCCAGTATATATGATTGCAGAGAAGGCTAGTGATATAATTAAAAGTTATTATAACGTTTCAAAATAATACTAATCATTGTAATAATCAAAATGGCTGGTACTAAAAGCTAAGTTTTTGGGTATTTTGTTTATTTCTGGTCTTATGAGAGTTAAATTGTTTTATAACTAGTAACTATATAGTTACAAAACTGCTTGTACTACTAGCCAATATATTTATTATTAATATGGTTATGGATATATAAATAAATAAATTTTAAATAGAGATATCTTTATATATTTATTTTTATTTAAAACCTTATTAACAGAACAAATTTAAGTGTTTATGTACTTTGGATTACAGGTAAGATTTTTGTAGATTTTATTTGCTACTGAAGATGGAAGCTTAGCTTCCGAAATACGTATTTAGCTTTATTTTAATTTAAGTGTAGTTTTTTTGATTTTTTTATAATATTATTTTTATAATATTATTTTTATTTAAATTTCGCCACAGTAGATCATTTTCTAATCTTTTATAATACATTATGTTACGAGGAGTAGAAAGCAATCTTTATTGTGTTGGTCCCATACACTAAAGCATTCTGGGCGAAACATAAAAAGAGAATAAGGCAACAAAGACTAGTATCATCATTAAATATAAATTTTTAATGAATTTTTATAAATTATAAACATAAGGAATACAGCTATGTTAAACACAATTTAGATGATCGATTTCTCAAAAGCACGTGAATTTTAACGTTAAATATTATATTAATATATATATATATATATATATATATATAGTTTAAATTGAATAAATACCATTAATTAATTGAAAATTAAATTAAAAATTTGTCAACTTGTATCGTCTGGGAATCGAACCCAGGACCACTATGTTTCCGGCACAGCGCTCTTACCTTCTGAGCTAACAATACAACAGACGATTAAGTTGAAATTTTTAATCTATATAAAGTATTCATAATTTTTGTAAATTCACCTGCATACTGCTACGATTACATTTAAGCAAATTTGTAGCCTAGTATATTGGATTATTACATATGAAAGATGAAATTGTATTTATTCGGATAACGTCAATTGTAAATAATTAATTTAAGTAAGTAAATCACGCCATAAGGCTAAATAGTATAGTTTAAATTGAATAAATACCATTAATTAATTGAAAATTAAATTAAAAATTTGTCAACTTGTATCGTCTGGGAATCGAACCCAGGACCACTATGTTTCCGGCACAGCGCTCTTACCTTCTGAGCTAACAATACAACAGACGATTAAGTTGAAATTTTTAATCTATATAAAGTATTCATAATTTTTGTAAATTCACCTGCATACTGCTACGATTACATTTAAGCAAATTTGTAGCCTAGTATATTGGATTATTACATATGAAAGATGAAATTGTATTTATTCGGATAACGTCAATTGTAAATAATTAATTTAAGTAAGTAAATCACGCCATAAGGCTAAATAGTATAGTTTAAATTGAATAAATACCATTAATTAATTGAAAATTAAATTAAAAATTTGTCAACTTGTATCGTCTGGGAATCGAACCCAGGACCACTATGTTTCCGGCACAGCGCTCTTACCTTCTGAGCTAACAATACAACAGACGATTAAGTTGAAATTTTTAATCTATATAAAGTATTCATAATTTTTGTAAATTCACCTGCATACTGCTACGATTACATTTAAGCAAATTTGTAGCCTAGTATATTGGATTATTACATATGAAAGATGAAATTGTATTTATTCGGATAACGTCAATTGTAAATAATTAATTTAAGTAAGTAAATCACGCCATAAGGCTAAATAGTATAGTTTAAATTGAATAAATACCATTAATTAATTGAAAATTAAATTAAAAATTTGTCAACTTGTATCGTCTGGGAATCGAACCCAGGACCACTATGTTTCCGGCACAGCGCTCTTACCTTCTGAGCTAACAATACAACAGACGATTAAGTTGAAATTTTTAATCTATATAAAGTATTCATAATTTTTGTAAATTCACCTGCATACTGCTACGATTACATTTAAGCAAATTTGTAGCCTAGTATATTGGATTATTACATATGAAAGATGAAATTGTATTTATTCGGATAACGTCAATTGTAAATAATTAATTTAAGTAAGTAAATCACGCCATAAGGCTAAATAGTATAGTTTAAATTGAATAAATACCATTAATTAATTGAAAATTAAATTAAAAATTTGTCAACTTGTATCGTCTGGGAATCGAACCCAGGACCACTATGTTTCCGGCACAGCGCTCTTACCTTCTGAGCTAACAATACAACAGACGATTAAGTTGAAATTTTTAATCTATATAAAGTATTCATAATTTTTGTAAATTCACCTGCATACTGCTACGATTACATTTAAGCAAATTTGTAGCCTAGTATATTGGATTATTACATATGAAAGATGAAATTGTATTTATTCGGATAACGTCAATTGTAAATAATTAATTTAAGTAAGTAAATCACGCCATAAGGCTAAATAGTATAGTTTAAATTGAATAAATACCATTAATTAATTGAAAATTAAATTAAAAATTTGTCAACTTGTATCGTCTGGGAATCGAACCCAGGACCACTATGTTTCCGGCACAGCGCTCTTACCTTCTGAGCTAACAATACAACAGACGATTAAGTTGAAATTTTTAATCTATATAAAGTATTCATAATTTTTGTAAATTCACCTGCATACTGCTACGATTACATTTAAGCAAATTTGTAGCCTAGTATATTGGATTATTACATATGAAAGATGAAATTGTATTTATTCGGATAACGTCAATTGTAAATAATTAATTTAAGTAAGTAAATCACGCCATAAGGCTAAATAGTATAGTTTAAATTGAATAAATACCATTAATTAATTGAAAATTAAATTAAAAATTTGTCAACTTGTATCGTCTGGGAATCGAACCCAGGACCACTATGTTTCCGGCACAGCGCTCTTACCTTCTGAGCTAACAATACAACAGACGATTAAGTTGAAATTTTTAATCTATATAAAGTATTCATAATTTTTGTAAATTCACCTGCATACTGCTACGATTACATTTAAGCAAATTTGTAGCCTAGTATATTGGATTATTACATATGAAAGATGAAATTGTATTTATTCGGATAACGTCAATTGTAAATAATTAATTTAAGTAAGTAAATCACGCCATAAGGCTAAATAGTATAGTTTAAATTGAATAAATACCATTAATTAATTGAAAATTAAATTAAAAATTTGTCAACTTGTATCGTCTGGGAATCGAACCCAGGACCACTATGTTTCCGGCACAGCGCTCTTACCTTCTGAGCTAACAATACAACAGACGATTAAGTTGAAATTTTTAATCTATATAAAGTATTCATAATTTTTGTAAATTCACCTGCATACTGCTACGATTACATTTAAGCAAATTTGTAGCCTAGTATATTGGATTATTACATATGAAAGATGAAATTGTATTTATTCGGATAACGTCAATTGTAAATAATTAATTTAAGTAAGTAAATCACGCCATAAGGCTAAATAGTATAGTTTAAATTGAATAAATACCATTAATTAATTGAAAATTAAATTAAAAATTTGTCAACTTGTATCGTCTGGGAATCGAACCCAGGACCACTATGTTTCCGGCACAGCGCTCTTACCTTCTGAGCTAACAATACAACAGACGATTAAGTTGAAATTTTTAATCTATATAAAGTATTCATAATTTTTGTAAATTCACCTGCATACTGCTACGATTACATTTAAGCAAATTTGTAGCCTAGTATATTGGATTATTACATATGAAAGATGAAATTGTATTTATTCGGATAACGTCAATTGTAAATAATTAATTTAAGTAAGTAAATCACGCCATAAGGCTAAATAGTATAGTTTAAATTGAATAAATACCATTAATTAATTGAAAATTAAATTAAAAATTTGTCAACTTGTATCGTCTGGGAATCGAACCCAGGACCACTATGTTTCCGGCACAGCGCTCTTACCTTCTGAGCTAACAATACAACAGACGATTAAGTTGAAATTTTTAATCTATATAAAGTATTCATAATTTTTGTAAATTCACCTGCATACTGCTACGATTACATTTAAGCAAATTTGTAGCCTAGTATATTGGATTATTACATATGAAAGATGAAATTGTATTTATTCGGATAACGTCAATTGTAAATAATTAATTTAAGTAAGTAAATCACGCCATAAGGCTAAATAGTATAGTTTAAATTGAATAAATACCATTAATTAATTGAAAATTAAATTAAAAATTTGTCAACTTGTATCGTCTGGGAATCGAACCCAGGACCACTATGTTTCCGGCACAGCGCTCTTACCTTCTGAGCTAACAATACAACAGACGATTAAGTTGAAATTTTTAATCTATATAAAGTATTCATAATTTTTGTAAATTCACCTGCATACTGCTACGATTACATTTAAGCAAATTTGTAGCCTAGTATATTGGATTATTACATATGAAAGATGAAATTGTATTTATTCGGATAACGTCAATTGTAAATAATTAATTTAAGTAAGTAAATCACGCCATAAGGCTAAATAGTATAGTTTAAATTGAATAAATACCATTAATTAATTGAAAATTAAATTAAAAATTTGTCAACTTGTATCGTCTGGGAATCGAACCCAGGACCACTATGTTTCCGGCACAGCGCTCTTACCTTCTGAGCTAACAATACAACAGACGATTAAGTTGAAATTTTTAATCTATATAAAGTATTCATAATTTTTGTAAATTCACCTGCATACTGCTACGATTACATTTAAGCAAATTTGTAGCCTAGTATATTGGATTATTACATATGAAAGATGAAATTGTATTTATTCGGATAACGTCAATTGTAAATAATTAATTTAAGTAAGTAAATCACGCCATAAGGCTAAATAGTATAGTTTAAATTGAATAAATACCATTAATTAATTGAAAATTAAATTAAAAATTTGTCAACTTGTATCGTCTGGGAATCGAACCCAGGACCACTATGTTTCCGGCACAGCGCTCTTACCTTCTGAGCTAACAATACAACAGACGATTAAGTTGAAATTTTTAATCTATATAAAGTATTCATAATTTTTGTAAATTCACCTGCATACTGCTACGATTACATTTAAGCAAATTTGTAGCCTAGTATATTGGATTATTACATATGAAAGATGAAATTGTATTTATTCGGATAACGTCAATTGTAAATAATTAATTTAAGTAAGTAAATCACGCCATAAGGCTAAATAGTATAGTTTAAATTGAATAAATACCATTAATTAATTGAAAATTAAATTAAAAATTTGTCAACTTGTATCGTCTGGGAATCGAACCCAGGACCACTATGTTTCCGGCACAGCGCTCTTACCTTCTGAGCTAACAATACAACAGACGATTAAGTTGAAATTTTTAATCTATATAAAGTATTCATATTTTTTGTAAATTCACCTGCATACTGCTACGATTACATTTAAGCAAATTTGTAGCCTAGTATATTGGATTATTACATATGAAAGATGAAATTGTATTTATTCGGATAACGTCAATTGTAAATAATTAATTTAAGTAAGTAAATCACGCCATAAGGCTAAATAGTATAGTTTAAATTGAATAAATACCATTAATTAATTGAAAATTAAATTAAAAATTTGTCAACTTGTATCGTCTGGGAATCGAACCCAGGACCACTATGTTTCCGGCACAGCGCTCTTACCTTCTGAGCTAACAATACAACAGACGATTAAGTTGAAATTTTTAATCTATATAAAGTATTCATAATTTTTGTAAATTCACCTGCATACTGCTACGATTACATTTAAGCAAATTTGTAGCCTAGTATATTGGATTATTACATATGAAAGATGAAATTGTATTTATTCGGATAACGTCAATTGTAAATAATTAATTTAAGTAAGTAAATCACGCCATAAGGCTAAATAGTATAGTTTAAATTGAATAAATACCATTAATTAATTGAAAATTAAATTAAAAATTTGTCAACTTGTATCGTCTGGGAATCGAACCCAGGACCACTATGTTTCCGGCACATGAAACATAGTGGTCCTGGGTTCGATTCCCAGACGATACAAGTTGACAAATTTTTAATTTAATTTTCAATTAATTAATGGTATTTATTCAATTTAAACTATACTATTTAGCCTTATGGCGTGATTTACTTACTTAAATTAATTATTTACAATTGACGTTATCCGAATAAATACAATTTCATCTTTCATATGTAATAATCCAATATACTAGGCTACAAATTTGCTTAAATGTAATCGTAGCAGTATGCAGGTGAATTTACAAAAATTATGAATACTTTATATAGATTAAAAATTTCAACTTAATCGTCTGTTGTATTGTTAGCTCAGAAGGTAAGAGCGCTGTGCCGGAAACATAGTGGTCCTGGGTTCGATTCCCAGACGATACAAGTTGACAAATTTTTAATTTAATTTTCAATTAATTAATGGTATTTATTCAATTTAAACTATACTATTTAGCCTTATGGCGTGATTTACTTACTTAAATTAATTATTTACAATTGACGTTATCCGAATAAATACAATTTCATCTTTCATATGTAATAATCCAATATACTAGGCTACAAATTTGCTTAAATGTAATCGTAGCAGTATGCAGGTGAATTTACAAAAATTATGAATACTTTATATAGATTAAAAATTTCAACTTAATCGTCTGTTGTATTGTTAGCTCAGAAGGTAAGAGCGCTGTGCCGGAAACATAGTGGTCCTGGGTTCGATTCCCAGACGATACAAGTTGACAAATTTTTAATTTAATTTTCAATTAATTAATGGTATTTATTCAATTTAAACTATACTATTTAGCCTTATGGCGTGATTTACTTACTTAAATTAATTATTTACAATTGACGTTATCCGAATAAATACAATTTCATCTTTCATATGTAATAATCCAATATACTAGGCTACAAATTTGCTTAAATGTAATCGTAGCAGTATGCAGGTGAATTTACAAAAATTATGAATACTTTATATAGATTAAAAATTTCAACTTAATCGTCTGTTGTATTGTTAGCTCAGAAGGTAAGAGCGCTGTGCCGGAAACATAGTGGTCCTGGGTTCGATTCCCAGACGATACAAGTTGACAAATTTTTAATTTAATTTTCAATTAATTAATGGTATTTATTCAATTTAAACTATACTATTTAGCCTTATGGCGTGATTTACTTACTTAAATTAATTATTTACAATTGACGTTATCCGAATAAATACAATTTCATCTTTCATATGTAATAATCCAATATACTAGGCTACAAATTTGCTTAAATGTAATCGTAGCAGTATGCAGGTGAATTTACAAAAATTATGAATACTTTATATAGATTAAAAATTTCAACTTAATCGTCTGTTGTATTGTTAGCTCAGAAGGTAAGAGCGCTGTGCCGGAAACATAGTGGTCCTGGGTTCGATTCCCAGACGATACAAGTTGACAAATTTTTAATTTAATTTTCAATTAATTAATGGTATTTATTCAATTTAAACTATACTATTTAGCCTTATGGCGTGATTTACTTACTTAAATTAATTATTTACAATTGACGTTATCCGAATAAATACAATTTCATCTTTCATATGTAATAATCCAATATACTAGGCTACAAATTTGCTTAAATGTAATCGTAGCAGTATGCAGGTGAATTTACAAAAATTATGAATACTTTATATAGATTAAAAATTTCAACTTAATCGTCTGTTGTATTGTTAGCTCAGAAGGTAAGAGCGCTGTGCCGGAAACATAGTGGTCCTGGGTTCGATTCCCAGACGATACAAGTTGACAAATTTTTAATTTAATTTTCAATTAATTAATGGTATTTATTCAATTTAAACTATACTATTTAGCCTTATGGCGTGATTTACTTACTTAAATTAATTATTTACAATTGACGTTATCCGAATAAATACAATTTCATCTTTCATATGTAATAATCCAATATACTAGGCTACAAATTTGCTTAAATGTAATCGTAGCAGTATGCAGGTGAATTTACAAAAATTATGAATACTTTATATAGATTAAAAATTTCAACTTAATCGTCTGTTGTATTGTTAGCTCAGAAGGTAAGAGCGCTGTGCCGGAAACATAGTGGTCCTGGGTTCGATTCCCAGACGATACAAGTTGACAAATTTTTAATTTAATTTTCAATTAATTAATGGTATTTATTCAATTTAAACTATACTATTTAGCCTTATGGCGTGATTTACTTACTTATATATATATATATATATATATATATATATATAAATAGAAATGTGATTTTTACTGTTGTAACGTATTAGAATGAGAGTATATCAAATATAAGCATAGAATAATTATTAACTGAAAATGAAAACACTTATATCACCTAGACCTGGAATCAAACCAGGATCCTCCCACTTGCCGGGCGGACTCTACCATTGAGCCATCTATATTTTTATTGCATCTGATATTATATATACAGGGTGATTTATTAGTAATTGGAAATATTTTAACTGGAGTATCTTGAGCTCAGAAAATGAAGATTTAACGCAAATCACTTAGATAAAATGTGGCTCCTTACTGAGCTACATGGTGTTTTATATAAAAATTTAAAAACGATTTTTTCCCAGTACTTTAAAACTATTTGACGTATCGTTATCATACTTGGCAGGAAGTGTAGGTACCGTACACCATATTAAATTATGTTAAATAAAAGTTTCTGGCTACTGCCAGTGGCGTATAACAGGGGCAAGTGAGAGGTTGATCCTTCCTAAATTCTACGCCACTGGCGGAATTGTCATTTTAGCACAATTTTTCGATTCTCCAAAACTTTCTGTGAAAAAAATATACTCTTTCTTTGTAACGATAAAGTCACTATTTTTCGAGATATTTAAAGTTAAACATAAACTGCACCCTTGGGTTTTTTTCAAAATTTGTTCAAAAAAATCTCAAAAAATTCAGTAAAATAGAGAAAAAAATTAGGTACATAATAAACAGGTAATATTTTTCTCTAACTCATTCCAATTTGGCTGGAAAAATTATTGAAAATAAAAAATTAAAATGCAAAAAATATTAATTTTCAATAATTTTTTCTGCCAAACCAAAATGAGATAAAGAAAAAAGTTACTTAGTTATTATGTAGCTAATTTTCTTTCTATTTTACTGAATTTTTTCAGATTTTTTTCAGCAAATTTTGATAAAATCCCAGGGGTGCAGCTTATGTTTAACTTTAAATATCTCGAAAAATAGTGACTTTATCGTTACGAAGGAAAAGTATGTTTTTTACACAGAAAGTATTGGAAAATCGAAAAATTGTGCTAAAATGACAATTCCGCCAGTGGCGTAGAATTTAGGAAGGATCAATCTCTCATTTGCCCCCGTTGTACGCCACTGGCAATAGCCAGAAACTTTTATTTAACACAATTTAGTATGGTGTACGGTACCTACACTTCCTCCCAAGTATGATAAGGTTACATCAAATAGTTTTAAAGTACTAGGCAAAAATCGTTTTTAAATTTTTAAATAAAACACCCTGTAACTCAGTAAGGAGCCACATTTTATCTAAGTGATTTGCGTTAAATCTTCATATTCTGAGCCCAGGATACTCCAGTTAAAATATTTCCAATTTTTTTTACTATGTTAAAATAAATGTCAGAAATTTTCTGACAGAAATAAAAATAAAACATCAGATATAAACAATAAAACAAAAGCACACTAACAGACATTAATAACCAAAGAAATTGAAATTTTATAAATAACATAAATGTATAAATGTATAAATGTACAAAAAGACTTTAGGTTATAGTTCTGTATTAATATTTATTAATAGCCGACATTTCAATGGACTCAACGTCCGTCAGGAAAAATAATGTAAATGAGATTTACAGCAAATAACAGAACACAGAGACAAGTTACTAGGTAACAAACAAGGAACTAGATCATAAAATTTATAGATTTTTTAATTAATGGAAGCTAAATTTTATTTAAATCAATTAAATACAAATATAAAAAAACTAATATACATTTCTAAAAAATTAACTAACAAAAGCATGAAATAGTTTTGTATGTTAATATTTTATTTTCTAAATAATTATTAGTGCTGCAAAAATATTCTTATATGCAACCCCTAAGACACAGCAACGTAATCTTCAACAGGGACTGCTCGCCATATTATGACGTAATGTGTTTTATTTTATAGCTTTTTTTTGTTCTGAAAAAAAAAAATTGTTAACAAATTTTTAAACAATATTATACGCGTATTATTACTACTTTGACTGCAAGGAAAAGTAGTTAAGCGTTTGGTACGGTGTCTGTAACATTTTCAAAAAAAAAAAAAAATTGTATAGAAATCCTTCATATAGCCTGTAGATGACGAATCTGAACTTAGTTTATGTGGGTGTATGTGTGTGCGTCGTCAGCTCGCTCGCTCACTCGCTCGCTCGCTCGCTCGCTCGCTCGCTCGCTCGGTCGTAAGTCAAAATTTTGTGGCCGCAACTCCTCCTAGACGGTTCAACCGATTTTAATGAAATTTTCAGGATAAATTTGTCTAGTACCCAAGATGGTCATGTGATTTTATTTTTTTCCAGTGATGCCAACTTTCCGAGAAAAAAATTACTAAAGTTTTTAAAAATTCATATTGGCTACGTTATTTATCCGATTTTGATCAAATTTTCAGAAAAGATTTCCCTAATGCTCCCATTAATTACATAATTTTATTAATTTTCAGTGTTGCCAACTTTCCGAGAAAAAAATTACTAAAGTTTTAAAAATTTTATTATGGCCATGTTATTCAACCGATTTTACTCAAATTTTCACAAAAGATTCTCCTAGTATTCATATAATTTATGTAATTTTAACAAAATACAGTGTTGCCAACTTTCCGAGAAAAAAATTAGTAAAATTTTTAAAAATTTATTTTGACCATTTTATTTAACCGATTTTAATCAAATATTTATAAAAGTTTTTCCTAGTGCCTAAATAAATTATGCAATTTTAACAAAATACAGTGTTGCCAACTTATCGAGAAAAAAAATCACAAAATTTAAAAAAAATTCATTGTGGCTACATTATTTATTCGATTTTGATCAAATTTTCAGAAAAGTATCTCCTATTGCCCACATAAATTATAATATTATTAAAATACAGTGTTGCCAACTTTCCGAGAAATGTCAAAGTAGTCTATATATGGGTTTACCCATATACTTCTAATCTTGTTTTATTTTAATGTTTGGGCAAAATGTAAATATAAAATTTATAGTAGATATTGAGAAATTAAAGTATTCTTTTACTTAATAATTTGAAAATATTTTATTTATTAAATAGTTTCTTGTACTCTAAACAATATTAATATATGTAACAATTTTTGTATAATATTGTAAATATATGTATTTTTTTTAGAATTTTGTTTTTAAGATGATCAGAAAAGTTTTTAGGCAAGCCGATTCGAATATTAAACAAAATCTAGAGGGCGCACCGAGCCCTCAAAAATGCCTTTTTTGGACTTTTTTCATATATCAAACATATATCAACATTTTATCTGACCGAACCGTAATTCTGTGTTTATGCCCACATAAAAATGCGATATTTCTTCCAGAACCGTTCAAAATGAAGTATTTTATGTTTAGTTATAAGCGTTTGAAAAATTTGTTTTGCAGGGCATTGCAACAAAAATGCTAATTTCGGTAATTTTCAACCGATTTTTGACAGTTTTTTTTGTATTTTATAGTGATTGAAAATGTCGCATTTTTATATGGGCATGAAAACAAATTTTTTCAAATAACATACAAATTTTTAAATAATGTTTTGAACGGAGTTGTAATTCAATTTTAATTTTTTGTTCGTTTTGTTCCACTGTATTTTGATTCTGCATCTTCATTTCTTTATTTTCTAGTATTTATTGTAACGTTATTGTCTGGATCTTTCTTATTTTCAGACAACACATCTTTAATTTTGCAATTATCTGAATTCGTTAATAATTTAATAAATTTTTCTAAATTTGCATTTAAAATCAACTTTTTTTGAAATTTTTGATAATTGATTGACATCTAGTTTGCACATATTTGATAAAATTAATTTATCTAATATTTTTTAATTCAATGATAAAATGGGTATGTATATTTACATTTTTTTATTTTCTTAATTTTTTTCTGCGTTTTCATGTTTTTCATCAATAAAATGTTTTCTATATCCATATTTTTTGTTTCACTTGTATCTCTTTTATGGTAAATGATGATTTTATTATTATTATTATTATTATTATTATTATTATTTTATTATTAAACAAGAATTACAGTTTTTTGAAAAATACCACTACATTTTAGATTTATTTAGTGCATTTATTCGTTTTAACCATTGAAAAATTGATTACAACTTTTGAAATTAACATTACATTTGTGCAATAATTTGGTGTAAAGGCAGAAATGGATATATATATATATATATATATATATATATATATATATATATATATATATATACAGGGTGATTTATGATGTCGGGGATAAACTACACCGAATGATTCCTATGAGTAGGTAATTTAAATATTTGAATATTTATTTGAAGTTTCTCATTTAGATTACTCATAGGAATCATCCGGTGTAGTTTTTCCCCGACGTCATAAATCAGCCTGTATATATATATATATATATATATATATATATATATATATATATATACAGGGTGTTTCAGACCACCCGTACCACCCAAATATCTCGCGTGAAACGAAACAAATCAAAAAAAGAAAAAATACGTCCAAAAAGATTTCAAAAATTCTATTAATTGACACCAAATTCAAATTTTCCCCCCACCTCCTGGGGGGTGGAGGGGGGGGTAGCTTTGTAAATTTAAATGGGGACCCCCATTTTTTATTGCAGATTCGGATTCCTAGATTTAAATAAAGAAGGTTTTGTCCGAAAAATTTTTCCTGATTCTTGAAAGATGGCGCTCAAATCGCAAAAAACGCTATTTTTTATTTTGACGATTTTTAATATTAGATGTGAGCCATAATGTAAAAGGGTGTTGTCATTTTAAGACATTTACTGCTTTCAGTTAAACTTAGTGATGCCCCCCGCCTCCCTCCCCCTCTTCACCAACCTCAAATGAAGTTAAAAGGCAAAATGAATTTTGGTTTTAAACAGAAATTGATTCATTCAAATTTGACAAAAATAAAAAAGCGCAGCAACTTAAACAAGAAATAAAAATAATTTTAAAAATTATAACTGTGTAAGATACTTACCGTAATGTCAGTCCTATCCCACCCTTGCGTTGGCGATAAAATACGTTATTTTCGAAAAATCTTAATTTCGCCCTCAATTGCCTTACATACTTCAAAATTCGAGATTATTGAAGAAGAATGGTTGAACTTCATTGCCCTATTTGCCAATTTAGTCAACACTTGTTTTGGCACTGTGTACGAGCTGTCAAAGTTGGACATTTTATTACAATAGGACATTTTTTCATGAGGGGCAGAATGGATATCATATCACATCAACTATTGTTACATTAAAGAAAACATTTCAAAGTTTATAAAACTTGAAGTATCATCCAACTCCAAGGAAATGTTACAGTGCCAAGTTATGACACTGTGACATTTAGCCATTTTTGGTTTCTAATGGTACGTTTTTTTTCCATTGTAAATGTCTTAAAATGACAACACCCTTTTACATTATGGCTCACATCTAATATTAAAAATCGTCAAAATAAAAAATAGCGTTTTTTGCGATTTGAGCGCCATCTTTCAAGAATCAGAAAAATTTTTTCGGACAAAACCTTCTTTATTTAAATCTAGGAATCCGAATCTGCAATAAAAAATGGGGGTCCCCATTTAAATTTACAAAGCTACCCCCCCTCCTCCCCCCAGGGGGTGGGGGGAAAATTTGCATTTGGTGTCAATTAATAGAATTTTTAGGAAATCTTTTTGGACGTATTTTTTCTTTTTTTGATTTGTTTCGTTTCACGCGAGATATTTGGGTGGTACGGGTGGTCTGAAACACCCTGTATATATATACAGGGTGTTTGCAATCAAGGTATTTTATTTTTAAGGGGTGATACTACAGGTCAAAACAAGGCGATTAACGCCAAAACACCTTAGTAAAAGTTTTCTAATAAACGAGATATTCATTTTTTTTTTAAGTAAAATGGTAGCATATGGTATAATTTTTATTATCCAGCTCACAAAAAAAATTATTCTTCATAATAGTTTTGGATTTGCTTGAAACGAATAAAAATGTAAAAATATTCCAGGTTTTAAATACACTGTGACTCGGATTTGCTGATTTGTGTTTCAACTTTTAGGTAAAATACCCTTATTTGATTAATAGGATTATATTATGTTTAAAATTACAATTTAAGCTTACATACAAAAGTAAAAGTTGTAAAGCTTACATACAAAAATTTGTGCCGATTGTCGATTGTTAAAACACCCTAGTAAAAGTTGTCTAATGAACGAGATATTACTTTATTTGAATTTATGATTGAGGGGGCGAAAACTTTCATTTGTTCTTATTGTTTATCTGTCAAACATATTTCATTATTGTTTAACTGTGCATTATCTATTGCTGGTTGGTTACTAATTCTTGTGAAAAAATTGAACGATGGACTATTCTAATGTTGAATTGGTTGATATGATGCTAATTTATGGAGAAGCGCATCAAAATTCGGCTGCTGCAAGTCGTCTATACGCTGAGCGATTTCCAAATAGGCGACATCCTATAGCTCAGCAATTCTCTAGATTAATAATACGTGCTAGAGATACTGGTAATCTGCGAGGCCATCAACAGCGTGCTGGAGGAGCAGGTCGTCACCGACGAATTGTAGACGCCGAGGAACAAATTTTGAACCTCGTTGACGAAAACCCTTCAACCAGTACACGGCAAATTGCTCGGCAAGTTGGTTTGTCAAATCAAATTGTATGGCGAACATTACGCGAGCATCAACTGCATCCTTTTCATGTGCAACGAGTACAAGCGTTACAACCTCGAGATCATCCGCAACGCGTAGAGTTCTGTAGATGGTTTTTGCGCAAACATGATGAAATACTTAATTTTTCATCGATTGTACTGGCTACTGACGAAGATACATTTACGCGCAACGGTATGAACAACTGCCACAATACACACTTTTGGAGTTTCGAAAATCCGCATGTTGTTCATCGTCACAATTTTCAGCACAGATTTTCTGTGAACGTATGGGCCGGGTTGGTAAACTCACAGTTGATTGGTCCCTTTGTGTTGCCAGATCGATTAGATGCAAATAATTATTTATATTTTTTGCAAAATAATTTGCCGGAACTTTTAGAAGAAGTTCCCTTAAATGTTCGTCAGCAAATGTGGTTCCTTCATGACGGTGCACCGGCGCATTTTAGCCATATCGTTCGGCAACACTTAAACGATGTGTTTGAAAATAAGTGGATTGGTCGGGGCAGTCATATCCCTTGGCCTCCCCGGTCGCCGGATTTGACCCCGTTGGATTTTTATTTGTGGGGACTTATGAAAACCATGGTATACACCACCGAAATTATGGATCTCGATGATCTCCGTAATCGGGTAGAAGTAGCAGCGGCGGAAATTCGGGAACCATTCATGTTAACATGCTACACATCAGCTAGCAGAAAACATATCTACAATCAACGTGTATAGTAGTGTTAAATTGAGTCAATTAACAAAGCGTCGAAGTGGCATAATTTAAAAAATTTACTTGTAAATTTACATATTAATATTTATCAGTATTTATAAAAAAGTCTCATAAGTCAATCATTAAAATTATGTTCATGTACATTACATTTGTACAGAACTTTTCAAAAACAAACCGTGAACACCACATGTGAAAATTGCTCATATTACTAATATTTTTAATTACTACCTGGTTATTGAGATACCTAATTTATGTATGTAATAAATTTTTATACACGAGAACTGCGACCACAGAAACATCTTAAAAAGTGGATTGTGCACTCTATGTGAAGAAGGCTGTGCATCACTTAGTGAAAGCAAATACATTTTCTCAGTGTTATCTTTAGTATATCAAAAAGTTATAGTTAAAATTACTAATTCATAATTATTTATAATAAATGTCAAATTTATTCGATTTCATTATGATTCCAAATTCATAACATAACGAAAAACAGTGGCTGGCGTTATAACACGCATATGCAGGTTATAACGCCATTTGTTCGTTTGCGAAAAATCGTTATATATTTTGAAACTGTAATAATTAGCAATAAAAAATAAAGCATGATTCTACAGATGAGAGATCAAGCTAATCGGCTATATAAAGTGAATTTCCTAATTAAACATTTTCTTGTTAATATTCAACAAAATAAAAAAGGGTGGCGTTATAACCCACACTTACCCTGTTAAAACTATTATATTTTATAACTATACTTATCAAAAGTAATAAAACAGTAAATACAAATTTATATTTTTAAAAAAATATCAAATTAATTTTGATTCCGACATTAACGAAATAAGTAACTAACTGGACCTGCGGGACACTGGAATATTTTGCGGTGGGTCAAAGTAACTAAATTATAAAAAAATTATCTAGTTATTTATTTGTTACCTAATAAGTTGTTTCTATGTACTGTTATTTACTGTAATGTCAGAGACGAGCGTTGAGTTTCGTCAAAACGTCGATTTTAAATAAATATTTATAAAAAAAACTTTAACCTAAAACCGTTTTATTTTAATAAAATGAGTTCTGTAATTTTTTTACTGTTACACAATATTTTCTGTTTAAAAAAAAAATAAGCAAAAATTTGAAATTGTAAAAAATAAAACAGCTTTTGAATTAAGTTCTGTATAATTTTGATATAAATTCGTTAAATTTATTTATTTATTAAAAATTCAAAACATTGAAAACATAAATTTTTATTTTGAAAATTAGCTGAAGTACTTTATATTTATTTTGTTAAGGGTGTTTTCTAATCTAAAGGCCCGATTTCTACCTCATTTTCAACATAATTTTTTTTTTAAATAAAATCAAAAGATAAGTTATATAATGCTTATATGCTTTTATTTGTCAATGTTTGAGTTATATTTTACAAAAGTTTGACCTCGAAATAATAATTTTTAGTCATATAAAAATGGCGGCAAAGAAAGCCGTGCCCGCCATGGACTGATGGTCGGGTGGAGCTGGATTAGCAAACTGGGTAATCCGAAACAGACGCAACCAAAAACTAACGATTACCTATGAGTGTGGCTATGGTTATAACCAACAACATTTCAAAAAAATATCATTTTTTTACATAATGGCAGCTATTTGAAAAAAAAGTTTTAAAAAATTAACTTTTTTTGGCACTTAAACTACATAAAAAAATCGATATTTTGGAAAATGTTTTATTTTTATTGATTTTAAGCACAGCCACTTCAATGCCTTACAAATTCCCAAAGCGACATCAAAATTGCCGGAGTAG
The DNA here is from genome assembly GCA_963966155.1 of Clivina fossor. Lineage (NCBI taxonomy): Eukaryota > Metazoa > Arthropoda > Insecta > Coleoptera > Carabidae > Clivina > Clivina fossor. The sequence goes on from OZ014554.1 coordinate 9,908,063, forward strand.
TTTTTCTGCAATCCTTGCACCCACAAAAAAAAAATTTTTTTTTGGAAATCGCTTTTAATGAACGGAATGGAACGACCTGCCAATGATGGCGTACTTCGACTATATCAAATAGTTTCCGGGCAAAACGGTTTCGCCCACATATGCTCCGTAGTATAAGGTATCGGCGGCGCAAGCACACTGGGCACAAATTCTAGGTAGACTTAATCTGCACATACACATTAGGCACAACTAACCGCATTTTTGTTTGTGTATCTATATATATATATATATATATATATATATATATATATATATATATATATATATATATATAGACTTATAATGGAAGCGTAATATTGTAAAAAATCAGTGAAAAAAAATAAAACTGTTTTAGGTTAAATTTTTATATTAATATTTATTTAAAATCAACGTTCCGACGAAACTCAACGTCCGTCTTCATCAGGATAAATTATATAAATAACAGAGTAAATAACAGAACATAGAAACAAGTTACTAGGTAATAAACAAATAACTAGATCATACAATTTATAAAGTTTTAATGAATAGAAGCCAATTCGTCTAAATCTAAATTATCTAAATAAATCGGCTATTGCTTAGCATGCGTTAGTAAAATTTTAAGATACTGTAATAATTGCTAGATCAATCAATATTAGCAGCAATAGAAATTTATAAAGAAATGGATAACATCAGTCACTATTGCGGCACTGAGTTTAATAAAATTTAGCTTCCATTAATTAAAAGTTTATAAAATGTATAATATACTTACGTATTTGTTACCTAGTAACTTGTTTCTGTGTTCGAATCTAGGAACATTCACCGCCCACAATTCAGAGCGGAAAGTTTACCGCACAGAATTCACCGTCCACAATTAACCGCGGGGTAGATTATTTGTTATTTTTTTGAAAGTGAAACTGATAAATATAAAGAAACTTAACCTAACCTAACCTAACCTATTATTTTGGGACCGAAAGCAAATATCGATACCAATGAACTAATATTAATACTGCGTACATGAATTAAAATTTGAATAAAACATGTACTTACATTCTTTAATACTATATCATATACCGTCTGTTGACTTGGACCGTCGTACATAGGGATTTAACATGTAAAATCAGACATGTGCAATTTTCTGTTTCCCAAATTATTTTACAAAAAAAAACCTTATAATAAATGTTTTAGGGCATACTTTTCTGCATGTAAATCAATTACTAAAATTTTTTTTTGGAACCTTCCTAACGTCAAGAATTCGGTCTAAAGTTGTTAAGAAATTTACTGGAAAATGGCAGTAGCCGTGAAATAGCATATAGCATTTAGCATTTGTTTTATTTTTGTTCCAATTTCACGGCTAATGTCATTTTCAGTCAATTTCTTGACAACTTTAGGGCTAATTCCTGACGTTGTGATGGTTCCAAAAAAAATTTTGTTGCTTGATTTACATGTAAAAAAGTGTTTCCTAAAACATTTATCCCAAAGTTTTTTTTTGTAAAATAATTTGGAAAGCAGGAAATCGTACATGTCTGATTTTACATGCTAAATTCCTATGTACGACGGTTCAAGTCAACACACCGTATATTTTCACAATATAAAACAAAACGTGGTTATTTGTGTATGCGGTGAATTGTGTGTGCGGTGAATTGTCGTCGGCGAACTTTCCGCAGTGAACTTTCTGCGATGAATTGTGGGCGGTAAACTTTCCGGATACGCTGTGTTCTGTTATTTACTCTAATGTCACCTATATCATTTATCCAAATGCAGACGGACATTGAGTTTTGTCGAAAAGTCGATTTTAAATAAATATTAATACAGATCCTAAAGCAGATTTATTTTAATATAATGAGCTCTAAAAGATTTTTACTATGTTAATCATTGTAAATTTACAGTATAATCATAGTAATTTTATTATATTTTCTGTTGTAAAAATTATTGTAGAATTACTATGATTATTAATGTATATTTACACTGATTTTTTACAATCTACAATTACAAAAGTGTATTTTAGACTACAAAAAACAACAATAGATTTCAGATTTATAATTTTATTTAACTGAAATAAATAACAACAAATATTTATAGATTTGATATTAGACCAAAGGAAATGGTTTAACCAGCAGCTGTGGTAGTGGTAGTAGTTGTTGTGGTTGTGGTTGTAGTTGTTGTATCTAACAAAAAATCATATCAAATAATTATTTATCCTAATACAATTATAAATAAATATAAAATATATACTTACGCCACCAGCATGCAGCACTATGATTTTTGTGTTCTACAGCTCCAGCTTCATAAAGAGGATGTGCAATCTAGACCAATATTGTTTCAATAATTTTTTTATACTAAACAATATATTTTGCAATTTAACATATATTCAATTAAATCCAATTTTTTACTTACAGACATTGTAATTGCAAATACCGCAAAGATAACAATAACGGCAAAAATAAGTTTCATATTTTATTTATTAAATTGAAATAAATTGTACAAATTCTGTGTTGAAACTGATGCTTTACGTTTAGAAATTGTAGATATTTATACTAAATCGAATGTACTAATTTTTTAGAATAATTTTTCAAATGAGTGCAAGGTTATAGACTATTAATTTAATAATATAGAAAATTATTGAAATTGACTAAAATTTACTTAAATTAAATTTATTAAATTTATTTAAATTTTTAAAAAATACTTTGATTCAAGTATAAATACGTATTTGAAAGTTTTAGATAAAAATCATCAGATACAAATCGACATTTGTACAGTATACAACAAAATAGTAATTGAAAATGAAATTTATTTGTGCTGTTATTGTTATTTTTGCATTATTTGCAATTACAATGATTGTAAGTATTATTTAGTCGTGCAGTTTCATAATAATAATTGATGTAAATGAAAATATATAAAACAATATTTGTCTAGATTGCCCAACCAATTTATGATGCTGGGGCTGTAGATCATAAAGACCACAGTGCTAGATGCTGGTGGCGTAAGTATATATTTTTATTTATTTATAATTTTATTAAAATATTTTTTTAATTTTTTATTAGATACAACCACTACAACCACAACCACAACTACTACTACCACTACCACTGCGGCTGGTTAAAAAATAAATTTGTAATTTATTTGTTAATCTTGTTACTTATTTAAATAAAAATTGTTGAAATAAAACTTAATGTGTTGTTTTACTCTCTCAAATTTTATTCACAAATTAAAAGCCACTTTAGACTATATTAATTTTTTAATAATTTCTGAATAAATATTTGAAATAAATTATAAATATATATTAGAGATTGATTTATTTTCACTAAATAATTAGGACAGATTTGTAAAGATATGCGCATTCATGTCATCTGCCACTGCTGTTAACTGACAGCAAATAGCCGCAACATCTGGCTGGCAATGTAAAACAATGGCGGTTTTTTTGTCAGTTGGTAGCAATGGTAGATGACAATGTCCTTACAAATCTGTCTCAAATATTTAGTGAAAATAAATCAATTCCAAACATTTATTTCAAATGGTTATTCATAAATTATTATCGTCAAAAGTGGCTAAATTTTTTTTAACATAGTAAGAACTCATTATATTAAAATATAGAAAAGTTATGTATATATATATATATATATATATATATATATATATATATATATATATATATTGTGACAAAAACACTTTTTGTCACGAGTCAAATTTTGTATAAAAAATGATATTTTTATAGAGTATTTATTTTTTAGTAAAATGGCAACATTGATTTAAATTGTGAAATTAGCAGGCACATAAATAGGCTTGTACAAGTGGAAATCTCTCTCTCTCCCGTGAGCCACTGTCCGAGCAAGCAGCTCTCTTCCGTGAGCAGTCCGGCTCTGAGCAAACTTCTACTGGTTTTGTCTTCGTTATATCTGTGATTAGTTGAAGGTTAATTTACCATGCGGCCTGATAAGTTTTTGTATTCAAAAGGGAAATTGTTCGTTTGGATTTGAAACGATGTAAGTTGACAATTTATTTATTTTGTATTATGTTTGAATTGTTATTCATGAGATTTTATTGATATTTGGATTATTTTAGTAACGTAATTTTGCTCTTGTGAATACAATGATGGTCAACTTACATTTGATTATGTTTTGTTATATTTTGTAAAGCCAATTTCTTTCTTGAATAATTTTGTTAGTTATTTTGTTTTGAGTTATGATTTGTAGAGTTCAATTTATTAGAGTTTGTATCGTTATAGTTTATTTGAAGATTAGTAATTTTGTGATGATAAAATTAACCTTGAAGCAGCACAGATTCCCGTTCCAATCCTCATTTCTTTCTTGTGTAAATACTAGTAGATTTTCCTTCCCGTTTTCCGTTTGTGAAAGTCTTTAGTGCGTATCATTGTCTGTGTTTGTAAATTTCGAGCCCTTGCTAGAGCGCGTTATGATCTTCAGATTTTTGTGCAGTGCTGCGAGCACTGAGTTGATAATTTTATTCGCGTATTAAAACGATCGGCGTTTTAATGTTTGAACTTTTGTAGAGTTCGGGATTGTTGCAATACGAGTTATTTTGAGGCCACGTGCCATTGTTCGTGTTGCGATGATTTTTTGATTTATCGTATCGTATATTTTTGCTATTATCACAGCGCTTAAATTTTAGGCTGAAGAAGCTATATCGGCTGTGATGATATTTTGTTTGTAGTATATTTTTTGTGGCAACGTCGTAATTCTCGGTGAAATACCCTATGTTTTCGTGGGCTACGCTTATAAGATCAGAATGCGTTCATTGGCTTCCGGATTTACGAATCACGGGAAAGACATTCTGTCTAGATCGGCTAAAGTACTTTCGTGTTTTGTCTCTCCCATGCACGCGACCCCAATTTGCTCCCTGTTCCTTGTTCCTTCTTTCCGATCATTATTCGTAATCATTTTCTTGTGTCGTATTTATTTTGTCGTATACTGTAAGTAGCAAATTTTTGATTGATTGTACTATTTTGATATTGAAGATATTTTTTTTTGAGCAAGTAACTTTAACTTATTTAGCTAGAAAATATCGTTAAGTCATTTTATTGTATTATTGTGGAATTTTCTTTGAGTTATGTATTTTTTGTTTCTAGTTAAATATTTTAATTTTACTTGCATGATTTTGAACTATGCAATTATCGTTTAAATTTTGTATTATGAGATTATGCTGTTATTATCTATTTTGTTTGCTGATTGAATTTTGTTATTATCGCTTAAATTTTGTACTATGATGTTTCTTTTGATTGCTAAAATTATTAACGTTGCTTGAGCTGATTTATGATTCGTGTACTTTAAATTGTAAATTGTAAAGTATTTTGATTTTGCATTTATTTGTTATATTGATGATATTGTATGAAACTATTGCTTATCGTTGTAATTTCGATTGTATCGACTTTTATTTCAAGTTCGATTTGTTTGATTTTATCATGTTTGTATTCTGGATAAATCTGCTGTGCCCCCTCATGTTTAGATGAACAGGCTGTCGTTTTCAACGGTGTCCGAGCGAGATTCAGATGTATAGCAGCACCAGTTAATTGGGGAAACCGAATTTGGAACAACCAATTGAAAGATTTCGACCATCCAATAAATCGAGCAGTAATTATGGATTGGATGATGATGTTTATGACGTACTAACGCCCGCGGGGCGTATTCCGATTTCGAGGGAGATCATTCTCATGATGTCTTGATCAACGGCCACGCCGCTTGCTGCGCTATGCATTCTGTCATCTCCTCGGCGCTGACGAAAACGCAGAAGAAGATCTTCTTTAGCTAGACCACCCGCTAACCAGCAGACATCAAACAAAGGACGTTCATTATTCTATAATTGGTATATCATGCAATATAACGAATTATCTTTCAAAAGCATGTAAGTTCTTTTTTTATTTTAACTATATTATCGCATTTCCGAAACAAATTCTCGAAAAATGAAATAAATCCCTATCCCGTTAAGTTCCTTTTTGAGATTTGTCAAAGCTTCTCAATTTGCGTCAACATTCCGCTTTGACTGGCGCCCACCTAATTTACCAACATCACAAAATAAAGTTCCTACCAACCCCACCTACGACCCAGCTCTCCTCCAAACAACTGACGCCGTGCCCATTATGGGTGACTGGTAGGATAAAAATCAGATGAATAAAATATTTCAAAATTTGAACACTTTGATAAAATTTAACTTTAACATCTAATATTTTTCTTCATCTAAATGTCACAATATATATATATATATATATATATATATATATATATATATATATATATAGAAAAGTTATGTATGGCGTGTTATAACACCAACTACTGTTTCTCGTTATGTTTTGAATTTGGAATCATAATTAAATCGAATAAATTTGACATTTTTAGAAGTTTTATTATATGTTTTATTAAAAATAATTATGAATTAGAAATTTTAACTATAACTTTTTGATATACTAAAGATAACACTGAGAAAATTTATTTGCTTTCACTAAGTGGTGCACAGCCTTCTTCACATAGAGTGCAAAATCCATTTTTTAAGATGTTTCTTTCGTCGCAGTTCTCGTGTTATAGTCCGTTTTTTCCGACATGAGCTGTGCGTCATCGTTATAAAGCATGTGCACTAAATCCGAAAAAGTGGGGGAAAAGCTATGACGTATTCTCTGTAATCCATACCACGGGCTTGTATTTGAACGCAGGCCCCGCTTCCGAGAGGACACCATTACGTATTGTACACTGTAACGAGGTTTCTTCCTGGCGTGGTTATTGCTCCTAAAAATCTCTGTTTGGTTCAGGCGCCTTTCGGCCCGTTATATATATATATATATATATATATATATATATATATATATATAGAAATTATTTTATTGATATAAAAAAAGAATCGTTTTTTCCGGGTACTGTTTGTGATATGGTAAATAGTTTTAATGTATTGTAGCTTGTCGGCGTTGTGAGGCTGATTTGTTTCGCAACGAATTATTGTTATTTCGGGCGCCAATCACGTTTCCTGTAAGATCAGACTGGGAGAGGGTGCCCGATAGCTCAGCTGTGTGCCAGGGTTCGATAATACAGATTACAATCGTACAGCGGGATTCAAAAACACAAAAAATAATCAACAGATAAACTCTCAATACTTGTTTATTAGAAAACGAATTTTATTTTTATTAAATCTTATATATAACATTAAATCTAACGTATTAAAATAATTTTTAATATTAACAAAATTTTCTTCAAGTACAAGAAGTAAACTTTGAATAAAATATTCTAAGTCTGAAACGGACTTGTAATAATAAACGTAAGTCAAACAGAAATTAAATAAATTTCTCTAAGTACAGCAAAAGTTAAACTTTTAATAAAATATTCTAAGTCTTGAACGGACTTCTAAAAATTACTCTGAGTAGACCGATTTGACTCACCGTGACTGTATCTTTTTGACTGAAAACTATATCAGTAACTTATAATATTTTGTATTTGTTGATAGTGGAGCGATGTGTTTAAGATAGGCTACGATGTAGTATTATTCATTTTTCTACTACTGTTAACTGAAATTGTTCTGTTGAAATTTGTTTACTCTTTGTCTGACACAACAAAATTGTTTTTCAGCCTATTATTTCAAACATCGTTATAAAACATCACCAAAGTTAGTCACAAAGATATTAGACATTCATAGATATTTCTATATATAAGGCCTGATTTTCCGTTACTGCGCACACGCCAAAACTCCCTACGTTCGTCTGCTTATGAATGCTCTACGAGGTGTGGACTGTAGGACTGTTTTGAGGAAACTAATTTCAAGATAGTGGCAAGACTTTGTGCCACATTATTTTGGGGATATGCTATGTTTGTCTATGTATGTATGAATGTACAATAAATATAAAAATTTACTCACAGAAATCTTTAGTATTATTATAGCATTAAAAATATAACAGAAACTTAAATATAGGTTTACTCTCATATTAATATAAAATTTCCAGAAGAAAAAGAAAACTTAATTCGCCTGGGCGAAATATGAAAGGCCTGCACCCATCGTGGAATTTCCCGGTGCCGCCAATCTTCCCGGTGTAGGGTCAGTAGCATGTTGCCGTTAGATTTATTTTATGGAATGTAAAAAGAAAGTGTGCCTGTATGTGTATGGAATAAATGAGTCGTATAGATGCAAAACTTACTATTTGATAAATTTTATTTTCAAAGATATTTGCAAAAAAACTGTTATAACTGGGTGTAATTGTATTTTGATGATAAAATTTTGTTACTAGATAACATTTATTAAATAAGTAATGCCATCTAGTAACAAGATTTTATCATCAAAATACAATTACACCCACCTTTAACAGTTTTTTGCAAATATCTTAGAATATAAAATTTACCAAATAGTGAGTTTTGCATCTATACGACTCAAATAGAGAAGCTGGTTTTTGGTTCTCATGTGTGCCCACACCTATACGTACTGAAACAAGATTAGAAGTATATGGGTAAACCCATATATAGACTACTTTGACATTTCTCGGAAAGTTGGCAACACTGTATTTTAATAATATTATAATTTATGTGGGCACTAGGAGATACTTTTCTGAAAATTTGATCAAAATCGGATAAATAATGTAGCCACAATGAATTTTTAAAAAAATTTGTGATTTTTTTCTCGATAAGTTGGCAACACTGTATTTTGTTAAAATTGCATAATTTATTTAGACACTAGGAAAAACTTTTATGAAAATTTGATTAAAATCGGTTAAATAAAATGGTCATAATAAATTTTTAAAAATTTTATTAATTTTTTTCTCGGAAAGTTGGCAACACTGTATTTTGTTAAAATTACATAAATTATATGAATACTAGGAGAATCTTTTGTGAAAATTTGAGTAAAATCGGTTGAATAACATGGCCATAATAAAAATTTTAAAAATTTAGTAATTTTTTTCTCGGAAAGTTTGCAACATTGAATATTAATAAAATTATGTAATTAATGGGAGCATTAGGGAAATCTTTTCTGAAAATTTGATCAAAATCGGATAAATAACCTAGCCAATATGAATTTTTAAAAACTTTAGTAATTTTTTTCTCGGAAAGTTGGCATCACTGGAAAAAAACAAAACCACATGACCATCTTGGGCACTAGACAAATTTATCCTGAAAATTTCATTAAAATCGGTTGAACCGTCTAGGAGGAGTTGCGATCACAAAATTTGGTCTGACGACCGAGCGAGCGAGCTGACGACGCACATCCATACACCCACATAAACTAAGTTCAGATTCGTCATCTACAGGCTATATGAAGGATTTCTATACAATTTTTTTTTTTTTTTGAAAATGTTACAGACACCGTACCAAACGCTATACTACTTTTCCTTGCAGTCAAAGTAGTAATAAAATGGATTTGTACAGTGGTTCTCAAAATTGAACGGAGATTAAGTTGGATCAGGTTGGTGTTTGAAGTTATTAAGATTTTTTTTTTTGTTATTTTTATTGATTAAAATTTATACATTAAAACTATTTACCATATCACAAAGAGTACACGGAAAAAACGATTCTTTTTTTATATCAATAGAAATTATATTATTCTATGTTCTTACTATGTTAAAAAAATTTAGCCAATTTTGACGATAATAATTTATTAATAACCATTTGAAATAAATCTTGAATAAATATTTGGAATTGATTTATTTTCACTAAATATTTGAGACAGACTTGTGAGGACATTGTCATCTACCATTGCTACCAACTGACAAAAAAACCGCCATTGTTTTACATTGCCAGCCAGATGTTGCGACTATTTGCTGTCAGTTAGTAGCAGTGGTAGATGACGTGAATGCGCATATATTTACAAATCTGTCCTAAATATTTAGTGAAAATAAATCAATCTGATATATTTATTTATGATATATTTCAAATAGTTATTCAGAAATTATTAAAAAATTAATATAGTCTAAAGTGACTATTAAAATGTGAATAAAATTTGAGAGAGTAAAACAACATATTAAGTTTTATTTGAACAATTTTTATTTAAATAAATAATAAGATTAACAAATAAATTACAAATTTATTTTTTAACCAGCCGCAGTGGTAGTGGTAGTAGTAGTTGTGGTTGTGGTTGTAGTGGTTGTATCTAATAAAAAATTTAAAAAATATTTTAATAAAATTATAAATAAAAGAAAATATATACTTACGCCACCAGCATCTAGCACTGTGGTCTTTATGATCTACAGCCCCAGCATCATAAATTGGTTGGGCAATCTAGACAAATATTGTTTTATATATTTTCTTTTACATTAATTATTATAAAACTGCACCACTAAATAATACTTACAATCATTGTAATTGCGAATAATGCAAAAATAACAATAACAACACAAATAAATTTCATTTTCAATTACTATTTTGTTGTATACTGTACAAATGTCGATTTGTATCTGATGATTTCTATCTAAAACTTTCAAATACGTATTTATAGTTGAATCAAAGTTTTTTTAAAAATTTAATAAGTAAATTTTAGTTAATTTCAATAATTTTCTATATTATTAAATTAATAGTCTATAACCTTGCACTCATTTTAAAAATTATTCTAAAAAATTAGTACATTCGATTTATTATAAATATCTACAATTTCTAAACGTAAAGCATCAGTTTCAACACAGAATTTGTACAATTTATTTCAATTTGAAAAATTAAATATGAAACTTATTTTTGCCGTTATTGTTATCTTTGCGGTATTTGCATTTACAATGTCTGTAAGTAACAAAATTGGATTTTATTAAATATATGTTAAATTGCAATATATATTGTTTAGTATAAAAAAATTATTGAAACAATATTTTTCTAGATTGCACATCCTCTTTATGAAGCTGGAGCTGTAGAACACAAAAATCATAGTGCTGCATGCTGGTGGCGTAAGCATATATTTTATATTTATTTATAATTTTATTAGGATAAATAATTATTTGATTTGATTTTTTGTTAGATACAACAACTACAACCACAACCACAACCACAACAACTACTACCACTACCACAGCTGCTGGTTAAACCATTTCCTTTGGTCTAATATCAAATCTATAAGTATTTGTTGTTATTTATTTCAGTTAAATAAAGTTATAAATGTGAAATCTATTGTTTTTTTTGTAGTCGCAAATACACTTTTGTAATGTAGATTGTAAAAAATCAGTGTAAATATACATTAATAATCATAGTAATTCTACGATAATTTTTATTGTAATTTTATAAATTATTGGTAAAATAACAAAAATTTTAAAAATTACAACAACAATATAATAAAATTACTATGATTATACTGTAAATTTATAATAACTAACATTGTAAAAAATTTCTTAGAACTTATTATATTAAAATGAAACTGCTTTAGATTTAAGTTCTGTTTATTCAAAATCCACTTTTCGACGAAACTCAACGTCCGTCTTCATTAGGATAAATAATATAAATGACATTACGTTAAATAACAAAACACAGAAACAAATTACTTGGTATCGAGTTTTAAGTAATGGAAGCCAAATATCATAAACTTAGTGCCTGTTTACAAATTTTTATTACTTCTTTTATCAATCTGCTGCTAATATTGATTGGTCTAGCAATTTCTACAGTAACTTCAAATTTTACATAATAAAAATATTCTAATGCATATTAAGCAATAGCAGATTTATCTGGATGATTTAGACGAATTGGCTTCCATTAGCTAAAAATCTATAAATTGTATGATCTAGATACTTATTTAATAATACCCAAAATATTGAGATTTTATATTTTTCCCAAAATTTCAATTACTCAGTAATTGAATCGATTTTTTAGGCTATGCATCAATGACTGGCCAGTTTAACAATAACAGTTAACAGTTTAACCAGTTTAACAAGCCGATTTAATGACTGAGTAACTTGTGAAATTTTGGGAAAAATATAAAATCTCAATATTTTGAGTATTATTATATTAAATTTTACAATATCAATATGTTCAAGGTTTAGTTACTTATTTGTTACCTAGTAGCTTCTTGCAATGTTCTGTTATTTATTATAATGTTATTTAAATCGATTATCCTGATGAAGACGGACGTTGAGTTTGGTCGAAACGTTGATTTTAAATAAATACTTATATAGAACTTTAACCTAAAGCAGTTTTATTTTTACAATGATTTTTTTAATGTACATTACATTTCAGTTTCAAGTCGATTCTAATTAGGGAAATAATTAGGGTCGATTGTAATTAGGGAAACAAATAAAAAGTTGAATATCTGAATATCTGAAATAAAAAAGATATTAGTTCTCATTTAAACTTTTAACATTCTAAATGGAACATTTTCCAAAATATCGATTTTTTATGTACGTTTAAATGCCAACTGTTAAACTTTTTTTTTTCAAATGGCCGCAATTATTTGAAAAAATGACATTTTTCAGATGTTCTTGGTTATAAATTTGGATGGCGAAAATATTTTATCTTAATTTATCTGTTTCGCTGTCCAAAACTGTAATCAAGTTAGAGGATTCACATTTACGAAGAGTTATGATCAATTGACGGACGTGGACTTTTAACTTGTAGCTTATTTTTATGATGTGAATTATTTTTGTAGCCACGTTGCCGATTTAAGCGAAAGTTCTGATATGGTTACCTATCTTATATTTTTGGAAAGCGATTTTATTTTATTATAATTTATCTTGTTTCGCTGTCCAAAACTGTAATCAGGTCGGAAGATTCACATTTATCGATCGCCGCAGGTTGGAACCAGCTCCAGACTGACTATACGAACTAATTTTTCTTCTGTCTCTCTCCCTCTCTCTCTCTCTCTCTCTCTCTATATATATATATATATATATATATATATATATATATATATATATATATATATATATATATATATATATATTTCTCTCTCTATCTTCACTTATTTTAACTTAACTTATTTTGAAATTTATTTAACAATTTGTATTACGTATTTTGTATTTATTTAAATTGTATTTTTTGTATGAAACAGATGTTCTGTTAAATTGCGATTGTATATTTTTTGCCAATTTGAATGCAAGGAAAAGTGGTATAACGTTTGGTACATCGTATGTAACATTTTCAAAAAAAAAAAAATGTATAGAAATTATTTATATAGCGTCTAGATGACGAATCCAAACTTAGTTTATGTGGGTGTATGGATGTGTGTCGTCAGCTTTCTCGCTCGCCCACTCTGTCGTCAGTCAAGCGATTTTAATAAAATTTTCAGGAAAAATTTGTGTAGTACCCAAGATGGTCACGTGCATTTATTGTTTTCCAGTGATGCCAACTTTCCGAGAAAAAAATTACTAAATTTTTTAAAAGTTTATTGTGGCTACATTATTTATCCAATTTTGATCAAATCTTCAGACAAGATTTTCCTGGTGCTTCCATTAATTATATAGTTTTAATAATATACAGCGTTGCCATATTTCCGAGAAAAGAATTACTAAATTTTTTAAAAATTTATTATGGCCAGATTATTTATTCGATTTTAACAAAAAATATACAGAAGATACTCCTAGTATCTACATAAATTATATAATTTTAGTAAAATACAGAGTTGCCAATTTTCTGAGAATAAAATTACTAAATATATTAAAAATTTATTATGGCCATGTTATTTAACCGATTTTACACGAATTTTCACAAAATATTCTTCTATTATTCATATAAATTATATAATTTTAACAAAATACACTGTTGCCAATTTTCCGTGAAAAAAATTACTAAATTTTTAAAAAATTTATTATAACCACGTTATTTAACCGATTTCAATCAAATTTTCACAAAATATTATTTTAGTACCTACATAAATTATGCAATTTTAATCAAATACAATGTTGCCAACCTATCGAGAAAAAAATGACAATTTTGTTTATAAATTCATTGTGGCTACATTAATTATCCGATTTTGATCAAATTTTCAGAAAAGTTTCCCCCCAAATGCACACTTTTACATACGTTTTGAACATTTTTGCTCCCAGTCAGCGTAAAAATTAAAGGGAACATTGCCCACGTACTGCAAATAAATGGATTTGTACAGTGGTTTTCAAAATTGGACATGAATTAGGTTGGATCAGGTTGGTATATGAAGTTATCCAGAGTTTTTTTTTTTTTATTAAAATTGATACATTAAAACTATTTACCATGTCACAAATATTACACGGAGAAAACGATTCTTTTTTTATATTAATAAAATAATTTCACATGTAGTTTCGATAATTTGCGATATACTTCTTTCTCGAGTTAAATTCGAAAAAATACTTAGAACACTTTTCAATAGGGCATAAAAAGTTCTATAATTTGGTATTAGTTTTAATTTACTAGCATATGCCGTTTAGGTGCTAGAATTTTTCTTTTATTTTTTTGTTTTTATTTTTTTCTTTAAAAACTATGAGGTGTACTATAAGTGTAGTATGGGAAAATGCGGAATAATGATTAAAATATAATTGAGTAAAGAAACCATTATTCTAAGATGCATCGTTTAGTAGAAAAAAATTAAAAACTGTTTTTTGAAAATTTTGCAAGGGGGTACCCCTGAGATTTTTTCAAAATAAGACATTTTTCAAAATTTGCTCAAAAAAATCTGAATAAATCCAGTAAAATAAAGAAAAAAAATTAGCTACATAATAACTTGGTAACTTTTTCTCTAACTCATACTGGTTTGGTAGGAAAGAAAAAACAAATTAAAATGCAAAAAATATTAATTTCAATAATTTTTCCTGCCAAACCTATACGAGATAGAGAAAAAAGTTACTTAGCTATTATGTAGCTAATTTTTTCTCTATTTTACTGAATTTTTTCAGATATTTTTGAGCAAATGTTGAAAAAAGTCTTATTTTGAAAAAATCCCAAAAAGATTTTCAAAAATTCAGTTATTAATTTTTTTCTACTAAACGATGCATCGTAGAATAATGCTTTCTTCACTCAATTATCGTACTCATTATTCCGCATTTTTTCATATCATGCATATTTTCCTACACCTTATAGTTTTTGAGAAAAAAATAAAAACCAAAAAATCCAAAAAAATTCTAGAACTTTTTATGATCTATCAAAAACTATTGTAAGTATTTCTCCGAATTTAATTCGAAAAAGAAGTATATCGCAAATTATCGAAATTGCATGTTAAATGCTCATACGAACTTAACGAACGAACACCCGGTATATATATTCAGTAAATAAAATATTTTATTTATTTTTTATTTTAGAATATTTCAATGATGGCAATCTATTTAATTGTACTTCTACAATTTAAAATCAGCTTCCAGATGATGTCTCAAATTACGTAAATCATTATATTATATTGTTAATAATTTAATCTAAATTATCCGTCTGTAATTAAAACTACACTAATAAAAAATAGAAATAAAAATTAATAGCATTCATTCATTCATTATTTTAAATGTTGTGATTGTTTGGCAACCATAGCAACACAAACGTATTACGGTCAACATAAAATACTTGTATTGATGTTTACAAAAATTTGTAGATATTTCACTTAGAGTGTGTGCGTGTGTGTGTGGCCCATTATTTTAAGGGAGGTTTTGTGTTAAAGAATTTTTATAAAATGTGTTTGATAATGAAACCAATGATTGTTTGTGCAATTTTGTTTACAATATATTGTAGATCGAAATCAGAGGTATGGCGTGTTTGTATGCAACAATCTTGTTTGCATGATGTGCTATTAACCTTAATTCATTTGTTTGCAGGAATTTAAATTTAAGGTCATTGCTCCTGAATTTATCTGTAGCAAACAAAATATGTCACAAACTACAATACGGTAAAGATCTATAATTATATGGTTATTTAATTGGTTATTTAAATTTATGAAATAGTAATAATTAGAAAATGTTTTTATTTGTTAAAGTTTGGTAGGTGAAGATGTCCCAAATTTGAAATTTAATTGGTCGATAGATTTTCAAATAGGAAAAGAAAAGAAAATGAATCAAAGACAGGTTATTTTATTATGGAGAAGTGTTAGACGATTATTTTATACTTTTCAAAATATTTCTACAGATGACACAAAACGTGGAATAATTCTTATTAATAATACAATGGTTTGTTTAGATGAAAACTATAACAAAATTATTGATTTCTGTATTACAAAAGCTTAATATCTTGTATATTGAATAACAATAAAATATTCAAAAATCTATTTGATGTAATCAGGATTTTGATAAATTTCATATGATAATATTTTTGAGCGAATGTCTAATGAACGTTTGCAGTTAAAAAGATTTATTTGAATGATTTTGATGGTATACGTTTGCGTGGACGTCCGATGAGTAGTTGGAGTGGTAGATGATTGAGAGAGTGGCTTGCGTGAGGGAAAGTCTCCAAGTAGTAGGAATAAAAGAGCATGTATGAGAGGAATTGTGGAATGTGGATGAAGCGAAAGTTGCTTGTTTGGATAAGAATGTTTGGAGGCGACTGATTTCGGGATGGTGAAAAGAGTTTGTGCCACACCCTTTTGGGTACATGGAGTGATTGTGTATGTATGTATGTATGATTCAGAAATAAGATAATAAGATAAGTTTCAAATACAAAAGTCAATAATTTTGACTTCAATATTAAATGGAATTCTTAGCGAGACAACTTCTTTTTGATAAATTTTAGTTGACACCAGATGTAGTTTATATGATAAATATAACAGCACAAAAGAAAAATAACAGTTCAGTTACTGATAATAGAATTATAACTTTAGAATATTTAAATGAAATTAATTCCAATTTAGATGTTTCTGCTAATATTATTGGGCCTGAAGTAACCTATTCCGATATGATATATACAGCTGAAGCAGAAATCAATAGCTGTTTAGATAATCTTGATTACCAGGTAAATTATGTAATAAATATTCCTAATAAAAATAATGGCCAATTTCTCAATAAAAATTTAATGTTATCTTATATTAAAATGTCAAAAAGTAATATTTGTGAAAAAAATA
Source organism: Clivina fossor (assembly GCA_963966155.1). Classification (NCBI taxonomy): domain Eukaryota; kingdom Metazoa; phylum Arthropoda; class Insecta; order Coleoptera; family Carabidae; genus Clivina; species Clivina fossor. The sequence continues at coordinate 9,924,947 of OZ014554.1, forward strand.
ATAGTAGATTTGCAAAAATATACAGTTATGAAACTGATCATTTGCCAAATCATATTATAAAATTAATTTAAATACAGCTATCATGGCAATTAATGGACAAATCCAAAAAAATGGTAAAAGAAGAAATCTCGAAATCGCACAGTTTTTTAGTTCAGCCTGGCACATTGATTCCCGGCAAAACATACGAAATAAAATGTTTAATTGTTGATAATAAAAATAACATTAATAAAACTAGTGTAAGTAAACAATATTATAAATAAATTATATGTTTTTCTATATAAATTACTCATTTATTTTTAATAGTCAATACTAAATGTAAACGTACTCGAAAGAGGTATAGAATTAGATACGTATACAAATCATTTAAGAATTGGAATCAATCAACCGATTTATTTAAATGCATATTTTAATGATCCAGATTGCACTGACGGAACATTATTAGTAAGTATATTTTAATTTAATTGTATTAAGCTTTATTTTATATTAAATTATACACTATTTTATTTGTATCTTTATTGCTTGATTATAAGGTCGTTAAATTTGATTTTTCAAAATTGGTGTACTTAAATGTTAATTTTTTTTCTAACCTAATTGCATAGTTACAAATTTAATTAACAAATCTATAACATTATTAATACGTACCTAATTTTAATAGGTTAAATAACAAGCACTTTTTAATTTTTTTTAAATTATTTTCTAGAACTTTTGATAGTAAACTTTCGAAGTAATGTATACAAATATTAAGAACTAGTTTAAAATTATTATATATTTATGAATATTTTTTTAAATATTCATTGAGTTAAAAGGTTTGATTCTAATTTTATTAAAACAATAATAATTAAATGTGCAAACATGTGCAACTATCAGATATTTAATTTACTAACAATAAGATCCATTTTCATAATAAACACTTTAATTAAACAAACAAAAAATCATCGTTTTATTGACAACATTAAAACTTTAAACAGCTTTTTTGTCAGACTGAAATTGACTTAAAATAAAGCGGCTTTAGGTTTAAGCATTGATTAAAAAATATATATATATATTTACTTACATACATACATACATACACAAACTCTTTTCATCATCCCGAAATCAGTCGCCTTTAAACATTCCTATCCAAACAAACAACTTTTGCCTCATCCACATTCATAATTCCACTCTCATACATGCTCTTTTATTCCTACTACTTGGAAACTTTCGCTCACGCAAGCCACTCTCTCAATCATACCACTCCAAGTACTCATCAGACGTCCACGCAAGCGTATACTATATTAAAATCGATTAATTTAGTTAAAATGTTTATTATGAAAACGAACTTAAATAACTATCAAAATACCATTTATAAATTAATATTGTTCTCTAAATTTTAATATCTAGTTAAAAATTTAGCACATAGTCAAATTAGTTAAAAGTAATTGTAAAAAATATTAAATAATGTTTAAGAATAGCATAACTTTTATTTTATTTTGTTTTATAAATTAATTTATGGATAAAAATATTTGACCTATGAAAAAAAAGAACATATGATTTACCGAATAGTACCTATGAAAATAATAGTTTACCTATGTATTAAATAATTAATCTATGGTTTTAATTTTTGATCTATAGAATTAATTATTGATCTATAGAAATATTTATCGACCTATGAAAATAATTATCGACCTATGGAGATAATCAAATAACTACTGATATAATTATCGATCTATAAAATTTGATTTATAAATTTTACGTAATTGGCTATTTAGAGTAGGTTAGGTTGGTTTAGGTTTTTTTTGTTTTTACTATAGATTATTTTTAATTATTAATAGGTAAATGATTGATTTTTCTATAGGTAAAAATATGAAATTTCATAGGTAATATTTGAATTATTAATAGATCATAAAATTAGCATCCTTAATTTATTACAGTTTTTATGGAAATGTAGCAGTCTTTCAAATACACAATGTCCTAATTTTGATACTAACAACGCTACTGAACTAATTCTAACAGATGGCATTTCTAAATCAGGAAGGTACTGATGTTACAAACACAAAACTGATAAACGCAAATATTACTAATGAATTTACAACTTTCCTATTACAGATACACATTGAGTTTAGATGCTAGGATAGGCAATAAAACAGAAACTTCGAATAGTACAATTGATGTTATCGAGAAGCAAGTTCCTATTATAGATATTGAAAATGCAATAACTTCTACTAATCCATCAGATATCATAAAAATATCTGCAAGAATAAATCGTTTATTTATTGGTTGTACATTACAATGGATTAGTGTTAATAATTTGACAGAATATAAGTTTGTTAATTCCAGTAACAATGTGGTAATTATAAACATTCACTTTATACTTTAATATGTTTATGATTTTTTTAATAAATTTGGTCTGATGTGAATGTATTTCATTAGGAAGTAATTATAAATGCTACACTAAATTTTTTAATTTATTCAAATAATATTAATATAAACTTATCATATCTTATTATAAATTTTAATAAAATTTACTATCTTTAAAGATATTTATACAAGTTTATATACAGCTTCAACTTATAAATCTTTTTTATTATTTTAATTTTAAAATAATAATCAAACTTTATTTAGCTTTTTGGTTAATTAATTACACTGCAATACATATTTACAAAATTAGAAAAAATCTACTATTAACTTGCATTAATTTTATTAAAGTAAAAAAATTAATTTCAAACAAAATTTTTAAATTTTTTTGAATCTTTAATATATTTCTGCAATTTATTCTATTCAAGTAATCCATTGTGAAATATATTATTATATTATTATTATTATTATTATATTATAATTATTTTAGGCAAAAAAGCTTCAAATATAAGTTATAGAGCATAAAATTCTACATCTCAATCAATAAACTAAATTCAATATGAAAATATCTAAAATCACAAACATTATTTTCTATTATTATATAAATTACATAAATGATAATGAAATAATTTATTAATCTCCCTAATTGTCAAATGTTTGTATGTATGTATGTATGTATATATGTTTCTCCAGCATCTCCTCCTAAACCCCTGTAACATCAAAACCTAAAAATGTTTTCCTAAACATTTTAAATAATATTTCATTCTATTTATATATTAATTTAAATTTATTTCAGCCAGGCAATCTTAACAAAATCCACAAGATAACAGTAGAAGATAATGAAAATATCGATGAATTAAATTCTAATAATACAGCTGTAATTGATAAACAATATGACTTGATTATACCTTCCTCAAAAGATGGTAGTCAAATTTAAATATTAATCATTTATTTTTGTGTTTATTTTCAATAATTAAATTTTTTTTATACTAAATATGTTAAATTTTAGGTTCCTGGAAAGGATTTGAAGCCAGTTCTAAATATTTATTTAGATTGTCAGCTTCATGTTCTTACACAGAAGATAATAATACTTCTTCAAATCATGTAAATGAAGAATCTATTGAGTCTTTCGCTGATATAATTGTTAGGACAAATTTTCAACCGATTTTAAAATCATTATCGGTAAATGAATTCATTCAAACATAATTTAAATGACACTTTCAAATTCGTAAAACTTTTTTATTGAGGTAAAACACACCATTCAAAAAAAAAATTGAAATAATGTTGATAATATGTTATAGAAATAAAAAGTTTCGAAATAAAAAATTACTGTAACTTATAGTTTTTGTTTTCACAAATATTGAAAAAAAAAAATAATATAAATAATGGATTTTAAATTGTGTTAAAATTAGGTACATGCATAATAAATATATTCTTAAAACTAAATGAATATAGGTGTCTCCAAAGACAGGGCAAGCACTTCGAACAACATTTACATATTACACAGAAAAACCCGAGAATTGTACCTCGTCATTATTATATAAATTCGGTTACCTGGACAATAAAAACAATAGAGTATTTCTAATAAAGCAATATGATACAACAAATGCATTAACAGTACTTCCATTTTATGGTAAATTTATTTATATAATTGAATTATCATCGATTAAAATCGCTTGACTGTTAATTTTAACTATAAAATATACCGGGTGTTCGTTCGTCAAGTTCGTATGGGCGTTTAACATGCAGTTTCGATAAATTTGCGATATACTTACTTCTTTCTCGAGTAAAATTCGGAAAAATACTTAGAGTACTTTTCGATAGAACATAAAAAGTTGTATAATTTGATTTTAGTTTTAATTTACTAGCATATGCCGTTTGGGCGCTAGAATTTTTTTTTGATTTTTTGGTTTTAAATTTTTTTTCTCAAAAACTATGAAGTGTAGGAAAATAAGCGTTGTATGAAAAAATGCGGAATAACGAGTACTATAATGGAGTTAAAAAACTATTATTCTACGATGCATCGTTTAGTAGAAAAAAATTAAAAACTGAATTTTTGAAAATAAGACTTTTTTCAAAATTTGCTCAAAAAAATCTGAAAAAATTTAGTAAAATAGAAAAAAAAATTAGCTACATAATAGCTAAGTAACTTTTATCTTTATCTCATGTTGGTTTGGCAGGAAAGAAAAAACAAATTAAAATGCAAAAAATATTAATTTTCAATAATTTTTCCTGCCAAACCAGAGTGAGATATAGAAAAAAGTTGCTTAGCTATTATGTAGCTAATTTTTTTCTCTATTTTACTGAATTTTTTCAGATTTTTTGAGCAAATTTTGAAAAAAGTTTTATTTTGAAAAAATCCCGAGGAAATTTTCAAAAATTCAGTTTTATTTTTTTCTACTAAACAATACATCCTAGAATAACGGTTTTTTCACTCAATTATCGTACTCATTATTCCGCATTTTTCCATATCATGCTTATTTTCCTACACCTCATAGTTTTTGAGAAAAAAAATAAAAACCAAAAAATCAAAAAAAAATTCTAGTGCCCAAACGGCACATGCGAGCAAATTAAAACTAAAATTAAATTATAGAACTTTTTCTGTTCTATCGAAAAGTACTCTAAATATTTTTCCGAATTTAACTCGAGAAAGAAGTATATCGCAAATTATCGAAATTGCATGTCAAACACCCATACGAACTTGACGAACGAACACCCGGTATGTTAATCTGTGATTAAATGTGTCTAATAGTGTCTAACCAGTGTACATACAGCCAACTTGTTCAAGCAATTTCATTCGAATATGCAACTACTTATTTATATTTTAAATTATTATTGATTAATTTTTTTCTATTATTATAGAGGAACCAATTTCAACAATTTTCGAAATATGTGATAGTAAAAATGCGTGCAATTTTCAATTGGGGCCAAAGGTGATTGTAAAATTACCTAGTAATTTTACAAGTGCCGAAATAAGGTAAAACTAATTTGAATTATTTTTGGTTAAATTTGCATATTTTACATACGAAAATTTTGCAAGCCTCATTTAGCATGAAGGATTGTATATAAAAATATTTCTTGATTTCATAAAATAACCTTTTGACATATTTGCAGTTCCTTAATAAATAATTTTAATAAATCAGTATACGAACAAGATTATTTTTCTGCTTTTACGTTAGCAAGAATGATTCTACAAACATCAAAAAATATGACAAATAATGCAACTTTTAATGTTTTTCATGAAAATATTATAAAAATAACAAAACATGAATTGAGGCATTATTTAAATGCAAGTGGAGAATCTTGGATACAATCTGCGAATAATCTGTTAAAAAATATTAAAATTTTAGATAATGAAATACATTTGCCTCAGGATATTTTAAATGTAAGTACTTAAATGTTTTTTTGACAGTTTTTCAACACGAAACAAACAATTATGTAATTATATTTTAACTTCTTTTTAATGTTTATTTAGTAATAGATTTAGCAACCGACTAATTTCTTCAAATATTTTAAATAAAAGTTTATTAGTTTAAAATTTCTGAAAATATACAAAAAAATAAAAATACTTATTTTTAGAAAAACTATTATTCATTTAATTTTTTTTTTATCTCTTTTTTGTCAACTTTAATGGAAGAAATATTGTGTTTAAAATAAATTTATTTTTCCAATTAAATTATTTATCCGATTTTGATCAAATGCTCCCATTAATTATATAATTTTATTAATATTAAGTATTGCCAACTTTCCGAGAAAAAATTACTAAAGTTTTAAAAAATTTATGATGGCCATGTTTTTAACCGATTTTACTCAAATTTTCACAAAAGATTCTCCTAGTATTCATATAATTTACGTAATTTTAACAAAATACAGTGTTGCCCCAACTTATCGAAAAGAAAAAAATCACAAATTTTTTTAAAAATTTATTTATTATTTTTTCGATTTTGATCAAATTTTCAGGAAAGTTTCTCCTGCTGCCTACATAAATTATAATTTTATTAAAGATATTGTGTTGCCAACTTTCCGAGAAATGTCAAAGTGGTCTATATATATATATATATATATATATATATATATATATATATATATATATATATATATATGGGTTTACCCATATCTACTTCTAATCTTGTTATATTATAGAACAAATAGTTTATAGATTAACTTATAAAAATGACAATTTATTTATTAGAAAGGTGATAATTTATTGTAATCCATAGTTGAAGACGTATAATGACATTTAGAAATATAAATTGATTAATATTGTTTATATTTTACGATAATTAATTTCAACAATAACTTGTGACATATATATTATTAGTCATAATATGTTTCAATGTTATATTATTTGAAATTGCTTAATTGTGTTACAACCACACAGACACTATTCAAATTTTTTCCTTCTAATTCACACTAATTAATAAAAATTGCGCAAATAAGTTCTAGAACTAATAACAAGGTTAATTTTTAGGACATATTAAATTTACGAGATAAAATATCTGATACGCAAACCGTGTTGCGTAATCGTAATTATCGGAATAAAAAGCGGGACAAATTAGTGAATCTGAGTCAGTATTTTTACACTAGGAAATTATTATTCATTCAACAAACGGTTAAAAATAGCGAGAAAAAATTGAAAAGAATTGTCAACGATATCAATATCGATGAAATCAAAGATTATTTAGAAATAACTGAATTAGCCATTAAACGTCTGAGTGATTTCGAGAGAGTTGAGGCAGAAAAACAAAAATTGATTAAAAAACTTGAACATTACTTGCCGGGAATTTGTCAAATGCTTTATGATAATTACAAGTCTAATATTCAAATTGGTATGAACTTTATTACTCATGTAACTGGATTATAGAAGAAGCAATATTTATTTATTTATTTAGGTACTTTGGGTACTAAATGTTTCCAAAAAAGCTCCCCTTTTGTTATCTATGTTCGCGTATGGTAGTGAATATTGGGTTTGACTGCAAAAGCATAAACGGAAAATGACTGCTGTGGAAATGAGATTTTCACGTGAGGTATCTGGTGTAACTACACTGTAAAAAAAATGTAATATGTATTTATGTAATTTTACGTAACTATACTAACAGTAAAATAGCAGTATTTTGTAATTTTGACTGTGACAATTGACGTAATATAACATTTTTTCTGTTAAAAATGCATTTATGGAATATGTAAATTTATACATCAATTTTTTACAGTGTAGGAGGAATCGGGAATACAAAATGATGGGTGTGAAATTGATTTTTTTTTTGCAAAAGTTGTTGTTGCTCAGTTAAGATGATTCGGTCATTTTCAGCGAATGTCTGATGAACGTTTGGTTAGAAGAATTTATATGAATGATTTTGATTGTATACGTTTGCGTGAATGACCGATGAGTAATTGGAGTGGTATGATTGAGAGAATGGCTTGCGTGAGCGAAAGTTTCCAAGTAGTAGGAATAAAAAAGCATATATGAGAGTAGAATTATGAATGTGGATGAAGCGAAAGTTGCTTGTTTGGATAGGAATGTTTGGAGGCGACTGATTTCGGGATGATGAAAAGAGTTTGTGCCACACCATTTTGGGTACATGGCGTGATTGTGTAAAAATGCATCAAATAAATAATAACAATCCTCTGAAAAAGTGCTTTTATCATTTATTTCAAAGCAGATTTTGCTTCTAACTTTTATCAAATATGAATAGTTTCTTTATTTTAAATATAATTCATAGTTTTTTACAAAAACATAGCTTTTTTTATAATCCAGCAATATTTAACAATTATATTTTGATGGTATACGTTTGCGTGGACGTCCGATGAGTAGTTGAAGTGGTATGATTGAAAGAGTGGCTTGCGTGAGCAAAAGTTTCCAAGTAATAGGAATAAAAGAGCATGTATGAGATTGGAATTATGAATGTGGATGAAGCGAAAGTTGCTTAGAATGTTCGGAGGTGATTGATTTCGGGATGATGTAAAGAGTTTGTACCACCATGTTGGGTACATGGCGTGATTGTGTATGTATGTATTTTGAGTAAATCTACACAACTAAATATGTAAATAATATTTAAATTTTAGAACTTTCATCACTGATAATAAACATAGAAAAAATTAATTTAATTCGTAAGTACAACGATTTTATTTCTGTACCTTATGAAATGAACTTAGAAGCAAAAATACAACTTGGAAGAACTTTAGCTGAAAAATTCAAGAGCCAAAACGGCGTGTGTTTAGGAAAACTAATATTTTTATATGATTATTTTCATGTACCTCAATATGTCTATAATATTCAGTTATATAAAACTTTACTCGACGATTTTCTTGATTCAAATCTAAATAATTTTGGAATAATAATAGATATGCCCATTAAATCTCCAGTGTCTGGTAATCAACTATTTCAAGTAAGTAATAAATTTATTTGTTTTTGTTTTAATTTAAGATAAGTGTAAGTATCCGTCGATAGAAATTATTGTAAGTGGTATTAAAAGAATTTTAATTTATTTTCTGTATTTTCGTAAAAGATATTTTTGATTAGTGTTTTGCAATGAACTATAAAATCGTCCTAAAAATACTTAAACTGTAGGAGTTAAAATATTTCTAGTTGCATAGTTTTAGTAAAAATATTCTCAAATTATTTTAAAACTGAATATTCCAATTTTTATTTTAACGTATTCTTAATTTTTGTGTATAATTGTAATGAGAAGAATATATTTAACTTATAGAATTATACTTGTAATATAGCCAGATTTCAATAACTTTGTACAAATAGTAATCCCTCTATATACATAGCGGGTGTTCGTTCATCAAATTCGTATGGGTGTTTAACATGCAGTTTCGATTATATGCCATATACTTCTTTCTCGAGTAAAATTCGAAAAAATGCTTAGAGTACTTTTCGATAGGGCATAAAAAGTTCTATAATTTGGTATTAGCTTTAATTTACTGGCATATGCCCTTTGGGTGCTAGATTTTTTTTTATTTTTTGTTTTTATTTTTTTTCCTTAAAAACTATAAGGTGTAGGAAAATAAGCATGGCATGGAAAAATGCGGGATAACGAGTACTATAATAGAATACTAAAACCATTATTCTAAGATGCATCGTTTAGTAGAAAAAATTAAAAACTGAATTTTTGACAATTTCTCAAGAAGGTACCTTTGGGATTTTTTCAAAATAAGACTTTTTTCAAAGTTTGCTCAAAAAAATCTGAAAAAATTCAATAAAATAGAGAAAAAATTAGCTTCAAAATAGCTAAGTAACTTTTTTCTCGAACTCATACTGATTTTGCAGGAAAAATTATTGAAAATTCTAAAAAACATTTTCGAATTTTCAATAACTTTCCTGCCAAACCAAAATGAGGTAGAGAAAAAAAGTTACTTAGCTATTATGTAGCTAATTTCTTTACTTTATTGAATTTTTTCAGATTTTTTTTGAACAAATTTTGAAAAAAGTTTTATTTTGAAAAAATCCCAAGGGTACCCTCTTGAGAGATTTTCAAAAATTCAGTTTTTAATTGTTGTCTATCATATCATGCTTATTTTCCTACAACTCATAGTATCTGAGAAAAAAATAAAACCGAAAAAATCAAAAAACAATTCTAGCGCCCAAACGGCACATACTAGCAAATTAAAAATAAAACCAAATTATAGAAACCTTTATGCCCTATCGAAAAGTATTCTATGTAACACCCGGTATATGTTTTTGTTTAATTTTATAGTGTGTTTTATGGGAAAATAGCAACTGGAATTTTTCAAAATGCAAAACACTGGAAGAATCTGCAACCAGAGTCCGATGTGGCTGTAGTTCTTTAGGATATTTTTCGTAAGTATTTTTTTGAAAATTTTCAGATAAAATAGTATTTGCAACAAAAGCAATGTAACATAATTTAAAATAGAAATATTTACGTGACATTTTTTTAAAAATTAAGTAACCATTTTCTTAACTATGTTTGTCTGTAGTTTTTTTTTTTTTGTTAAAAAGTTTGTAAATAAATTTTTAAGATTCTACAAAAAAGTAGAAATTAATTTTGCGTAAACAAATGCAAAAGTTTTTATTTTCTATTATGAAATGATTGATTGCAATAAAGTTTTATTTTTATTATAGCAAACAAAAATTTATAAATTAGTTTTTATAAAAAAAAAATTAACCTAGTAAAAAAAATCTTTCAGAAGTTATTGTATTAAAATAAAACGGTTTTATGTTACTAGTTCACCATTAATATTTATTAAGAATCGACGTTTTGACAAAGTCAACGTTCGTCTTCATCAAGAAAAAATGATACAAATGACATTTACAGTTAATAACAGAACATAGAAACAATTTAGTCGGTAATAAAATAAGTTACTAGATCATAAAATTTATAAATTTTTAATTTATCATTTTTTTAATTTAATATATACAAATGCAAGTAAATTTTTGTAATTTTAAAATATTTTTTGTAACTATTAAAGTAATTATATTAATTAATGTTCTATAAACTATACATAATTAAAATTATCAACTTTGCAAGATATTATTAAATCAATATTATATTTTAAAGTATCTCACATTAATTATATACTTAGAAAAAATACTTAAATATGACCCCGAACGCACTGGCGTAGCGTGGGGAAGGGGGGGGGAAGGGGGTTTCGCCCCTGACGGCATACGAAAGAGACGGCGGCAAGCGCCACGGTTTTTTTCAATTGGAAATAAAAACCAGGAGGTTAGAGTTGAGAAATCTTTTATGGATTTCATTGAAACTAAAAGCAAAACTGCGGAAGGTATTAGTGACATGTAGTGGCGTAACTGAGCAAAATGGCGCCCATGGCAAGTGTTGTAATTGCCCGCCCCCGTGAAAATCTATAATCAAGTTTATTCGTTTCGCGCTTTAGATATGCGGGATATATTTAATTTCTACTGCATACTGATTCATCTTAAGCAATTTGCCAACATTATTTTTAATGTAAACAAATATGGACAAAAAAGAGTATAACAACAAAATATCAATCAATATACAGAGTGTTCGTTCGCCAACTTGATATAGGACAATAAAATGGGATAACAATAATATGCAGAATACTTCTTTCTGAAGTAAAATTCGGAGAAATACTTAGAATACTTTTCGATAGGGAATAAAAAGTTTTAGTTTTAATTTGTTAGATGTGTCGTTTGGGCGCTAGAATTTTTTTTTGATTTTTGGGTTTTATTTTTTTTCTCAAAAACTATGAGGTGTAGGAAAATAAGCATGATCTGGAAGAATGCGAGATAATTAGTACTATAATTGAGTGAAGAAACCATTATTCTAGATTGCATGGTTTAGTAGAAAAACCTAAAAACTAAATTTTTGAAAATATCTCGACGGGGTATCCTTGGAATTATTTTCAAAATAAGACTTTTTTCAAAATTTGAAAAAAATTTACATTTAGCGGTAATCAACGAAATAATTAAAATAGGGGGGCGGCGAAAACCCACGCTACGCCACTGCCCGAACGAAATATTAACTTACAAGTATCCTATTTTAAACTCATTTTATTTTGTTTACAGACTTGTTCCAGTTGAACGTACAACAACAACAACACTGTTATCAACAACAACAACATTGAAAACAAGTATTGCGCCAATTGCGCAACAATTTGCTACAGTAAACTATATTTTTACGACACCAATACAATTACAAGACACCAAAGAACAATCACCAACTGAAATTACGCCGACAAAGTTGTCTACTATCACAGAACAAACGGCAAATTATAAAAGAAATGATGAAATTGTCGGAAATGGAGGTTAGTTTTAGGTGCAAATTATTAAGTTTGTTTTACCTAACCTAACCTAACCTAACCTAACCTGACCTAAACTAACCTAACCTAACCTGACCTATCCCAACCTAAACTATCCAAGTATCATACACACTACCCTATATTTATGTCGAAATTAGTGTTATGTTTGGTAAAATTTTCTTCAAATGTATCCAAATGTATCAAAATGTATCCAAATGTATCCCCAAATGTATCAAAATGTACCATTTTGATTCATTTTTACAATTGCCCAGTGGATCAGTCCGATGAGTAGTTGGAGTGGTAGATGATTGAGAGATTGTCTTGCGTGAGCGAAAGTTTCCATGTAGTAGAAATAAAAGAGCATGTATGAGAGGAATTATGAATGTGGATGAAGCGAAAGTTGCTTGTTTGGATAGGAATGTTTGGAGGCGACTGATTTCAGGATGATGAAAAGAGTTTGTGCCACACCCTGTTGGGTACATGGCGTGATTGTGTATGTTTGTATGTAAAAATTACATAAATTATTAATTTTACATATTTTTTACATATTGTAACGTGAATTTGAATTCGTGTCGGGGCAGTCCGAACAGTATTGGAAATGTATTAAAATAATTACCACCATATCTGCGATTGTATTTTTGACTAGCGTTTATTTACAACACTTAAACACTACATAACAATACTATACAACAACAATGGTTAGCCGAGCGGAGCTAAACAAACAATTACACTATTTACATTACTTATAATTAATCTTACAACTATCGGACTGACAATAACACAACTTATAAACTAACACCATATTCACTTATACTCGCACACATTTATATCTACATATTTATATCACTATTTATATCACACTATTATTTATTTCAACGAGCCATCACCACCGACCCAATGCTATTAGATCGATTACTAGATCTAACCAGATCGGCGCTTCAATGATGACTGCTCGAGCTTGTGGCGCCTAGCGCTATATATAGGCCTGCAACCAAACCTACTCGAATGTACTAGTGTTTTTCTAGAAGCCTAACTAGAATCTTCGACACATACATACACACAGAGCGCACACGGACTCCACGTCATCACATAAACACAATGTGTCAACACATTCTATACGCGTGACTCACCGCATGCACACACACACACATGTGCACTCACACACACATGCAAACATAACTACTTATGCATTCTCAGTTTTGTTACAATATTAAAATTTTCAAAAATTGATTTATTTTCTGTTTTATTTCAGATGTGAATTCGGCTGGAGTTTGGTCAATAACATTATTATCATTAGGAATCTTTTCAGTATTATTAGCATTTTTAGTACTCTTTCGACGATTTCAAAAATCGAAAGCCATACAAAGTTTTCAAACGGTTGAATACGCTAAATATTTCGATGAACATACTTTAGAATAAAATCGGAATAATGAAATAAAATGTTTCTTTATTAAATATCCTTTTATATTCCCAAAGCCCAAACATACAGGTGGTTTGAATCGAAATTTATTGATTTAGAATTTTTCAAAACATTTCGAAAAACTGAAACAGACACTTTTATCATACCATTATGGCATTAAACAAACGTTGTAATCAAAAAAGCAAAATATTTTAAAATTTTCAATTAAATTACTTTAGTCTTAAAAATTATTGAAAATTCTAAATTTTTAGAATTTTCAATAATTTTCCCTGCCAAACCAAATGAGTTAGAGAAAAAAGTTACTTAGCTATTATGTAGCTAATTTGCATTTTTGCCTATATCTAGTAACCTAAGGAATTTTTTGAAAAAAACAAAAGATGACTAAACTCGCCTTCTAATGAGGCAACTTTCATCTAATTTAACCGAGGTCGTATCTCTAACAGTTCCGGAGATCCCCATGCATAAGGAGTTATCTTGGACACTCTGTATATATATATATATATATATATATATATATATATATATATATATATTAGATACAAAATGTAATTAGGAAAACAAATAATACCTGAATATCTGAAATAAACAAAAAATTTATTCTAATTTGAACATTTAACATTCTAAATGAAACATTTTCCTAAATATCTATTTTTTTAAATTTTTTTTTAAATGGCCACCATTTTTTGAAAAAATTACATTTTTTCAGATGTTGTTGGTTATAACCATAGTTACACTCAAACATAATCGTTAATTTTTGGTTTTGTTTGTTTCGGATTACCCACTTTGCTAATTCAATTTCACCCATCCATCAGTGTTCGGCGAGCACTTTTGTATCACTAAAAATTATTATTAAAAACTCAAACTTTGCTAAAATGTAGCTCAAACATTGACAAATAAAAACATATAAGCATTATATAAATTATCTTTGATTTTTAGTTAAAAAATAAATACCGGCTTAACAAAATAAATTTGGGGTACTTTTCATAATTAGTTCATTTTCAAAATAAAAATTGATGTTTTCAATGTTTCAAATTTTTAATAAATAAATAAATTCAACGAATATAAATTAAAATTATACAGAACTTAATCCCAAAGCTGTTTTGTTTTTTACAATTTCAAATTTTTAATTAATTTTTTTAAACATAAAACATTGTGTACTTTACATTGTACATTTTTTTACAGAACTTATTTTATTAAAATAAAAAAGATTTGGATTAAAGTTCTATATAAATATTTATTTAAAATTGACGTTTCGACGAAACTCAGCGCTAGTCTTCATTAGGATAATAAATACTAATGACACTAGGATACCCGTGACCCTTAAAGGGTCACGTTTAAAGTCGAAAATAGTAACAAACACAACACAAAGACACAGTATATAAATATAAAAAAATAAAGGGCGCGCGCACGCGCGTGCCCCATAGAAAGTATTACGTAAATATAATAATACATATATTAAAAATTTTTGATTTAAGCTCTTCTTTTTTATCCGACGAAAGATTCGAATATTCTATCTTCATTCTCTTGGCATTTTTATTGCCGTTTATATTAGATTTTGCTCATTTGGGCATGATACAAAATTTTTATAATACAACAATATCAATGAAATGTACTTTTTACTTTTATTTTAATGAAAAAAATTTAAGTAAATGCACTGATATATGTAAAAAAATGTACTTGCAATATATTGTGACAGTCTGGTGACAGCTGTTTATTTATTTATTTCATTCATTTTTATCATAGCTATCTAAGTTTATTTTTGACATTTGCACTATAAACATAGTTTTTCAAATTTTTGAGAACCAAGATAAAATCGTAGAAAGATGAAACTTGCCTATTCTCAAATAGGGAATGAACCAATTCAAATGACACAACTCCCATCAAAACCGGTTCAGGGGTTTAGGAGGAGATGCGGCAGAAACACACAAACATACAAACATTTGTCAATTAGAGAGATTGATTTGTCAATTAGAGAGATTGATTACAGTAAATAGTACATAAAAACAAGTTACTAGGTAACAAATAAGTAACTAGATTATTTTTTACCACTTTGACTGCAAGGAAAAGTGGTATAGCGGTGTCTGTAAAATTTTCAAAAAAAAAAAATTGTATAGAAATCCTTCATATAGTCTCTAGATGACGAATCCGAACTTAGTTTATGTGGGTGTATGGATGTGCGTCGTCAGCTCGCTCGGTCGTCAGACAAAATTTTGTGGCCGCAACTCCTCCTAGAAGGTTTAACCGATTTTAATGAAATTTTCAGGATAAATTTGTCTAGTACCTACCCAAGATGGTCATGTGGTTTTATTTTTTTTCAGTGATGCCAACTTTCCGAGAAAAAAATTACTAAAGTTTTTAAAAATTCATAATAGCTACATTATTTATCCGATTTTGATCAAATTTTCAGAAAAAATATCCCTAATGATCCCATTAACTAAATAATTTTATTAATATTCAGTGTAGCCAACTTTCCAAGAAAAAAATTACTAAAGTTTTAAAAAATTTATTATAGCCATGTTATTTAACCGATTTTACTCAAATTTTCACAAAAGATTTTCCTAGTTTTCTTATAATTTATGTAATTTGAAATACAGTGTTGCCAACTCTCCGAAAAAAAAAATTACTAAAATTTTTAATTTATTATGACCACTTTAATTTACCGATTTTAATCAAATTTTTATAAAAGATTCTCTTAGTGCCAAAATAAATTATGCAATTTTAAAAAAATACAGTGTTGCGAACTTATCGAGAAAATTTTTTTTTTGTTAATTTGTTGTGGCTACATTATTTATTCTATTTTGATCAAATTTTTAGAAAAGTTTCTCCTAGTGCCCACATAAATTATAATTTTAATAAAAATATTGTATTGCCAACTTTCCGAGAAGTGGTCTATATATGGGTTTACCCATATACTTTCAATCTTGTTTTTTATGATCCCAATGTACCGCCGGCCCAGTTAGTTACTGATTTCGTTAATGTCTGAATCAAAATTAATTTAATATTTTTTTAAAAAATATAAGCTTGTATTCACAGTTCTATTACTTTAGATAAATATAGTTATGAAATATAATGGCTTTAATGTGTATTGATAATTGAAAAAATTATATATGAAAAACTGATATAAATGACATTTAAAATAAATAACTGAATATAGAAAAAAGTTACTAGGTAACAAAATAAATTATTATAGTAGAACATATTTTTTTTTGATAAATTTTTGGCATATTCATTAATTTTGTTACATTTAGTATTATTTATATTTATTTACTGTAGTTTTTGTATTAGTTTCCCTGATGAATACGGATGTAAAGTTCGTTGAAACGTCGATTACCAACAAATATTAATTTAGAACTTAAACCTGCAGCCCTTTCATTTTATTTAATGAGTTCTGAAAGATTTTTTTATTTTACTATATTAAATATAGTTATGAATTTAATAATAATTTAAATGTAAATAT
Source organism: Clivina fossor (assembly GCA_963966155.1). Taxonomy (NCBI): domain Eukaryota; kingdom Metazoa; phylum Arthropoda; class Insecta; order Coleoptera; family Carabidae; genus Clivina; species Clivina fossor. The sequence continues at coordinate 9,941,899 of OZ014554.1, forward strand.
ACATATAAAAAATAGTCACATATATATATTTACAAAAATGATACTACTTGAAAATGGTATTTTCAGTTATAATAAAAACTAATAAATTTCATATTTATATCTTTATTTAACTGAAATAAATAACAACAATCATATATTTAATATTTGAATAAACGAAATGTTTTAACCAGCCGCAGTGGTAGTGGTAGTAGTAGTTGTGGTTGTGGTTGTAGTGGTTGTATCTAACAAAAAATCGAATCAAATTTTATTTTATTCTAATAAAATTATAAATAAATAAAAAATATATACTTACGCCACCAGCATGCAGCACTATGATTTTTGTGTTCTACAGCTCCAGCTTCATAAAGAGGATGTGCAATCTAGACCAATATTGTTGCAATAATATTTTTATACTAAACAATATATTTTGCAATTTAACATATATATAATTAAATCCAATTTTGTTACTTACAGACATTGTAATTGCAAATACTGCAAAGATAACAATAACGGCAAAAATAAATTTCATATTTAATTTTTCAAATTGAAATAAATTGTACAAATTCTGTTTTGAAACTGATGTTTTACATTTAAAATTTTTAGATATTTATACTAAATCGAATGTACTAATTTTTTAGAATAATTTTTCAAAATGGCGCAAGGTTATTGACTATTAATTTAATAATATAGAAAATTATTGAAATTGACTAAAATTTACACTTAACAAAAAACTACTTTGATACAGGTATAAATATTTGAAAGTTTTAGATAGAAATCATCAGATACAAATCAGCATTTGTACATTATACAACAAATTGGTTATTAAAAATGAAATTTATTTGTGCTGTTATGGTTATTTTTACATTGTTTGCAATTACAATGACTGTAAGTATTATTGCTGCAGTTTTATAGTAATTAATGTAAATAGAAATATATAAAACGATATTTATCTAGATTGCATATCCTCTTTATGAAGCTGGAGCTATAGAACATAAGGATCATAGTGCTGGATGCTGGTGGCGTAAGTATATATTTTGTGTTTTTTTTTCCAATAAATAATTTTTTGATTTGATTTTTTGTTAGATACAACCACTACAACCACAACGACAACTACTACTACCACTACCACTGCTGCTGGTTAAACCATTTTATCTATTCTAATATCAATCATATGTTTGTTGTTAATTTTCTATTAAATAAAGTTATAAATGCAAAACTTATTAACTTTTATTATTTTTATTATTTTATTATGTCCCAATTTCAAGTGATATTATTTTTGTAAATATATATGTGACCTTTTTATACGTATATTAACAACCAAATAATTATTAAAAATATAACTATATTTAATATAGTAAAAAAATATTCAGAATTTATTATATAAAATAAAACTGCTTTAGGTTTAAGTTTTGCATTAATATTTGTTGACAATCAATGTTTCAACGAACTCAACGTCCGTCTTTATCAGGAAAACTGATACAAATATCATTTATAGTAAATAACAAAACATAGAACCAAGTTACTAAACGTAACAAAATAAGTAAGTAGATCATAAAATTTTATAGATTTTCAATTAACGGAAACCAAATTTATGAAAAAATATGATTTAGTTACTTATTTTGTTACCTAGTAACTTGTTTCTTCGTATGATCCGCTTTTTAGTGTAAATGTCTATTGTATCAGTTTTCCTGGTGAAGACAGACGTTGAGTTCGTCGAAACGTTGTTTATCATACAGTTGTTTATTAATACATAACTTAAATCTAAAGTTGTTTTGTTTTATAACTATATTTATCTAAATTAATAAAACTGTGAATGCAAACTTATTTTTTTTTACCACTTTGACTGCAAAAACAAGATTAAAAGTATATGGGTAAACCCATATACCACTTTGACATTATCACATAAATGATAACAAATAGGAATACAAATTTTTTTCACCGAAAGTTGGCAACATTGTATTTTGCTAATTATATAATATTATAGGCGCTAAGGGTATTTTCCGTAAAAATATCATTAAAATCGGATAAATAATGAGGGCATAACAAATTTTTAGAAAATTATTAAGAGAAACTTTTCTGAAAATTTGATCAAAATCGAATAAATAATGTAGCCACAATGAATTTTTTTAAATTTTAGTAATTTTTTTCTCGATAAGTTGGCAACACTGTATTTTATTAAAATTAAGAAATTTATGTGAGCACTAGGGGAATCTTTCCTGAAAATTTGATCAAAATCGGATAAATAATGTAGCCACAATGAATTTTTAAAAATTTTAGTAATTTTTTTCTCGGAAACTAGGCTCTTGGGCACTAGGCAAATTTATCCTGAAAATTTCATTAAAATCGGTTGAACCGTCTAGGAGGAGTTGCGGCCACAAAATTTTGACTTACGACCGAGCGAGCGAGCGAGCTGACGACGCACATCCATACACCCACATAAACTAAGTTCAGATTCGTCATCCAGAGGCTACATGAAGGATTTTTATACAAATTTTTTTTTTTTTGAAGATGTTACAGACACCATACCAAACGCTATACCACTTTTTCCTTGCAGTCAAAGTGGTAAAAAGTGGTATAGCGTTTGGTACGGTGTCTGTAACATTTAAAAAAAAAAAAAAATTGTATAGAAATTTTTCATATAGCCTAGATGACGAATCCGAACTTAGTTTATGTGGGTGTATGGATGTGCGTCGTCAGCTCGCTCGGTTATAAATCAAAATTTTGTGGTCGCAACTCCTCCTAGATGGTTCAACCGATTTTAATGAAATTTTCAGGATAAATTTGTCTAGTACCCAGAATTGTCATGTGGTTTTAGTTTTTTCCAGTGATGCCAACTTTTCTAGAAAAAAATTACTAAAATTTTTAAAAATTCATATTGGCTACATTATTTATCCGATTTTAATCAAATTTTCGGAAAAGATTTCACTAGTGCTCCCATTAGTTATATAATTTTATTAATATCCAGTGTTGCCAGCTTTCTGAAAAAAAAATTACTAAAATTTTTAGAAATTTATTTTGATCACTTTATTTAATTACATTTCAGTTTCAAGTCGAGTCTGTTTTTAAATATATATATAATATATAAATATATATATATATATATATATATATATATATATATATATATATAGTTTGGATGAAGATAATGAGTAAAGCAGCCGATGTTTTGTTATTAAAAATCAAATACTCATTTGAAATTCACAAGCTTTCGGTCACAATTTGTGCCTTTTTCAAGTGCTGAAAATGGAAAACCAACTTTATTAGAAAAAATTTTTTGTGATTGTACAGTAAAAAATTTACATTATGTAATATAAATTAAATTAAAATAATAAAGATGAATTATAATAAACATGTTGTTGATAATTTTAAATTTTTAAATTTACATATGTAACATTAAAACCAAGAAAAAGAAAAAAACTTACTGTGTTTTCACGGAGAATTGCTGTTGCGTTGTTAAAATTATAAAATACAAAATACATAAGTATAGTCAAATTATTAAAAATTAAAATATAGAGCAGTGGTGAATAAAATTAAATGTAGAAACAATTTTCACTAGATGAAGATTACCTTAGTGGTAATAGTTCCTTTATAAAAATATATGAAAAAAATCTAAACTTAGAGATTGTCCATCAAACACTTTAATACAAAATGGTCGAAAAATTATGTTTAGTAATTTTTGGTCAGAAAACTAGTTTTTTTAAACCAGAAAAACAACTTCTTCTTTATCTTGCAATTTTTTCTCTTTGATAGTGTATAGAATTTATATAAAAATTAATTAATAACCCCATCTATTACGATTTTTACCAAGTACAGTTGTCAACAAACCTACATAACCTCATATATGTACAAGTGCATGTGAAAGTTAAAGGTTGGTTTTGTTAAGTAATGATTTGATTAAATAATCATATATGCCAGATCTTTGATATCGGATCTCTTATTCATAGATTGACAAATAAAAGCATATAAGCATTATATAAATTATCTTTGATTTTTAGTAAAAAAATAAATGTTGAAAATGAGGTAGAAATCGGGCCTCTAGATCAGAATACCGGCTAAACAAAATAAATTTGGGGTACTCTTCATAATTAGTTCATTTTCAAAATAAAAATTGATGTTTTCAATGTTTCAAATTTTTAATAAATAAATAAATTCAACGAATATAAATCAAAATTATACAGAACTTAATCCCAAAGCTGTTTTGTTTTTTACAATTTCAAATTTTTAATTAATTTTTTAAACATAAAACATTGTGTACTTTACATTGTAAATTTTTTTACAGAACTTATTTTATTAAAAAAAATATTGGATTAAAGTTCTATATAAATATTTATTTAAAATTGACGTTTCGACGAAACTCAGCGCTAGTCTTCATTAGGATAATAAATACTGATGACATTACAGTAAATAGTAAATAGAAACAAGATACTAGGTAACAAATAAGTAACTAGATCATTTTTTTTATGATCGCAGTGTACCGCCGGACCAATTAGTTACTGATTTCGTTAATGTCTAAATCAAAATTAATTTAATATTTTTTTAAAAATATAAGTTTATATTTACAGTTCTATTACTTTAGATAAATATAGTTATGAAAAAATAATATATGAAAAACTGATACAAATGACATTTACAATAAATAACTGAATATAGAAAAAAGTTACTAGGTAACAAAATAAGTAAGTAGACTCCGTTTCTTCCGAGATGGCCTGTGCGTCATCGTTATAAAGCATGTGCACTAAATTAAAAAAAGTGTGGGGAAACCTATGACGTATTCTCTATAATCCGTCCCACGGGCTTGTATCTGGATGCAGGCCCCGCTTTCGAGAGGACACCATTACGTGTTGTACACATACAGCGATACTAAATTGCATTGCTATTATATTTACTATTTCCAAAAAACTTTAAAGTAAATAACTATTGAAGTATTTTTTTTTATTTAATCTATGCTTAATGTTATTTCTCGGTAATACTAATTATAAAAGACACTATAATAAAGTTTATAAATATAAATTTTTTTGCTTAGTAATTATTATACAACCAAATTTAGATTGGCAGTCTAGTGAAATAACAAGCATTGAATGTAACGAAAACACATACTTATATTTATAATAACAATGCTTTCATATCCTATTATTTTATATTATCAACATATTATAATTCTGTTTCTGATTTAGAATTATTTTCATATAAATTTAAATGAATAATAACTTTTTGCTGGTTTTCAGCACTGTCATTTAGCTGTTCATTTAAATAGGTACTTTTGTATGCAAAAAACTGGGAATCAAGGAGTAAATTTGTAAAAGTTATTTCAATTTTAACTGTTGTAAAATTCTATGTTGTTGATTTCGCATCAGCGTATATTACGCACTCCGTACTGCCTACATGTTAAGAATTCAAATGTTTCGCAGACATATTAGCGCGTTAATTCATGAATTAAGTTCACAAGTTTATAACTAGAAAATGGTACAAAATATAAAAAAAAATTTCTAATAAAAAAACTTCTTTAGACATCATTCTAAAAGTTCGATATATATATATAATGTTTACTTTTTTCTTAAGGCCGAAAAGTTTGTAACTATGAGAAAAATTCGCCTTCACGTTGAAAAAAATCGTGCCCACAAATTTGTTTATTTATTTTTTAAGTTAATGAATAACTATATTATTAACTTTTTTAAAAAAAAACATACACAGAAATAGTTAGTAAATAAAATTAAAAAAGAATTATGTTAATAATTTATCTAGTAACTGAGATATGATCGGTTAAAGTTAAAAAATAATTAAATTTAAATTTTTCAATTTTTTTAGAAAAACTAGATTTTTGAAATTATGCAAAGAAATAAAAAGTGCATCTGCGCACCATCAGATCGGGCGGAAAATTTCCTATAAGATGTTGTTTTCAAAAAATATATACCAAAAAGTTAAATTTTGCTTTTTCAATAGCGATGTTACTTGCACGAGAATTGAGAATGAAATTAAATTCTTTGGTTCAGCTTGCCAGGTGGTTGGCTGACTTACACACATAAAATGCAATAAGTTAGAGCGAGAAATAATTTTGGGGCGGTGTTTTAGAATTTGTTTTTTAGTCTATCCGTATTTCTCTTACAATATTCATAAAGGACAGAAAACAAACTCTAACGGTTTTGAGATGGATATATTACTAATAGTTAACAGAAAAGGGAAAGGTAATATAAAGTTAGTGTTTTATTAGTCCAGCAGTTTGTGACGTGCAGTCCATGTCGATTTGAATACAGTCTAGAACATATTTTTTGTATATAAATTTTTATGACATATTTATTAATTTTGTTTTGTTTATTATTATTTATATTTATTTATTGTAGTATTTGTATTAGTTTTTTTGATATAGACGGATGTAAAGTTCGTTGAAACGTCGATTACCAACAAATATTAATACAGAACTTAAACCTGCAGCCCTTTCATTTTATTTAATGAGTTCTGAAAGATTTTTTTATTTTACTATATTAAATATAGTTATGAATTTAATAATAATTTAATTGTTAAAATACATATAAAAATAGTCACATATATATATTTACAAAAATGATACTACTTGAAAATGGTATTTTCAGTTATAATAAAAACTAATAAATTTCATATTTATAACTTTATTTAACTGAAATAAATAACAACAATCATATATTTGATATTTGAATAAACGAAATGTTTTAACCAGCCGCAGTGGTAGTGGTAGTAGTAGTTGTGGTTGTGGTTGTAGTGGTTGTATCTAACAAAAAATCGAATCAAATTTTATTTTATTCTAATAAAATTATAAATAAATATAAAATATATAGGTACTTACGCCACCAGCATGCAGCACTATGATTTTTGTGTTCTACAGCTCCAGCTTCATAAAGAGGATGTGCAATCTAGACCAATATTGTTGCAATAATATTTTTATACTAAACAATATATTTTGCAATTTAACATACTGTAGCAAAGCGAGCTAGCCGGAACCCGTCTGTTTACCACGAACGAATAGCCTTGACCGCACGAAGACATGCTGGAGAATTCTATATGTGTTTTCAAGCATGCTGATTCGAGAATGTTCTACAGGCAACCAGAGTTACGTACGAGAAAACACGCTGGCCTTATAAAAACACAGCGAATGCTAAAGTCAAGCCAGTTCTTACGCAAACCTTAAGCTTGAAACAAGTTCACTTCGAGTGCAACAGTTATATAAATAGTGAAATAAATATTTAGTGTTAGTTTGATTACTAGTGTTTAAGCTTATAACCATTTAGTTTATAGTTATATTCATACTTTTATATTTTTATATTTACATTCTATATTTAATCGTTTTAAATAATAAATATCTAGTTAATAAGTGCATATTTTGTTTTATTTAATTATCTCGTAAAAAGACGAACGAAACGCATTACAATTGGTGTCAGGTGTGGGGTGCGAGATAATTTTAGAAATAAATAATAACGTAGAATTAAAAACGCGTAAAATATTGTGAAAATGGCTACAAAACAAGTTAGTTTGAATGAGTTGAAAATTCAACAACTGAAACAAGAACTCGAAGAACGTGAATTAAGTATAACAGGGGCTAAAATCGTTTTACAAGAACGACTTAGAAAAGCTATAGCAGATGCAGGTCAGAATCCTGAAACATATCTATTTGAAATACCAGCGGATATAAGCGCACTGATGAGAAAAATGGAAGAAAATTTGACAGAGAAATTTCAAGAAAATTCTAGAAAAACAGAAGAAAATTTAACAGAGAAATTAACAGAGAAATTTCAAGAAAATTCTAGAAAAACAGAAGAAAATTTAACAGAGAAATTAACAGAGAAATTGGAAGAAAATTCTAGAAAAACAGAAGAAAATTTAACAGAGAAATTTGAAGAGAATTCTAGAAAAATGGAAGAAACTTCTAAAAATACAGTAGAACAATTAAAAACAGAAGTAAATCGTAACATAGAAGTTATTAAAAATAATATCTCTGAATTAGAAGATAAAGTTAAAAATAATATCTCTGAATTAGAAGATAAAGTTAAAAATAATATTTCTGAGTTAAATAACAAAATACAAGCTGAAAATAATGAAATTAAATCTGATATATGCGCATTGGAAAATAAAATCAGAGCCGAAATGGAAAATAAAATCAGAACCGAAATGGAAAATAAAATCAGAACCGAGATGCAAAACCAGATTGAAGCAATTTCGAGTGCTACATCCGCCAACGGTATTATGATGAAACAAGAAGCTGGTCAACCAAGTCCTGTCCCGAAACTACCAACTTACGATGGGAAATCGTCATGGGAAGAATACTTGACACTGTTCGAGACGACAGCAATAGTCCACGGCTGGTCTGATTCAAGAAAGGCACAAGTATTGAGTTTGTCTCTACGTGAGGATGCACTACGTGTATTACAAAGTGTGCCGTTGAGAGACCGTACGGACTTTAGCCAACTAGTCGAGCAATTAGAGCTACGATACGGACATAAGCATGTAAAAGGGTTGTACCTAACACAGTTAGACAATCGTGTCCAAAAGGCGAACGAAACATTGCAAGAATTCGAAGCCGACATTGTTCGCTTGATACGAATGTCTTATCCAACGGCTCCAGATGACATCTATGAAAACCTGGCAATTAATAAGTTCTTGAATGGAGTTTGCGACCCAGAGCTACAACAAGCCGTTAAGCTAGCCCATCCTCAGACGGTTAACGAGGCATTAACGCAAGCACTCGAATTTGAGGCCATCAAGGCATCAACACGGGGCCACGCTCGAGTTCGTGCAGTCAACAGCCATGAGGAGGAGGAACACCATAACGGCTCGATTGAACAAATCGTGCAACAAGTACTGCAAGCACTGAAAAATCAGAGGAGACAACCTCGCTGTTGGAACTGTGGCGAAATGGGGCATATTAGACGCCGGTGCGGAAAGCCCCAACAGCCACAGGAAAACTAAAACGGGTTGATGGGAAGGGGCAATCTTCAACCCGCCGTACACAAGCCCCACGTAATGCACGAGTGGCCATAATTAAAAACTGTTCAAAGAGCGTGTTCATCGATGGTGTTGTTAATGGCAAGAATGTTCTTCTTCTATTAGACACGGGAGCCACGAAGACCATCGTGAAGACAGGAATGATTAAAACTAAAAACAAGCTGCTACCAACCAACTGGAGACTACGCACAGCAACTGGAGACTTGGCCAATGTGTGCGGCGAGTTGGATGCCCACTTTACCATCGGTGGCACCAGCTTTTTACATCGAGTGCTGGTTGCGGATATAGAAGAAGAAATAATTCTTGGAATGGATGTGATGACAACGCACGGTTTTGAATTAAATCTGAAGCTAGGAATCGTGAAGATTCATGATGAAGAAGTTGTCCTACATCAGCGAGAAGACACGATGGCACAAGCAGTTTTGCTGAACGACATTGAGCTACCACCACGCAGCGAAGTATTTGTGGAAGCAAAACTAGACCGTCTGATTCCGGAAAAACAAATCATTATGTTGGAACCAAGATACGGTGACAAGGGTCCGGATAAAGGAGTGCTGATTGCAAAAACTATAGTTAGAAATACGAAGAGCATTCCAGTACGGCTGATGAATATCAACAATTATTCCGTAACATTACGTAATGGAACGTCGATTGGTTGCTGTTCGTCACCGTCATCTATCGTCCGACAAATTAATAGCTCGGCAACCACGTTAACTAAATTTCCGGAACATCTGAACAAAACGGTCATGAGTGCTTGTCAAGATTTAACCAAAGAGGAACAACACAAAGTTAAAGATATATTGTGCCGTTACCAAGATATATTCAAAACCGAGGGTGGTCGTACTGGTCGAACCAACATTGTTCATCATCGAATCGACACTGGTGATGCGAGACCTATACGCCAAACTGCGCGAAGACTACCACTGGCGAAACGTGAGGAGGCCGAACAAATCATCCAAGACATGGAAAAGGATGATGTGATAGAAACCTCAAACAGCCCATGGGCGTCGCCAGTGGTTCTGGTGAAAAAGAAGGATGGGTCAACACGATTTTGTGTTGATTATCGCTTGTTGAACAATGTAACAAAGAAAGATAGCTACCCGCTGCCAAGAATAGATGACACCTTGGATACGCTGGCCGGATCAAGAATATTCTCGACTCTGGACCTGAAAAACGGTTACTGGCAAGTTGCCATGGATCAAGGAGATCGTGAGAAAACAGCGTTTAGTGTCGGATCGGGACTGTGGCAGTTCAAAGTAATGCCGTTCGGACTCTGTAATGCTCCGGCAACCTTTGAGAGGCTGATGGAAAATGTCCTGAATGGACTATCCTGGAAAACGTGTCTAGTATATCTAGACGACATAATTGTGATTGGAAAGTCCTTCGAGGATCATGTGAAGAATTTGGAAGAAGTGTTCCAACGGCTGCGACACGCCAATTTAAAGCTGAGTCCCAAGAAATGCTACCTTTTCCAGAAAGAAGTACACTACCTCGGCCACGTTGTTTCCGGAAAAGGAGTAGCTGTTGATCCGGAAAAGACACAAGCTGTTAAAGAATGGCCAGTACCGCTAGATAAACACGAACTCAGAAGTTTCCTTGGTTTGTGTTCCTATTACCGTCGGTATGTTCTAGGATTTGCCAACATAGCCAAACCACTTACACGTCTAACCGAAGATGGTCGTAAATACAATTGGGATGAAGACTGTCAGAATGCCTTTGATACCCTGAAACAGGCCTTAGTGGGTGCACCAGTCTTAAGCTACCCTCTTCAGGAAGGCAAATTCATATTGGATACAGATGCGAGCAACGTAGGCATTGGCGGAGTCCTGTCGCAGATTCAGGAAGGACAGGAAAAGGTCATCGGCTATTACAGTAAAGGACTGTCAAAGCCCGAACGCAATTACTGCGTAACTCGGCGAGAATTACTGGCAGTAGTGAAATCCATCGAGCATTTTTACAAATACTTGTACGGCCGCAAATTCTTGCTGCGGACCGATCATGCTGCCCTCAAATGGTTGCTGCGATTCAAGAACCCAGAAGGACAAGTGGCACGATGGATTGAACGATTACAAGAATATGACTTCGACATTGAACATCGCGCTGGTAAAAGTCACTGTAATGCCGATGCCTTGTCAAGAAGACCATGCTTGCCGGATTGTAAAAGTTGCTCCCGAATTGAGGAAAAAGCGACCACTCTCTTTAGGACGACCGCCGTTGATGACGACTGGCAAATAGGGAATATTAGCCACGAACAAGATATGGACACTGATTTAAAACACTTAAAACGGTGGAAAACGATAGATCAACGGCCAACTTGGGAAGAAGTGGCACCACATAGTCGCACCCTTAAATCGTATTGGTCGCAATGGAACTCGATCGTACTTAGGAATGGGCTCCTAATGAGGACTCTGGAAAATGAAGAGGGATCCCAGGAAAAATTGCAGCTACTGGTTCCGAGAAACAAGGTTTCGGATGTACTACGACAACTCCACGACGGGACCTCTGGCGGGCATTTAGGAGTCAAGAAAACGATCGAGAAAATGCGAGAACGATTCTATTGGGTCGGATGCCACGAAGATGTGAAAATGTGGTGCAGAAAATGTGTAACATGCGCTACAAGTAATGGCCCGCATAGAAAACGTAAGGCGCCAATGCGACAATATAACGTTGGCAGTCCATTCGAGCGAATAGCCATTGATATAGCTGGTCCTTTCCCGATGAGTGAGCAAGGAAACAAATTTATCCTGGTAGCCATGGACTACTTCAGTAAATGGGTAGAGGCGTATGCACTACCAAACCAAGAAGCTACCACAGTTGCCGAAGTCCTAGTGAAAGAGCTCTTTAGTCGATTCGGCATACCGATGGAATTACATTCCGATCAGGGACGAAACTTTGAATCCAACATCTTCCAGGAAGTTTGTCGGTTACTAGGAATACGGAAGACTAGAACGACTGCATTACATCCGCAGTCTGATGGCATGGTAGAAAGGATGAACCGCACAATGGGTAAATACCTATCAAAAGTCGTCTCCGACCATCAAAAAGACTGGGACCAATACATTCATCTGTTTCTATTGGCCTATCGTTCATCCGTGCACGAAACCACTGGACAAACCCCTGCAAAAATTGTTTTTGGACATGAGCTACGCCTGCCTTGTGATTTAAAATTCGGCTGTAAACCTGGAGAGGACCTGGCCGGAGAAGACTATGTCGACAACCTACGAAAGAAGATGGATGAAATACATCAACAGGTTCGTTCCAACATACAGATCGCAAGTGATCGGATGAAGGACGGCTACGACATTAATGCTAATATGGGAGGTTATAAGCCAGGAGACTTAGTCTGGCTCTACAACCCGCAACGTCGTCGGGGACTGTCTCCTAAACTGCAACGCTGGTGGGAAGGGCCGTATCAAATCATAAAAAGGATTAACGATGTCATATACCGGATCCGCAAGACGCCCAATGGAAAACCAAGGGTCGTCCACTATAATCGTCTAGCCCCGTTCGCTGGGCAAAACGAGGAAGATCCTAATATCGAAGAAGGCCACGTCCACCAGTTACGGAGCGAAGAGGTGGACTTCGAGCAATTTATGTCCTCTTACGCTGCAGGTCGCAAGGCCCGTCATGGTGTCACCCGAGAAGTTCAACAGGACCTGTTCACCGTACCCGAGGACTATGCACTTGCACATTGCGTCGCTCAGGACCTGCAAATGTCCAGAGGGATTGCTACCGTTTTCCGCAAGAAGTTTGGCGGGATCACCGAGCTACGGGAACAGCTGCCTGCCGTTGGGGCCGCATTACATCTGCAAAGGGAACACCGCAACATCTACTACCTGGTTACAAAGGAACTGTCTCGAGAGAAGCCCAGTTACCAATCAATGTGGAACACACTGCAGACGTTACGCGAGCTACTCCTGCGGGACAATATCCTAAAATTGGCGATCCCCAGAGTAGGCTGTGGCCTTGACGGTTTAGATTGGCGAATTATTAGAAATATGCTGGAAACTCTTTTCCAGCATACCGGCATTGACATTCTTGTTTGTAGCTTCAATCCTCTGGAAAACAAGAAAGCCGAAAAGACCGTGGAATGCTACTTTTATCATACCTCCCACTGCGCTCGCGGGACCACGTGTCGATTTCGCCATGGCCCCTCACCAATAATTTATGAGTGTCCCGAGACGGAACACTCTAGGGAGGGGGCAATGTAGCAAAGCGAGCTAGCCGGAACCCGTCTGTTTACCACGAACGAATAGCCTTGACCGCACGAAGACATGCTGGAGAATTCTATATGTGTTTTCAAGCATGCTGATTCGAGAATGTTCTACAGGCAACCAGAGTTACGTTCGAGAAAACACGATGGCCGTATAAAAACACAGCGAATGCTAAAGTCAAGCCAGTTCTTACGCAAACCTTAAGCTTGAAACAAGTTCACTTCGAGTGCAACAGTTATATAAATAGTGAAATAAATATTTAGTGTTAGTTTGATTACTAGTGTTTAAGCTTATAACCATTTAGTTTATAGTTATATTCATACTTTTATATTTTTATATTTACATTCTATATTTAATCGTTTTAAATAATAAATATCTAGTTAATAAGTGCATATTTTGTTTTATTTAATTATCTCGTAAAAAGACGAACGAAACGCATTACAATACTTATATATAATTAAATCCAATTTTGTTACTTACAGACATTGTAATTGCAAATACCGCAAAGATAACAATAACGGCAAAAATAAATTTCATATTTAATTTTTCAAATTGAAATAAATTGTACAAATTCTGTTTTGAAACTGATGTTTTACATTTAACATTTTTAGACATTTATACTAAATTGATTGTACTAATTTTTTAGAATAATTTTTCAAATTGGCGCAAGGTTATTGACAATTAATTTAATAATATAGAAAATTATTGAAATTGACTAAAATTTACACTTAACAAAAAAATACTTCGATACAAGTATAAATATTTGAAAGTTTTACATAGAAATCATCAGATACAAATCAGCATTTGTACATTATACAACAAATTGGTTAATAAAAATGAAATTTATTTGTGCTGTTATTGTTATTTTTGCATTGTTTGCAATTACAATGACTGTAAGTATTATTGCTGCAGTTTTATAGTAATTAATGTAAATAGAAATATATAAAACGATATTTATCTAGATTGCATATCCTGTTTATGAAGCTGGAGCTATAGAACATAAGGATCATAGTGCTGGATGCTGGTGGCGTAAGTATATACGTTTTATGTGTTTTTTTTTTTCAAATAAATAATTTTTTGATTTGATTTTGTGTTAGATACAACCACTACAACCACAACGACAACTACTACTACCACTACCACTGCTGCTGGTTAAACCATTTTATCTTTTCTAATATCAATCATATGTTTGTTGTTATTTTTTTCTATTAAATAAAGTTATAAATGTAAAATTTATTAACTTTTATTAATTTTATTATTTTATAAATATATATGTGACTTTTTTATACGTATATTAACAACCAAATAATTATTAAAAATATAACTATATTTAATATAGTAAAAAAATATTCAGAATTTATTATATAAAATAAAACTGCTTTAGGTTTAAGTTTTGCATTAATATTTGTTGACAATCAACGATTCAACGAACTCAACGTTTGTCTTTATCAGGAAAACTGATACAAATATCATTTATAGTAAATAACAGAACATAGAACCAAGTTACTAAACGTAAAAAATAAGTAAGTAGATCATAAAATTTTATAGATTTTCAATTAACGGAAGCCAAATTTATAAAAAAAATATGATTTAGTTACTTATTTTGTTACCTAGTAACTTGTTTCTTCGTATGATCCGCTTTTTAGTGTAAATGTCTATTGTATTAGTTTTCCTGGTGAAGACAGACGTTGAGTTCGTCGAAAAGTTTTTTATCATACAGTTGTTTATTAATACATAACTTAAATCTAAAGTTGTTTTGTTTTATAACTATATTTATCTATATTAATAAAACTGTGAATGCAAACTTATTTTTTTTTACCACTTTGACTGCAAAAACAAGATTAGAAGTATATGGGTAAACCCATATACCACTTTGACATTATCACATAAATGATAACAAATAGAAATACAATTTTTTTTCACCGAAAGTTGGCAACATTGTATTTTGCTAATTATATAATATTATAGGCGCTATGGGTATTTCCTGTAAAAATTTCGTTAAAATCGGATGAATAATGAGGGCATAACAAATTTTTAGAAAATTATTAATTTTTGTTTTCGGAAAGTGTACAACATCGTATTTTAATAAAATTATAATTTAGTGGGCACTAAGAGAAACTTTTCTGAAAATTTGTTCAAAATCGGATAAATAATGTAGCCACAATGAATTTTTAAAAATTTTAGTAATTTTTTTCTCGGAAAGTTGGCATTCTTTTTTTGTGGAAATGTTACAGACACCGTACCAAACGCTATACCACTTTTTCCTTGCAGTCAAAGTGGTAATAAGTGGTATAGCGTTTGGTACAATGTCTGTAACATTTTCAAAAAAAAAAAAAAATTGTATAGAAATTTTTCATATAGCCTAGATGACAAATCCGAACTTAGTTTATGTGGGTGTATGGATGTGCCTCGTCAGCTCGCTCGGTTATAAATCAAAATTTTGTGGTCGCAACTCCTCCTAGATGGTTTAACCGATTTTAATGAAATTTTCAGGATAAATTTGTCTAGTACCCAAGATTGTCATGTGGTTTTAGTTTTTTCCAGTGATACCAACTTTTCTAGAAAAAAATTACTAAAATTTTTAAAAATTCATATTGGCTACATTATTTATCCGATTTTGATCAAATTTTTGGAAAAAATTTTACTAGTGCTTTCATTAATTATATAATTTTATTAATATCCAGTGTTGCCAACTTTCCGAAAAAAAAATTACTAAATTTTTAAAAATGTATTATGCTCATGTTGTTTGTCCGATTTTGATTAAATTTTCAGAAAAGATTTCCTTAATGTTCCCATTAATTATATAATTTTACTAATATCCAGTGTTGCCAATATTCAGTGTTGTCCAGTCGGCGTTATGTCCAGATACTTTTTTTTAAAACTGATTTTTTTGAAATTTTGCACAGAGCCATAATTTCATATTCTTAACAACTTTTGTCAAGAACATTATGCCGTATTATTGACAGAAAAAGCCGTTTACCTGAATATAAAATAGTTTTTTACATTTTTCATGGCCGCCTTGATTTTTAAAAAACCAAAAATATGCTTGAAATTGTTTTCAGACAAAGCAGGGCGGAATCCCAAAACATAAAAATAAAATTCTTAAATTTTTTGCCGATTACACCTATAGTGAACTCAATCCGGGGACACACTGTATATATATATATGTGTATTAGATACAAAATGTAACAATTAGGGAAACAAATAATACCTGAATATATGAAATAAACTAAAAATTTGTTCTAATTTGAACATTTAACATTCTAAATAAAACATTTTCCGAAATATTGATTTTTTAAATTTTTTTTATAAATGGCCACCATTTTCTAAAAAAAATATATTTTTTCAGATGTTGTTGGTTATAACCATAGTTACACTCATATATAATCGTTAATTTTTGGTTTCGTATGTTTCAGATTACCCAGTTTGCTAATTCAATTCCACCAATCCATCAGTGTTCGGGGGGCACTTTTATATCACTAAAAATTATTTTATTATAAAGGTTTTAGATTAAACTTACTAGAAAATTTAGAAATCCGAAAAGCAGTCAATCTAGAGAAAAACATTGTAAATGAACAACTAGATGTGTCCACCTCCCCTCTCCGTAACATTAAATATGGTATAAATTTAGTGTAAGTCTCTTGTATAAATTGTGTATACTTGATGATGACCGAGAGATCGAAACGGTCACCGTGGTATTTTAATAAATATTGTAAAAACTTATACCAAGTGTTTTATTCAATTATACTTATATTATTCAATATGTTTCACCAAGTGAAAACCCTATCTTCAATCAACTTTACTAAAAATTATTATTATGAACTCAAACTTTGCTAAAATGCAGCTTAAACATTAACAAATAAAAGCGTATAAGCATTATATAAATTGTCTTTGATTTCATTCAAAAAATAAATGTTGAAAATGAGGTAGAAATCGGGCCTCTAGATCAGAATACTCGGTTAACAAAATAAATATGGGGTACATTTCATAATTAGCTGATTTTTACTACTTTGACTGCAAGGAAAAGTAGTACGGTGTACGGTGGTACGGTGTCTGTAACATTTTCAAAAAAAATAAAAAAATTGTATAGAAATCCTTCATATAGCCTGTAAATGACGAATCTGAACTTAGCTTATGTGGGTGTATGGATGTGCGTCGTCAGCTCGCTTGCTCCCTCGCTCGGTCGTCAGACCAAATTTTGTGATCGCAACTCCTCCTAGACGGTTTAACCGATTTTAATGAAATTTTCAGGATAAATTTGTCTAGTGCCCAAGATGGTCATGTGGTTTTGGTTTTTTCCAGTGATGCCAACTTTTCGACAAAAAAATTACTAAAGTTTTTAAAAATTCATATTGGCTACGTTATTTATCCGATTTTGATGTTGATAACATCATTAATATTCAGTGTTGCCAACTTTCCAAAAAAAAATTACTAAAGTTTTAAAAATTTTATTATGGCCATGTTATTCAACCGATTTTACTCAAATTTTTACAAAAGATTCTCCTAGTATTCATATAATTTATGTAAGTTTAACAAAATACAGTGTTGCCAACTTTCCGAGAAAAAAATTACTAAAATTTAAAAAAATTTATTTTGATTAATTTATTTAACCGATTTTAATCAAATTTTCATAAAAGTTTTTCCTAGTGCCTAAATAAATTATGCAATTTTAACAAAATTCAGTGTTGCCAACCTATCGAAAAAAAAATCACAAAATTTTTTAAAAATTCATTGTGGCTACATTATTTATTCGATTTTGATCAAATTTTCAGAAAAGTATCTCCTACATAAATTATAATATTATTAAAATACAGTGTTACCAACTTTCCGAGAAATGTCAAAGTAGTCTATATATGGGTTTACCCATATACTTTTAATCTTGTATTAACTGTTATTATTGCTATACATATTTATTTATATCAAGGAAAAAAAATCATAATACTCTCATAGGTTACCTTTGAATTTGTGTTAGCTGTCAAAATAAGTCTGAAGTTATTCATTTATGTACATATGTTTTATTTTTTCTGTTTTATTATGCCTTCACTAGATGGAAGCACTAATCACACATAATTATTTAAAATATTTTGAGTTTTAAATAAATATAATAATAATATTGAAATAATTACCAAGTACATTTAATTTCGGTAAACTGCAACTTTCAGCACATATCATTCGTAAGATTAGGTTGGTGTCATAAAATTTTATTTTAATTTTGTTTTTAAATTCGACGGATTTGCCGCGATATTAAAACAAATTTCTGTAGTAGCAAATATTATGAATATTTCAGCTCTTGCAACCTAATTACATTATAAATGCTAAATAATATTTACAATATTTGTATTTTTTTAACCTGAAATATTTTCGAGCTACAGGCTAAGCGTATTGTATTACTTACTCTATTCAAGTTACCATGTGATGGCAGAATATGCATCATATGCACTACTTATCATTTCATAGAATAGATAAATAAATATTTTCTTATTATATATATATATCAACAAAAGAGTTTTATATGAATAGTCCTGGTCAGGTTTGTTCTGAGTTCTGATACAAATTAGTTTTCCTTAAAAAAAATTAACCAAAAAACTCGAAATTATTTTTCGACAAACACCAGTATTATTGCAAGGAAAGAAAAACTGATTATTAAAAATTATGAATGTTAATTAATTTTTAAATTTTATTTATATCAGTTTTTGTTAATTATTAAACAATAAATAAAAGTATTGGAAAAAGTTATTTTATGTTATCTGTAATATAAGAGTGCACGTGCTTTATATTTCTAATTATTATTTGAAAATTCAATTTGTTTTTTTTATCATATTATAATCAATTAATTCGATTTATAGAAATAATTATTATTAATTTACTATTATAATAAATATTTAATCTTATCACTCAAAATTTTGTTTTTGTAAAAAATAAGTATTAAAATTCAATTGAAATTTGGGTCCAATATAGCTTCGGATTTAAGTGAGCGAGTGCTGATTTATATTGATTTTTGTAAATGTATTATTTGAAATTTCATTTTTATGTTGCGTTAAAATGCATTATAATTAATAACTGTTTATAATTTTCTATTTGTTTAGGCCCAAAATGGAAGTACCAGCCGAAATTCTCGAGCAATTAAAATGCAATAAATGTAATGGATTTTTGTCGTCTGCTCTGATAAATCTCACCGCAGAAGTGAAAGTAATTTGTGGTCAATGTTCCAGTCTTGAAGACGAAGAAACCATTTTCCGTCTGGACCAGTATGAATCAGTGGCTTTTCTTTTAAAGTTTCCTTGCAAAAATCAAGAAAATGGTTGTAGAAAAATAGTTAATTTTAAGGATCAATCTGAATAAAAATAATATTATAAAAATAATATTATAAAAAATCCCCAAAACAACACTTAAATTAAAATAAAGCTAAATACGTATTTCGGAAGCTAAGCTTCCATCTTCAGTAGCAAATAAATTTACAAAAATCTTACCTGTGATCCTAGTACATGAACACTTAAGCACTTGTCAAAGGTCACTGGTGAGTCGAAAAAATGAAAATAAAATATGTAAAACTATGTTGAGGGTGGGGGTTGTTGGTTAAAAGTCAGTGGTCAATTTTGATTGGGTAGTATGTCAAACAGAATAGATCGTGGGATTGGTCCGTCATCTGCGTTTATAAGATTGCCTTTATTTTTGAAAATATCAATCTGAGCATGAAATTCATTGTAAATTTAACTGTATTACTTGTCCGGTAATGCTATCAGGTTCATGCGAATGGACCGGAATGAAAACTGATTTATTTCAACATGTTGAAGATAAACATCCAGATAAAATATTACAGAATTCTTGTAATTTATCTCATGACATTACCACATCAAGCGAAAAATCATTTCTGCTGTTGGCGTTTAATGTTTTATTTTTATTACACACTAAAGTCTGCATTATGAGTAAAAAAATATATCATTCGTTACGACATTTCGGTGATCCAAATTTGGCATCTAACTATAGCTTCACCTTGAATATTAAACGAGATGCGTTTTCTTATTCAACAAACAAAGACGTTATTCCAGAAGAATTGCGAGTTATACAGATAAATACTGCAATTGAAACTAAAATAGATGCTTTAATTGCAATGCTAAATGGATATGATGGGACAACCTTCAATATTACTGTAAGAAAGTTAGTGAAAGATGAAGAAGACAGCAGTAGAGAAATTGTGATATTAAAATGCGGAAAATGTTTACATAAAAATGTATATAAGAAAAGATATTATGTAGATAATAGCTGGTGGTATAAAAGTTGCACTCCAGCACATAGAATTTGCAAAAATGATCAATTAAGTTGTACATATAAAGATATCCCAAACAAATGTACAATTCATGAATTGTACTTTTGTAAATATAGCAAATATTGTTTGTTGTGTGAAGAAACAAATTTTGAATCTTTGTTGCAGCATTATGCATTAGAACATAGAAACATAGTATTGTATCTTGTAGATCAAATGATGAATGGTGTATTACATTTGATAATATTGTTTCGAAATATTTTTATATTTCTCATTAAATAGATGATATTATATTAGAATATCGCAAAAACGATAAATGTTATGAAATTTGGTTGTGTACTGCAACGTCACCCAGCTATAATCTATATAATTGTGTTTTACATATAACTGATTCTGTAACTTTAAATTCATTTGAGAAAAAAAATAAATGTTTTATTTATGAGTAAAGGCGGAAACTGTCTAGATTATTTCTTACAATTAGAAGCAAAAGATTATCAGTCAAACAAATATTGTTTATGAAATTAGATATTACCAGAGTATAAGATTCAGAATGAACATATATATTTTCATTATTGATAATTATTATATATAATAACATTGTAGACTTTATTTTTAATTTTTAGAATCATTGTATTATTTCTTTAATATGACATAAACTTATTTTTAAAATAAAAACATTCATATTTGTATTGTTATAAACTTATATTTTACCTTTAAGTATAAACTGTAATATTTCTTATTTAATAAATTTTCTCATATTATATTGCATTTTGTAAGATTTCATTTGAAACTAGGTTAGAAAAGTTTTATAAAAATGACATAAAAAGATTTATTATTGTATGTTTATCATTGTTTTTTTTTCATTTTCATTATAAAGAAAATCGGAAATGCAAATTTTTCCCAACTGAGAACATATTTTGCATTTTTCATATAAATAACTCACTTGTTAGCATGAATACGCGTTATGTGTACTGAGCTAAAATTATTTTAATAAACTTCAAAGAATTAATCTGTCCTATAAAACACATCCAATACATTGTTATTGAATGCAATAATACGTCAAATAATAGGTGTGGAGTCGCTTTAAAATTTAACGACTCCAGTTTCGGATCGAATCCGACTCCGGCTCCGACTTTGGTCCAATATAAAAATATATAATCATAAATTCAACTTCCTACGTTGACAAGACAAGGGGAAGCGAATGATTTGATCGATCTGTGTATATTTAGTTCACTATTACTGAGTGTAGGCTATATTAAGTTGCCTATTTATTAATACATCGTTTTCGTATTTGATATTTTAAAATTTGTATTAAAAAAAACCGAAGAGAGCCTGTTTAAAACGATTCCGATTCTGTACTAATGACAAAAATGACTCCAACTCCGGCTTCTCTAAAAATCACTGGCTCCATAACTTACGACTCCGGCTTTACAGCCCTGCGTCAAACTCGCGATTAAAGCAAAACACCCCATTGAAACATCTGGAAAAATATGATTAAAAATTTCTAAAAACACATTTTCAACTTGATTCGCCACTCTAAATGTTGTCCGATTGGCTTCATATTTTAGGAATCTGCATGATTTTAAACGAGTAATGCCTAAACTATTAAAAGCACTGTCGGTAAACAGGAAAACTATAATTTTAAAGCCATCTATATAGTAACGCTTGTACTATTTACATGTCGGTAAACAAAAAAACTATAATTTTAATACCATCTATATAGTAACGCTTGTACTATATTTAAATCGATAAAAAAGAAAACTATACTACTAGCGTTATCTATACGAGTAATGCCTAAACTATTAAAAGCACTGTCGATAAACAAGAAAACTATAATTTTAAAGCCATCTATATAGTAACGCTTTTACTATTTACAAGTCGATAAAAAAGAAAACTATACTACTAACGTTATCTATACGAGTAATGCGTAAACTATTTAAAGCACTGTCGGTAAACAAGAAAACTATAATTTTAAAGCCATCTATATAGTAACGCTTGTACTATTTACAAGTCGATAAAAAAGAAAACTATAATTTTAAAATTTTATATAGTAAAGCTTGTAAGTCCATATTTAAATTGAAATTATTTTCAATTAAATATAGTTTGTTTCATAAATAAAACGAAATTACATCTGTCTTTTGTGTGAAATTGAACAAAAATATTGTAGCAAAAATTGGTGTTAGTCAGTTAAGATGGTTCGGACACATTGAACGAGTGCGTCTAATGAACGTTTGGTTAAAAAGATTTATTTGAATGATTTTGATGGTATACGTTTGCAAGTAGACGTCCGATGAGTAGTTGGAGTGGTGTATGATTGAGAGGGTGGCTTGCGTGAGCAAAAGTTTCCAAGTAGTAGAAATAAAAGAGCATGTATGAAAGTAATTATGAATGTGAATGAAGCGAAAGTTGCTTGTTTGCGGATAGAAATGTTTGGTGGCTACTGATTTCGGGATAATGAAAAGAGTTTGTGCCACACCCTTATTTGGGTACATAACGTGATTGTGTATGTATGTATGTTTTGTGGCTGAAACTTATTAAATAATTGTTTTATTGTTCAATTTAAAGACGTAACTATTTCAAACTTAAGATTTTTAAAGAATTCTATTTAAAATTATGTAAGATTTCTCCTTTAAACTACAATTTCTAGTTAAATTAGACTTAAGCCTAAATATTTCAGATTAAAACACAATATATAAATTTTGATTTTATTATTAATTTAACTTCGGTGTTTAAGTGAATTCTGTATAAAATATAAGATTTTCTACAACTAAAACTTAACTATAGTTAACTAACTATAGTTAGTTAAATTTACTCTTTTAACTCTAAATTTACATATAACATATATTCGATATAATATCAAAGTCATTTTTCAATTTTCTTTAAGAAATTTAAACATTAATATATATTTACCACTTTGACTGCAAGAAAAAAGTGGTATAACGTTTGGTACGGTGTCTGTAACATTAGCAAAAAAACAAAAAAAATTGTATAAAATTTTTTGATATAGCCTCTAGATCAGACGAATCTGAACTTAGTTTATAAGTGGGTGTATGGATGTGCGTCGTCAGCTCGCTCGGTCGTAAGTCAAAATTTTGTGGCCGCAACTCCTTCTAGAGGGTTCAACCGATTTTAATAAAATTTTCGGGATAAATTTGTCTAGTGCTCAAGATGGTCATGTGGTTTTGGGTTTTTCCAGTAATGCTAACTTTCCGAGAAAAAAAATACTAAAGTTTTTAAAAATTTATGTTGGCAACATTATTTATTCGATTTTGATCAAATTTTCAGACAAGATATTCCTAATGCTCCCATTAATTATATAATTTTATTAATATCCAGTGTTGCCAATTTTTCAAAAAAAAGTACTAAAATTTTAAAAAATTCATATTGGCTACATTATCTATCCGATTTTGATCAAATTTTCAGAAAAGATTTCCCTAATGCTCCCATTAATTATATAATTTTATTAATATCCAGTGCTGACAACTTTCCAAGAAAAAAGTACTAAAATTTTTAAAAATTTATATTGGCTACATTATTTATTCGATTTCGATCAAATTTTTAGACAAGATATCCCGAATGCTCCCATTAATTATATAATTTTATTAATATCCAGTGTTGCCAATTTTCCAAGAAAAAAAGTACTAAAATTTTTAAAAATTCATATTGGCTACATTATTTATTTGATTTCGATCAAATTTTCAGACAAGATATCCCTAATGCTCCCATTAATTATATAATTTTATTAATATCCAATGTTGCCAACTTTCCGAAAAAAAAATTACTAAAATTTTTAAAAATTTAATATGATCACTTTATTTAACCGATTTTAATAAAATTTTCATAAAAAATTTTCCTAGTGCGTAAATAAATTATGCAATTTTAACAAAATGCTAACTTATCAAGAAAGAAAAAATCACAATTTTTTTAAAAAATTTATTGCGGCTACATTATTTATTCGATTTTGATCAAATTTTCAGAAAAGTTTCTTCTAGTGCTCAAAGAAATTATAATTTTATTAAAGATATTGCGCTGCCAACATTCCGAGAAAAAAATTACTATATATATATATGGGTTTACCCATATGCTTCTAATCGTGTTTAAATTGTTTATTGTTAAATATTATTCATATAAAATCCCAATATTTATTAGCCTACAATAAAACCAAAAACATAAAAAAATAAGGATGAGGCTATTTATACATACGGTATGTATACGCAATTGGTTATTAGTTATACATACTAAAAAAAAAAAACCTAAACCAACCTAACCTAACCTAACCTAACCTACTAACCTAACCTAATTTACTCTAAATAGCCAATTACGTAAAAATACTGTATGTATCAATAGCCATTTGCGTATACATACCGTATGTATAAATAACTATTTTCAAAAAATAACTTACTTTATTCAAGAAAAGTTAATTCAACAAAAACACGTGTGAACCGTTTAAAAGTCAAATAACAACTAAATTGAATTTTTTTGTTTAAATTAATTAATTAATTATCATCAATTTATTTTGTATAAAATAATATTTTTCAATATTTTATAAAAACAAGATTAGAAGTATATGGGTAAACCCATATATAGACCACTTTGACATTATCACATAAATGATAAGAAATAGGAATAAAAAAATTTTTCACCGAAAGTTTCAACATTGCATTTTGAAAATATATGTATATATATATATATATATATATATATATATATATATATATATATATATATATATTATAGGCGCTAAGGGTATCTTCTGGAAAATTTTTATTAAAATCGGATAAATAATGCGGGCATTACAAATTTTTAAAAAATTATTAATTTTTTTTTCGGAAAGTTGGCAACACCGTATTTTAATAAAATTATAATTTATGCGAGCACTAGGAGACACTTTTCTGAAAATTAGATCAAAATCGGATAAATAATGTAGCCACAATGAATTTTTTTAAATTTTGTAATTTTTTTTTTGATAAGTTGGCAGCACTGTATTTGGTTAAAATTGTATAATTTATGCGGACACCAGGAGAATCTTTAGTGAAAATTTGATTAAAATCGTTTAAATAACGTGGTCATAATAAATTTTTAAAAATTTTAGTAATTTTTTTTTAGAAAGTTGGCAACACTGTATTTTGTTGTAATTATAAAATTTATATGGATACCAGAAAAATCTTTTGTAAAAATTACAACAAAATCGGTTAAACAACATGGCCGTAATAAATTTTTAAAAATTTTAGTAATTTTTTTTTCAGAAAGTTGGCAACACTGTATTTTATTAAAATTACGAAATGTATGTGAACATCAGGGGAATCTTTTCTGAAAATTTGATCAAAATCGGATAAATAATGTAGCCACAATAAAATTTTAAAAACTTTAGTAATTATTTTCTCGGGAAGTTGGCAACACTGTATTATATTAAAATTACGTAATTTACGTGGGTACTAGAGAAATCTTTCCTGAAAATTTGATCAAAATCGGATAAATAATGTAGCCACAATAAATTTTCAAAACTTTAGTAATTTTTTTCTCAGAAAGTTGGAATCACTGAAAAAAACCAAAACCGCATAAATATCTTGGGCACCAGACAAACTTATCTTAAAAATTTCATTAAAATTGGTTAAACCGTCTAGGAGGAGTTGCGGCCACAAAATTTTGACTTACGACCGAGCGAACTGACGATGCACATCCATACACCCACATAAACTAAGTTCAGATTCGTCATCTAGAGGCTATATGAAGAATTTCTATATAGAATTTTTTTTTTGAAAATGTTACAGATACCGTACCAAACGATATACAACTTTTCCTTGCAGTCAAAGTGGTAATTAGTGAGATTTTTAAAATGTAGTGGATTTCTAACTATTCTAAAATATAAATATAATATAAATTTATACATACATACATACACAATCCACGTTATGTACCCAAAACAGGGTGTGGCACAAACTTTTTTCATCAGTCCGAGAAATCAGTCTCCTTCAAACATTCCTATATCCAGAGACAATCAACATTCCACAACTAACTAACCAACATTCTAATCTTAGTAACCTTCCAAAAAACCTAGTAACTTTCTTAAAAGCCTAGTAACTTTCTTAAAAACCTAGTAACTTTCTTAAAAACCTAGTAACTTTCTTAAAATCCTAATAACCTTCCAAAAAACCCCAAAGACCTAGTAACTTTCTTAAAAACCTAGTAACCTTCCAAAAAACCCCAAAAACCTAGTAACCTTCCAAAAAACCTAGTAACTTTCTTAAAATCCTATAAATATAATGTGCATATTAGATGACAATAAAAATAGAAAAGATAGAGAGAGAGAGAGAGAGAGAGAGATTTCACATTTCACATTGTATATCCATAAAGGGCGCGCGCATGCGCGCGCCCCGTAGAACAATAAATAAAAGGACACAGTATATAAATATAAAAATATTAAAAGTGCTTAAAATCATGTAAAATTGTTAAAATCGCGCTTAAAATCGTGTAAAATTGTTAAAATCGCGCTTAAAACCGTGTAAAATCCTTACAACCGCGCTTAAAATCATGTAAAATTGTTAAAATCGCGCTTAAAATCGTGTAAAATTGTTAAAATCGCGCTTAAAATCGTGTAAAATCCTTACAACCGCGCTTAAAATCATGTAAAATTGTTAAAATCGCGCTTAAAATCGTGTAAAATCCTTACAACCGCGCTTAAAATCATGTAAAATCGTAAAAATCGTCTGTGTGTGTGTGTGATGGTGTGTGATGGTGTGTGTGTGTGATGTTGTGTGTATATGTGTGTGTGTGTGTGAGATATCGCATTTAAAAATTTAATATATGTATGTAATAAACATAGATAGCTATGAAAAAAAAAGAATCTCACTGCGATATTGAGAAAATATGTCAAATTGTCAAATTAATATATCGAAAAATGATAAAAATACCTTTTATAGAAGAATTCCCCAAAAGAATCTCATCGTGCATCGTGTAGACGGTAAGTTTAGCTACAATTTAATAAGCGACAACTTAAGGTTGGCGCATTTTTACGCAAGAAATCGCATTTTAATTTCAACCAGCGATAGCTCCCTTGTGTGTAGTACACACAAGGGAGCTATGCGCGCATGAAATTATAATGCAATTTCGGGCGGTAAAACGGTGCGAATCGAATGTTGTCGCATATTAAATTATAGCTAAACGTACCTGCTAAATGATGCACGATGATATTCTTTTGGGTAATTCTTCTATAAAAGGTATTTTTATCATTTTTCGATATATTAATTTGACATTTTTCAATTTGGTAGTGAGATTCTTTTTTTTCCATAGCTATCTATGTTTATTGACATATACATATATTCAATTTTTGCATGCGATATCTCTCACACACACACACATACACTATCACACACACACACACACCATCACACACCATCACACACACACACACACAGGCGATTTTAACGATTTTATATGATTTTAAGAGCGATTTTAACGATTTTATATGATTTTAAGCGCGATTTCAATGATTTTACATGATTTTAAGCACAAGATTGTCAGTATTCAGTATTCAGTAATATACAATGTGTCACATAATTTTATATACAAATTTTACATTTACCTATTGTTCTATGGGGCGCGCGCATGCGCGCGCCCTTTATGAATGTACAATGTGTCTAAGAAATAAATGTACTCAATAAAATACATATCTCTCTTTCTCTCTCTTGCTCTCTTTCTACTCTCATCTAATATACACATTATCTTTATACTGTAGCATTTACAATGTCATACATATCTCCCCTTATCTCTCTATCTCTCTTTCTCTCTCTTGTTGTCATGACAACCAAATGTCATTTTATCTCTGTTTATCTCTCTCTCTCTTTCGACTTTCAATATAATATACACATTATGTTTATACTGTACCATTTACAATGTCATACATATCTCCCCTTATCTCTCTCTCTCTTTCTCTCTCTCTCTAGTAACCCATTCCACAATTCCTCCTCTCATACATGCTCTTTTATTCCTACTACTTGGAAACTTTCGCTCACGCAAGCCACCTTCTAAATCATACCACTCCAACTACTCATCTGGATGTCCACTGGCAAACGTCTACTATCAAAATCATTCAAATGCATCTTTTGAACATCAAACGTTCATTAGACGCATTCTTTCAAGATGGCTCCGAACCATCTTAACTGACTAACACCAACTTTTGCTACACCATTTTTTCGCAATTTCACACTCATCCTACACCAATCGTATTTCGTACTCGATCTCTCCTATAGTTACACCCAGCTACCCCACTGGTAAATATCTCATTTCGCACAGCAGTCATTTTCCTTTTATGCTTTTGCAACCAAACCCAACAACATTCACTACCATACATCAATGTAAGCACATCAAAACTGCATAATATAAATTCAAGTGTTTAATATTTAATTTTTATTAAATTGTATTAAAAAATTTCAATTAGGTCACAGATAACTTGATCAGTTAAAACAGTTTACTTTTTCAGCACTTTGACTGCAAGAAAAAGTGGTATAGCGTTTGGTACAGTGTCTGTAACATTTTCAAAAAAAAATTTGTATATAGAAATCCTTCATATAGTCCCTAGATGACGAATCTGAACTTAGTTTATGTGGGTGTATGTGTGTGCGTCGTCAGCTCGATCGCTCGGTCGTAAGTCAGAATTTTTTGGCCGCAACTCCTCCTAGACGGTTTAACCGATTTTAATAAAATTTTCAGGATAAATTTGTCTAGTACCCAAGATGGTCATGTGGTTTTGGTTTTTTCCAGTAATGCCAACTTTTCGAGAAAAAAATTACTAAAGTTTATAAAAATTTATATTTGATCAGATTTTCAGAAAAGATTTTCCTAATGCTCCCCTTTAATTATGTAGTTTTATTAATATTCAGTGTTGCCATCTTTCCGAGAAAAAAATTACTATAATTTTAGAAAATTCACTATTTAAACGATTATAATCAAATTTTCTTAAAAAATTCTCTTAGTGCCTAAATAAATTATGCAATTTTAACAAAATACAGTGTTGCCAGCTTATCAAATTTTTAGGAAAGTTTTTTCTAGTGCTCCTATAAATTATAATATTATTAAAATACAGTGTTGCCAACTTTCCGAGAAATGTCAAAGTGGTCTAAATATGGGTTTACTCATATACTTCTAATCTTGTTAAAATAAAAATTGATGTTTTCAATATTTCGAATTTTTAATAAATAAATAAATTCATACATACATACATACATACATACATACATACATACACAATCACGCCATGTACCCAAAAGGGTGTGGCACAAACTCTTTTTATCATTCCGAAATCAATCGCCTATAAACATTCCTATCCAAACAAGCAACTTTTGCTTTATTCACATTCATAATTCCTCTCATACATGCTCTTTTATTCTTACTACTTGGAAACTTTTGCTCACGCAAAACACTCTCAATCATACCACTCCGTTACTCATCGGACGTTCACGCAAACGAATACCATCAAAATCATTCAAATATATCTTTTTAACCAAACGTTTATTAGACATTCGCTCGACCTAAAAAAAAAAAAAATTCAACGAATATAAATCAAAATTATACAGAACTTAATCCCAAAGCTGTTTTGTTTTTTACAATTTCAAATTTTTACTTAATTTTTTAAACATAAAACATTGTGTACTAACATAATAAAAACTTTTACTTTAAAATAAAACGGCTTTGGATTAAAGTTCTATGTAAATATTTATTTAAAATTGACGTTTCGACGAAACTCAGCGCTCGTCTTCACCAGAATAATAAATACTAATGACATTACAGTAAATAATACATAGAAACAAGTTACTAGGTAACAAATAAGTAACTAGATCAATTTTTACCACTTTGACTGCAAGGAAAAGGGGTATAGCGTTTGCTACGGTGTCTGTAACGTTTATAATTGTATAGAAATTCTTCATATAGCCTCTAGATGACGAATCCTAACTTAGTTTATGTGGGTGTATGAATGTGCGTCGTCAACTCGCTCGGTCGTCAGATAAAATTTTGTGGTCGCAACTCGTCCTAGACGATTCAACTGATTTTAATAAAATTTTCAGGATAAATTTGTCTAGTACCCAAGATGGTCATGTGGTTTTATTTTTTTGCAGTGATGCCAACTTTCCGAGAAAAAAATTACTAGTTTTTAAAAAATTCATATTGGCTACATTATTTATCCGATTTTGATCAAATTTTCAGAAAAGATTTCCCTAATACTCCCATTAATTAAATAATTTTATTAATATCCAGTGTTTCCAACTTTCCGTGAAAAAAATTACTAGTTTTAGAAAATTTATTATGGCCATGTTATTTAACTGATTTTACTCAAATTTTCACAAAAAATTCTCCTAGTATTTATATAATTTATGTAATTTTAACAAAATACAGTGTTGCCAACTATCCGAGAAAAAAATTACTAAAATTTTTAATTTATTATGACAACTTTATTTTACCAATTTTATAAAAAATTCTTTTAGTGCCTGATTAAATTATTCAATTTAAAGAAATACAGTCCCGCCAACTTATCAAAAAAAATTTTTTGAAAAATTCATTGTGGCTACATTATTTATTCGATTTTCTGAGAAATGTCACAGTGGTCTATAATGGGTTTACCCATATACATCTAATCTTGTTTTTTATGATTCCAGTGTACCGCCGGCCCAGTTAGTTACTGATTTAGTTAATGTCTGAATCAAAATTAATTTAATATTTTTTTAAAAATATAAGTTTGTATTCACAGTTCTATTATTTTAGATAAATACTGGGTGTCCCATTTTAATTTGCCACTTGCAATAACTTTAAAATCGTGCATCGGACAAAAAAATGTTCGGATAAAAAGTAAATGGTTTCGAAGGGGACGTCTGATGCAGGGACTCTTGCCCACCCTGGACTCCCTGGGCGGCGGGAACGGGGGGCAACTTTGAAATCTTAAATGGAACCTCCTATTTTTTTATTGCAGATTCGGATAGACCATTAAAAAGTATGTAAATTTTATTTTGAGACTTTTTTCCTTATCTTTGATAGATGGCGCTGCAAACAGCATTTTTTTTTCAGTTTATTAGTCTTCAATTTAAAAAAAAAGGTGTAACTAAGTACGATATTCAAGTTCTTTACAGTTCTTCGGGTGGAGGGAGGGGGCAAGGGTCACTGAATCGGATATCCCCTTAACCCTTAACCATTAACTTAAAGTTATCCCCCTCGAAACCATTAACTTAAAGTTTCTGAGGCAGTGATTCTTGCCCCCCCCCTCCTCTCAATGAACTGAAAAGAATTTGAATATCGTACTTAGTTACACCTTTTTTTTTCAAATTGAAGACTGATAAACTGAGAAAAAAATGCTGTTTGCAGCGCCATCTACCAAAGATAAAAAAAAGTCTCAAAATAAAATTTACATATTTTTTAAGGGTCTATTCGAATCTGCAATAAAAAATAGGAAGTTCTATTTAAGATTTCAAAGTTGCCCCCCGTTCCCGCCCCTAGAGGGTCCGAGGTGAGCATGGGTTCCTGCATCAGATGTCCCCCTCAAAACCATTTACTTTTTATCCGGAACATTTTTTTGTCCGATGCACGATTTTAAAGTTATTGCAAGTGGCGGATTAAAATGGGACACATGAAATATAATGGCTTTAATATGTTTTGATAATAGAAAAAAATATATATGAAAAACTGATACAAATGATATTTACAATAAATAACTGATAATAGAAAAAAGTTACTAGGTAACAAAATAAATATATTATAGTAGATCCTATTTTTTTTAAATAAATTTTTGACATATTCATTTATTTTGTTACGTTTAGTATTATTTATATTTATTTACTGTAGTATTTGTATTAGTTTCCCTGATGAAGACGGACGTAAAGTTCGTTGAAATTAT
Source organism: Clivina fossor (assembly GCA_963966155.1). Lineage (NCBI taxonomy): Eukaryota > Metazoa > Arthropoda > Insecta > Coleoptera > Carabidae > Clivina > Clivina fossor. The sequence goes on from OZ014554.1 coordinate 9,974,204, forward strand.
TTAATTGTTAATAGACATATAACAAAAGTCACATACATATATTAACAAAAATGATACTATACTTGAAAATGGTACAGAAGTATTTTCATTTATAATAAAAACTAATAAATTTCATATTTATAACTTTATTTAACTAAAATAAATAACAACAATCATATATTTGATATTTGAATAAACGAAATGTTTTAACCAGCTGCAGTGGTAGTGGTAGTAGTAGTTGTGGTTGTGGTTGTAGTGGTTGTATCTAACAAAAAATCGAATCAAATTTTATTTTATTCTAATATAATTATAAATAAATAGAAAATATATACATACGCCACCAGCATGCAGCACTATGATTTTTGTGTTCTACAGCTCCAGCTTCATAAAGAGGATGTGCAATCTAGACCAATATTGTTTCAATAATTTTTTATACTAAACAATATATATTGCAATTTAACATATATATATATAATTAAATCCAATTTTGTTACTTACAGACATTGTAATTGCAAATACCGCAAAGATAACAATAACGGCAAAAATAAATTTCATATTTAATTTTTCAAATTGAAATAAATTGTACAAATTCTGTTTTGAAACTGATATTTTACATTTAAAATTTTTAGATATTTATACTAAATCGAATGTACTAATTTTTTTGAATAATTTTTCAAATGAGTGCAAGGTTATTGACTATTAATTTAATAATATAGAAAATTAATGAAATTGACTAAAATTTACACTTAACAAGAAACTACTTTGATACAAGTATAAATATTTGAAAGTTTTAGATAGAAATCATCAGATACAAATCAGAATTTGTACATTATACAACAAATTGGTTATTAAAAATGAAATTTATTTGTGCTGTTATGGTTATTTTTGCATTGTTTGCAATTACAATGACTGTAAGTATTATTGCTAGTGTTTTATAGTAATTAATGTAAATAGAAATATATATATATATATATATAACGATATTTATCTAGATTGCATATCCTCTTTATGAAGCTGGAGCTATAGAACATAAGGATCATAGTGCTGGATGCTGGTGGCGTAAGTATATATTTTGTGTTTTTTTTTTCAAATAAATAATTTTTTGATTTGATTTTTTGTTAGATACAACCACTACAACCACAACGACAACTACTACTATATCTATTCTAATATCAATCATTTTGTTGTTATTTTTTTTATTAAATAAAGTTATAAATGCAATATTTATTAACTTTTATTATTTTTATTATTTTATTATGTCCCAATTTCAAGTGATATTATTTTTGTAAATATATATGTGACCTTTTTATACGTATATTAACAACCAAATAATTATTAAAAATATAACTATATTTAATATAGTAAAAAAATATTCAGAATTTATTATATAAAATAAAACTGCTTTAGGTTTAAGTTTTGCATTAATATTTGTTGACAATCAACGTTTCAACGAACTCAACGTCCGTTTTTATCTGGAAAACAGATACAAATATCATTTATAGTAAATAACAGAACATAAGTTACTAAACGTAACAAAATAAGTAACTAGATCATAAAATTTTATAGATTTTCAATTAATGGAAGCCAAATTTATAAAAAAAATATGATTTAGTTACTTATTTTGTTACCTAGTAACTTGTTTCTTCGTACACTGAGAAAAAAAAATTGACTATACCACTACAGCAGTTTAGCCAATAATTTTTATGGTTGATTTGGCGCCAACCTTTTTTAAATGTTGTTGGTACAAATTAAAATTGATAAAATTGATAATTTTTGTTAATAATAACAACGAAATTGTTAATTCAACTAGTCACATTACCAAGTTTTACTTAAATTAATTGTTGTCTTTACAGGCAGATTGATTTTTATAACTATATTATATGTATGTAAAATTTACAACATAAAAATGTGAATCAAACATTTTAATTTAACTATTCTTACAAAAATTAAATTGTTAACGTAACAATTTAAATTGTTATGATTTATATATATATATATATATATATATATATATATATATATATATATACCGGGTGTCCAAAAAGAATGGAAACTATTAAATATCTCGAGAACGGCACATTGGATTACAAAGTTACAAAACAAGTTTTTCTTTATTTTTGAAAATCTATTTAGGGGTGATATGCGAAAACCACCCACACTTCCTCTGGCGGGGGGGCCGGGGGCAAGTTTTAAAATTTAAATAGGAACACCCATTTTTATTGCACAGTTGCATTCTCCATAAAAAACTGTTTCTGGATTTGCAAATTGAGCCCCCTAGCACCTCCCCCCTCAGAGCATTGAAGGGGAGAAAATTTAAAATTTTTTGCAGAAACTTTCACTTTTTATTGCAGTTTTGGATTCTCCTTCTAAAACTGGATATAATTAAGTAGGGTGTTCACCTAAATTTAGCACCCCGATAGTGAGAGGCGAGGGGATTCACCTAAATCCAGCACAATTTACCACCAGATATTATTTGAGATGAAAAGTTGGTACCCATCCGCATGTGTGGGAGTGAGAGTGGAGGTGCGTTTTTCAATTTTATATCCAGTTTTAGAAGGAGAATCCAAAACTGCAATAAAAAGTGAAAGTTTCTGCAAAAAATTTTAAATTTTTTCCCCTTCCCTGCTTTGAGGGGGGAGGTGCTAGGGGGCTCAATTTGCAAATCCAGAAACAGTTTTTTATGGAGAATGCAACTGTGCAATAAAAAATGGGTGTTCCTATTTAAATTTTAAAACTTGCCCCCGGCCCCCCCGCCAGGGGAGGTGTGGGTGGTTTTCGCATATCACCCCTAAATAGATTTTCAAAAATAAAGAAAAACTTGTTTTGTAACTTTGTAATCCAATGTGCCGTTCTCGAGATATTTAATAGTTTCCATTCTTTTTGGACACCCGGTATATATATATATATATATATATATATATATATATATATATATACAAATTTAGGTACTATAAATAAAATTGAATATTTTATTGTTACATATAAAATAAAACAAAAAAAATTGTGATATAATACAATATATAATACAAATAAGAAAATTACAATTTAATATAGTAATTGTTATTATAAATTTTATGTTTAGTTGTTTTATATTGGCTTTCATCAATATTAAGAATTTTCCATTGATTTGTTGTTGAAAAATTATCAATCTCATAGGCATCAAAATGAGAATGAAAACCAGTTAGAGGTATATATTTGCAAACAAACTTTATTATATTATCAATACTTAAAATATACATTAATAAATAAAATACGTAACCATCTTCACCTGATATAGCAATGACCATACCAGGTTTAACAGTAATTGAGTTATAAATAATATAATGTAGTATTTTTATTATTATGTGTTTTTTTTTATTATTTTTCTTACATTCATTTTTTATATGTTTAGTAGATAAATGTTTTTTAAAAGATTTTGCTCTTGGGTATGATCGAAAACAATTTGGTAGTTTGCAAACATATATCGTATTTTTACTATTCAACTGATGAATTAATTTGAAATGCTTAAATAAAATATTTATTTTATTAAAATTCCTTGAACATAAATAACAAATAAACATTTTCAGAAACGTTTATGAAACACGTAGTAATAAAAAAATTATTAGAAAAATCGACAGAACGAGTACTATATACGAAAATTTTAATGTCCAAACATATAAATATTATTTATATTGCTGTATTTATTTTAAATTGGGTATAAATGAATTTACGATTGGTATTTTCTTATCGTATTTCGTATTTATATCATAAAAATATTTTTGAATGAATAGCCACATCTGAGTGATTTCGGGACTATAAGAAGCATTGAGTACAATATGCAACTTAAAAACTGCATCGACAGCTTCTAATATAGAATTAAAAACATACTTCACATTGTCATATCGCACAATACATTGTTCTGCATTTTCCAATGATCCCACCGTAATAATTATTGGTTGTGGCGTTAATCCAAAGTTACGCAGTTTTTCTCGTCGTAAATTAATCTTGTTCTCAATATCCGAAACAGTCTAAAATATTTTTAAAATATGCATTAGTAATATAATTATTGAAAAATACATGCATACATATACTTACATCAACTTGAAATATTAACGCTTCTGTGCATTCCGCCAATGATGGCTTCCACATCAATTTGGTGTGATTTGTTTTAACAGAAACTTTTGTATTGCATGGCAATACTAACGGTAATAAACTAAATATAATCAGGTCTCGGACTTCTGCAAATTTACCATTTATTAACCTTACTTTTGTAATAAGTAACAAATATTATATAATTTACTTTCATTAAAATCATCGTTTTCTAAATATCGAAATAGTTCTTCTTCTTTTGTACTTTTTTTATGTGTGTAAATATTAATGGTTTTATTTTATTTACAAATTCTGGCCATTTCATATACCTATAGTGATTCATTCCGTCCAGGATAAATATAAGAAAAATCGATGTCAATCTAAAATATACATATAAATTATATTACACGTAGTTAGCAACTTGAAAAAATAACTTTATTTCGAAAATACACAGAATCTACTAGTACAATATTTGATTACAAAAAGGTTTGTAACTGTGAATATCTGATGCGACCTCGCGAAGGTTATATCTTATATCTGATGTTGTTTACAACTGCTCTAGTATTTATACTCTAGTTTTAATGTAAACAATGACAAAAGCGTGAAGATGCACGGATCGACCGGGCTATGTATTGGTTATTAATCAGAATTGATTTGATCATCGATTATGCGTAATTATGCGTAATTATGCATATGTTCACAGTTTTACAATTATTATAATAAAATATGATTATTACAATTTTAATACAATATGGAATAAGTATAATATAACATAACAAGTATTTGGGTATAAGTTTTATATTGGTGTGACTATAGGTAACTTGGAATTAAAAGTATGACGTGTCCATATGGTAATATAACTCCTCCATCCCTAGAGTGGAACTTCCTCCGGAATGTTCGGTAATTCGGCTTGGAGTGGTGCGTTGCTCAATTCGATATCTTGTGATTCATGTCTTGGCATCGTACGGATTCTTGGTGTCAAGTAGATTAATTTTTTGAGTGTCCAATTCTTTCTTCTTTTGATTATGCATATAACAATAAACAATGTGATTAGTGTAATATATAAAATACCTGTCCAAATGCTTGGTTTGTGAAATTCGTATTTTTCTTTGTCTTCTATTATTGGTATGATTGGGTTGCTAGGAATTTCTTTCATATTTAAATTCTTCAATTTTATTTTTATTTTGGGTTGGACTGTTTCTCTTGCTCTGAATTCGGGGATGTCGAATAGAAGGGGTTGACCATGGCTTGCGTCTTGAAATAATAATTCTTGATTGTTGTAGAATAATTTGCAATTATCTTCTTTAATTAGAAAAATTCCTTTGATTGTCTTGGTTTCGATTTGTTGTTGACATAGCATCTTTATTTTGTCGCTCTTTGGAAATACAGTTAAATATTGATTGATTTCTGGAATAATTTCTAAGAAATTAGTTGAGATTTCAAGTTTCGTTGTCGTACAATTGTTCGAATTTTCGTTTAATAAGATATTCTCTTCACAAATGGCTCGATGGGTTGTTTTTAGTTGTTTTGGGCAATGATACCAAGTGTTTAGTGTACTTTGTATGCATTCGCCGTTCAAAGGTATAATTTTATTATCTTTTGTTTTCAATATAAATTTATAATTTGGAATAATTGTTACAAAGTCTGAATAGTAATTAGTTGGAATAGGTAACATATAGTAAAGGTTATAATCTATATTGTAATCTATTGGTATAGTTAAAAAGTATGTAATTCGAGCTTCATCAATTTGACAATGTGTTTTAATAATTGATTCGAAATTAATTGTATTCTCTGGCTTTAAAGGAAATGGAAGTTGGTTTTTATAATATGGTGATATTTTTCGTAATTCATTATAAAGTTCTTTTGGTTTTATAATACTAGGATGTAAAGTTTTTAATTTACAAAAAGTTATAGAATTCTCAATATCTTGTAAAATATTTAAAATATTATTATATAAAATTAATATTTGATTTAACAGATCCTTTACAGATAGAATATTTAATTCTGTTGCGTCTTTTTCAATATGCTCGTTTAAAATTAATAATTTTGATTTTAAAGTATTTTGATTAAATTGTATGTCATGTATTGTGTCATTAAAATTTTTAATTAAATTATGACTTATAGTATATTCTAATTTAAGTTGTTCTTGCAATTTATGTTCATTATCTTTAATATGATTGAGAATTTTATATATTTTTTCACCATCTGAATTATCTAAATTTCCTGAGATGCTTTTAATTATACTTCCTAATGGATTGATTAATCCTCGTTTATTTCTACGTTTATTATTACTTTGTATATTCTCAAATTTAACTAATATGGATTGTTCTACGAAATTTAACATTCTAAAATAATTTTTTAATTCTATAGTATATAATGTATTATTTTTATAATTATTTTTCAAATTATTTATTTGCAAATGTAAATTATGATATTCGCTATATAAGGGTTTTATATTATAATAATGCACTAGTGTATGTGAGGTTTTCTGTAATCTTGCTTGTCCAAGGTTAATAGGAAGGATTCCGAGATTACTTGTAATATCTTTAATTTCGATAGCTTGTCCACATGCAATTAATCTGAAATAAGTATTATTTTATGAGTTTGTAATTCTAGGTCTTTTAATATTAGACAAATGAATTTTTTGTGTGGTTCTACCATGTCGGGGAATAATATAGGCAGTTTTTTTGCAAGGAATTTATAAGTTTTACAGTTTCTTGGTTATATTTATTATTTGTCTTATTTTGTTTTTGTTTATTTTCTACATATACTGTGTTTGGAATTTGGGGTAAAGTTTCTCTGTTTTCATTTCTTTTGTTTATAATTTGTTCTTTAGATTTTTGTAAATCTTGATTTAATTGTGTGTATAGGACTTTAATTTTTTCTTTATGATTTATTATATAATTATTTGTTAATTGTTTTTCTATGTCAATGTTAAAGGGTGAGTCAGTGTTTAAGTGACCTGTTGTAATTTCATATGGTTTTAAATTAGTGGCTGAATGTATAGTATTATTGTAAGCTAAAATTGAATAATTGATTTTATACTCAATGGGTTCTTTCTTAAAATTTTCTTGATTATTAAATAATCTTACGTGTTCAATTAGGGTAGAGTGTAATCGTTCTATTAAACCGTTTGATTGAGGGTGTTGTGAACTAATAAAATGAATTTGTATTTTATGTAATGCTAATAATTCGTTAATTACTGAATTTTTGAATTCAGTACCATTGTCAAAAATAATTTGTTCGGGAATACAATGATGTGAGAAAAATTTAATTAATTTATTTGCTATTTCAATGCCTTGTGCTGAAGTTAATTTATAAGCTTGTGCGTATTTTGAAAAGGAATCTATAATAGTTAAAAATTTACAGTTTTCTAATGTTATTGTATCCATGTGTAATATTTGAAATGGTCTTGTTGCTGTAGGTGTAATATTAAATTTTAGTTTAAGAGGGTTTCGTTCATATTTAGTTGCTTGACATATTTTACATAAATTTATATAAGTTTGAATGGTTTTCTTTTGTGATGGCCAATAATATAAATTTTTAATTCTTTTTCCAGTTTCATTAATACCTCTGTGATTACTTTTACCTAAATGATGGTTTTCGATAATATTTTCTATTTCATCTTTATCTATTACATCTATAAGTTTTTGTGTACATTTAATCATTTTAATTTGAGAGTTTTTAAAATATTTTTGTAAAACTACACTAAATTTTTCATATAATGGATCTTCAAAATATAAATAATATTTAATATTTGGAACAATATAAGATTTAATAAAATTAATTATTTCTTGTTCGAAGTTTGTTTTAGAAAATTGTATAAGGATTTTTTGTTTATCAAATAGTCTTAATACTCTAGGATAATCAGGGTTAAAATTTGTTTCTGAAATTATAATTTGATTTTTACCGTAATTTACAGGACATTCTACGATTGGGATACCAATTATTGGATTTTCTTTATTTGAGTGTATAGTTTGATTAGTTGAATCTGCATTTTGTACATCGCCGGGTTCAACAAGAATTGACAATATGTCGTCGAAATCACTGTTACTTGAATTTTCTATTTTTGAAATGTATTCGTTTAAAATTTCATCAGTTAAAATATTATTTTGAACTTCGTTTATATTTAATTCTATACGAGATAAAGCGTCTGCGTTTTTATTTAATTTACCTTTTTTATAAACAATTTCATAATCATATTCTTCTAATTTTAATCTCCATCTTACTAATTTTGAGTTTGGTTCTTTTAATGAAAATAACCATTGAAGTGGTTTATGATCGGTTACAATTTTAAATTTTCTACCGAAAAGATAAGGTCGAAAATATTTTACTGACCAAACAATTGCTAATAATTCTTTTTCTATTGTTGAGTAATTACATTCTGAATTATTTAACGTTCTACTAGCGTATGCTACTGGTTTATCAGAACCGATTGTACCTTGTGACAGTACACTTCCGATTGCAAAATTACTCGCGTCTGTAGTTAATACAAATGGTTGAGAAAAATCTGGATATTGTAACAATGGTTCATTTGTTAATAATGTTTTACAAAATTCAAAACATTTAATATATTCTGGATTGTTAATGTCAATTTTTGCATCCTTTTTTAGACAATTAGTTAAAGTTTTAGTGATTTTAGCAAAATCTTTTATAAATTTTCTATAATAGCCCAATAATCCAAGGAAACCTTTTATTTGTTTCGTTGTTTTGGGTAAGGGATAATTTAAAATACTATTGATTTTATCAGGATTGGGTTTAATACCGTTTGGAGTTATGATGTGTCCTAAATAAGCAATTTCTTTCTTTAAGAATTCTGATTTATCTAACTGAATTTTGAAATTTGAATTTCTAAGTCTTTCAAAAACTTCTTTTAATCGATCTATATGTTCTTGTAAGCTAGTACTAAAAATTATTATGTCATCCATGTAGACTAAACATTTTTCATTTTGAATTCCGCGTAAAATATTATCCATTACTCTTTGAAAAGTAGCGGGTGCATTTTTAAGACCAAATGGCATTCTAACATATTCGTAATGACCATTTTCTATTGTAAATGCGGTTTTTTGAACATCTTCTTTAGCGACTTCTATTTGGTGAAAACCCGAAGCTAAATCTAACGTTGTGAAATATTGACATTTTCCGAGTTTATCTAAAATATCTGTAATATTTGGTAATGGGTATCTATCTCCAATTGTTTTTTCATTTAGTTTTCTATAATCAACTACTATACGCCATTTTTGTTTATTTGATGCGTCTAGTTTCTTTGGAATTATCCAAATAGGGGAAGACCAAGGGGAATGTGAAGGTTGTATAATATTTTGTTCTAACATTGAGTTAATTTGTTTTTCTACTTCTTTTTTATGTACGTGCGGGTATCTATAGGACTTAACGTATGTGGGAATTTCATCATGCGTTCGAATGTTATGCTTTATTTGGTTAGTGAATGTTAGTTTATTTTCATTCAATTGAAAAATATCCGCGTATGTGTTTATTAAATTTGTTATTTGTTTTCTTTCCTCTTTATTCATGTGTTCGGTTCTAATTAATGAGAAATCGAACTTATTTTTTGAAGTAAAATTATTTAAATTGCTTGTAATTCCATTTTTACATTTATAATTACTTTTATTGACCTTGGTAGAGATTTCATATTCATTGACATCTTCTACTGTTATTGGTTCAATAGTTTTTACTAATTTTACTGAATTAGTATTATTTAATATAGAGCAAATTGCTTTATTATTTTTTACTGTAGTAATACACGATGGTATTTCTAAATCATTAAATTTTTTATATGGAATTAAAACTTCACCATTTTTTATATTTTTTATATTTAATTCTACTATTTGTTCGCATCTTGGCTGAACAATTATATGACTCAATGTATCATTATTTTGATTTGGGAAATTACTTAGATTTGCGCAATTATTTTGCATGGACATATATAACATGCTGTTAGGGGTACACATAATATTATTTCCCATATTTATTATGGCATTTAATTTTTTTAAATTATCTACACCAATTAAACAATTAAAATTGTTACTAAAATTGAATAAGTGAAATGTTAGTTTTAAATGTGGTGCATTAAAAGCTATGGGTGCGGGGATTGTTACACTATATTTTTCTATAGAATAACCATGGCTGGTTACTACTTGAAACGGGTCGTATATGATTTTATCGGGAAAGAATCTTTGTGCTATTACTGGATTAATAAATGATCTCGTGCTACCTGTGTCTATTAATGCTTTTAAACAGTATTCGGGGAATAGTAAATATGGTAATTGTTCGTCGATTAAAATATTCATTAAGTTAACTGTTGGGGCTGTGAGGCTGGTATTTGAAAATTTTCGTTTGAGGATTCATTTGTATTTTCAAAATTTGTGTTGCCAGTGATATTAAATAATTCTTCTACATTAAAATTAGGATTTTGTGTTTGTTTAAAATAGTTTTGTTGTGGTGCAAATCTATTTTGTGGTGTGTTTCTTGTATATGCTGTTTTGTTAGAATTTGTTTGTGAACGATAGTTACTTGTGTTTGATGGACGATAAGTATTTGTAGTGGATATACTCATAGGAATTGGTTTTGGAAATGTTCTATTAGAATTTGGTTTGAAAACATTTGAAGGGGGTCTGTTACTTTGAACTGATCTGTTATTATATTGAGTACTATAATATGGAGGTGTGAATTTAGGATAATTAGAATAATTAGGTTTTTTATAAGTATTAAATTTATTAGTCTTATAATTATTTTGTGAATAGGAATTTGTGTTTTTGTATGTTTTTTGAACGTTTGTTAACTGGAAATCATTCGTTAACATATTTAAGGCAGTGTTTAGATCTGGTGGATTTTTTGTTTGTAATAGTGAACCTATTGGATCTTTTAATCCTTTCAATAATACTCTTAATGATAAATGTCTAATGTAATTGGACAAACATTGAATTTCTGGCTGATTGGTACTTCTACTAGTTATATAAGATATAGTTAAATTCATTAAATTTTGTATTTTATTATAGAAGTCAAATGGTGTTTCATTTAATTGTTTGAGTTCAGATAATTCAATAGATAGTGTATATAAATCTCTTTTGTCTGAGTATGTATTTAACAAAGCGGTTTTTAAATCATTCCAATCTTTTATAATTGCACTAGATAAATTTATCGCAGCATCACCTTTTATTTTTGATATTATCGTCGACATTAAATATTCGTTCTGAAAATCATCTGGATTTCGTGTGTTATAAAATTTTGAAACTAATTTTGAACAAATTTCTATGAATCTGGGTAATAATTCGCCTTCACCATTAAATTCAGGTATCATAGCAAGGTATTCAGCTTTTAAAATAGGAATAGGGTTAGCTTGTACGGTACTTGTACTGGAAGTTGCCATTTTTTAATATGATTAAATTTTTATTAATGTAATGAGATATATATTGATCAGATATTTTTAATTATTTATATTCAGATTTTGTAATAAAATTTTAATTAATAAAAGCTTTTTCAAAATGACGGACCTTTGAAATGTAATGCAAATATTAGTACTTACAGTAGTATCACTACTGCGATTTTCATAGCCAAGTAACTCATATTCAGTGAGTTCTTAGTTATCGTGTTGTTATTTCTTTCGTGGGGGAATCTTGTGAAGTCAATCTCGCTGATATGCTCTCAGGTGGATCGTTTTTCTTCACGGGTTTTGGAGTCGATTGCTGAAACTCTCAGGATCGCTCGGACGAGTTGATGAACAATATGCCGTTGCTATCGTCTCGTTGTGGAAAGTTGCTTGTTCTTTTCTTCAATGTTGAATCGTTGAAACGAACCGAATAATTTTTTTTCAATATGCACTTGATTTTTTATTATTCGTTGTTTGAAGATTGTAATTTTTTTACTGGATCTTTTGAATTGATCCTACCGACTGCGCCAATTATATTACACGTAGTTAGCAACTTGAAAAAATAACTTTATTTCGAAAATACACAGAATCTACTAGTACAATATTTGATTACAAAAAGGTTTGTAACTGTGAATATCTGATGCGACCTCGCGAAGGTTATATCTTATATCTGATGTTGTTTACAACTGCTCTAGTATTTATACTCTAGTTTTAATGTAAACAATGACAAAAGCGTGAAGATGCACGGATCGACCGGGCTATGTATTGGTTATTAATCAGAATTGATTTGATCATCGATTATGCGTAATTATGCGTAATTATGCATATGTTCACAGTTTTACAATTATTATAATAAAATATGATTATTACAATTTTAATACAATATGGAATAAGTATAATATAACATAACAAGTATTTGGGTATAAGTTTTATATTGGTGTGACTATAGGTAACTTGGAATTAAAAGTATGACGTGTCCATATGGTAATATAACTTATATTAAAAAATTTATTCAAGTATAGATATAAAAATTACACACAAAAATACCAGTTTATAGCCCAACGGTAATTTCAATGAAGGCCATTCTTGTACTATGCGAAATATATTTTCAATATCGCTAGTGTTATACATTATTTTTCTTAATGGAAATGTTTCCTTCCATTTTTCTTCTACTCTGAGCCATGGTTCTTTACCGTTCAGTAACAATAATTTTAGATTTTGCAAAGTATCTTCATCTAAAAATTAAGAAATTAATATTGTTTTAAAAATATACAAAATAAAATACTACCAAAACTCGCAACATCTGAATCTTCTGTTAAATCTAAAGTGGCCACTTCTTTTTTATTTATTAATAAGCCAACTTTTCTTAGTTCTCTACAAACATTATTATATTTGTCCAACAATTTGCCTCTTGCTTGTATATATGTGTTGTTCAATTTGTATGAAGGTACATAATATGTTTCCTGTAAGAAATTTATATATATATATATATATATATATATATATATACAGGGTGTTCGTTCGCTTGGTTGATATAGGGCAATAACATGGGATTTCAATAATATGCAGAATACTACTTTCTGAAGTAAAATTCGGAGAAATACTTAGAATACTTTTCGATAGGGAATAAGAAGTTCTAAAATTTGGTTTTAGTTTTAATTTGCTAGCATGTGCCGTTTGGGCGCTAGAATTTTTTTTAAAATGTTTTTGAGAATTTTCAAAAATTTCTCCTGCTAAATCAGTATGAATTAGAGAAAATAGTTACTTAGCTATTATGTAGCTAATTTTGCTAATGCATATGTAAGGATACTATTGACATGTAGCTATATATTGAAATATTGATATTGAGTCATCAATAAATATTTGTGAAGCTAACCAATTATTGTTTTTATTTTTATACATTTTTATAAAAAGTCCTACATTTACAATTTTGTTTAACTGAAATAAATTTTTGTAGAAATAGTAATTTATGAGAAAAAAAAAAACTACTGAAACAGATATTAAATTCATTAAAATACAATTAATTTCGTTGTTTCTATTAATACATTCATTGAAAAATCATACGAAAACAATATAGTGTATTATGAAACGAACACAGAATGGTACAAATTAGTAGTATGATTGAAGAAAAAAATATATTTATTAATAATCGACATTTCGACAAACTTAACAGTTATAGTAAATAAACAGAACATAGAAACAACTTATATGTATTATGTTATTTAAACTAATTTAATTGCCCAAGATGGAAATGAACGATTTTGCGGGCTTCTGTTGTGACCGGCCAACCAGATTTAATATTAAAAAAAAAATAAATTTGCATCACAGTTTTATTAATTTAGATAAATACAGTTATAAAACAAAACGACTTTAGATTTAAGTTCTGTATTAAAAGCGGATCATACGAAGAAACAAGATACTAGGTAACAAAATAAGTAACTAAATCATATTTTTTTTATAAATTTGGCTTCCATTAATTGAAAATCTATAAAATTTTGTGATGTAGTTACTTATATTGTTACGTTTAGTAACTTGATTCTATGTTCTGTTATTTACTATAAATGATATTTGTATCAGTTTTCCAGATAAAGACGGACGTTGAGTTCGTTGAAACGTTGATTGTCAACAAATATTAATGCAGAACTTAAACCTAAAGCAGTTTTATTTTATATAATAAATTCTGAATATTTTTTTACTATATTAAATATAGTTATATTTTTAATAATTATTTTGTTGTTAATATACGTATAAAAAAGTCACATATATATTTACAAAAATAATATCACTTAAAATTGGGACATAATAAAATAATAAAAATAATAAAAGTTAATAAATTTTGCATTTATAACTTTATTTAACTGAAAAAAATAACAACAAACATATGATTGATATTAGAATAGATAAAATGGTTTAACCAGCAGCAGTGGTAGTGGTAGTAGTAGTTGTCGTTGTGGTTGTAGTGGTTGTATCTAACAAAAAATTAAATCAAAAAATTATTTATTTGAAAAAAAAAACACAAAATATATACTTACGCCACCAGCATCCAGCACTATGATCCTTATGTTCTATAGCTCCAGCTTCATAAAGAGGATATGCAATCTAGATAAATATTGTTTTATATATTTCTATTTACATTAATTACTATAAAACTGTAGCAATAATACTTACAGTCATTGTAATTGCAAACAATGCAAAAATAACAATAACAGCACAAATAAATTTCATTTTTAATAACCAATTTGTTGTATAATGTACAAATGCTGATTTGTATCTGATGATTTCTATCTAAAACTTTCAAATATTTATACTTGTATCAAAGTATTTTTTTGTTAAGTGTAAATTTTAGTCAATTTCAATAATTTTCTATATTATTAAATTAATAGTCAATAACCTTGCGCCAATTTGAAAAATTATTCTAAAAAATTAGTACATTCGATTTAGTATAAATATCTAAAAATTTTAAATGTAAAACATCAGTTTCAAAACAGAATTTTTACAATTTATTTCAATTTGAAAAATTAAATATGAAATTTATTTTTGCCGTTATTGTTATTTTTGCAGTATTTGCAATTACAATGTCTGTAAGTAACAAAATTGGATTTAATTAAATACATATTAAATTGAAAATATATATGTTTCTTGGTATTTTCAGTCAGAATAAAATAAATCAATTCATTATGCAAGCTTTCAGAAATATTTTATTTCCTTCTTCAGGCTCTGTATTATAACACATAAATATATTACAATTATAAAAAAAAAAAACTTACAATTGCATAGTTTTCTGCAATGTATTAAGAAACAATGTTATAGAAAGTCCTAATATATCAATGTTTTAATGTAATGTTAATGTAAATGTAATAAATTTAATGTGGAAATAATAAAATTATTACACCGTTTTGACACAAATTAATTTTTTATTTCTGTTTTAGGATATTCTAATAATACTTTTGTATTAAATTTCAAAGTTTCCCTGAGAACGGGATAATTTAGCAGGTTTTTTTGGACAGGGGCAAAAATCCACGCGTAACATAAAAATTTTGAAACAATTTTTAACATAAAAATTTAAAAACGCAGTTCAAATATATTGTAATAACAAATAAAAAGATCCAATACATTTGCATTATTGTATTTCCGTGAAAAAAATGACGAATTTCTGGTTATCTTCAAAGCGCTCAGAGTGGTGTCATTCCTACTTAATCATTATTTGACAATAATATCACTAAAAATGTATGAAACAGTTAAAAGTTTTTAATTCTTGATTAACAGGTAGTAGGAATAAAAGAGCATGTATGAGAGGAATTATGAATGTGGATGAAGCGAAAGTTACTTGTTTGGATAGGAATGTTTGCAGGAGATTAATTACGGGATGATGAAAAGAGTTTGTGCTACACCCTGTTGAGTACATGGCGTGATTGTGTATTCTTTAGTTAATCATTTCCAATATACACAAAATTAAAGTAAGTAATCCATATTTGTCCGAACTGTATTCATTTCTTTTAAGTATAAATGCTATCAATCACTTTGAAACAATTAGTAAACTTTCAAAACAAAAATTTCGTAATTTTGTAATAACCAATAATAAAAGAATTTCCGAACAATGAAAATTATTAGCAGAACTTTTACAACCTCAACAAAGTAATGACAGTCAAATTGACATTTTTAACGTGCTGAAGTTTCATATATACTAAACTTTCATACTTTCTTCTCTTTCTGTATTATATAAATTCTTATATCCATATCTAGTTTATTAGTCGTAATTTAATCCTTCGTGTATGATGCGAAAAAGAACAATAATGAACTTGAGTAACTTTAACATAATAAAAAATGTTTCAGAACTCATTATATTAAAATAAAACGTTCTGTTGTGTTATTTATTAATAATCGTCAATTATTAATAAATATTAATATAGAACTACAACTTAACGCCATTTTGTTTTGAATAACTTAACCAAATTTCTTTCTTTATAATTACCAAATTAAAAAAAAAATGCAAAAAACACGACTTTCTTTATTTTTAACTCTAGTTTAATGTATAGAAAAAAACTGAAATTTACTGAATCACCTCCATTAAAGAATAGAGAAATTTGTTACTCACACCAGATCAAAACTCTATTGATTAAGGATATTATATAAAAGAAACATTTTAAATTAAATTAAAAATGTTGACTATTTTTAGCTATTACTCATCACATAATGTATTTAAATATTTTTATGGTTTCTTTCTGGTTTAATGAAAGGTAAAATGCATTAGTTTGTGTTGTAAATATGTGTATTCTGTATGCAGGTAATATTTCTGTGTGAAAATATTTTAAGTTTACAATTTTTTGACAATTTTGTTGTAGTTTTAGTGACAATAATTATTTTTAATATTAATGCCAATGTTTTGTGTGAAGAATACCAACATTCCTATAATATATGCAAAAATTCTAGTGGGCATAAAATTTACATAGAATTTGGTGATAACGGAACTTTGGTTGGGAAAAACTTAAGTTGGAATTTCAATTCTGTAATTAATCATCATCAAATGAAACATGACTGTTATTTTGAAATTGTTACGTGTCCCTCTTGTGTTATATTAGTCAATTTTAGGTAATTTATTAAATTTTTATTAGTTTCAATGTTTGTTTTAAATATATAGTGTAAAATTTTAAAAATGATTTATAACATACAATAGAATTATTAACATAATCTATAAGATAATAATATTTTTGACACTTAACGTGCCATATTAAAAAATTGTAACTTTACATAAAACATGTATTAATTAGAATAAAACGGCTTTAGCTATTAGTTCTGTATAAATATTTATTAATATTTGACGTTTTGACGAACTTAGCATGCATTTTCATCAGGGAAAAAAGATAGAAATGACAGATTGATAAGAGGAACAATAGAAATTTATAAAGAAATAGATAACAAAAAATTAGTACGTAGCACTGATTTAAATAAAATTTGGCTTCCTTTAATTAAAACTTTGTAAATTTCCTGATCTAGTTACTTAATTTGTTATCTAGTAACTTGTTTCCATGTTCTGTTTGTTTACTACAAATGTCATTTCTATCTTTTTTCCTGATGAAGAAGCACATATAGTATGTTAAGTACAGCTATAGATTATAGAACTATAATCTATAGCTGTTAATTTCAGTATTATATTATTTTTATATTTTTTGGAATATAAACTTTTATAAACTAGCACAATTTTTGAATTTTAAATTTCATTTATATAACAATTTAATTGTTTTAATCTATACTATCAAATTATATTTGGGTTACTATATTATTCGCGTATTAATTGCGCATATATATATATATATATATATATATATATATATATATAATTAAAATAAAATTCCTTTTCACAAGTAATCAGAAATCAGCTTATGTTAAGGGCCTCGACAATAGTGACAATATAGTAACGTATTATGTGTTAAAATATTATGTGCTAGGTATAACTTAAGATATTCTTAGTATAAAGAAATCTTTTCTATAATTATGAGATACCCAAATTATCCAAAAAGTAATCATAAATATCCCGGTAATAATATAAGGTTTTATTCTACCTACAAGGTACCTTTTACAAGTTATAATCGTCTCATATTTAAAATTTTACACAATATATGTTAATATAGTCTACGTCACGAAAATATGGCATTGTGCAATAATTCTACGTTTACATGACAATATCCCGCAAACTGAAATGTTATATATTTTAACTCAGCAGCGTAGCCAGGGGTGGGGGGTTAGGGTGGTTAAAACTCTTTATTGATTAATATTATATCATTTCTATAGTAACCCCCCCCCCTCCCATGACAAGTTTCTGGCTACGCCACTGTTTTAGCTTATTTAGCTAGGAGAAAGATAATCATACTTAACTGTAATATTAAATATTAAGTTTATTTCTAAATATTTAAAGAAAATAAATAAGATTTAAAAACATAAACACAACGATTGATAAATACACTAGGCAAAAAAAAACGTGCGCATTTTAAAAAATCAGAAAATTACCGATTTTCAAATAGGTATAACTCGGCCAATTTTGAACGAAATTGTATGAAATTTTTTGTGCGAAAAGACTTGAAGTTTCGTCTTTAAGGTCATGAAAGATATGTTCTATTTGAACCATTTCGCTCTTCACCACACCCCGCAGAAACAACATGTTTTGACTTAATAAATTTCATACAATTTCGTTCAAAATTGACCGAGTTATACCTATTTTAAAATCGGTAATTTTTCAGATTTTTTAAGTAGCGCGTTTTTATAGTCTAGTGTATAAAGTACTGGAGACGTACTATGACATACTTCACATTATACAGTGTCCATCAAAAAGTCAGCATAATTTTCGTTATTTGTTTTTTGAAAATTATAATTACGAGACTGTTTTGTGCTTGTATATAAACTAAAAATGAACAAACCGGAATAGGTTTAATTAAAAAAAAAATGAAAAATATTTCAGGTAAATTTACTTTATTAGTTAAACTTTTGAAAATTTTTAAAAAAAAAAAAAGGTTTAGAATCACATTTTAACCACTGTACAAAAAAATTAGTTTCCATAACCGTCTAAAATGAACTTAAAAAAATATAAAATAAATGTTTTAAATTTATAAAAAAATAAATATATAATTTATAAACTAAAAAAATAAAATTTGGATAAATATGCATTATTTTTTCTTATTTGATATAAATTTTGTATTGAATATGATAAATTTAAAAAATAGAATAACTCTACATCAAACTGGTAACGCACCTATTTATGAAAAAATTTATAAATTTTTCAATAACAATTAACTGTGTAATAAATTTCAAGTAACAGTATAATTTTTTTAAATTAATCACATCTAAATGTATATTTGAATAAATTAGACATGGGTGGGATTTTTATAAATACTGAAAAAAGGTCAATTAACGCCAGAATATTACAATGTAACAACCATTAATAGAAGTTTATTTGATATGCACATTGAACTAGCATATTAAATATCAATTTATAAAAGGAAACCGAATCTAATCTAACATACTGACGTGTATTTATTACATCTTGCGTTAATTTGCATAATCTGACGTGCACATAGCATTAATTGCAATTTATATTATTTGACATTCATTAACATATTTAAATTTTTCTTTATATAAAATGAAAAAAATTTCCGTATTTGTAATGAAAATTTTTTGTCGGAGCCTTATACGTCATTTGAAAAACTTTTTCACGAAAAGCTTTTTCCAAAATTTATACAAATAAAGTAAGTTTACCAGATTTTTTCTTTTATTATTAATTTTTAGTTTTTAGACAAGCGCCAAATAATTCCGTAGTAATAATTTTTAAGAAACAAAATAATAAAAAAATTTGTCATATGATACCAAATTTTTGGCAGATACTCTATTTGAGTTAATTAGCTAAATGATAAGAAGAGACAAAGAATAATGTATGTTGTACGAATACGTATATTTAATATTGCTCAATGTCACTATTTCGTGGCATGGACTACAATACATAAATTATATGACAAACAATATGTTGCAGTTATATTAATCTAAGTAAAAATTGTAACAAGTCAGATTCAGTGCGTGAAAATGAAGGCTTTTGTGAATATATTGAAATAGCGGAATACACGTACGAAAATTTATCTACAAAAAAGTTATCTAATTATACAAATATTCCGTTTTCATTAAAAACAAAAACGAAAAATTTAATATTACGTTTATTTTATCGTTTTGAAAATAATCATGCGTTTACAATGCATTATAAATCATTAAGTAAGTATATATAAAATTAATGATTAAACAAAATAATTATTTGTAAATCAGTTTTTCTCAAACTTTTGTAACATGCTACGTGCGCACATTTTGTGAATGATTATAAGCCTATAATGGGCGCATCTAGTAAGTTTAGATTTTTTATATGTTAAACTAGAGTTAAAAATAATAGACTCGTATTTTTTAATAAAATGAGCAAATACAGAGAAAAAATTGTTATAGTTAGTAAAATGCATATGGACGTTACACGTCCAATCTTACTCCAACGAATATAATCTCCCATGAATTAAGTTACGACTAAAAAACTATATATGGATAGAGGAATTGTTGCAATATAGAAATAGATGGAAGTTTAAAATGTATCAAACTACAGTACATTTAGAAATGTCAGTTTGATTTTTAGAAATGTCATTCTGACGTTAATAATTTTTGTTCTAATTATATGTTGACATAAATTGGCTTATTCAGAATATGCAATTTTTATATATCTGGAGCATTTGATGCAACTAAAGATGAAAATTACGACACCACCGTTGTTAATTTGAAAATAAATAAACAAATCAATATTTATTTTTAATATAAAATTAATTATTTGTTTTTACATTAATTAATAAATGCCAAAACATGAAAATCGCACATTGTGAGTAAGTCCAGTTATATACGGTTATTCAAGTAATGTACTATATAGTGAGCAGAATAAATATTGCTAATTATTAGTATTACTAAATTATTCAAAATGTTAAATTTAATATGTTTTTTTTTTAAATTAATAGTGTTAGTTATTTAATTAATAATAATAATAAAATTAACAATTGAAAAGTATCAAAGTTTGGAGACGAAGAGCACATGGGTCTTTATGAAATTTATCTCCAGCCAATTGTAATCAATGATGGTCTGACGTCATTTAAAAATTTAAAATTTTATCTTTAATTTACTAATTATTGAAATTAATTATAAACATTTAAAAAAATACGTATAATATTATTTAGCATAAGGATTCGATTTCCATTAAAAAATACTGATTTTAATTTTTACTGGATGGGCCCATTGTCATAATTATTTATCAATAAATAAATATGTCAATAGCTAAATAAATATCTAATCAGGTAGAAAAGTTAGTAATATATTTATTTATTAGTAATTAATTATATGATCCTTAACATACAGTATAACCAATAAAACCAGCATCATATATGGGAAATTTTTTTAATAATAATTTCTTAAAAATTTAACTAAACTAATTATTTGTGCTTGAAAATAAACTAAATTGATAATAGTCAAATGGTGGCACGTGACTACCGGTATACAGCAAAATTTTGTTTAAATATGTTTTAAAAATCAGCTTTCTCTTTAAAATATCCACAAAAGTTATTAGAAAAACTTGTTTAGAATGCGAATTTCAATACTTAAATATACAAATTTTATTTGAAGCACTTGCTTAATGCAAATTATTTAAAAGAATGAAAGTATTGGTGCACTACACATTACTTTTAATAAAAATGGCTTGAAGTTTAGAACTCATGAATGATTGGATTTATAGAATTTTCTGGACTGTTATGCCGTGGTAAATCTATGTATCCTTGTCGCAGACGTTTCATCATACATTATAGATGGCATTTTTAGTGCCTGGTAACTGAGTCATTGAGGATGCCATCTATAATGTATGGTAAAATATCTGCGACGAGGACAGATTGACCACGGCATAACAGCCCAGAAAACTTAATGACTACTCATATATGATCCATAAAATTATCGAAGGGTTTTTGTTTATTATTTAGAACATTAAAATTAAATTTAATATTTTTACATAAAAAATAATTAATAAAATAATTAATGATCTTTATAAATAATAGTTGACCTTTTAGAATGAAAACTTAAATTTATATATTAAAAGTGATATTTAAATATAATAAATGACAAATAAACCGACTTTAGTTTATAGTTCTGTATTAATATTTATTAATAGTCGACCTTCCAACAAGTTTTGCCAACAATGAAGAGGTGAAGTATGCAGTTAATGTCTATTTTAAGGAGCTTAAGGGGGGAAATACATGTAACGACCTAAAAAAATAAGGTTTTTTAGAATTTTTTTTTGGCTGAATGAAACAAGCTACAATGCTGTAGTTTCTTTTATTCTATGTGACATATAATCAGCTACACTTGTGAATTTCTTTAACTTTCTGTGACCTCTGGGTGATCTTAAAACCAATCTTAATTGATGTCGCGTTCGCTTTGCCCGGTCGATTGGCGGGAATTCCTGGAGCCGGAAAATTTTTTTTTTTTATTTTTAGTCACTGATTATGATTCTCTGATATATTTTGTTCTATGTGAATTACGAAAACTACAAAAAAAACGGATATTTTATCATTTTAACTCATTGTGAAAAAAAAGTCAAATTTTCAGCATTTTTTTTTACTTTAGACACCCCTAAAAATAATTTAATGTTAATATTTTCGTTATATCAGAATTTCATATAGAATAAAATTCTATTTCCTTTTAAACACACAAAGTTTCAACTCATTTGTATGAAAATTGCTCGACTTATCACGCCCGCCATTTGTAAAAAAAAGATTCGAAAAAAACTTATTTAAAGTCGCCCGTTAGCCAAAGCGGCTACCGAGGCGCAGGTAGAAAAATGCCTTTTTCTCAGTAAATACATTTCTGATCGGTTATATATTTTGCTGGATAAATCTTCGATGTATAAGCAATTAATTTATTAAAAAAAAATCAAAAAAAAATTTTTTTTACATGTATCTCCCCCCTTAAAGTCGTCGGTTAGCCAAAGCGGCTACCAAAGCGTAGGTAGAAAAATGTCTTTTTCTCGGTAAATACATTTCTGATTGGTTAGATATTTTGCTGGATAAATCTTCGATGTATAAGCAATTATATCAGCAAAATCGAAAAAAATTTTTTTTACATGTATTTCCCCCCTTAACAATTTTCACTATAAACAGGATATAGAAGCTATTGAACATCGATAGGAAAAGTGTATCGAGTTAAAATGAGAATATATATAGGTTAAAAATAAGTTTTTCCAAATTTTTGTTGTTTTCTTTGTTAGTTCTGGTACTTTTGGAACTGCCCTCGTATATCCGTCTATCCTAAGAGCGAAAGATTTGGGCAGGTAAGTCACAAAAACATATTATCAATTTAAGTCTTATCCAAACGCAGCAGGTTTTTCAAGCCGCATAAGAACACAACAGTCAATTTACCTAGTTCATTTACAGGCAATAGGCCTAATTAGATTTTGCAAAAAATTATTTTAAAACATCCCATATAATGCAGACTATATTGGTCAAGCTGTATATAAGAAACATAATTATTGCAAAATGTTTAGATATTGGTAAAAATCATATCGTCATTATATTTTGACAGATCGAAATAATTATTACAGTTTGAGAATTACTAGTACTAGTAGTACTTGATATAAATTCATACATTTAAATTAAATATGCTTTAGGTTGAAGATATGTTTTGTTTCAATTAAAATTGGACGTTTTGAAAAATATATCTTCATCAGTAAGAAAAATTAATACAAATGACATAAATAACAAACAAACAAAATATGAAAGGAGTGTGCACTGCATACCCTAATAAATTTAGTGTTTTTAATTTTTATTCAATTTTAATTAATATAACTTAAAATAAGTATGAATGTGAATATGACAAGATTAGAAGTGTATGGGTAAACCCATATATAAACCACTTTGACATTATCACATAAATACAGGAAAATTTTTTTTATATTTTTTTATCAAAAGTTTGGGCAGCAATGTATAAAAATTAAATTTTATAATTATTATCTATAAAAAAAAATCTATCCTAAAAATTTGTTACTCAATCATACAATCAGTATACTTAAAATAAATATTCAATGGTTTTCTAAAAAATTTGCAACATTTTATAATATTTAAATTGTTTAATAATTTCATGCATGTGTGTAATCAGTCTACCACATTTTCCTTGCAGTCAAAGTGGTAACAAACAGCAAAACATCAAAGGGTGTGTTTAATTTTTGTTCAATTTTAATTAATATAACTGTTAAAATGGTGTAGATTTGAATATAAATAATAAACGATAATTTATGGTGTCCAAATCATCGTAACAGTACTCGAATTAGAATGAAAATCTGCGCTTGCAGTGTTGCAGTATATATATATATATATATATATATATATATATATATATATATATATATATATTAAATGCAATAGTAACAGAGCAATAGCAATCTGCACACAATTGGATTCTTTTTTGGCTTTTCTTCAGCATGCTGATCTTATAATCGTATTTCATGCATAAAGTAATCCAATTTAAACTATGTTAGTCGGTGAAACTATATGTTAATTGTATTTTATATAAAAAAATAAATAAAAATATTGCTTAAAGTTAATTTAATATTAAATTTAGATTTTTTATTTTATAATATATTTTTGTATAAACTTTACTTTGTGTTTTTTTTTTTAATATTTACGTAATTTATCAGCTAATTTTTTTTCTTTTTTAGACTAGATAAATTTAATACAAGTTTTTTTTTTATTACAACAGGAAATTTACTAATCAATTTTCAACTCCCAAAACAAATAAACTACATAGTTTATTTATATACACAATATTATTATTTGTTTTAATTCCATTACTTACTATACATATTAAAAACAAATAATATTTTTCAAAAAAGTAGCTTAATTTATTGCTTTATTATGCACACATATTATTAAAACCTACCGCACACCACTACAAAACAGAGAAATAAGTTACTAGGTAATAAAATCTATGTAACTAGATTACACATATTTTAATCATTTATTAATGAAGTGGAGCCAGATTTTTCTTTGTAAATTACTATTGCTTCTCATATCAATCTACTACTTATATTGCTAAGTCTTGCAATTATGTAATTATTTGTATTTTGTTTTGCTTATTTGCATATATTTTTCTTGATAATAAATTTTAGTATAAAATAAAACAGAACTTTAACCTGAAGCTTTTTTTAAAATTTAGAATAATGAATTATAAAAGATTTTTTTTACTATATAAATTTATTTTTAAGGAAATCAAATATTTTTATCTAACGAAACAAATGTTTTAAAATCGCCGTTTTTTCCATCATATTATTACAACGATTTGACAAATGAATATAACATAACATGTCCTAGTTCTTATATAGACTGTCGAATACGGTTGATTTTCAAAGATTTTCAATTGTCAACTTTGTCTATTATGGAGGTTTGAATTTTATTTTATTAATAATTTAGAAAAGTTAAAACCATAACGGCATAAGTAACAATAAATTAATTTTGAGAAAAAAATGTAAAAGTAATTCAGCTGCTCACATAAAGTAATTTATTAATTTGTATACCAAGACGTGAAAGTGAATGTTTACAAGGCCGACGATTGTTATTTCGCAAGGCCTGAAGAAATATTTTCACTCCATGGTTAACACATAATATTTTTCATCCTACACAACAATCAAAATATAAAAACTTTATTTTAAAACATAATCAGTCATTAATATTATGACAGTTGATTGAAATTCCATCTATTAATAAATGTATAACGACCAAGTCGTAGTATTGTTTGAATTTTTAAAATACTTTATTTCAAAACACCTACCTTGGTAGCTATATGTGCAACGGCTGCTTTTTTACTTATAGTCGGAGAGAATGCACGGCAAATACACACCTAGTTTCTTTAACACTGGTAGGAACTGAGAGGCTTTTTTTTTTAAATAAGAAAAGGGCGCCACAAAGTTTTTATTTAGTATTTATATATTTAATATCAATCGTTATGTCTCATATAAAAAAACTTTGAAAAATATATATATTACAATTAAATAATACTTAAACACAGTATTTAAATAATATAATTAAACAAAATAATCGAAAATCAAATGTTCAATTCAAAACTAAACTATTTAAACATATTCAGTCAATAATACTCAAACAAAGTATTTAAATAATATAATTAAACAAAATAATCGAAAATCAAATGTTTAATTCAAAATTAGACTATTTAAACATATTCAGTCTTACGTTAATATTTAAATGGAACGACAATCTTTGATTTAACAACGGTTACCTATTTAATCGATGGAACGTAGACCACTGGGCTTACAAATTGGTTGTTTGGTGCGAGACAATTCTAGCTAGTTCTTCCGTGCGATTGCTTCAAGTGCGGGGGGCGCCGAAATCGACAATGCTTCCTCACGAAATCCGAACAGTGAATAGCAATTGGATACGAACGTTGTCTGAACACGCGGTGCTCTTCGAAACTATTTAATCTGGCAGAAGTGGAATTAATACGGCTGTAATAATGGTAGCCTACACGAAGTCCACAGCTTAAAACGATGCCATCCACGACAGTAGTTGTGAGCTTTTCCCCGCGGTCCGTCAGCTGATCCAATCTTCAATGGTCGCCTCTGCACCACACTTGAACAACCGCACCTAAGGCCCTAGTTGCACCTGAAAATTGATTTTTACCCAACAGTTACTGTTCCAAAACAAAACGGAGACAAATTGTGTGCTCCAAACAAAATGGTAGCTCGTTAAAATTGCAAACGGTAGCTAACCGTTATTAAAACAGATATTTTACTTTATACAGTACTATTTACTGATAATTATTTATTCTAATTAAGTAATCAAAAATTTTACTATTTGAAATGAGAAGAAAACGGAAGAAAAGAAGAAAGAAGAAAATAGTTGATGAAGAAAAGATGATCTGACACTAAAGACGATCACAACTGGGAGTTTAGGATAAAAGTAATTACTGGAAGTTTCGGTGGTGTGTGGTTGATAATTCCATAAACGTTCGCAGGCCAATATTAAACAATCCAATTTCTAGGCGGCCCTAACGAAAACTAAACAACTATTTAAATAATACTACTTATTATTTAAATACAACACTCGACAATTTAAATAATTCAACTCTATTTAAATTCTTAACCGAGGTGTTTATGCAATTATCTTCCAGATTCGCAAACGCGCGTATTTTTCACACACTCTCTTCACTAACACTACTATTGCCCCAAGACTCTCACATTGATCTCATTCAGTCTACTGTTAAATCAGGCTTCTCATAAAACATTCATTAAATTTCGTAGAGCGCTTGCTATTCGTCGCATTACGTTACAACCTTGTTGTGAACGCCAAAATTACCCACGACCCAAATTAAATCCTTACCCCAACCCTTTTTGGTTCTGAAATTACCCCAAAATTCAAAAATATTTATATATAAATCTACTTTACTTTAAGTTAAACAAAATACAACAACCCCGCGACCTCGAACATGAGCGGTGTGTCCCCGCATGCCAATCACATTGTTTACACAACCAATATATTCACTAAAAATTCCAAAAATATTAACAATAACTCGCGTTATTACAACGGCAAATCTCAGATTTGACTAAATTACTTTAATTCAGCGATTCTACTACTCGATGATTACAGATTAAAATTTAACTGAACGCATGGCCGTTCGAACAAAAAAAAATCTCCACGCTTCGTACTCTAAAAATCAACGTATCGATAAAGTAATCTTAATAAAAACTTACCCAGGACATAGTCCAAGACGCTGAGGTTGATTTATCTTCGTCAATACCATTAATATTTAATTTGAATCAAAATCATCAACCAAACTAATATCTTTAAAATGTGCAAACAATGCGATTTGCAAACGCAAACACAACCGTCTCGTGTCGAACCGCGCTACCAAGAGAACGTCGCTTCTAAAAAATTCTCGAGTTCTGACCGCTCTACCGACCGAGCTAGCCGGGCCGATAAGACAATACACGCATGACTAATAAAAGTCAAGCGCGCCAATTATCAATTTTACGAACCGTCACACTGCCTCTTTTCCTCTCAAAAAAATTTAATGATTTGCTTACCAAACTAGCTAAACTTGCTAACCTACAAAACGAGCAATCGCCAAATCATTACAATTTTTTTTCAGTCTGATCTAGAGACGGTGAGCTACGAAGATCTTTCACATGCCAACGCCCAAGACTATGTCCTTGCATGTCTTCAAGTTCGTAAACTAACGGTGAACATTTAGCTTTCACACGACAACGCAAAAATTTTGGTGCTAACTTTGAAGAATAATAAGCAGCAGCATCCGATAAAGTATAGTTACGTTTATATATTATATCGCCCGGATTAAATTTTACTTCGCGGCGTCGCAGATTATAATGCTTAGCATTTCGAACATAAGCGGTAGTTAGTTTATTTTCTACATTCCTAAATATTTCTGTCAATTCGGACAGCTTTTCAGCATAAGGCTTACGATCAATCGGTTCGACATTTTCATCTAATTGTAGGTAATAATTACCAGATACGGGAACATGACGACCAAAATTTAAAAACGACGGCGGATAACCGGTAACTTCGTGAACAGCTGTGCGGATTGCTTGACTAAGACGTTGAAGTTCAACATCCCACTCACGTTGATTTTCTTTCAAGTAACAACGGATGGCAGTCTTAATAACTCTATTCGCTCGTTCTACAAAATTTACTTGCGGGTGGTACTTCGCGTTATACCAGATTCTTGGTATATCATACTTTTTCATTAATTCTACAAAACGTTTACTGCGAAACTGAACACCATTATCAGCCATAATAATTTGCGGTACTCCGAAAATAAGAAACACGTCATTTTCCAAGATTTGACATATTCGCGGTATCGTAGCTTGACGTAAAGCATAAGTTAAAGTAAATTTACTAAACCAGTCCGAAACTACTAATATATATGAGTGACCGGATTTTGATCTAGGATAAGGGCCCATCAAATCCACAGATACAATCTGCCAAGGCATCTTAGCCTTCTTTTGTGCCCCCATTAGACCAGGAGTAGAAAGTTGAGGAACTTTCTGTTCTAAGCACGTATGACAACGAGTTACATATCGATAAACATAGGTTTTTAATCGCGGCCAATAATAAAACTCAGCGATTCTTCGATATGTCTTAAAAACGCCTAAATGTGCAGCTAATGGATCGTCGTGAAAACGTTTTAAAATCGATGATCTTTGCTCTCTCGGAACTACTATTTTCCACGGATCTACATTGAGCGGCAAGTCATGATCTTGCGGAACTAACTTGTATAAGATATCATTTTCTACACGCCAGTCTGGGTAAGACAGTGGCTCATTGAGCACTGATTCGCGCATTTTGACATACCAAGGATCGTCGGAGTTAGCGACAGTATCTAAAATACAAATATCAACAGGAGATCGCGACAGAGCGTCGGGAACTATATTCAATTTGCCGGGTCGGTGTACTAAAGTATAATCAAACTGTTGTAAGCGTACAGACCAACGTGCAAGTCGCCCGGATGGTTCTTGCATCCGTTGCAACCAAAGTAACGAGTGATGATCCGTGATCACCGTGAAATGTACGCCTTCAACATAAGGACGAAATTTTTCTAACGCAAACACGACACTCAAACATTCCCGTTCGGTAACTGAATAATTCCGCTCGGCTGCGTTCAGTGTTCGACTAACATAAGCTATCGCGTGCTCCTCGCCTTTAATTGTCTGTGTTAACACAGCTCCAACACCGTAATTCGACGCATCAGTTTGAATGACAAATGGCTCGCTAAAATCAGGACTAGCC
This sequence comes from Clivina fossor, assembly GCA_963966155.1. Lineage (NCBI taxonomy): Eukaryota > Metazoa > Arthropoda > Insecta > Coleoptera > Carabidae > Clivina > Clivina fossor. The sequence continues at coordinate 10,003,994 of OZ014554.1, forward strand.
AGCACTGGTGCCGAGACAAGACAATCTTTCAGCTGCCGAAATGAATCGATGGCTTCCATGGACCATTCCAATTCGTTGCGCTTCCGTTTGCCCTTGCTCAAGGCATTGATCGGTGCGGCTATACTAGAGAAATTCGGCACAAAACGCCGATACCATGACGCCATTCCCATAAAACGTTTCAACTCAGTCACAGTCTTCGGACGGGGAAACTCAACGATCGCTGCAACCTTACTCGGATCGGTACGCAAACCAAAACGATCAACAACAAAACCTAAATACTGTAGGCTAGGACGACAAAACTCGCATTTTTTCGCATTTACAGTTAAACCAGCTTTACGCAATCTGTCTAAAATTATTTGTAACAGTTCTACATGTTTTTCAAAAGATGCAGTTACAACAATAATATCGTCAAGATATACAAACACGTGTGGTTCAAGCGCAGGACCAAATAATCGATCCATCAATCGCTGTTGTGTCTGCGGCGCGTTGCATAAGCCAAACGGAGTTCTAGTAAATTCAAATAAACCACGACCTGGAACTGTAAAAGCTGTCTTCTCACAGGAACTGTCATCTAACGGAATTTGCCAAAATGCATGCTTAAGATCAATCGATGAAATATAGACAGCATCACGCAACTTATCTAAAATAGACGAAACAAAAGGCAATGGATATGCATCCTTCTTCGTTACTGCATTTAATTTACGACCATCGAAGCATAGTCGATGTTCACCTGATGCCTTCTTCACCAATAACACAGGCGAGGACCAAGGACTAGTAGACGGACGAACCACGCCTAGTTGTAGCATTTTATCAAGTTCACTATCTAACAATTTACGTATTGCAGGCGACAAAGGATAATGTCGCTGTTTTATCGGAAGCGTCTCACCGGTATCAATCACATGTTGCACTAAATGGGTACGACCTAAACCTTTTTGACCAAGTTCACTAAACTTTTCTACTACATTATTCATTACTAATTGTTGTCGGCTGGTTAAAGCTTCATAGCCACGTATCGTATTGACGGCTGCTACTTCTGGTTTGAAAACATGCCATTGGTTTGACTCAAAATCTAACACCATGCGAAATGCACGCAGAAAATCCACTCCTAAAATCAAACGATGCTTCAACGAAGGCACTACTAAAACTTCAATACTCTGCACTACATTTTGCAGAACCATTTTGACTTGTAAACTACCTAAAATTTTATGAGTGGCACCATCAGCTGTTTTCACATCCAATTGGCTAGACGGAAATACCTGTAAATTTTCACTAGACAACAAATCGAGGCCCTGGCCTCCAATAACAGTACGATTCGCCCCTGAATCAATCATTCCGATCAGTGCGCGTCCTGCTACTTGAATTTGAATAAATGGACGATCATCATTCGGCCGATTAATCATTAAATGAGCCACGGAAGGCGAGCTACTACAGAAATTATGAACAACATTTAACCAGTTGACCCAGTGGACTTTGTCAGCTGCTTGGAACTGCCGGCGACGTGTTTGGCTGACGATTGCACGTCGGCGTTGCCGTTTTTTGACTGTCTACATTTCGGACAATTTACTCGAGTAAAATTTGGGGTTTTGCACGTATAGCAATACACGCTACGACGAGGCTGAGAACAATTCTTGGCTACGTGCCCTTTAACGTGACAATTCCAGCATTTAATATTCGTAAAAGAAACTGCATAAGGTGCTTCAACCGAGTGTATTGACGTCGAGTTACTAGCATAGGCTAAATCTGGCTCTAAGAGTGTAGTTGACCGATTCGGTGGTGGTTTTATAGAGGTTATACGAAGCTGTGTATCTTCGATGAGTCTGCACGTATACAAGAGGTCTAGAATGGTTCGAGGTGGCTGCACGGCCATTGCTGCCTGAAAATGAGGTAATAGATTTCGAGAAATCAAACCCACTCTTGTCTGCTCACTGGGATACTCCGACAACCTAGCAAACATATTGTCCATAGTGGCAATGTATAATTCCACCCGTTCAGATAACCCTTGAGTGCGCGCTCGAATTTCTTCCCACAGATGAAAATCATAATCAGCTGGTAGAAAAGCAAGGCGGAGCCTATTAACAAGATCCGTCCAAGTGCGTAAGGTAGTCCTGATAAAACGAAACCAAACTAATGCTTGACCCGTGAATAGATCGCTAGCCTGTTGGTACAGCTGTTCCGAACTAATGTTGCGCGACGCGGCTTTTTCTTCGATTCGTTCTATGAAAGAGTTAACTCCCGTTGTACCATCAAACGTAATATTCCAGCGACTAATCTCGTAAATTCTACTTGACGAAGTAATGTTCGCTTCCGGCAACATAGTACTCGACGGATGCGCGTAAAGAGAATTAAATGTAGGTACTTGAGACACGAAAGGATTAAAAGATACAGACTGTGCGCCTAACTGAGATCTTGTACTATCGTTTGCAGTAGTAGCAGGAATTGGGGTTGCAATACTTTCTCTATTGGGCACCGGAGCCTCATTTATACCAGACTGCGCGCCAACAGTACTTGCAGAAGGTGGCTGTGGTGCTGGCAGTGAAGCTGCAGCATTTTTGCTGTGTAACAAGACTAAACACAAACTCAGCTTTTCCTTCAACAAATTCTTTTGCTGCGAATCAGGTATCCTATCGATCCTGCCACGTACATGCAATAATCTAGTCTGATGACTACTAAATTCTTTATTTGACAACAAAGTAACTGTGTTCAACTTACCCTGAATGCCTTTTATTTTCTGTTCGCATTCTGTAATCTCAGTGTCTGCATTGATGTCTAGCGTTGGATAAGTGAAAGACGAATTTAATCTGTCCAGTGCTATTAGACCAAGTAGAATCTGACGTCTGTGTGTTACGTTTCCCATCGGCGTTGCTCCACGTATTCTCAACTCATAGTTCAACTCATCCGATCTCAAAAGATTCACATCCCAGTGTTCCATCATGAAATAATTTTATTAGAGGTTAAAGTAAAGGAAATAGTTTATAGAAAATAGAGTTTAGAATAGACAAGAATAAGAAATCGACTCGTCAATCCTATCAGTGTTAATAATACTTTACACAAATACAAAAATTATTTTTCAACTTAAATTTTCAAAAAAATACAATCTTTATATTCTCCTAGCTGTGTATTAGCCGTTTGTGGGTGCGTTAATGTACAAATCGGGCCCCACGTTGGGCGCCATACGTATAACGACCAAGTCGTAGTATTGTTTGAATTTTTAAAATACTTTATTTCAAAACACCTACCTTGGTAGCTATATGTGCAACGGCTGCTTTTTTACTTATAGTCGGAGAGAATGCACGGCAAATACACACCTAGTTTCTTTAACACTGGTAGGAACTGAGAGGCTTTTTTTTTTAAATAAGAAAAGGGCGCCACAAAGTTTTTATTTAGTATTTATATATTTAATATCAATCGTTATGTCTCATATAAAAAAACTTTGAAAAATATATATATTACAATTAAATAATACTTAAACACAGTATTTAAATAATATAATTAAACAAAATAATCGAAAATCAAATGTTCAATTCAAAACTAAACTATTTAAACATATTCAGTCAATAATACTCAAACAAAGTATTTAAATAATATAATTAAACAAAATAATCGAAAATCAAATGTTTAATTCAAAATTAGACTATTTAAACATATTCAGTCTTACGTTAATATTTAAATGGAACGACAATCTTTGATTTAACAACGGTTACCTATTTAATCGATGGAACGTAGACCACTGGGCTTACAAATTGGTTGTTTGGTGCGAGACAATTCTAGCTAGTTCTTCCGTGCGATTGCTTCAAGTGCGGGGGGCGCCGAAATCGACAATGCTTCCTCACGAAATCCGAACAGTGAATAGCAATTGGATACGAACGTTGTCTGAACACGCGGTGCTCTTCGAAACTATTTAATCTGGCAGAAGTGGAATTAATACGGCTGTAATAATGGTAGCCTACACGAAGTCCACAGCTTAAAACGATGCCATCCACGACAGTAGTTGTGAGCTTTTCCCCGCGGTCCGTCAGCTGATCCAATCTTCAATGGTCGCCTCTGCACCACACTTGAACAACCGCACCTAAGGCCCTAGTTGCACCTGAAAATTGATTTTTACCCAACAGTTACTGTTCCAAAACAAAACGGAGACAAATTGTGTGCTCCAAACAAAATGGTAGCTCGTTAAAATTGCAAACGGTAGCTAACCGTTATTAAAACAGATATTTTACTTTATACAGTACTATTTACTGATAATTATTTATTCTAATTAAGTAATCAAAAATTTTACTATTTGAAATGAGAAGAAAACGGAAGAAAAGAAGAAAGAAGAAAATAGTTGATGAAGAAAAGATGATCTGACACTAAAGACGATCACAACTGGGAGTTTAGGATAAAAGTAATTACTGGAAGTTTCGGTGGTGTGTGGTTGATAATTCCATAAACGTTCGCAGGCCAATATTAAACAATCCAATTTCTAGGCGGCCCTAACGAAAACTAAACAACTATTTAAATAATACTACTTATTATTTAAATACAACACTCGACAATTTAAATAATTCAACTCTATTTAAATTCTTAACCGAGGTGTTTATGCAATTATCTTCCAGATTCGCAAACGCGCGTATTTTTCACACACTCTCTTCACTAACACTACTATTGCCCCAAGACTCTCACATTGATCTCATTCAGTCTACTGTTAAATCAGGCTTCTCATAAAACATTCATTAAATTTCGTAGAGCGCTTGCTATTCGTCGCATTACGTTACAACCTTGTTGTGAACGCCAAAATTACCCACGACCCAAATTAAATCCTTACCCCAACCCTTTTTGGTTCTGAAATTACCCCAAAATTCAAAAATATTTATATATAAATCTACTTTACTTTAAGTTAAACAAAATACAACAACCCCGCGACCTCGAACATGAGCGGTGTGTCCCCGCATGCCAATCACATTGTTTACACAACCAATATATTCACTAAAAATTCCAAAAATATTAACAATAACTCGCGTTATTACAACGGCAAATCTCAGATTTGACTAAATTACTTTAATTCAGCGATTCTACTACTCGATGATTACAGATTAAAATTTAACTGAACGCATGGCCGTTCGAACAAAAAAAAATCTCCACGCTTCGTACTCTAAAAATCAACGTATCGATAAAGTAATCTTAATAAAAACTTACCCAGGACATAGTCCAAGACGCTGAGGTTGATTTATCTTCGTCAATACCATTAATATTTAATTTGAATCAAAATCATCAACCAAACTAATATCTTTAAAATGTGCAAACAATGCGATTTGCAAACGCAAACACAACCGTCTCGTGTCGAACCGCGCTACCAAGAGAACGTCGCTTCTAAAAAATTCTCGAGTTCTGACCGCTCTACCGACCGAGCTAGCCGGGCCGATAAGACAATACACGCATGACTAATAAAAGTCAAGCGCGCCAATTATCAATTTTACGAACCGTCACAAATGTCAACATTATTTTTGACTGTATTTTGTTCGGTTATTTAGAATGCGGTTTCTCATGGTAAGATGACTACAATTCCATCTGATTTTTTTGTTCCTAGACAGAAAAATGTTTTTTTGCAAGCGTATCGTAATATTAATATTACGTTATCAAAATGTCTATGTAAAAAAAGGTCATTATGTTATTAGTACAATAATGGCATTATTATACAGCAGTTAATTACTATATACACCACTGGTAGGGCAGCACCATACCTAACTACAATGTCAAGTGTACTTCATATGATATTATGTCAAGTTAAGTTAATTGATAATTGAATTATATATTTTTGCCTGAATTTGAATTTCATTATTGAAAATATGTGTAGAAGTGCCAGAAATGTAATGTGCACCATCAGATTTGTCAAAAACTGTATATTTGATCAAGGAAACGTGGTTAGTTATATTTAATTGGATATCTCCGTCGGCTATGTTAAAAATTAATAAGTCAAGTTCAGTTAGTTAACAATTGCATTGTTTAGTTTTGCTTGAATTTTAATTTGAATATTGAAAATATGTAACCAAGTGTAAAAATGCAATATATTCCGCCAAATTTGTCAGAAAATCTGTTTGACCAAAAAAATATTAATTCTCACGAATCACGTAATAAATATAAAAAATATATACATACATGTACTACTCTACAACTTTTAGTAAAGTTAAGATTACTTGGCATGTATTTTTACTTATTTTTAGTTTAGTTTTATTTAGAACGCTTGAAGAACAAATCATATATGTCACTCAGAACAGAAAGCTTTTTTTGTGTTGCTCTCAGCGTTGCTTCGGCGACAAGTATCTGGACTCAACAAAATAATCATCGTTTTCTACTCCTCGTAACATAATATACTATTTTGTGACACTGTAGAGACACAAAAATTGTATTTCCAAAGAGTGTAGGATAACAAATATATTACTTTACATTACTTAGTTGTAATAATTTCAAAAAATTAACAAAAAAAGTATGATTTATATCGATATGGTTTTAACTTTTTTATTTTATTTATTTAATATTGTATTTGAATCAAAAATAATATTTTTGTGGTAATTTTTATATTTCTAAGTTTTTTGACTGGGATGGACAAAGATTGGATGTCGTTACTGGAACTCATTTTCGTCCTCCAATTATAACATCTAATGGACCTTTATTAATTACATCTTTTTATGCAAATGGTGGTACAGGATTGGGCTTCAATGCGGAATATATTTTTCTATATGATGAAAATCTAGAAAATGATACAAATTTTAATTCAGGTATGTAACGAATTAAACGTATTATTAGTTTAACAATAATATAAAATAAATTGATTTATAGATTGTGGAGGCAATGTAAAAAGTTTTGGTGGTGCTATAACAATGATGAATATGGTAGAAGAAGGAACCAAGAAATATTATTGTTTTTGGATTATCAAACCACCTAAACCTTATTTACATTTCAAAGCTTATCTATATATGAAAATTGTTAATTTTACTAATATGGGTTTGTATAAAGATATGAGTGAGAATTTAAAAGAACACATATAATTGTTTATGTTGTGCATATATCGAAAATTAAATAATTTTAAGAATATCTATATAAAAACTTTTTAAAATTTCTAATTTTTGATTCATAATTTTTCTGGAAATTTCGGGCTGAAATGTGACAATTTAAATAATTTCAATTTATTTAGTTATGTTTACTTAGTTTATGGAGGTGTATGTGTGTGCGTCTTCAACTCGTTCGCTCGCTTGGTCGCCGTTCAAAATTTTGTAATCGGAACTCCTCCTAGACGGTTCAACCGATATTAATTAAATTTTCAGAATAGATTTATTTAGTACCCGAAATGGTCATGTGATTTTATTGTTTCCAGTGATGCCAACTTTCTGAGAAAAAATTACTAAAATTAATATTAAATTAAAAACATAATTAAATTTAAAAAATAGAGTTGAAATTATTCGAAAAAAATTTACTAAAATTTTAAAAAATTTATTATGATCCCTTATTATTTAACCGATTTTAATCAATTTTTTGTTAAAGATTTTCCTAGTGCCTAAATAAATTATGCAATTTTAACAAAATACAGTGTTGCTAACTTATCGAGAAAAAAAATTACAAATTTTTAAAAAAATTTATTGTGGCTACATTATTTATTCGATTTCGATTAAATTTTCAGAAAAGTTTCTCCTAGTACCAACATAAGTTATAATATTATTAAAATACAGTGTTGCCAACTTTCCGAAAAATGTCAAAGTGGTCTATATATGGGTTTACCCATATACTTCTAATTTTGTTAATTATTAATAATGATACAAATTTGTAGAAAACAATACAGAAATTATTGTACATCAAGGTACGACATCCAATGGGAAAATATTGGAAATACTACGATATTCAAATTCCGATGCATATTTGTTAATTCCAAGAGAACATATCCAAACGATTGAAAAAGGATTTTATGTTAGTTTAAAAGGTGCATTTGGTACTAAATCAAAGTTGGCTATCGTTTATTCAACCTTCAGTTATAAAGGTAAGTTTGTGTGTAATATATGAAACAAAATATTCTATAAATTGTGCATATCAAGTTATTTTATTTTAAACGTTGATTAAAATAATTTACTAAGGAATATATTATTGTCAATTGTTTAAATAAAATTTTCATGAAATAAATATACATTTTTTAAAAATTTATAACTTTTAGGGTAAGTTATAGAAAAGATTGTTAATTTACTCAATGTTTAACTACCCAATTAAATTATCAACTCTCTTCAAGTCATCCTGATTGATTGGTCTCGGTTTATAACTAAATCAGTTTATTAGGCTAATATCTATTTAACAACGTTTTATAGGAAGAGCCACTATTGTTTTTCTAAACCAGGGCTTTCCAAACTTTTAAAAACATTAAACTACTACTAGTAGCACGAAAAACTAGTTATTTTTACAAATACTAAAAATTTAATTAATTTGAAGTGTTTCAATATAAACATTATTTAAAATTTTTAAAGTTTTCATTTATAATTTTCCTAAAAACAATTAGCTGACTGAAATGTGACGTCACTAAGTAATGTCATCAAATTTGTATTTCACGGAAAAATTATAGAACATATCTTTTGTAAAATTTTATTTATAAATTTCATATTTATCTTATTGCTAATGTATTACTATAAATATAATAAAATATTTCAATTTTATATATAAATTAATTTTTTTTTCATTTATGAAAAATACTGTTTAGCCCAGCTAACTAAAATTTACTTTTGTTTTAAGAACGATAAATTAGATTTCAGTAAAATGAGATAGCGCCATGTATAGCTGTTTTTATCAAAAAAAACGTCAAATTTAAAATATGTAAATAACTACTTTGGAAAACAAAGTAACATTTATTTCAGAATTAACACAAGAAAAATTATCAATAGTGAATTCATTCTATATACATGTAAAATTATAATTAAGTCCTGTACTATTTCAAATGATCTCATGTTTCGCATTTATATTTTTGAAATGATTGTATAGGTTTATTTTGCATAATAATAAATTTTTCTTCAGACATATTTGATACAACCAGACAAATTAAACTACAAAAAATATCTGCAAAAGATATCCAAAAACTGTTTGGCATGTATACTACGTAAACAGAAATGATTTTTAACAACATTTAAATTTGTCATTACTGTGCATGTGCATGGTTCAATTTTTGCGCTTTGTTAAATCGTGAAACTAAAACTAAATTGTAAAACTAATTTGGCTGTCAGAATGAGGATTAAGTGAAATGCATTGGTCTGTTTTTATATCTTCTATTTATAAAGCATTTTTAGCGAAAATTTCAAACAAAGTTTTGCTTTATATATCAAACGTAAACCATTTTAATAAATTAAATAGTTTTTAAATAAAATGGTTAATATACTGTATTATTTTATTAAATTTCGACGATTCGATTCGTAATGTGAATCATTTTTAATTAAATAATAAAAAATAACTTAGAAAAAAGTAATGAGATAAAAAAAATTACAAGTTATTAATCAAAGAAATCCAGGTAATATTTAATTCTGTGTTTTCCAGGGATGTATATTTACGCGTAAATATTACTATTTTTACAAGACTATGAGCGCAAAATGGAAATTAGTGATTAGTTTTTTTTTTAATTTTATTATAAATTAGTCAAAAATAGTAAAAAATATTACGTTTTGTTTCTGAAATATTGGACGCACAAAAAGTATATATTATTAATATTATATGACATATTTCTATTTTTCGTTTTGTAAAATAATTGTAATTGATTTTATGATATATTTAAAATTTTAGCAGACGTAAATGTGATTCAAATATAAATATCTTTTTTTGCATATTATGCATTTTTCACATAAAGTAGGCGTAAATTTGTTTAATGTAAAAATAGTTTTTATGCGTAAAAAATAATGTATAGTACATGACGTATTATACGTGCCCATTCCTGGTGTCTTTACATTGATTGATATCATTTTTTTTTGCTACTCTAATTAATCTGCTAATGATATTATTCGGTCTTACTTTACTAAAATAATACAGAACTTTAACCTAAAGCCTTTTATATTAATATTTCGCTTTCCAAAAATATTATTTTTACATAAAATTTAACAATTTTGTAATAACTTATGATTTGCATACAGTATAAAAAGAAATAAAAAGAATTTTCTAAGTAGCAACGGTAGTTATACTGATAATGTTATAACTGACATAAAATATGATACGACCAAACTGCTAGTTTCAGATAGGTATTTATTTTCTGGTATTTATTTTAAAATACCAAAGTTTTTAAATAAATTAGAATAATTACTGACAATACTCGTTTAAAATTTAAAAATTAGCTTAAAAACATAAATTGGAATTCTGTTTATCAAATTAAAAATACAAATATAGCATTTAATATTTTTTAAATTAGCAAATAAACAAAGAATTTTAATTAGTATAATAAAAATCTTTATGAAAAAGATTAGAAATAATATATAATCTTTCTATTAAATATTCTTAGTTTAAGGGGGTAGTACACTCTGTCGGCCTGAAAAAAAGGTGATTTTCGGGATTTTTTTTAAAGATAACTATAAATGTATGACAAAAATGGAATACATATGTTTATTTTATCGTTCTTCGGCTACAAAAATTAATTTTTTGGCCTACATTGGGCAATTCCTTCGGCCGCTACACCAGGTGCAGCGTGGCACCTCCGATGGCAACCTGCTGATCGGCGGACATCATAGAGGCCGCACCGTAGGAGCTCGAACAAAATCGATATTTTTTCCTTAATCTCCGGTAAATTTCCTGTCATCGTACGTAGGGTTTTTTGATTATGTTGAAAAATAAAAAATTGACAACGTTTTAAAAAAAAATCAGGTTTTCGGACGCAAAAATAGACATAAAATCTTGCACCAAAGAGCCATTTTTAAAGATAAAGAAAAACGGCTACGTACGATGACAAAAAATTGTGTAGAATTCAAAAATTTAAACCGCGTTTAAATCGGACGAACCGTTTCTGAGTTATGATGTCCGCCAACTTTGAAAACATGGTTTCGAGATAATCGCGATTGAAGTTTTGAGTCCAGTTTTTCATCAAATTCGTTTACATACATTCAGTGTGCAACACGGCTTCGCTTTTTGGCCTGTAACTTTGCAACGGAGTGTCTGATGAACTTTGGGTAAAGTTTACGATAAAGTAGACACTCCAAAGAATTTTTTAAGCCAAAATAAAAAAAATCGATTTTTTGAAACTTGCAGAGTGTACTACCCCCTTAAAGATAAATAAAATCGGTTAAGTGCGATTAACTAGTTAACCGCAATTAATCGGTTTATCGCGAGTAATCTCTTAACCAGGAGTATTTGGTTAACTGCGATTAACCCATAGGTTCTCAACGTGGGCGATAACGCCCCCTTGTGGGCGTTTGAGACTTTCAGGGGGGCGGTAGAAGACCCAGCACAGTGAAAAAAATATAGTGTAATTACATGTTTAAATATATCGTGGCAATAGCTGTTTCAGATTCGCGACAGATGGTAAGTAAACAAAATTGGGGGGCACTAGAAAAAAAATATTTTCAAAGTGGGCGGTGGGCAAAATAAGGTTGAGAACCTATAGATTAACCAAATAACCGCGATTAATCGCGGTTGTGGCTAGTTAGCGAAACAGATCTACCAGTATTTGATTTGCTTGCTATTATAAATTTGTGGTTAATTTTGGTTTTTACAACTGCAGTTGATAAAAAACTTAATTATAAGATTTTATTATGTTTGTATCTTCTGACATTAACTTATAGTAAAATAAATACAACATAATAAAGTAAATATCGTTAATCCATTAAAAAGATGTGCCATTTAAAAAAAAGTTAACTTTGGCACAATTTTTACAAATTAATCACTATGTATATTGAAGAGTATTTAAAATTATAGTTCAAGTCACTGTCCAACATTATTTGAAACTTTTTCTTTTAAACTTATCAGAAAACAAGATATTCCGTTATTTTTTTTACACACTTTACGAGGTACAGATTTATTGTGAATAGTACCATAATAATATAAAATGAAATTAGTATCTAGTGGTTGATGGATTTTGCTGCCGTATCCATTATCACAAATAAAAAGAATAATAGTATTGTATTATATTTTTGTATTTTTTTCACTTTATTTTTATTCATTACAGAATGTTTGTCTGGTACAAATTTTTTATGCGAAAATCATCGTTGTATTTCAAAATTATTGACATGCGATGGTTTTGATCATTGTGGTGATGAAAGTGACGAACTAATATCATGTTTTAAAGGTATTTTAATGCAATTTTTTTAATTAAACTTTTTTCTTGTTTTCGATAGAAAATTCTGGGAGATAATAGATAAAAATATATTTTTATTATTTTTCAAATAATTTCGAAATATTTTTTTTAGAAAATATTACATAATCTAATTTTATTTTCTGTGATAGGATCGAATTTGGAAGCAACCGACAAAAAATGGTATTCTCAAACACCAAATTATTTCTTTCCAAAAACGGATACTTATTCTTCAGATTTAAAAACAGCAACAATTGTTTTTGTTATGTGTACTTTAGGTAATTTTTGCATTCTTAATAAAAAACTTTATCATTATTTATGTATTTTATTTTTAGGTTTAATTACTTTATTGTCAACAGTATTTATAATAATTTATAGAGTAAATAGCAGAAGTCGCCATGAACGTAACTTTCAGAATCATCTTCAAATTATTACGGACTTAATAGGTAATGAAATATTTTAAAGTCAAATTCACGTAGACAGAATGCTCAAAACTTTATAGCATATAAGAGGTTTCATTTTGAATAGCCCGCTATCTGGGCAGCTGTCACTTTTGAAGCTGTTATTTTTTGACATTTGACAAGTAAAAACTACACCATTACTAAAAATGCAACGATACACGCTTCAACAACGCATTGAAATTGTTAAAATTCACTACAGAAATGGAGAAAATTTTGCAGTCACAGTTCGCAAAACTAAAGCACTTTTGGGTTGTCGTAAAGCACCTTCTCGGTCAGCAATAGTAAAACTGGTTAAAAAATTTGAGCTGTTGGGACAACTTAGTGATGTGAAGAATCAAAACCGTGTGCGTCGCTCAAGAACAATTGAGAATATTGCTGCTGTAGCCCGTAGTATTGACTTTGAAAGCCCAGGTTTGTCGATTCATCGTTGATCTTTGGAATTAGGCATTCCACAAACGACATTACACCGTATTTTGCATAAAGACTTAGGTTTTAAGGCTTTTAAAGTTTAGTTAACACAAGAACTCAAGCCGGTCGATCACCAGCAACGTTGGCCGTGTTATTTCTCAAAGATGTGATCACAATTGGCCCCGAGATCTTGTGATTTAACACCTTTAGATTTTTTTCTTTGGGGCCACGTCAAAGATAAGGTCTGTGTAAATGCTCCACAATCGATTAAAGACCTTAAATATGGAATTCGTGAAGTTATCGGGGACATACAGCCGCAAATGTGCGAATTGGTCATGAAAAAGATATGGTGCTGCAACCGTAGCCGTGGCGGCCATTTGGCTGATATTGTTTTCCATCGTTAATGGGCATATCTTTCTCTTTACAATGAAATAAATATCCATTGATTTCTCTTAAAATATACTCGTTTTTTTTTAAATATCAAAATAAAACCTCTTATTGGAAAACCCTATATATTGCATATAGAGAGTGTTTTGGTTCTGATATTTAATAGTGGTTTTTATTATATTTTTAAAATTTTACGACATACCTATATTATTTCCTATTATAATCCAATTTTTTTTTCATATATATATATATATATATATATATATACAGAATATTCGTTCGCCAAGTTGTTATAGGGCAATAACATGGGATACTGGTAATATGCAGAATACTTCATTCTGAAGTAAAATTCGGAGAAATACTTAGAATACTTTTCGATAGGGAATAAAAGGTTCTATAATTTGGTTTTAGTTTTAATTTGCTTACATGTGCCGTTTGGGTGCTAGAATTTTTTTTAAAATATTTTTTAGAATTTTCAATAATTTTTTATATTTAGTTATTTCAGTTATATTTTGAATTAATTTAAAATATAACTTTTTTCTAAATTTGCTGAATAAAATCTGAAAAAATTCAGTAAAATAGAGCAATTAGCTACATAATAGCTAAGTAACTTTTTTCTCTAAAAAACATTTTAAAAAAAATTCTAGCGCCCAAACGGCACATGCTAACAAATTAAAATTAAAACAAAATTTTATTTCAGAAAGAAGTATTCTGCATATTATCGGTATTCCATGTTATTGCCCTATATCAACCTGTAATCAATTTATTTATTTATATCACATTAGCAAAAAAAAACATTTTAATACCGGTTTTAACCGGTTAATTTTATGAAATAGTTTCTTATCAAATCATAAATCTATTTTGTTAACTTTTAAAAAAATTTTGTTATATGAGTAATTATTTATTTTCAGAAAACCTAAATTTAATTATAGGTTATGAAATATTCTTTCCTAAATTTGGAAATATCCAATTTTGTAACTGTTTTCCAAATGTTTAATATAAATGTGAAAAATTTATAAATGTTGCTCAAAACATATACTTTATATAATAGTATATTATTTTTTAAGAAGCAAAAAACGGTGATTACTGTATTGCGCCCACATATTTGTGACCGAGCAAAGCTGAGACCAGGCAATCTGGGCGAAACACAAAATGGGCTTTTTTCCGAATGACATTTATACGATATTTTCTTCAAGCATTCTAAACTAAGCTAAATTAAAAAAAATTAGAAATACATGCCAAGTAACCTTAATTTTAGTAAAAATTGCAGTATAGTATGTATATGTATATATCATTTATAGTTTTACGTGTTTTGTGAAAAAATCTTTCTTTGATCGAATATACAATTTATGGCAAATTTGTTTTGCATTTTTTGCAATTCATGCCGTTTCGATAATCGAATTTAAACGAAAATAAACCATTCATTTGTCAATTAACTTATCTCAACTTAATAATATTTAATATAGCTATCGAAGATGTCCAATTAAATACATCTTCTTTGGTCAAATATGCAGTTTCTGACAAGTATATATTGCATTTATTGTACTTCTTCACACATTTTCAATAATTGAATTAAAATTAAAACGAAAATAAACACTGCACTTTTCAATTAACCGAACTTGACGTAATAGCTTTCAATATGTAAGTCGAAGATATCAGATTAAATACAGTAAACATACATACATACAAACACAATCACGCCATGTACCCAAAAGAGTGTGGCACAAACTATTTTCAACATCCCGAAATCAGTCGCCTCCAAACATTCCTATCCAAACAAGCAACTTTCGCTTCATCCACATTCATAATTCCTCTCATACATGCTCTTTTATTCCTACTACTTATTGAAAATGTATGAACAAATACCATGAACCATTTGTCAGAAATTTCATATTTGACTAAATACGTGTATATTAATTTTCACAAATCATATAACCAGTGTTGGTGCTAGCGAGCGGTTCGGGGAGTGGGACCTATATCTTCCTAATTATACTTCGGCCTCCGACTGACCCCTCGGATATTTTGGGTAACTTTTAAAAAAAAACTTGTTTTATTATTAACTTTTCTAAAATTTTGACAGATTGGATATATGATCATAAGTATGTTAACTTCTTGTAGCCGGCAATGTGTGATTGTATTTGTATGATATTTTAAATTCTACTGCATGCTGAAAAAGAAATTTTATATCTATAAACAGAATTGAATTTATTTAGGGACCCAATGTCATTGTAGGTTTAGTAAAATCTATTATTATTTTAAATATAAAAACAAAAACATACCTAATTTAATAAATGGAAATGTTAATATATATTTACCATATTAAATAAAAATTGAAGAATTACTTTAGTATTTGTTATTTAATTCGATTAAAGAAAATCTTTCAAAAATAATTTAAAATAAATAAGAACTAGTAAAAATGTGCCCCCCCCCCAATTCTCTCTTACTGTGGTTACATAGTATTTATTTTATTTTTAGTTTTGTTTCGTTCAGAACGCTTAAAGAAAAATTGTACAAGTTTTTCGATGTAACTAAAATGCTTTTTTTATTTCGCCTATATTGCTCGACCTTGACTATGCCTCAGACGCAAATATCTGAGCTCAACACAATGAAGATCGCTTTTTTATCCTCGTAACATAACATACTATTTAGGAAAACATACTCCAATTATTGTATAAGTAATAAAACATTTAAAATTGTTCATGAATTCTATTTAAAAAAACAGTAGATATTTTTGATGATAAAAAAATTAACGGTAAAAAGACAATTTTTTTTCTCTAATAAAATGGAGCAACAATGTTTTAATTTATTAATTCTTAAATTTTACCAGATTGAAAATAATTGAATGTAAAGTTGAAAATAATTATTTATTTGTAGCAGACTCTTTGTTTATTTTCTGATATTTTCTGGAAAAATATGTCTAGAGTACAGGCTCATATAAATAAAAAATATAGAAAATTTTTTATTATGTTTGTACGTAAAGTATTTTCTGTACATCAAAGGGACTTAATAATAAGGCAAGTTGCACAATATCCGCCATTCTGTCCATCATATTTGAAAAGGTATTGCTGCAAATTACATACAAGCAATTTGCAATGCAAAATTTTTAATATGTACAACCCGTAATATTAATAATTATATTTATAATTTCTGTCAAACACAATTTAATACACGCAAAGCAAAACAAAATTTGATGTTTTAGATGTAAATTCAAAAACATATTTCAAAAAATTAGTGAACCTATTGAAAAAATACAATAGTACTCTTTGGACAGAAAAACTAATTAAATATTACCAACATAAACAATATTGACAACGTAAATAAATAACAGTGACATCATCAATTGCATTTTTCCTCAAATAGTTAGACACTAGTTGCGTTGTGGCCCATTCCGTCTTAGTATTAAGGCACTTTGATATTTATTACATAATATTTAAAAACATTTTCGTGTAACTTTAAGTAATATGCGGGTAGCCTTTTATAATTATTTTGGGATTAGAAAACAAAAACAAATATTTATCATCAAAAATAACTTTATTGTTTTTCAAAATATTCTCCATGAAGATCAATACAATTTTGCATGCATTTAAACCAATTTTCGAAGCACTTTTTCCACTCCGATTGAGGTACCTCCAAAATAAGCATTTTGAACGCATCAACTGCTTATTCAGGTGTCGAGAAACGTTAACCTTACAATTTATTTTTGATGTGCGGGAATAAAATAAAGTCACTGAGTGAAAAATCGGGACTATACGATGAATGACCCAACAAAATCGACGTTTTCAGTGCTCAAAAAATTACTTGTTTCTGTCGATTTGTGAGAGCTCGCATTGCCGTGGTGGAGAATGATCCATTTTTGGCGGTTGATTTTCCTTATTTCTCGGAAGACTTTTGGCAAACAAATGGTTGGGTACCATTCAAAATTCACCGTTATACATTGCGAAAATGGTACGATTGTGACATGTCTAGTTTTTCCAGAAACACAGGTCACCATTTGCTATGTACTATTTTGAACATGAACAACTTTGTATGGATTTGGCTCGTCTTGAAAAACATATACATCGACTGCCGTTTATTTTCGGGCTCATACGCGCAGATCTACGATTCTCATTTATCACGATATCATAGATATGTTTTTAAGCACTGCGATTGTATTTTTTGAGCATTTTTTGGACAAATTGATACGAGCTTTTTTTGGGAGAACATAAAGTTATGTGGAATCTAACGCGAACAAATCTTTTTGACGACCAAATATTAATGCATTATTAAATGTATGCTGGTCTCATTAATGCCCAAGGATGCCTCAATCTCACGACAAATTACATGACGATCTTGCAATATCAGTTCACGCACAGCAATAATGTTTTTCGGAACAAAAACCAATGTTGGACGACCTACACTAAATTCGTTGTTGAGCGAACTACGGCCACGGTTGAATTCAGGAGACCATCAATAAACACTGGCTTTTGACGGTGCTTCATCGCCAAAAATCGAATTAAGTTTAGCGATGTACAGTCTCTGTTCAGTTAATTCACGTCTAAAATTGTAAAAAATAATTTCACGAAAATTTTCACGATTTAATTCAATATTTTGGCCGAGATGAATGTTTCAAGTTACTGTAAAAACACAAATAGCGCTCCAACGTCAAAACGTCAAACTGAGTACAAATACCGTCAAAAAAATTAAACTTTATAATAGAGACGCCAGTTGCTAGATGGCAGCACTAGGGCTACCAAATCCCGTTATATAAAAGGCAATCCTCGTATTGAATTCTAAATTTATGAGTTTATGTGCTCTAGACACGATATAGTAGCATATGGTTTTTATAAAAACAAATATTTTTAAAAAGTACAATGTGTTATTTGGGCTGGAAAACCATATTCTACACGCCATATTTTTTATATATTAAGCAAAAAAAACCGTTTTTCAGCTTTTATAAAACAATTGTTTTAATTATTAAGTTATTTTTATTTACTTGAAAGTACTTATACATAAATTTTGTATTAACTGAAAAGTGTATTATAATGTTTTAGAAGAAGAGATTATAGATGTGGAATCTATAGTTGATGACCCACCAAATTATGAACCACCTCCAGATTACAATGAGATCATAAAAATCAATTCTGATTGTAGCATTAGCAGTGGATTTAAAGCTAGAAAACATCATAAGAAAAGAAAACGAAGGCAATCCAAGTAAAATATTTTTTTTTATATTAAATAACTAGGGGACAAATTTGACTCCATTTTCAATTATATCAATTTGATGAGCCTTTCAACTCATTTTTTATTCCTTTTTACGAATATGATTTAGAAAAATACGTAACACCTAAAGTTTCTATGTTATGGGTATTTTAAATAATTTTAATGATGAGTATTTTAATAGTGAATATAAAACCTTGTGATTGCTGGGCAAATATGACAACAATTGTGCTATTGGGGAATACACAATAGATAAGAGAATTAGTTTCATATAATTGAGTTATTCATAATTTATTGAACAATATGTTATAAATATTTTGTTCAATAAATTTAGATTACAAAGCAAGTTTGATTTGGAGAAGAAACCAGTTGTTATAAGTATATACTCATGTTACGTAAATATTGTATAATTATGTTTACTGTAATTAAGTGATGGTTAATTTAGTATTCCTTTAATATTCTACATAGATTTTAAATTTGACACAAAATTATTATTGGATGAATTCTGGGACAGATCACTAATTTTCTTTTATAAACAATTTAGAATATACTATTAAAAATAAATTTAATGCATATAAATATATAATTTTCAAATTTAAACGCCGTAAGTTCAGGATTTATTTTTAAAAATTGTTAAGTTGACGGTAACAATTTGATGTATTTTGTGTATACGTGTGACGTACATTTGCCCGCTCAAATAAAAATAGGTTATAGA
Source organism: Clivina fossor (assembly GCA_963966155.1). NCBI lineage: Eukaryota > Metazoa > Arthropoda > Insecta > Coleoptera > Carabidae > Clivina > Clivina fossor. The sequence continues at coordinate 10,023,426 of OZ014554.1, forward strand.
AAGAGAGGCATATGAGAGCGCTCATAAAATTGCGAATCGCACTGTGATTGCAAAAATTATATTTTATAACATTAATTTCTACAAGTAATAAATTTTTCCTCTAATTCCTCATGCGTCAAATCAATTTTTTTTTTCACTTGAACGATTTTGTAAATTCTACTAAAAAATTTACATTTCTTTGCGAAAAGGGATTCAATTTAATGAATCACGAAGAAGTTTTATGTACTTCCGTAAATCAATGATATGATCTTTAAATTCCTCTTCTATTGCGGTAATTATTTAAATACCACAATAAAACATAGGTCATATCTTAAAAGAATTTAATAAATAATGTAAATAACAGTTCAAGAAGTACAATAAAATAAATTTGCAAATAAATTATATATCTATTTATGTTTGACAAAACATTGTACATCAAAATTTTTTTTTAATGTTACTCTAATCACATATAGATGACAAGTGACACCGATAGAAATTCAAGGTAACGAATGCTACTGCTTTAAAGAAGTTAAATTCGAAATTTATACTTTGAGGAGAGTATGAGGAGAACTTAATTCTTTTAAATTCGAAATATTGTAGAAATTTATTTATAAAATTGAAGCCCTCTTCTACATAACTTGTTATACAAGAAAACTATGTGGTCGTGTTAATAAAATTTTTCCATTATTTATTTTAATAATTTGTTCAACATTCTTTTCAGATTACGTCAAATAAATCCAACACTACCTGATAATTCTGAATTATTAAAATACCAAAGTATGGTTCCATATAAAAATAGCAAATATAAGATACAAACTTCTGCAATAACTGTTACATTTCATGAAGGTAAAATATGATCTAATTACAAAGAACATAGTTTAAATATAGCAAAAATATTTTTGAACTCATTATATTAAATTAAAACGGCTTTAAGTTCTAATTCTGTGCTAATATTTATTAATAATCTACGTTGTCAACATAGGTCTTAATCACGAAAAAAGATACGAATGATATTTACAGTAAATAACAGCACATAGAAGCAAGTTCCTAGGAAACAAAATAAATAACTAGATCATAATAATTTATAAATTTTTAATTAAAAGAAACCAAATTTTTTATATCAGTGACTTCACATTAAATGGTATTTTATTTTATTGGTTCTCTTAGAAATCTGCTGTTTAAATTAATGGGTTTTACTATTATAAAAAAATGTATAAATTTGTATGATCTAGTTATTTATTTTGTTTCCTAGTAACTTGTTTCTATGTGCTGTTTATTTACTATAAATATCATTTGTATCTTTTTTCCTGATAAAGACAGACGTTGAGTACAATTATTACATACATATATACACAATCACGCAATGTCGGTTATTAATAAATATTAATACAGAATTAGAACCAAAAACCGTTTTGTTTTAACATAGTTTTATTTGTTTTATATTAACTAGTGTTTCTGTTACAGAGAAAGTAAAAAATTATTTTCAAAAGAATAATTCTCGTTTATATTTTTCGGAAAAAGCAATTTCATCAAATATCAGACAAATTTTGACACGAAAGTGGCATTCACAAGGAGACTTGGATATAAAACCAGATTCAATTTTGAATAAGAAAGTTAAAAAAATTGTCCCAAAGAAAAATATAAGTAAACGAGAAATTTCATCGGATAGTGAATTATTAAATCGAGATTCTGGTGATGAAATAGAAAAATATTTCATGTCGAATTCAGTTGAAAATATTTTTTTGCAAGATGGAAAAGTTGAAAGTAGTTTCCCGCAAAATGATTGTAAAAATAAAAATATTTTATGTCAATGTGATGTCGCTTCTGCATCCTGTAATAATAATATTTCTGATAATTTATTAAAATTTTCCAAATCTAAAAAATTTAAGAAAAATAAATTTATAAAATTTTACGGAAAATAATATGCAATTATAGTCAATTTTCATGCTTTAATGGCCGGTATCAATTAAATTTATCGAATTTTTAGCGCTGGTATGCCGTGGTCGATATATCCTTTTCAAAAGGATAGATGCAATAAGGAAAAATCGATCACGGCATATCAGCCCAGAAAATTCTATAAATTCAAATTACAAATATTATGTTTTAGGTCTATTGTGCTATAATATACATATTAATTAAAACATGTATTAAATTTTACTGCTAAAGTTATTCTGTGTTATTGTGTATACTTTCCTGTCCCAAGTTGAGGTTACTTAATACAAAGACAGCTTACGACATAACCGCTATTTTATCTACCACATTTGATAATGTATGCATTGGTATAAATTACATATACGTAATCTAAGGCATAATGTTTATAATATATGCAACCCGGTATTAATAATTATATTCATAATTTTAACATACATTTTTATCACTTTGCCCAAAAGAAAGAACGATATAGATATCGGTACGTTGTCTAATATTTTTAACAATAATACAAGTTCTTTACGGTATTTTCAGTATCCTTTTAGGAGGCGATAATGCACTGTAAAAGGAGTCGATTAACCTTAAAACGCCTTAGTGAAAGTCGTCTCATAAGCGAGATAAAAATTTAATTTAGTAATATTCTATTTAATAATTATTGTTCAATTAGTATTACGTTTGTAATGTGACAGGTAAAATTGTTATCTCTGTAATTCAATTTTACTATCACTTAAACTTATATTGTTATTAGAGTGGCTATATTTCTTACTTAATAATTTTACTGAAGTATCAGCCATTTACAGAAGTCCTAATGGAAACATTATTATTATAATAAATAATGAAATATTTAATATACAATATCCATCTTTTGAATTAGAAACCAGACAATCACGTATTAAACGAAATATAAGTGGCGTTATAAATACAAACACAGGTCAAATATATGTTTTATCAAAACTTGTGTTCACATTTAAAATGATCTAATAGAAACAAAATTTCCCGGTATTCCAACAACAGTTGCTGGAGTTTTTCGATACACAAATGGTCAATTATGTTTTTTAAAACTAAATTTTTTTATGAATACAATAAATTAACAAATATTGTAGGAAGAACCGGTATGATAACTAAACTAATAAATTATAGATATATTAATTAACTAAATAAATAATTTACAAATATTTTACAATATTATGTAGTAAATTATAATAATAATAGTGTTAAGATAAAATTTAAAAATAGATTTAAGGCCGTTTCACAATTAAACGGGAACGAGAACTATAACGATAACGAGAACGGAAACAATATCTAACGTCTAGATTCACAACTGAACGGCAATAACATCTGTCAAAAAAAGGAAAATGGATACAAATGACGAGTTAACAACTATATATTTGGATTTATTTTAATATTAAGTTTATATTTGTTGCAAAAATATGAAAAAAGGTAAAATATTTGTTATTTACTTCTTCGTGTAATTTTATATACAATTTATCAATAGGTGGTTGGTGAGAGTACAAAAGATGCATTTGTAAACATTTTCAAACATATAAACATATTTTTCCACATGCATAATGAGAATTTTGTTAATTTTTTTTCTTTTCATTAATACTAAACTTAATAATCACAAACACTAACCTAAAAAATAACCCAAGAACAACATGTAAAATTTGACAGTTGAATTTGTAATCCGCATGCTCTGACGGGAACGAAAACGGTAAAGATGAAATATGGGCAACATTGCCGTTGCCGGGCGCCGGTAAGTTTGTCGGTCCCAGCAAGTAATTGTGTAGCTATACATACATGTATTGTAACTTTTTTATCGTTGTCGTTCCGGCTTTCGTTCCCGTTTCCGTTCGATTGTGAAGCGGGTCTTAGCTTGACTTTTCCGTACTTTTTGTTTAATAAGTGTTAAGCCGTAGTATAGCAAATTCATATTCCGTTCCAAAAAGTTAAGTAATCAACAGGGTTCTATCGAAGTTATTTTGCTAAGCATAGCCTATGCGTCGGCGGGGATGGGTTTAAGATGGCACTAAGACCTTAGCGGAGGCGGGGTTCAAGCTGGGGCTAAGGCCTAAGTATTGGAGGGGTTCCAGCTGTGGCTAAGCGGGGCCGTAGTACAGCAAATTACAATTTCGCGTCAAAAAGTGGGGTGATCACGTGGTTCAGGCGTTTGACCAATCAGATACAAGATGAAAAAGATGCTTCAATTGCCGCCTAGCATAAAAAGTCACTAGATTCAGTACTGCCAATCTTGCAAAATTTAATAATGTCACTAAATAATATATATTTATTAATATAAAATTAATTATCAAAATTAATTTTCAGCTAACCCACAACTGATTGACACATATTGCGTTACTCCAAAATCTTTCTCTCAGTTTTCTGAGAAATAAACATAATCTAAACTAGCACCAAACGGATTAATGATAAAAAAGAATATAAATAAACAGGAAAAGATTTAAATGCTCTTCCCCATATTTTAATTAAAAATTCTGTAGTACTTTAAATATAAAATTTTCTTACTAAATGTAATCGCAAATTATTGTAAATTACTCTACTTGTTTTTTGCATGTGGCATTAGCATTAATTATGCTGTAGTACTCGACGCAGAATTATTATAGCCAATGTATCTAACTCATACAATTTTCTGAACACATTTACGAGTACATCAATATGTTCTCTTTTACCAATATCAATACGTAGTTTCAAATATTATACTGTCATCTGACATTATTTTTTTGTTTAATGATAGTTTATATTATTGATGTATTTTATATTCCCGATATTGATTTTAATGATATAAATAGTTCTTTTTTTGTTTATCTTCTATTGCTTTGCTAAGTTGAAAATCGGTCAACTTCACCTCATTTTTCGGTAATCTACTTGTACTACTTAATCAGCATTGTCCATCTTTCAGCGTAAAGCCGAATTACAGTACAGCAGCCGTATTATGATGCACTTTCCCATATCGATTAATTCGATATTTAAATATCGATAGACTACCATGATTTTTAAAAAACAAGGTAAAAATCACAACATTTTTAATCAAACAAAGGTGATAGCAAAAGTGAATTTACTGATAACAACTTTACCTGTCAAATAACAAACATAATAGCAATTGAACGATACTGATTAAGTAGTAGATTACGAGAGATTAAAACTAATTAATCGTTTAATTTAAAAACTGAAAATATTTGTATCTCTCTTATGAGATGACTTTTACTCAGCCGTTTTAAAGTTAATATTTTTTTTATAATATTTTAACACTTATTTATTGTCCTTATTTGAATAACTTACTTGTTGCGAGCAAAGATTGTTAAAGATTCTTTTTAAGGTATATATATATATATATATATATATATATATATATATATATATATATATTTTATTTATTGAAATACCTGCAGCAAATTCCACTAACATTGTAGCCCTTATAGTTTTTCAGATAGCAAACATAGCGAACTTAAATTGTACATTTTGTATACAAATCTTTTTATTACATACTACATATGAATGAAAAATTTGAATATTTTTTAACAAACTTATTTTAAATTATTGGTTAATTGAACATCTAACCAAATAGATATCAAATATTCTGACGTATATTTTTTTTAAACTAATACAAAATACTTTTGGTAGAATCAATTTCTATTAATAATTTATGGAATATTTAATAATACATGAAATTGAAAACAAAACTTTTAGATCTACCTTTTAATTAGCAAAAGCAATATATGAGTTTATATTATAAAATTATAATGAAATATTCTTTTGTACTGTATAAAAATAAAATTGTTTGAATATTTAAATGTAATAGAAATTTTTCATTCTGTGGAAAATAATAATCAACACAACATATTATTTAGTCAAGCTGTAATTACCAAAAAGTTTAAACTAGAAGAATTAAATACTGATTTGTTAACTTGAATAAATGTCGTAATAATTTTGTAATATATGCAATATTTTCAAAATAATTTTCATATTAAAAATGTATAAAGAAAAACAGGTAAATATTTTTATAATATTGTATACTGAAAATATGTATAATTTAGTCACTGTATAAAATGCTCTTTCGATTTAATTTGAAAAAATTATTATATTGTGTAAGTCGCCTAAGAATTTCATAAAATACCTGAAAGGTATAAAATTACTGTTTCTTTATGTTCATATCGTTAGGTTTTGAAAATATTTTAATAATGTTTTAAAGCTTACTACTATATTGTACAAATAGTTTTATAAAATATTGTAATAAGAAATTTATATATTATTTCAGCAAAACCAATGGTTTACATAATTTTTTTGTAAAAATTAAAGAATTTTGTAATTTTAAGTATAATAATTAATTCACCATATTATATCTAGTATGTTTTTTACCGAAAAAGTAAATAAACTTACATAAAATGTAGGTACTTTTTATATTCATATTTTGTAAAAATTATCTTGTGACTTTTGTAAATTTACATATTAAACTGGTGTAAATCAGTTGCCTCGGATTTTGATGTAAAATTACCGATTTCTTTACAGTGTAGTTAAACTATATCAAAAGGTTAGTATGTCATTTTTGCTACTGAATAATTATTTTAACGAACCAATTAAAAAACTATAAACAAACTGCCAGCTAACCTATACTGAATTAAAGCTTATTTCGTTCATAATTATTATATTACATAATTTTTAAAATACATAAATTGACGATAAATAAATAAATAAATATATATATATATATATATATATATATATATATATATATATATATATATAGACAGAGAGAGAGAGAAAGAGAATAAGAAAGAAAAAGTAAATTTTTTTTTGGTTGAAAGCAATCTGTTAAGGTTTCTGTTAAATAAAACTCAATTGAAGTACTATCCAAGCTGTTAATGTATATTATAGATTGAATAAAAAACAAAAAAAGGAGCACATCGTATTTTTAGCATTGCAAGTAGTGAGACGGATATCTGCCATTTTGAAGCACCAAATATACATATAATGTCTTTCAAATATATTTGGTGTAAATTAAATTTAGGGCTTTCCCATTATTTTGCATTGTCTAAAGCATTCAGAGTGTGACTTATATCTGCTTAGGGTCATTGAATAAAAAGAATCATTTTATTTAATAATTTGGGGTTTATTTATATTTTTGCTGTTGTTATGCTGAAGAGTTAGAAAGTGTAGTTAGTGATAAATGTGTGGTGTTTTCGTGTTTTTTATGTTTTACTGTTTACTAGAACATTGTATGTAACACCACTGGTAATTGATGAGGTCAACGAAGTCCGCCATTTTAAAGTACAGAATTTTCGGTTGAAGTTGATCTGCATGAATTCAGCATAAACAATTTTGTTTTCGTAACTATAAAGTTTGCTGCTGGCGGAAAAAATATTGAAAATTCAAAATTTCAGAAAATTGTAATTTACATGAAATATTTAAATCGACATTAATATCCAAAATTAACTCAAGTCTCAGATGAAATAAGTATCAAAATTGAGTTACGTCATAGTGATATACAAATTAAAAACTCTTATATGTTGTAATTAATTTCAAATTGTAGAATGGAAATAATGTTTGTACACTAACGCTAGATAATGAAAGCATCAAAGAACCTAGACTAATTACATGTACGCTATTGCAGCTCCATGATGATAATATATATATATATATATATATATATATATATATATATATATATATATTCATTTATTAAAAGCCCTAACATCCTGCTTTTAATACACGAAATTATTTAAATTTAAACTATTATTATTTTATGACGACATATCCAATTATATATATATATATTGTATTTATAATTCTTAAAAAAAAAATGTAAATAAACAATAATATATTTAGGTAAGTTGACATAGCCGATTAACGTGAGATATCGACAATAATCAAAATACATTTTTTTAGTTGAATTTCGAGAAATAACTGTTAAAATAAAAATGATTACAATGACTAAAATGACTAAAAAATAAAAATGATTAAATGCAATAAATTCATTTAATAAATTACAATTATTTAAAAAATACATTTTAAATAAATTACTTGATAATATTGCTCTTTATGACATATTGTGATAACTCAATTATTCTGCGATATTGGTACAGCGGTTAAAGTACTGATTTACGAGTCTAGCTCTCTGAGGCTCGATTTCCCGCTGCAGAATAATTTTTAAACGTTTGAATTTTATTTATTTATTCATGTTAGTCAGTTAAGACGGTTCGGTCATTTTGAGCGAATATTTAATGAACGTTTAACCCCTTAATGCACTCAGCCGAGTTAACTCGGTTTCGAAAAATTAAATATTTTCCGCGTACCCGAGTAAAGTCGTGCAAACGGAATTTAGTTTTCACGCATAGGTTTCAACCGAGTATACATGCTAAACAGTTCCGTGCTATGTTTATCATTTTTTCAATGTTTAGTTTTAGTTTTCAAGGTTTAGTTTATGTTTTTTTGTAGGAGAAACTTTTTTTTTTGCAATTTTCTAAAAAGAATAGTTAATGTTCTGATATGTACAATGAAAATAAAGAATAAAATAATTGGTGAAAAAACAACCATTTTTTTATTTTTAACTGGTGCGTTAAGGGGTTAATAATTAAATGAATTTATATGAATGATTTTGAAGGTTTACGTTTGTGTGGACGTCCAATATGTAATTGGAGTGGTATGATTGCGAGTGTTTTGCGTGAGCGAATATTTCCAAGTAGTAAAAATTGAAGAGCATGTGTGAGGGCTATTATGAATATAAATGAAGCTAAAGTTGCTAGTCTGGATAGGTATGTTTTGGGAAATTAATTTCGGGATAGTGGTAAGAGTGTATGCCACATCCTTTTAGATACATAGGTCGATTTTGTATGTATGTATTTTAAAAGAGCACATTATAATGGTTTTATTATATCTAATCATTTACAAAAGGTATTATTTGTATTTTGTCTATTTCCGTATTAATTTGCTATGTCAAGTTTCCAAAGGAACACTCTGTTCATATATATATATATATATATATATATATATATATATATATATATATATATGGTGTTTCTTTGTATCTTTTTAGGGGGTAATAGAATATCTTTTTAGTCAGAATTGTCTCATAAGCGCGATAATATTTTTAGTTTTTACATTAAATGATTAATTTGTTTTAAACTTTAGTAATCTACTAGTTAATCGGTATTGTTCGACTGCTATTACATCTGTTATTTTACAGGTAAAATAATTATAAATAATTCAGTTTTATTAAGGGTAATTCGCTTTTTTTTCAATTTTTACGCAAGCGAGATTTTATATGTGATAACTTCAAACATTTTTTGTAGGGGACAATACTGATTAAGTAACAGATTTCTAGAGTTTAAAACAAATTAATTTTTTAATATAAAAACTAAAAAAATATTATCTCTTTTATGAGATGACTTTCACTAAGATGTTTTAAGGTTTATCAACTCCTTTGAAGTGTATTATTGGCCCCTAAAATAATACAGAGAAGACCATATACACCATGTATATATATATATATATATATATATATATATATATATATATATATATATATATTTCAATGAATAATTTTTAGATTACTGCTAAAACATTGACATTGGATGTAATAAATATAATGACATATATTGGATGTAATCCGAAAATTCGAACATTTTCTGCAAACATGATTGGACATTTTCTTACAGTACTGTCATTTATCGTAATTATATTGATGATATTAAATTTTGTCTTTTCAACAACAAATTCAATGAGTAGCTTCATGGAAAATGGTGTTGTGCTAGCTGGTTTTATTCAGGTAATTAACTGATTTGTTATTTTACTGATTCGAGATATTAGATTGAGCAAGTAATTTTTTTTTCTAATAGTTATAGACACCGAGAAATTATATGAATTAATTTTAAAAACAAATGCTATTTTAACGATTTCCTATTAGATTATTATTATTAATTATAATAACTATTTTTAATACAATTAGATTAATTTATTTTATTCCTGCCTTAAAATATGAAATTATCTATAGAGTAAATAATATATATTTACTTCTAAAATAAATTTAACCACTGTTTATAAAACCGAGTTTTATCATTTTTTACAAAATTAATATTGCATTCGTTTATTTATTTATTTTTAAATGAAATTTATGGAACAAATATATTATTTAAAATACGGGGAATATTTGTTTTATATATATATATATATATATATATATATATATATTATACAGAATGTCCCACAAAGTGCTGCTGCTGTCTGTATTTTAACGACTATATAATATTATGTCACGAATTTTGATATGGTAACGATATGCTTAGTTGTAGTAATATAGGCAATAAGATGCCATTTTTGGTTTAACTGGAAGTCGACCCTAATTTCCTTAGTTTCAATAAAATACGTTATTTTTTTAATCTTATTATTGAATTTGGGACTAAATTATACATATGTTACATTAATAACCTTTTACTTTTGTTTAACTGTTTTCGACGTATTTCAATTTTTTTATTTTTTGTTTGAAATCGGAAAATATTTTAAAGGTCCTTATTACAAGAATGCAATCAAATATCTGCAAATTGAAACTGGATTTTTATTGAAGAAACTTTGGGCTACCTTTCCATTAAAAAATAAATTATTAAAATATTTAAATATGTATTTAGAATATTGCTGAAAATTTGAAGTTACAAAAACATTAATATTTTATTTTTTTTATTACATATTTTTCTATTTCACTAAAAATCTTTCAATTTTCAACATAAGACATGTGATATAAACCAACACTATTTTTTAATGTAAAATTTGTGAATGTACTAAAAAATGAGGGTTTCTATTTGAAAAAAAAAAACATTAATGTTTTTGTGAACTCCAAGTTTACAGCATTATTCTAGGTATATATTCAAAATAATTTTAATTATTATTATTTTTAATATAAAGCTAGCCCAAATCTTTCTTAATAAGTCTAATTTGATTGCAATCTTGTAATACGGACCCTGAAAGATATTGCAAATTTCAAACAAAAAAATCAAAAAAAGTTGAAGTAAGTCAAGAAAAAGTTAAACTAAATTAAAATTACTATCATAAATTATTACCTCATCGTATATATATATATAATATACTCCTAAATTTAACAATAAAATAAAAACTTGGGTATTTTATTTAAAATAATAAAGTAAGGGGCGACTTCCAAATTAACCGAAAGTAGTATCTTATTGTCAATATTTTATTTCAACTGAGCATATCGGAAAACTTTTGTATACCAAATTTTGTAACATATGGTATTATATAGTTTTTAGACTACAGATAACGTAGACTGCGTGGTTTATATTTAATATTTAAAAATCATAATATCTAATCATAATCGTTTTGGTAATAGCAAAATATTTGAGAATATTTTTAAAAAGCTTGTATTTATGCAATATTTTTAGGAAACAATTACTTGTGTAAATAGAAAGATTACTGTATTTTCAATATTTTCTAATAATGCGTCGTTATAATATGTAAATAACAAGAATTTTATGTTTTTCATTTTACCAAAATTGTATATTTTTGTGATTATCATATGTAAACTTAACAGCTTAAATGAAAGTACTTGGTATATGTCACCATTTTTTACATTAATGCAATAACCGTTAGTCTATTTTCAAAAATCTGAGATGTTTGATTAGTATATATATTTACGCATACATACGCAAAATTACAAACGAATAACAAAATTACCGGTATATTTCGGACAAAAACGCCAGTTGATTAATTAGAAAACTAGATTTCAACCCTGGCTACAAGGCGTTTATGGTTTTTTCTCATCTCATAAGCGAGATAATAATTTTTTAGTTTTTACATTACACGGCAAATTGCTCTATAAATTGGCGTTTCACATCATAACGCTTGCCAAACTCTATGCGGGAATCAACTGTACCCATTCCATATGCAATTCCATCGTTCTTTGCGCGTCGATTTCTGCAGAAGATTTTTGCGACAACACGCGGAAATTTCCAATTTTTCTTCAAATGTGTTGGTGGTTGACGAGGCAATATTTACATATGATGGCATAAACAACTGTCATAATACTTATATCTAGAGTGTCTAAAATACGTATGCTGTTTATCGTTTTCATTTCCAGCAGAGATTTTTTTTGAACGTATGGGTTAATTTACGGTTAATTTATTTGGTCTTTATTGTTGCCAAATCTATTAACTGGAAATTATTTTTTTTTTTTTGGAAAGTATTTGCCTGAATTTTTGGTAGAAATTTGGTTTCTGCATATCGGTGCATCAACGAATTTTAGGTATTTAGTTCGTCAAAATTTGAGCAAAGTCTTCGAAAATATATGGTTATGTCGACGCGGTCCTGTCGCTTGGCATAAACGATCACCAGACTTCACACCGATGTACTTTTATTTGTGGGATCTTATAAAGACCATAGTATATAACACCGAAATTATCAACATCGATGATCTCCTCAATTGAATGGAAGCAGCAGCGGGAAAAAATCGTACCAACAAGATTTGGGCCTTGCACAGTATTTGGAGTCGTGGGTATGCTGAACGAAAATTTTTATACGGCAACAAGATGATAACTTCGAACATCTTTTGTAGTGGACATTACTGATTAAGTAGTAGATTACTAGAGACTAAAACATATTTATCGTTTAATATGAAAAGTAAAAAAAATATTATCTTGCTTATGAGACGACTTTTGCTAAGGCTTTTTAAGGTTTATCGACTACTTTTGAAGTATGCTATTACTCCATAAAAGGATACGGAGGAAACCGTAAACACTCTGTATTTCCTATACATTTTATATATAGGGTGGTTTATAACTAGTATACCAAACTTTAACAGTTTGTTAGGAAGGTCATTTCGAGTTAAAAATATCTTATTCTATCTAATTGAGCAACAAGAAGAAATAAAAATTTTATTAGTGGAATACTAAATTTACAAGTTTAATTACAATTTACCGTAGAAAAAATGAAATAAAATATTCGAAAGGCAAGAAAACTTCTTCTATATACTTTATATGGGACCGGGGCGTTTTGCCGCCGGACATTTTGCCACAGTCGTTTTGCCGCTGCGACATTTTCCCGCCGGGACATTTTGCCGCCAGGCAAGTATTAGGCGTAGCTTTCGGTAAAAAACAAAAGAAGAGATAATTCGATAAAATATTGGTTAGGTTAGGTTAATAGGTTGGTTTAGATATTTGTCTTCTACCGAAAGCTACGCCTAATACTTGCCTGGCGGCAAAATGTCCCGGCGGCAAAACATCCCGGCAGCAAAATGTCCCGGCGGCAAAATATCCCGGCGGCAAAACATCCGGGCAGCAAAATGTCGCGTCGGCAAAACGTCCGTGGCAAAATGTCCGGCGGCAAAATAGCGGCGGCAAATGGTCGCGGACCCACTTTATATACTAGAATACAGGCATGACATCTACAAATCAAAAAATGTTGCATCTGAATCACATCAATATTATAATGAATTAGATATCATAATTCTTTCGATCAATTTTTCACGAGTGTTTATTTCCATAAAGCAATCGCACTGTTTTAAATATCCCTAAAAATTATAATCCAAAGGATTTAAAACTGGGGATGTTGCTGGTCATGTAACAGGATTTCCACGTCCAATTCATCTATTTGGAAATTTAAAATTTAACCATACGGTCACTTGTCTCCCAAAATTTGCTAGTACGCCATTGTGTTGGAATTACATGCGTTGTCAGATATGACTGCTATTATTAAGAAAATTTGCATATTTTGCAGCATTCAAGACGATTAATTAAATCTTCAACATAAAGCAATTGGCCGTTGAAAATACCAGTCCAAATATTAACAGTTAATCAGATTAACAGTTCGCGCATAGCTATTATCTATTATTTTATTTTGTTTTTATTGAGCAACTTGTTATCAAACTCGTAAATTTATTATATCATTAATAAAACTTTGCGCAATTAGATAGAATAGGACCTAGGTTTATATGTCATTTTTCATTCGAAGTGGCCTCCATAACGAAATCTGAAAGTTTTGTACACTCGTTATAAATCACCCTGTATATTTGATGTATAATATTAAAGTGATATCGTTTCTGTAACATAAAATATAAAAGCGAATTAATGTAAATAGAAGTTTTATTGTGATAAAATACGAAATATATTTACATATTGTTTATTTCTTTCTCTGTAATGACCAAAAAAAGATTAACATCATTGAAATAAAATATAGTTAACAATTTAACTTATAAATAATTATAATTTTTTTTTATGTTTATCAACAAATTTTCAGATATGTGGCAAAATGTATTTTACAGTTAACAAAGCAAATCTTATATCCACTATGCTGGATACGGTTTGGCATGAATTTTGGATTATCGACACATTAGAAGCAAAATCAAAACAAAACATAAAGTCGCTATATAAAATAGCTGATATTGCTAGTAAAATAAATCAATGGACTGTCACAATTGCTGCTTCTCTTTTGGTGGTGCGAGCTGGTATAAAAGGAAATCATACATTACCAATGGAAATATGGATTCCATTTAAAGAAGAATACTTAAAAATTTCACCTTATTATGAAATTATATTTATTTTTGAAGGAATATTATTTGTAATAACAGTTGCTTGTTTAGTAAGTCCAATTGATAGACTGTTAATTGTATTGACCTGTTCTGTTTGTGTACAATTTAAAATGATTTGCATAAATTTACTGGAAATTGGATCGAAAAATAACGTTGAGAAAAATAATGATATTATTAAAATTAATGTTTCTCAACATGTTAAAATATTAAGGTAAGTTTATATATATATATATATATATATATATATATATATAATTTTATTGTAAGTGGCGAACTCAAAAAAATATTTCAGGCAGAGATATTGTTTTAATTTGCAAAAAACTGACTATAATTGTAATTGTAAGTCATCTACAAAAGTAACTAAATCTATCACTGAATACGTTTATATGAACACAGAATAATTTTTTTTTAATACTATAAAAGTTGCATAAAATAATATAAGTATTGTTTTATTTTTTATAATTTTAAAAATTTCATAATGCATGTTCTATAAAATAATAATTGAATTATTAAATAATTAACAAATTAATCTAGAAAGACTAATTTTTTTTAAATATTTTAAAAATAAACGAAAAAATCTGTTTGTTTTAAACGTCATTTATATACGCCAAGTAAAATAAAAATAAATTCAAATATCATAATATAATTATTGCATATTATTATTAGTACTTATTTGTTTGTAAATATAACAACACATCATTGGTAAAAAATTTACTAAATTACATTTTGTTTTTAAATTATTTAAATACTATCTTAGTCAATAATAGCATTTATGAGTAAAACACATAACATATTTTACATGTATGGAAAAGTAGTCCGTCGCTTTTATTTTTTTTTGTGCATGTACGATGTACGTGCATGAAATTGCTTACATTAAAAGATTTTCCGCAAAAAAAATGCAATATCTTTTGTGTTTCCATAGCCACTAGAGGTAGAGGAACACAAATTACAAATGCCAATAATCAGTTTGGTTTCAGTTTCAGCAGTTCAGTTTAGATGATTTTAAACACAAAATTAAATTAAGTATATGAATGAATTACAAACTATACTTGTTGACTATAAAATTATTCCACGATAAAAATATAAAATAAAATGATACATATAATATTTTTTCAATCATACATTAAAGTGTATTTCAGTAAACGATAATTATTCACACAATTTTTTTTTAGTTTTTTATTTTATTTTTTTTTGAATTTTCGGGAACGGTTTATTTTTCTAACTCTCTTGCGTACGCCATTGTTCATTGTAAATATTCCTGTTGAAAGGTAATTGAAATAAAATAAATACCTAACTGTGGAAACTTTATTTATTATTATTTTTTTTTTATTTCGGACAATTAGTTTTGATAATAAAATGATCGTCCATTGCAAAAATATAATTAAATACAATATAAATATTTTTCACAAAATGTTACATATATGAATGCATTATAAACATTTTCGTTTGTGTATCAAATTAACAATGTAACAAATAACAGTGTAACAATTATAATAAGTGCTTGATTTAAGTGAACACATCGAAATCGAAAAATAAACATTGTTCAAAAAAATTTCCCCAGATAAAATTTAATATTTTTGAAGTGTACTAAAGTTAGACCGCTGCCCCTTTCGAGGGTGGTGGGGGTTTCTTTGAAATATTAAAGTAGAATCCCTATTTTTGATTGCAAATTCGGCTTCTCTAGAAAAATTGCATTAATTTCACCTATGATTAACCCCACACCCTTTATGGGACAGACCAGTTTTAAAATCTTAAACAGGTACTCTCATTTTTTTAATAGCAGATTAAGATTCTACGTCAAAAACTATGAAAATTTTAAACGTAACATTTTCTTAGAATTTTTGTAGATGGCGCTGCAATCTGAAAAATTAGTTAAGTTTCGTTTTTTGATTTTATTAAAAAATGATGCAACAATGTAAAAAAGTCTTATTTCAAACACTATTTTCTGATCACCGTAGATGACGGTATAGTGGAGATATGATATTTTTCGACTGCAAGTTCATTTCATGCAATATCTGTAAAATTTTATTTCTATAATTGCAGCGTCATCTACAAAGTCTCCTGTTGTGTTTAGTTCTTAAATATTGAGTCAAAGGAATAAAACGTTTGTTTGTAGAAATGTTTCTTTTATTTTCGCATACTGAATGATACAATAAATAACGTAATATTATCTATATAAACACCAAATGTATTTGACAACTGAACTGT
This sequence comes from Clivina fossor, assembly GCA_963966155.1. Classification (NCBI taxonomy): domain Eukaryota; kingdom Metazoa; phylum Arthropoda; class Insecta; order Coleoptera; family Carabidae; genus Clivina; species Clivina fossor. The sequence continues at coordinate 10,040,080 of OZ014554.1, forward strand.
ATGTATTTTAGCTATTTATTTTATTTGCAACTCATTTGTTCGTTATGTGTTGTCATATCAACGGAAATCTGAATTGCGCACTTTAATTAGTGGGCGAACATAACATTTCCAAATTAATATTTCGATGAAAACCTTTATAATTTTTGACATACAATTTTAATCTGCAATAAAAAAATAGGAATTCCCATTTAAGACTTTAAAGCTGCCCCCACTCATAAAGAGGTTAATCATAGGTGAAATTATTTTAATTTTTCTGAAGAAACCAAATCCGTAATAAAAATTGTAGGTTCCTATTTAAGATTTCTAAATTATCCCCCTTCTAATAATATGGATGATTTCCTCAAAAATATCAAATTTCTATCTAGGAAATTTTTTTTGATGTCTACAAATCGACCACCAAGTATGTTTACAACTTATTTAACTAGTAGAAAGGTGATATTGTCTCCATACTTTACTGAAATATGTATTACTTAATAGTTTATTTCTGAATATTAAAAGAAAATAAATACGATTTAAAAACATGAACAAAACGATTGATAAAAATGAAGCATGTAAAAATATTTGAAGCTTGAAAGATATTTCCCGAATAAAGTTGTGACATATTTCATTTTATATATTTTTCAGCTGAGTGTTACGGTAAAGCAGATAATAGTTATTTTCTGGTGACGTAGAATATATTTAAAATTCATTATCAAATATTTAAAACTAAAATAAGTGAAAACTTAATGCACATGTTGGTAATGTTTCCAACGATATTTTCTCGAAATTTATATATATATATATATATATATATATATATATAAATATGTGTGTGTGTGTGTGTGTGTGTATTTTATTACATCAATTTTAATTTAATGAAATTAAAAAACTTATAACAAGTTTTCATATTTTCCATAATGAATGTGATACTAAGGAACTTAAATTATTTTTTATAACAATTATAGATTTCTAAAAAATTTTGAGGATATTTTTTCTAAGTTACTTCTACCTACGCTTAGTACATCTTTTCTGGCTCTTTCCTTATCAATGTATGGATTTATAATAGAAGAAGATTTGTAAGTAATAGTTTTAAGTATGTCTCTGTTGAAAACAGTCCTTAATTTTTATTGTGTTCATACAGAAACAAAAAGTCCGTGTACGTAATTAGCTGTATCACACTTTGGTTACAATTATTTGCTTACTGCTTTGTTGGTCAATTTATTCAAGACGAGGTAAGAAAATATTAAATTTTGTTATTGAATAGTACACTCTAAGAACATATCTTAAATTTATGTAATTTTACATAGGTTTTAACAGTAAAAATAATATCATTTTGTAATTTTACTGTGATAAAAATTACATTTACAAAACATGTAAAATTACATAATATTTTTACAATATATATTATATTATGTTACGAAGAGCAGAAAGTGATGATTATTTTGTTGGGCACAGAGATTTGCGGCCGAGACAAAGAACTGTGAGTGAAACATAAAAGAACATTCTGCTCCAAGTAACATAAGCTATTTTTCCTTCAAGCGGTCCAAACGAAACTATAATAAAAATAAATGAATATATGTACCAAATAACTTACTTACTAGCAGTTGGATTAATGTTTCTTTGGTCAAATATGCAATTTCTGACAAATCTAGCTGTGTACATTATATATCTTCCATTTCGCATATTTTCAACAATCAAATTTGCTGCGTGTATTGCAGCGTATCTGGATTTATCTGTAACAAAAACTGAACAACAATGCCAAAAAGTAAACTAAATTTACTGGAGTATAGACCTAAGAACGTAAAAATAACTTAAAATTTGATGATGTGGTACGATCTCAAACTTTGAGGTCGACTTTTAGGCCTTTTTTTCCATTTCAGGACCTTACAAAAAATAGTTAAAACAAATAATTTGTAAATTTTATAGGTCTATACTCCAGTAAACTTAGTTTACTTTTTGGCATTGTTATTCATTTTTTATTACAGATAAATTAAGAGACGCTGCAATACACGCAGTTTACAGATTCCGCGCTGACACGAAAACAGTGAATCGCGGGCGCCATTTTGTTTTTTATGAAACGACAATTTTTGAAAATAAAGACCAAAATTACAGTTTTTTGAATCTCCAAACCGTTTCCTTCTATGTTTTTTCATTTGCTAATAAAAAAATTCCAATCTTTGCGTACTTTTTAGTCATTCAGAGGAGGAGAACCTCCCCTTTAGTTAATTTGACAACAAAATTGTCAACTGTTTTTAAACCGTCTCATTGATTTAGGCGGCAAGTTAATTTAAATTTATTTACCAGTTATTTTTCTAGGGATTCAATGTAAGTACAGCCGCTTACAGTTGTGTGTGGTATGATACCAATAGTTGTGGCATTCAAAGAAGTTTAATTAATATAATAATGCAAGCACAAAAGAAACGAGAAATTACCGTTGGTGGCTTAATGAGTCTAAGCATGTATAGTTATGGAGGGGTATAAATCTATTTTCTATAGTAACATTTTTCTTACATTTTGTTAATAACTATCTTTAATGTTTTAGGTTCTTCGTGCATCTTTTTCTTTTATGATGTTTTTATTTAACTCCAGATCAAATAATGTCGAAAAAATATGAAAAATATTGATTGAAACTTATTTTTAATTTAGATATTCTGTTATAGCCTATTCAAATAATACTGTTTTTGACCGGAGCCGTGTCGTTTTTACCACTTTGACGGCAAAAAAAAGCGGTATAGTAATTGGTACGGTATCTTATTTTTTTTGTATAGAAATCTTTCATATAGCTTCTAGATGACAAATCCAAACTTAGTTTATGTGGGTGTATGTGTATGTGTGTGCGTCGTCAACTCGTTCACTCGCTCGGTTGTCAGTAAAAAATTTGTGATCGCAACTCTTCCTAAACGGTTCAGCTGATTTTAATTAAATATTAAGGGTAAATTTATCTATTGCCCAAGATGGTCATGTGGTTTTGTTTTTTCCAGTAATGTCAACTTTCCGAAAAAAATACTAAAGTTTTAAAAATTCATTGTGGCTACATTATTTATCCGATGTTGATCAAATTTTCAGAAAAGATTTTCCCAGTGCCCACAAGTATTACGTAATTTTAATAAAATACAGTGTTGTCAACTTTCCAAGAAAAAAAGTAGAAAAAATTTTCAAAAATTTATTAAGTATGTCTTATTGTTTATTCAATTTTAATAAAAAAAATACAGTAGATACCCCTAGTGTCTACATAATATAATTTTAGTAAAACACAGAGTTGCCAACTTGCCGAAAAAAAAATACTAAAATTTTGAAAAAAATATTATCGCCACTTTATTTAACCGACTTTAATCAATTTTTACAAAAGATTCTTTTAGCGACTACATAAACTATATAATTTTAATAAAATACCGTGTTGCCCAAACTTTTGGTGAAAAAATATAAAATTTATTCCTATTTCTTAGTATTTATGTGATAATGTAATGAGTTTACCCATATACTTCTAATCTTATTTTATTTTATGTGTTGTGTAGTGGCGCATATTTCCATGTGCATTGGAGTTAAGGTTACATGAATCAAATGTTTTTTAGCATGATGTCAATCTGTCGGTATGATTGTCGTATAAAATTTTGTGCTGCTCTAAAAAAAAAAAAACTAAAAATTTGGATGCGGTCAAAAACCGTATTGTATGAATAGGCTATCAGTTATAACTGTTACACCCAATTATAAAATTACTCCGTTTTTAAAATGATTATTTGCCCTGTTTTTTGTACTAATTTTTTCCACTTAAGTTATTTTTGTAACAATTTAAAAAAATCATATTTTTGTGTTTTGCAATATTTTCTAAATACTAACAAATTAATATATTTACCTCATATAACGTGCAGTAAGTCACGTTATATTTTTGGGTGCATTTTGACGAAGTTACACAATTAGGATGTAATATAAACAGTTCAATATTAATATTTTTAAATTTCCTAAAAACTAATATTACTAAAAGAAAACAGGATAAGTATTTTTAAAAACACTTGGGCAATAACTATTTAATCATAACTATTTGCTCCTGTATAGGCAACTATTTAAATACATAATTTGTAAATCTACTTAAATTGCAAAGTTTCTTGTACGATAATTATTATAGTCTAGGTAGGGATTTACTTATTTTTAATGGTTTACTTTTTCCAAAATTTAGATATTTTACCTACACCTTGTACTTTGTAGTAAATAGTTGTGCAAGGAGCATTTTGTGTTTTGCTGCACGCACTGCGCAAAAAAATGTATTGCTAATTTAAACACCCACATTTTTTTAACATGTTATCTCAAAAAACTTTTATAGTTTATTAGTACATGCAATTATCTAAAATAATTTTATTAGTTCTTAGATATAAATTTGTATTTCTAGTTCTATGTTGTTAATAATAATAAATAATGTTACAAAATGCTATGTTTATTCTCGTAACCATAAATCAAAACCACACGTCAAACTATAGTTTCCAAATTACATTAAATTTAAATATTTTAAAATTTCCAAATATAATAATAATTGATTTATTTTCTAAATTTTAATATTTTTATGTGGTTTAAAGTATGTTTCATGTATGATTTGTGTATATATTAGTGATGAGATAACTCGAATGAAAAACAATCGATTATTAGATTATGAAAATCATTCGTGATATTTCGGATAAAATTTAAATCATTCGTATAAAATTGGAATCATTTGAATGATAATACGTTTACATGTAGTACGAGCAGAACTTGAATAACGAATTGCGAATACTCAAATGAAACATTTGAATAACTTTTCCGAATGATGAACAGTGAATAACGAGCTCTATACCTAACCAGATTTTATACATTTTTATATATAAAATACGGACATCGACAAACTCAAATCAAAATATAACTTGTTCAATTAAGAACAATTAAAATATAAACTCGATCAATTTCAAACAAAAATTAGTTATTAGCAGTTATTTGTCAATCGTTGATCAGTCGTTCAGTGCGAGATATCCGCTAAACAACTAACAGCAAGAGCGAGATATCTATACCTATATTTTTATTGACCGGGAGCTCTCCGAGTCAAAACCATCTTTAAGGGGTTGTAGTAATATTATCGAATATTTCACCGGCACCATTCCAGTCAATTACAATACAACCAGCGAGTTATTCAGCTTATCTGTCCGATTAATACTCTATCAGTCACATTCACCGTACAGTCAGCGAGTTATCTAACTGTACTTGTCCGGATACCGCGCTATCAGTCCCATTCACCGTACAGATAGTGAGTTAGTTAACTCTACCTGCCCAGTTACTGCGCTATCAGTCACATTCACCGTACAACTAACGAGTTATCCAGCTGTATCTGTCCAGTTACTGCGTGATCTGTTACATTTACTGTACAGCTAGCATTTTATCTGTCCAGTAACCGTGCTATAAATTACATTCACCGTACAGCCAGCGAATTATCCTGCTGTACCTGTTCAGTTACTAAGAAAGCAATCACTTCCTCGGTGCTGTAAGCGAGTTTTACAACTGCACATATCCGGTTACTAGGACAGCAATCGTATCCACAATAGAAAATTTTTTGAATTGCAAAACGTTGAAAATGCATTCAAATTCACGAATTATATCTTCAAATACACGTATAACACTTAGCACACAATTCTGCTCACATCGTGCCCGGTCAGAAAGAAATGCAATTCATCGAACATATCCGGCCAGTTTTCGGGCCAATCGGTTGCACCAATATACGAAGTGCAGTAAGCGAACGCGTTACGTATCTTTGTACTTATGTTGTTCTTTTAGGCCTTCGAGAAGTTGTTTTCGGATAGCAGTTCGCTGAGAAAAGGAGGTTAGAATACTATCACCGGTACCGGCATCTTGATTCCAATGTCCTTCAATATATTGCTTTAGCAATACGGAAGACATTTGTCGTACAGCGAGTCTTCCAGCGGCACACATCCGATATCTGAAGCAGCAATCGTATCCGCAATATAGCAAGCGAGCTTCTTAGCTGTATACATCCGCGGTGCAGCAAGCGAGCTTCTTAGCTGTATACATCCGCGGTGCAGCAAGCGAGCTTTCCAGCTGCACACATTCACAGTGCAATCAGCGACTTTTACAGCTGAATACGTCCGGTTACTATAGAGCAAGCGAGCTGTATTATTAAAATACATTTAAAATTATCAAAATATTGTCGAAAATAACCAAATCTTTCAAAAATTGACAAAATTAAAAGAAAAAATGAAACAATGTAAAATTCATTCAAATTTATCAAAAATTGTTAAAGCATCAGAAAAATTTGTTTAAAATAAAAAAATTTATCAAATATTAATAAAATTCATTAAAAACCAATAACATTTTGCAAAAATTAGTTTAGCTTTAGCTGCTAGATGGCGCCACAAACCTGTCAAAATATAGTTCACCTCTACCCGCCAAGAGACGCCACAAATCTATCAAAATTAAGGATAATATATGGAGAGTTCGGCCGATACGCCGCCATTAATTTCTGGCGCCAAAATTTAAATTAAAATTTGTTCCTTCAAAAAAAACACAGAATATTTGTTCTTGTGTTCTGCATAGAAAAAAACATATAAAACATAAAAATATAATGTATAATATTGTAATGACGTTTATTATGATAATAAATATACTGATATAAAAAAAATGTCTAAAATATTAAAAATGTCAAATGTCACAAAAAACAAATAAATCGAAGTGGCGCATAAATATTTTCTTCGTTGAAATATTAAAAAACTGTCAAATCAAATAGGAAAATGATGAAAATACCTCTCGTACAGTAATCCCGAAGTAAAATATATTTATTTAGCGGTTAGAGTGTACGTTTAGCTACAGTTTAATATGCGACAATTTCACAAAAAAAAATGTAAATGTAATGAGTCGAACTAGCGCGCGAATTCAAAATCATTTGTTTTAGAGAAAAATGGTGGCACCAATGAGAAGCTGTCACACTATTTTCATGCGATCGGCCGAACTTTCCTTATAGTATCTCTAATCAAAATTAGTACACTACCAAAAGGTGCCATAAACCTGACAAAATTAATTAACTCTAGCTCGTCAGATGGCACAACAAATATATTAATGTTAATTCACTCATAATCATCAGGGGGCGCCCCACAAGTATGTCAAAATTAGTTTATCCCTAACTGCCAGAGGGAACGCCACAAATCTATCAAAATAAGTTTACCCCCAGGGGCGGATTTATAAAACTGTCAAGGGGGGCCATTTTACCTTTTTTTTAGGATAAAGGTAAATAATTATTAAGAAGTTTTAAGCCTACAAAAAAATTATTATCCCACCTTATATGCACAGCTGTATGCAAAGTGGGTTAATAATAATTGTTGTGTGGAATATATATTTGTATGGCCCTCATGCCCCCTCCCCCGGTAGATCCGCCACTGTTTACTCCTGATCGCTAAAGAACGACAAAAATTGTCAAATTTAAGTCACCCCTAACCAGCAAGGAACGTCACAAACCTGTAAAAATTACTTTACTCCTGTCAAAGGGCACCATAAGTCTAAAAAAAAATTGTCAACTCCTAACCACCAGAGGGCGTCACGGGTCTGTCAAAATTAGTTCACCTCTAACTGCCATAAGACGTCACAAATGTATCGATATTAGTTTACCCCTAACCGATAGAGAGAGCCACACATCTGTTAAAATTTGTTCACCCATAACCACCATAGGACGCCACATATCTATCAACACTAACAGCCAGAGGGCGTCACCTATCTGTCAAAATTAGTTTACTTCTAACTACCAGAAAGAGCCACAAATATATAAAAATTAGTTTACCCCTAACCGCCAAAGAGTGCTACAAACAAAAATTACAAAATTTTCCCCAATATTTCACGGATTTTTGTATATTTAATAATTTTACACTAAATTGCAAATTTTATTCAAGATTCATGAATATTTGATTAAATCTAAGAAATTGGAGGTTTATTCATCAAAAATGCATTTTTTTCAAATTTTTCCATGATTATATTAATTGCACAGCTTGTCTCTTGTTTGCTTTGCTATTTCATAAATTTATTATTATTATATTATTTGTTAAAATATTAAAATTTGTAACATTGTAATAATACTAGTTTAACCGTTTGAGTGCCAAGCAGCGATTTTGCGCTTTTCTGTTACGCTTGAAATTTGCCAGTGCTCTAGCAAGCGCGGTTTTTGTCAATTCCCGACTATACCGGTACCGTTACGTTTTATAATAATAATAATTAACTAAATAATGTAAAATAGGAAATAAGACAAGCGCTCCTTGGCACTTTTGGACGGAAAAACAGCAAAAACCCGTGGCACTCAAACGGTTAAACTCAAACAATGACAGTATAATATGTGTGCGCCCCCCATAAAACGCTAAAGTAATGTAACAAACGTAAATGTTTGTTAAGCATTTTTAGTGCATCGAACTTTGAGCTACTGTCAGCAATTTCAACATATATTGAAATAACGTTCAAAGTTTGATTACACAGTGAACTAGTTATTTATGTTTACGTTGCCTCCCCGCAGAGTCTAGTTCGATGGCCAAAATGTAACTTAAAAAGGGGTTAGCTTCAAGACTGAGGCAGTTACGGTCAGGGTGACGGTCAGAGTCGAGTTACGGTTTACGGGTAGCTACGGTCAGAATGTAGTTACGTTCAACATCGAGTTACGAGCAGCAGTAAGAATGATTCAGTTTTAAGTTACATTTTGGATTCATATTTTATCGTTAAATTAATAAGTAATTATTTTGGATTTGTTCAATAATATCCGCTTGTTAAAGTTATTTATATTTCATTATATTTGTTCTATCGTAATTATTCAATAACCAAGATCCAAGTGCAACTTTATCTAATCAGGTAAAGGATTTACTCAGAAGTATAATTGAATTGGTCATCTTAAGTTGCACAAAGATAGCAAATTGTTACAGTAAATGTGATATATATATATATATATATATATATATATATTTAGACATTTTATATACATAATGTTTTAGACACATCACATATATGTTTCTCTAAACTCATTGTATATAATTTTTTATACACAGCATATGTAATATTCTACACACACACTGTGTATAAAATTCTGTAGACACATTTCATAAGTAATTGTACACACACATTATATAGAAAATTCTTTAAATACATATCGTATGTAATTCTAATAACATATGTTATATAAAATGCTTAAGACACATTGCATATGTCATTCTACAAACACGTGATATATCAATTTTTTTTAGACAAATTACATGTGTAATTCTACAAACAAATTTTAGTTAAAATTCTTTAGACACATTTCAAGCAAATTCTACAAATACATTTTATATAAAATTCTTTAGATACATAGCATATGTAATTCTACATGCACATTGTATATAAATTTTTTAGACACATTGCAAATGTAATACTACACACACATTATATTTAAAATTATTAGACACATTTAATGTGTAATATTACACAATAGTATACATATAAAATTATTTAGACAAAATGACATATGTAATTCTACAAACACATAAAGCATTCTCACACTAAAATCTATTTTTATTCAGTCAGTACTACTGTGCGTCAATATAATACATATTTGCGAAATTCTACCGATCGAAATTCCTAATAATAATTTTTATTGAAAGCGTTTCCTGTAAAAAGTTAGTCACTTCTACGAATTAATTAAAATTAATTTAATTATTAATTACTTATTTGTTATCAGTTATCTAGTACCTTGTCTCTATATTTTGTTTATTTACTGTAAATGTCATTTGTATTTTTTTCTAGATGAAAACGGACGTGGAGTACGTTACGTTGAATACATCGATTATTAATAAATATTAATACAGAATTGTAACCTAAGTCTGAAATCTGAAAACTCTTTTGTTATGTTACTATAATATGGATATATATATATATATATATATATATATATATATATATAATATATATATATAGATGTATTTTGACTCATATTTTTGAGAAGTTAGTGAAATAAGTATTTATTAGTTATTTTAAATTTTCAGTGATAAATATTGTAAATATTAAAAAATATAATTAAAATGTTAAAATTTGAGATACTAAAATTTTAAAAGTGATTTACTCTTTTCGTCATTAATTACTAAAATTAATATAAAACCCGAAATGATAAATGTGACTCATCTTATGCCCAGTTTTATAAACAAAAATTTAATTTCGGATTTCAAAATCCGGGATTATATATAACTGGAGATTAAATATAATCGCGTTTTATAAAGATATTAGAACAGCGAATTACGAAACTCGAGTTTAATTAAGAGCTATTTGTGAATTTACCTAAAACGTAAGTCAATTGTTAGCTGTCAGAAGAGCTGTAAGTCACGTAAGTAATATTATAGATTTGAAATGGAAGGAAAACGAGAGAAATGAAGAAACTATAGTGAAGAGAAGAAAATAGAACTGATGAAAATAATGAAGGGGTTAGTTTTTAACAAAGGTGTTAGTTTGCGCTACTAACATATTATAGAATTTTATATATAACTATATTTATCTACAATGTATATTGAATTAGAAATGCAGTTTTAATTGTTTCATCACATGTTGTTATATATGTTATATGACTTGTTTTTTTTACAAAATTAAATGTAAATAGTAGAATTTATATAAAGGGCTATTGTGAAAAACGTGAAATACACATAGGACTATTCTAATACTATACAAAAATAAGCGTCTTTCCAAACAAAAGAAAATTTGCAATTAATTAATCTTGTTTTTAAGTTAACATAAATAATAAATTTTATTTATTTTTTTTTTATTTATTGAAAAATTTGTCGCAATATATCTGTCAAATTGCTAATTTCTATTATAAATAAATATTTGGACAACAAAAATTATTTTAAAATTTTCTGGAAATAATGAACTTCCACTTGTTCTTCAAAATCTGATAAAGAATTTAAGCTACTCAAGCTACTAAAGTAGTGTTTTTTTAGTATGTATTAATAATATAGGTTATGTTATTTAAAATAAAGACAAAAAATTTGAACTTCTGTCTTCTATATGATAACCTGTCAATTTAATTCACCGACAACGCCGAATTACAAAAACCTGAATTATATTGCAATATAATCCGGTGTTTTGTTTCATAAAACGCAAAAATCATATAATCTTAGATTAAATGACAAATTATCCGAAATTATGAAATCCGAGATTATATACTAGATATTCATTTTTATGCAACGAAATCGTATATAAAATCCTGGATTATAATTATAATCCTGGATTAAATATTTTATTCGCTTTTATAAAACCGGGCATTAGAAAACAATAATTATGGATTATTTTCAATGTACAGGGTGGGCAAATTTGGACGTTTTCATAGGGGAACTCGGAAACTATAAGAGATATGGAAAAATGGACCGCGCATCCTCGATCCCTTTTTTTGAGAGAAACTCAATTATGAAAATAAAAATTAGCTATCGTCTTTTGTTTTCGAGTTATGGCGAAAAGTTCGCTTTTTCCGTATTTTGATAAATGGCGATATCTCAATGGTTTTTTAAATTAGACGAAACTAATTTTCACATTCGTAAGGCACTTTTTTTAGTAGAATGAAATGGTTTTAACGGATATTATAAATTTCCTTTAATTCTCGGGTTATAACATGAAGTTGTGTTTTTTTAAATACAAGTCATAGTCGGCTTTGACTTAGTTAAATAGAGAATTTTTTCTCTTTTCAATGATATATATCATGTAGGGTTGAAAATGGTCAAAACTGCCATTTTTTGAAATAAAATAAAATACGGGCCATACTATTTTTAATAAAAAATATATGTGGTAAATTAAGGATATCATGTTTATATTAATATCCAAACCATATTTAAACTGCCTTTCACAAAAAAATCTAAATACTTTTAAGTGTACATCAGTCAAATAATTTACTTCATCTATTTTTGAATACTTTGTAAATTTTAAATTAATTTTTTAAATAAAATATATATGATAATATTATATTAACAACTATTCTGTTCTGGTTCATTTTCTTATTGTGCCTATTAAAATACATAAAATTTTTAGGTAAGAAAAAAGGAAAAGATTTAAAAAATTAAATGTTATTTTTTCAAACTGTAATCTGTTTTTATATACCAAATAAATGTTCACAGATTTATTATACCACCGAAAAGAAAAAAATTGACACGGTTAAAGAAAACAAAAAACAAATCGGCTCAATCAATAAGTTTTTAACAAATTTTCACTTGAAGACAGGAAAGTTTTTTAATTTTTATTGGACAATTTTTAATATTTATTTGTCTACTTTTATCAGTAATGGTCAAAATGCAGGATAATCTAAATATATATTCTCTAGAATATTTTCGTTTTTTATTTTCTTACGTAACCTAATGTTGATTTTATTGGTCATTTTCTTGTATTTTTTGTTTGTTCATATAAGTATATATTTTCTATTTTAGAACAATTATCTGGTTTTCTTTTTTTTAAATTTCATCTTCCAGAACCCGCTGTTTTTCTTTGTTAATTTTTCCATGTTTATACTTATATATTCTGATTCCAAATTGAAAATTTGTTAGAAACTTATTTATTGAGTATTTTTGTTTTTTATAATCGCGTAAATTTTTTTTAAGATGTAAATAATCTGATAACTTTTTTTAGTGCATAATAATTTCTAAAAATTAATTTTGTATAAGAAAATTAAATTAGTTTATATAAATGAATAAAATTATTGTAATAATTGTTAATTATTTTCTATAATAAAATTTTTTCAAACATTTTTTTCGAATATATGTATCAATATTAAATTATTCATTTTATATATATATATATATATATATATATATATATATATATATATATATATATATACCGGTTTTCTGTAAGTATTATTTGTTATTTATTTGTATAAAAAAATATACTACACTTTTTATTATGTTATATATTAAATTTTTTTCAAATAATTTTCAAGGAACAAAAGAAAATTTCATATGATGAATAGTTTTTCATAGCGAACACTCCACCAATTCGTGCACGGTCTTTTCCATTTCCATATATATATATATACCGGGTGTATACTTGGTTTATGCAATATAGGAAAAACAATGTTATTTTTTTAACATCGTAATTCCTGCCTCCCCGTTAGTTTTAGAGAAAAATTATAAGAGACAAAAATTATTTAGAATTAAAAACTACATTATATACGCTTAAAATAATTGCGATATTACGTCTCAGTAATTAATTATTAATTAAATAAATTTAACAGTTTTCGGCAATATCAGACAGCCATGGACGAAACGCGAATGTATTTTGTTTACAACTGTCAATGTTATTGTTATTTTAAAAGATGTCATTATTGCTTTGATTATTTTAAATAGACACTAAAATATTATTACATCGCTAGTATTAGTATTATAAAAATCGTAAATATCAAATGATTTCTTTACTATATTTTTTTTGCATTTAAATGACAATACACTGACATTTGTGAACAAAATACATTCGCGTTTTGTCCATGGCTGTCTGATATTGCTGAAAACTGATAATATTTATTTAATTAATAATTAATTACTGAGACGTAATATCACAATTATTTTAAGCGTAAATAATGTAGTTTTTAATTCTAAATAATTTTTGTCTCTTATAATTTTTCTCTAAAACTAACGGGGAGGCAGGAATTACGATGTTAAAAAAATAACATTGTTTTTCCTATATTGCATAAACCAAGTATACACCCGGTATATATATATATATATATATATATATATATATATATATATAAAATATATATATAAAATATATATATATATATATATATATATATATACTTGCGGCAAAAGTATGGAAACGGTAGAATAAACGTACCATCGCCAAACAAAAAATATTTGTTTTATGTTTTAAAAAAAGCTATTCAATGATACCAAATATTGGGCGACATTTATATCACTGAATTTAGTCTTATAAATTAAATTTACAAAAAATTAATAATTAATTACGTAATTTATGTTAATTTTATACGACAAAAATTTAATCGATAATACAATAATAATTATTAAAATAATAATCCATTGTACGATATAATTATTACCGTAAGAAAATTATTAATTTAATTACACATGACTAGTAGCAACACGGTAAATTGGACATCTATCCCATCCAACAAACTTTTCACCTGCTAGCAATTTACGTAGACTAACTAAAAGATTAGTAAATTCATTGCTATTAAGAAAAGTTAAAGTGGACGACGGATATTTTAATATTTAACATTCTCACTTTGCATAAAATATCAAATGAACGCGAGTTGTAAATAAGAGAAAATGTAACGAGATTTTTGTAATAGGTATACAATTACTTCAAAGAAAAATCAAATGTAATTTTAACAAATGACAATATATTGCAATAATTATTAAATAAGCAAAATATTCAAAACAATTAACTTAACATAATTATGGTAAATGAAATATGAAATAAATGACAACATTATTTATAACAAATAATCTAATATCGACCGGCAAAATATGGCTTTGCTTATACTATAATTTAACTTCAATTTTATATACAAAAGTAATAGCAGAAATGATTAATATAATACAATAAAACGATAATTGCACTGGAATTTTAACTGCACTATGTGGGTAGCGTGCGACGCTCTTGGTAATTTTGCAATAGAGTAAAATTAAACTATATACAGCTCCATCAAGCAGACAAAACCATTTTAACAAAACCCATCAAAAAAAAATTTGATATTTTTTTGCTCTTTAATTGCTATTTTATTACCTCAATTGCAAATTAATTGCTATTTATTTTTAAAAAATATGACACCAATATTTCATCACCAATGGGGATGCAATGTCAAATGGATTTATTTACTATTTAATTGCTATCGGTTTGACACAGTGAAAATCACCAGATGTCATTTGTATGCTAAATAAAAAAAAAAAACATTTTGTACAAACTTAAAACTGACAGGTCACGCGCATTCAAAATGGTGGCGCTTTGTTTTGGTGGTTGCGCATTGAGTGTTTTCACGCACATATCTAGGTGGCATTGCTCTGTTTTGATTGCCGCGCTGTGATTAGACTACTTGTATTGTCGCGTAGAATTATTTGCAATTTAATAATTTAATAAGGAAGTTTCACGTTTTTTTTAAATTATTATTTTTTTAAAGCAAAAGTATAAACAATATCGAAAATATGGTTTTTATGTATTATAATTTTTATTAATTAACAAAATACATTTCTAATTGTAGTGTCTGAAAAAACCGCGAAAGTAATATTTAGCTTAGAAACCATCTTGTGACTTTACGAAGCGATGTGACGTCACATGAACAATCTGTCACTTTTAAAGTGATGTAATAACCTAAAATATTTGTCAATGTCATATAAATATATTTAAACATTTTAATATTTATCGATATTAAACAAAAATAAAATAAAGATACATTGTGTTGTACCGATATGTACCATTTAATATTCACCAAGCAGAACCAAATTTTTTTATTTTAACACATGTGCTAACCATGTCTCAAATCACTGAATACAAAATGCATATAGGCCTCCTGCGTAGCTCTTATTATTGATTTCATGGATCTACGTTGATTAGTTATTGTTTTCAGAGTATCGTATGATTTCACATAAGTCGCTTTCCCCAAAACTTATCGCCTTGGCCACAGTGGCGCTGTTCGAAGCATTTTTAAATCCGTGCAGGAGGCCTATAACTCTACTTTTCGCGATTTGTGTACACAGCAGCTCTACGTCACACAACGACAGCCAATTACAAAACGTTTCAAATCACGTGATTTTTAATTTAAATATTTCGAGTTTTTTTTATTATATTAATTTTAAATATTATTAATTTCAGTAGGTTATAAACTTTTGTTTAAATATAAAATACATAAAGATTTTTTTTTGCAACTTCCTTATTGTTTTCGATTCAACGAATGTCCGCATTAATTGTTTATAGTTAAATAAAAAAATAATACAATCAGTCTTTCAGTTTGTCAGTCTGTTAGTTTTTTAGTCTTTTAGTTTGTCAATTTGTTAGCCTGCCAGTCTATGTTTATCTGTTTGTCATTATGTCAGATTTTCACTGATAAACTGACTGATAAACAAACAAACTGATTGTCTTTCGACCTGACAGACTGACAGAATTACAGACTGCCAACAAGGCAGATTAATTTACTCTCTGCAGGGCCGTTCCTGGAATGATAGCCGCCCAGGTGCAAAAAAGAAATAGCCGCCCTTAAAAATTAACATGATTTATTTTACTATTAATTTTATTTCTTTTATTGAATTATGGGTTTTTTTCTAGATCTTTTTGGAATGTTTTACTATTTATGGAAGTTTTGGATTTATTAGGAGTATTTAAGGTCGAGTTTGAATTACATTTTTAAATAATAAAGCAATAAAGGTTTTATTTAAGATATATTTATTTCAATCATAATTTTTAGGATAAAGAAACGAAAGACTCCATAAACATTCATAAAAAAAAGTGTAATTTTGTAAATATGTATAAACATAGTTTCTAAGAATAAGTCACAAATTTATTCTTCTTGCTTTTTTAGACGCAAATTCATCATTTATCACGGAAAAATCTAATTTCTCGCAGATATCTCTCTCTATTGACAATAACGCTAGATTCGTTAGCCTTTCCTGTGTCATGGATGATCTCAAGTAATTTTTGATTAATTTCAATTTGGAAAAACTCCTTTCCCCCGATGCTACAGTTACCGGAAGAGATAAAAAAATTCGCAATGCCACAGAAAAATTAGGGAAAGAAGATAGTAATTCGTTGTCTATTATGTACTCTAACATAGTTAATGGCTTTGTTGTTATAGGAAATATTTCTTTAAAACTTGATATTTCATGGAACAATTCAATTCCATTTATATCATTTGTCACGTCACCATCTACATTTAATTTAACAATTTTAAACACAAAAGCGATTATTTACAAGCAAAATCCAAAAGCGGCTACTTAAGGCTAAAAGTGGACCATGGCCGCCCTTTCGGCTGGCCGCTCTAGTGCGGATCCACCTTTCGCACCCCCGCCAGGAACGGCCCTGACTGTCAGTGAGGCTGTTGTCAGTCTGTTTTTTTTGTCTATACGTGTGTTTATCTGCTTGTTTCTCTATTTGTCTATTTGTTTATTTGTCAAGTTGTCAAATAGCTTGCACCAAACTACTTGCAATATCGCGTAGAGTTACTTGATATTTAATTGCTTTTCAATCTACACATGTCCCCATTAATTATTTAACTATAAGCATTTGTTGAATCTAAAGCGATTAAATAGCAAATAATTCTACGCGACAATACAAGTAGTTTTGTTAAGTAATATGTGTGGTTTTGCTAGCTTTGATATCAAGGTAGCAAAACTTGTAATATATTTTTTAAATAATTATAAACAATAATGGTGATGAAATATTTGTGGTTTTGCCAGCTTGACGTCAAGTCGGCAAAACCAGTCATATTTTTTAAAAATAAATAGCAATTAATTCGCAATTGCGGTAATAAGATAGCAATTAAAGAACAAAAAAACGTCAAATTTTTTTTGATGGGTATTTGTTAAAATGGTTTTGTCTGCTTGATGGAGCTACTGTATACATACGTACAATGCTACGCGGCACGCATGACAACTCATACCAAACTTTAAATTCCAAATGGATGAATGAACAAATAAAACAGATATTTGTAATTATTTTTTCTAATGATAATCAATTTCGTATTTACTTTAACTTTTATTTACCTATATATATATATATATATATATATAAATATATATATATATATATATATATATATATATATATATATATATATATATATATACACACATAATATAAGAATGGCATTACAAAATTATGAGATGATTTTCTGTCAGTTTCTAATATTACATTTCTGCTCCATCTTATTTTACTTCTTCTTCTTCTAAATTTATTTTTAATATTTATTCTAACAGTTACTTTTCATTGGCGTACTAACAATATTTATTCTAACACTCTCCCTCGATTTAACTTATCTTGATTTCACATTTTTTTTTTTTTAAACACAATTTTTTGCTTTTTTTGTCCAAACTATAAATATGAAAAAATTCTAAAAATATATATTATTCTACATAGAATATTATATCTCAGGTATTTTTTCGGTACATTAATTATCTTTTTTGTAGGAAATAGAGCCAGTTAAAAATATATTATTTTTTATTTTTTATAAATCAATTAATAATATTACATTTATTATTGAATTATTAATTGAACATTCATTATGTAATTTTTAGAACAGTCAGTTACAATAAATAAGTTGTATTAAACGAATAAATTTAATATGAAATTTAACATATTTTGTATTTGCGCTACGTATCTGAACATAGCAATTAGATACATGATGCCTAACATTAAAAAGAAATCTATTAATAAACAATTAATATATACGTATTAAATTGTCAAAGCTTAGGCTCTTTGTTAACAAATCTGCGACATCTGTCGCATTCAGCAGACGTAAACTTGTTTGTGATTATAAACTTATCAACCAAACCATAATTTGTGTTAGCGCACGAAAAATAAAATCGATTGAAAATAAGTGTAAATATAAAACGAAGGTATATCATAAAAATACTGATATGATATGCATAAATAAAACAGATATAATAACATAGTTATAACAATATGTATAATAATAAACTGGGTTGGCCAGTGTCGGAATAGGAGTGACGGTGATGTGGATTCCTGGTCACGTTGCAGCTGATTTGACTGCCAATAAAGCGGCATCCCTTCAGTATGACGGGTCGGTTCCGGCACGTCTTGATCACATACGCGTACTGATCTTCCTGACCTTCTCGTCTTCTCGAACTGCATTCGCATTTGCCAAGAGGAGTGGGAGCAATGCAACGCCAAGCTGCGTGCGGTCAAGGGCCGTGTGGAGAAGTGGGGGACTTCTGCGTCGCTGACGCGACGTGAACAGGTTGTCGTGACACGACTCCGCATTGGCCATACACGCTTGACACACAGTTATCTTTTGCTCGGTGAACCGGCACCGATGTGTCAGAGGTGCAACTTTTCTGTCACAGTTGCACACATTCTTTTAGCGTGTCCCGTCTATGCCGAGGCTCGTAGACGTCACCTTCCATCTGGTAACATAGATGTGGTACTCGGCAATTCACCTGCTGCTGTCACAGCTCTCCTCGCCTTTTTCCGGGAGGCGAGGTTATTCAGTTCCATCTAACTGCGGAGAGAAATGGCATTGTTTTCTAAGTCAGTTCTCAATGACTCGTGTAATTAGGCACATTCTCGCAGAGATGCCGGGATAATGGTGTCCGTATTTTCCATTTGAGATTGCGGCCACAATTAGCACTGGCACTGCGCTGCGTTTGTACGCAGACAGTCTGTAAAAGACATTTAATTGGCCTCATAACACCGCCCACCATCAATGGCCAATTATTATTATTATTATCATTATTATAAACGATTTCTATAATCTTAATCTTTTAGCCTCGCAGGGCAAATGGCCTATGCTGCCGCGCCCTTATGTCAGCAAAAAAAAAATAAATAAACTGGGAAATAGAAGAAAGTATTGAATTTGGCAAAAAATTATCTACTGATAAATAATTATTCCACATTAATAATAATAATAATAATATATATTATACTAGCTGGCCCGGCAAACGTTGTCTTGCCTTTATTTTAGTGTGTATATTAAATTTTTTATAATTTTTTTTTGTATTACAAAAAAAAATCAATTACATTTCTCATATTATAATTATTTTTAATTTATTTGGAATCAATTTCTTTTACACTTTTCTATATTTTTTTGCTCCCCCCCACCACAGGGCCCTAGAATCCTTTGCGGGAGTGTACTCAACAACTTCCCAAAGTTACAAATTTATTTATTTATATATTTTTATTTTATTGAGTTTGGCTAAACGGAACCCCATTGATCAGCTATCCACCGGGGTTAAAAAATATAAAATGCTATTAAAAAGTAGGGGTTGGTGGTAGGAGAGTAAAAATTTAGGACTAAATGTATTTTTTAATGGCACACCATAAAAAATTAACCAAAAAAAAAATTGTCCAAAAAATGAAAAAAAATTTTTTAGGGTGAGCCACCCTTAACACTTAGTAACACTTAAAGATTAGTTATAAACCTATTCTCATACCTGCTGAATATACATATAAAATTTCATCAAAATCGGTCAAGCCGTTTCGGAGGAGTATAAACTGTGACACAAGAATTTTATATATTAGATATATATATATATATATATATATATATATATATATATATATATATATATATATTATTAGTTTCGTGGGATTTTCAGTCAAAAATAAAAACAAGTCAATTCAAATTGCATGCTTTCGGAAAAAATTTATTTCCTTCATCAGGCAAATGGCAGAGTTAAAATTATAAAAATAAATAGTTACATGACATAAATATATGCACTTGTCATATATTTATGTCATGTATTTATTTTTATAATTTTAACTCTGCCATTTGCCTGATGAAGGAAATAAATTTTTTCCGAAAGCTTGCAATTTGAATTGAGTTGTTTTTATTTTTGACTGAAAATCCCACGAAACTAGTAATATAAATATTTACAGTCACTAAAACAAATATATATATATATATATATATATATATATATATATATATATATATATATATAACTATATATCTAACATTAATTTGAATATTTTAAATAGTATTAATATGGAATATTTTTTTGCCAGTTGAATATTAATTATGAAATTAATTTCTAATATTTATTTGATTGATTTTAAAATTCAAATGACCTCAAAAACAAACACTAAACCACTGGTTCACTGTTTCAATACCAAACGTTTATGTTTACGTCAAACATTTGCATTCAGCGGAAAATCTTGAAACAGTGTTCATGAAACGGAAATCATTTGGGTCACTTGAATAGAACCATTTTCATCTTATTAAGATCACTGACGCCACCTCTTAACGGACGGCACAGCTACACACGTTTCTAAAACATTTATTGACCGATCGCCATACAATGCGCACGCATGCTGTACACATATATATAAAAAAAGCACATGCGTTTACCTACAAACATACTCTTACAAGGGAAGTAAGTTTTTATATAGTAATTTTTTTTTTTTTTAGTATGGTAGTGAATGTTGGGTTTGGTTTCAAAAGCATAAACGGAAAATAATTGCTGTAGAAATGAGACTTTTACGTGGGGTATCTGGTGTAAATAGGAGAGATCGGGTGCAAAATAAATTAGTGTATGATGAGTGTGAAATTGAAAAAAAATGTTGTAGCAAAAGTTGGTGTTAGTCAGTTAAGATGGTTTGGACATGTTGAGCGAATGTCTAATGAACGTTTGGTTAAAAAGATTTTTTGAATAATGGTATACGTTTGCGTAAACATCCGATTAGTAGTTGGAGTGGTATGATTGAGAGTGTTTTGCGTGAGCGAAAGTTTCCAACTAAAAGGAATAAAAGAGCATGTATGAGAGGAATTATAAATGTGGATAAAGCGAAAGTTGCTTGTTTGGATAGGAATGTTTGGAGGAGGTTGATTTCGGGATGATGAAAAGAGTTTGTGCCACATCCTTTTGGGTACATGGCGTGATTGTGTATGTATGTAATTTGTGTATGTTTGTATGTAATTTGTGTAGTATATTCAATAATAGATGGCTCTGCAAGCGATATAGATCGGCCCTTTATATAGAATAAGTAGAAGTAGAGATAAGTACCATACATGTTTATTATTCCAAACGTACTTTCCATTATTACGTATTGTGGTATTTTAAAATATAGTCATTGTAATTTGTTAATTATTAAAAATTTAAAAAGTAATTCAGTAGCTTGGGAATCGAACCTCAGATATTTGGACTCGTAAAACAATTGAAATCTCTCAATATGTTATAAATAGTCTTTGTCAAATAATTTATTTAAAATGTATTTTTTAAATAATGTTAAATAATTAAATAATTAGATCGTATTTGATCATTTTGATTTTTTAATTTCTAAATGATTCTAATAGTAATTTCTCCAAATTCAACCTAAGAAAATGGTATTTTGAATATTGCCGATTTCCCATCTTAATCGGCTATATCAACTTACCAAAAGAACAGTGGCGGATTTCCGCACAGGCGGTGGAGGCGGTCGTCTGGGGCCCCGCAAGCCAGGGGGCTCCACACGAAAATAAATAATTATACTCGTATGTAATAAGTTTCAATTTTATATTTATTTTTTTACACTGACTGAAACGATCAAAAATTATTTTTATTTTGCGTGTTAGTAATTTGTTTAGTTTTTTCTAAAAAAAATTCTTTTGGCATTAGCTAGCTTTAATAACATTTTTTGTTTATTAAGTTTTTCTTTGCCATTGAAAGTCTCTCTCTTAATGGTGGTAAATAACTTTGAAACAAATAAATATGGTGTTACTATTATATTACTTTTTTATTATAATATATAATGGTATTACCCTACATTTTATTTTTTGGTGTTTACTACTATGTTATATAAATTTACTTTCGGATAAAAATAATTTTTTGTAATGTTATTTATATTTGTAAATTTTGTCATACACATTTTTAATACATACAGCTAAATTTAAATTTGATTGAAATTATAGAATTTTCTGGGCTGGTAGATGCCGTGATCGATCTATCGTCGCGTACCTTTAACCATGAACGATGAGTGGCGAAATGTTTGCGACGAGGATAAATCGACCACGGCGTACTAACCTACAAAATTCAGTAAATTCATTGAATACCAGCAGTGAAAACAAACTGGAAAAAATTTATTGACTTATTAAAAAAAAAACCCTATGTGTCATTTTCCACAAAAAAAAAACAATTCAGATTTTACCAAATAAAAGAATATTGATAACATAAGTTTCTTTTTATTACACTACATATATCAAGTAAAAATGTTATTTTTGCAACAGTCACTTTCCGTTTATGCTTTTGTAATAAAATCCAATATTCACTACAATATATCAACATACATACACAATCACGCCATGTACCCAAAAGCGTGTGTATAAACTCTTTCCAGTATCCCGAAATTAGTTTCCTCCAAACATTATTATCCAGACACGCAACTTTTGCTACATCTACATTCCTAATTCATTTCATATATGTTCTTCAATTCCTACTACTTGGAACCCTTTAATTACCCAGAACACCCTCAATCATATCACTTCACTTACTTATCGAACGACCAAGCAAACGTATACCTTCAATATTATTCACATATATTTGTTATCAAAACGTTTATTAGACATTGGCTCAAGATGACCGAACCATCTTAACTGACTAATAACAATTTTAGCAACAACTATTTTACAAATTCACACTCATCATACAATAATCTATTTTGTACTCGGTTTCTTTATCATATCACACGTAAAAATATAATTTTTGCTGCAGCCAATTTTCTTTTATGTATTTGCAACCGAATCCAGGAGTCACCATCATACGTCAACTTAGGCACCAAAATAGCAATGTATATACCGAAGCGAGCTTCATCGAATAACTGGCAAAATTTTCCAGAGCACCCAAAATAGTCTCATGTTCAAAGCAATCATCCTTTCGACAATAAACTGCTCAGAATGGTAGGCAACTAATGTGCACGTTATTAAATTGGAATTAATGCATGATATAAATGCTTTAAAATATCTAGTCTAGTGTGTAGCGGCTTTAAAATATTACTATTTGTTTGGGCAATTTTTAAGTAATTTGTCGATAACCGTAGCACAGTGTACGATGAGTCATAAAACAGATCTTTACACACTTTACAGTAATAAATTTAAAAGATTTAAGATTTTATATTAAGCAGTATATCGAAATAATCTCGTAACTTAACATTTTTGTATGTCTTGCGCTTGTGGTACTTAAACAATAACGATTTGGAATTGCAAATATTGGAAACGGTAAAACAAATTAGAAAAACCTCCCTTATTATTTTTCTCCATGCGAATCTAGGTTTACGTTGTTTTTCGAATACAAAAATGCGTTATTACGAAGTCGTGTGCCTGAGTTAGAAGCAAGTAATTAATTTTTTTGCCGATACAATTTATCGGCGTACCGTTACCATATTTGCCATATCGTATCATCTTGATCCAATAAATTGTCAGATTTCGATATGAGATTCAATCTTGTGCCCGCAAATACATATCGTAATTTTGATTGGATGTTGTACTCCATGAAACTGCCGAAAACAAATCAGATACAATCCAGTCTCAGTTCTGTCTGTCAATACCATCATCGTCATATTTAAGATAAGTTTCTTGTTTTTTATTTTGTTATTTACAATCATATCAGCCTGAGAAACAACGTCTATAATTTGTACGGTTGCACAAACATTAATGTATGAAAGTGCGTAAATACGCAAACCTTATTCCGTACAGGCGCTCAATAAGCCAACAAGGTGAACCCTGCAAAATCACGCATCAGATTGAGTTAGTGATGAATATAATTGAATGATTTTTATTAATTAAATAATCAATAATTGAATGAATATTATAATCGAATAATATCACTCAAATAAAAATCATTCAATAAAAAAAAATCGTCGAAAAACGTTGACCCCACAATTTATTTCTGATGTGCCGAAATAAAAAAGTCTTAGGGTGCCAAATCAGGATCATACAGCGGTTGATCCATAAAATCGACGTTTTGAGAGCTCAAAAAGTTTCTAGTTTGAAACGACGTGTGAGAAAAAAATGGTTACGTACATTCTAATGATACGGTTCCGACATATCCACTTTTGTTGGATTTGGCTTAACTTGAAACACCCACACAGTCGACTCCTGTTTATTTTCGGGCTCATACCCGTACATCCACGATTCGTTACCTATAACGATGTCATAGAGATTTTTTGAAGCACCGCGATCGTAATTTTTGAGTTTTTTTCTGACTAATTAACAAGAGCATTTTTTGGACGATTGCTATTTATATGGCATTCAATGCGAAGAGATCTTTTTGGCGGCCAAATATTTGTGCAATCGTATTGAATGTAGGCTAGTCCCACTAATGTCCAAGGATGTTATAATCTCAAGATAAGTCACATGACGATTTTGCAGAGTCAGTTCACCCACACCATCAATGTTTTTCAGGAAAATAACCGATTCTGGACGACCTTTAGAAAATTCGTCGTTGAGCGAAATACGGCTACGATTGAAATCGGTAAATTATCTATAAACACTGATACATTATGGTGTTTCATCTTCAAAAGTCGTATTAAGTTTATCGATGCACTGCTGTTCACAATTTAATTCAATTTTTTGGCCAAGATGCATTTTTTGAGTTCCTGTAAACAACAGAAATAGTGCACGTGCATCAAAACGTTTTGAGTACGTATATTGCCAAAAATGTTAATCTTTGCGATAGAGATGTTAGTTGCCAGATGGCAATACTAGGGTATTCCAAATTAATATTAAAAAGATATTATCTGTAGTGAAATAAAATAAAGATTACAAAATACTACATATTTGCATTATATCGGTCACCGAGTAGCAGCACTACGGATTTTAACTTGTTTTATTAATAACTCATTAACTAATAACTGATTTAAACATTTATTAGTCTAATTGCGGCTATTATTTTACAAAATTCAGAAAGTGACAGAATCTACAAAAATAGTTGTCCAATCTAAACCATTAGTTAATCTTATTATCACTAATAACAACAGGCAACAAAATTTTGTAACATGAACTCAATTAATAAGTTTGTTACCTATTTTACTTATTATTCTTGGATATTTACTAAAAATATTCTAGCACGTAATAAACACCTTAATTAAAAACAACTTTCATTACACCAGAATAATGCTCTTTGTCCGTCATTGAGGCGTTTATAGCGGACAACTTGAATTGCTCTCTCTCTCTCTTTATATATATATATATATATATATATAAATTGTGACTCCACATATATTCGTGTAATAAAACGTTCATTAGACGAAAATAAATATAGTAGTTCATGTTTTTGTTTTGCTATTGTTTAATGTATTTTACTAAGTTGACAGCAAAATAAATAAAATTGGCTTTCGTTCTAGTATTAATAAACTGATGCTGTTCGGTAATAACGTGATATTATTTTTTGTTAATTTACATTAACAGTGCTGTCAACGGCATAAGCAACATTTTGTTTCGCTGTATAAAATACCTTTTATATTATTTATATCAATTAGATAATAATCAGCAAGTACAATTAATAAAAACTTTTGGTTTTTCAACATATATTAGCATTGTAAATAATTGAAAATAAAAAGAAATTTGTCAACAAATTTATTTCCAAATATTTTATATGCTTGCGTGTTAAAAACAATTATTTTCTAGTTAAATATGCAGACTATAGTAAATAAACGGTTTCATACAAATGCCAGACATATTTTTTAATATAAAAATATTTTAGATAGATTCTAAACTGAAATGGGACGACTGGGTTTTTAATATAGCAAATAAAATTGGGAACTTAAATTTTTTATTTAATAATTAATGGAGACAGGTTGAAATTGATATACTGCGTACAGTCTATTTCAGTCTATTATAGTCAATTCTGAATTATGGTATTATAGTGTGGTACTGGTACACAGAGAAGAATATATTATTTTGAAATCAAAAAAGAGTTTTAAGCATAATTGCAAAAGCAAATGTTATGGATCACTGCAAACTATTATTCTCTTTTAAACTATTTTTCTCTGAAAGTAATAATCGGATTTGAAAAATAGAAAAACTGTTAAAAAGCAAATTGAAAGGCCTTTAGATCTGTATTGTTTTTGATACCTCCGTCTATTTAAAATTTTGGGGTGCAATTCATTCTCATCTTAGGGTTGAAGTTAGGCAAATAGTACTAATCTATATAGATATCCCCTTTCATACTAAAATTGACGTGTTCGAGCGTTTTTCGCAAAAATGATGTTAAGTGGCCAAAATTTGCGTATATTGTTTTCAGTGGACCACTCTGTATATATAGTATATATATATATATATATATATATATATATATATATATATAAATTATCATTATTAATGTAAAGATATTTATAAGAACTAACAAAGACCTCACACATTAAAGGAGTCATAATTTTAATATTAAATATTGTAAAAGTATAACATTTAGGCAACATTTCTGTTACTATTATTTTATCATATTTGTTTAATTTTTTATTTATTTATTTGTAAAGGCAATTAAAATTCTATGGCTGGTATTACAAGCCTCATAATAAATCGTTATTTTTGGGTGTTTCAGTTAAAATCATGACAACGATTTAATACAGCGCTTAAAGCAAACCCTATTACAAGCCTTGTATAAACGTTAGTTCACACGGTTGTAATTGCTATATTCAGACAAATAGCTCAAATACAAAACATGTTGAAGTTAATATTGAATTTATTCGTTTAATACAACTTATTTATTGTAACTGACTGTTCGGAAAATTACATAAAAAATGTTGAATTAATAATTCAATAATAAATTTAATATTATTAATTGATTTATATAAAATAAAAAATAGTATATTTTTTAACTGGTTCTATTTTCTATCGTGCCGATCTTAAAAGTACCGAAAAAATACCTGAGATATAATATCCTATGCAAAATAATATATATTTTTTTGAATTTTTTTGTATTTATAATTTGGCAAAAAAAAGGAAAAAATATGTTTTTTTTTGGAAAAAAAATTTTTTTCTCTATTTTCCAAAATACAAAAAAATTCAAAAAAAATATATTATTCTACATAGGATATTATATCTCAGGTATTTTTTCGGTACTTTTAAGATCGGCTCGATAAAAAATAGAGCCAGTTAAAAAATATACTATTTTTTATTTTATATAAATCAATTAATAATATTAAATTTATTATTGAATTATTAATTCAACATTCCTTATGTAATTTTCCAAACAGTCAGTTACAATAAATAAGTTGTATTAAACGAATAAATTCAATATTAACTTCAACATGTTTTGTATTTGAGCTACCTGTCTGAATATAGTAATTACAACCGTGTGAATTGACGTTAAAGATATATTAGCTAATATCACGTACTAAAAAAAATCCGTTTGGCAACCTTGCAAAACTAGTGACGTTTGTATATTTAAAAGACATCTGTCAAAGTATTTATTAAATTTTATTGAAAAAATATCTATATATATATATATATATATATATATATATATATATATATATATATATATATATATATATATATATATATATATTATTAGTTTCCCACGAAACTAATAATATAAATATTTACAGTCACTAAAACTAATATATATATATATATATATATATATATATATATATACATACATACATACATACTCAATCACGCCATATATATATATTTTCATAATTTAATCAAAAAACAGAAAGAATTAAAAAGATGAAGATTAAAAAAAAAAACAATTTGATTTACTTAGAAAATAAAAAAATAGAAAATAGAAAAAAGTGTAAAATATTTGGTAATTTTTTATTTACATTTACTGTTGTTCAAAATACATAAATACAAAAAATGTAGAATATTTCATATTTGTATTGAAATAACTAATTGTGATAGCAAAATTTAAATTAAACAACAAAAACTTTGATTATAATAGTTTTTCTTTTATTTATTTTCTAAATAATAGAATATGTAATAAGTAATTGCATTTCCGGCAACATTATATTTGTTCGTTCTTGTAATGGCACAAGCTGATCTTGAATCAGATGTAAAATAAATCTGTTTCCTTATTGAAAGCTATATCTTTGTTTAAATTCCAGTTCAGTAAACGTAACGAAGAGATTAATTCGTTTTTTAAAAATAATCGTACGTTTTCTGCGATTATTTGCTTGGCGAAATGCGCGAATTACAATTTTTTTTATAAACGTCAACCATTTTGACTGCTAATACAGTGCTTAGTACAACTTCTAGCTGTTTTAAATAATTGTTCTAAATAATTGAGAAAAGACCTTTTAAAACACCCAAAAACAAAGCTTGTAATACGAATTTTTAGTATATGCAAAAACAACCAGAAACAACATTCTTAGTATACCCCAATACAGAGCTTGTAATACCAGCCAATATGATTTGTTTCCTATTTGTGTTGGTGTGAAACAAAAGTTGTGTAATGTCTCCTTGTCTATTTAATTTATATATGGATGTTATTCTTTGAAAAGTCTTCTGTGGTGATAATGGTATACATTGCAATTTATTTTCTTCTTCAAAATAGCTGCGCGTTTATAGTGATAGGGTCCGGAAACCAAACGGTGTATCCGGGTAACTCGTGAAACGGGGATCAGGGTGAAATTATAACACACAACTTAATAAAATATTTTTTTATTTAATCAACTCTTAACACATTAATTCAGCGAAAAATTAATAAAGATAAAGTATGTAAAACGTTAGCTAGATAATGGAGCGTGTGTTACGGATGCAATGCAATGAAATTTGTAGTTAATTCACTTTAGCCTAAAGTTGGTTTAAGTGGAGACTTTTGTGCAACTAAGTAGTGGTAGGAGATCAGTAAGGTTTTCGGTTTTCTAATTGTAAGCTGGAAGTATACGTCCATGCGTGAAAAGAGTTATCAGCCACCGCCACCGTTAACCTACTTATATCAAATCGACAACGAAAATAATGCAATCCTGACTACAAACTAGGATATGTTACGTTATACTAAACAAACCACTAGGATAACGTGATCCTGATTACATATCAAGATATGCTAAATTATAGTAAACGGACAACTAGGATAAAGCGATCCTGACTACACACCAGAATATGCTAGATTATACCAAACGGACCACTAGGATAACGAGATCCTGACTTTACACCAGGATATGCTAAATTATAGCAAACGGACAACTAGGATAATGCGATTCTGATTACATACCATAATATGCTAGATTGTACCAAACGGCCAACTAGGATAACGCGATGCTAACTACACACCAGGATATGTTGAATTATAACAAACGGTGTAACAGTAAAACAACCCAGTAAAGCGAATCAAAAACAACTCGATTGAAAAATAAATAAATTAGCCAAACCCGACTTACAATAAAGAGATTATTGTCATTAATTAATTTAATATTTGTAAATATGAATAGTAATTATCAAACAATATTATCGAAATAATTAAAGAAACTTTATTTCAAAATTTTTTATTCACTCGATTATAATATAACATATTAATATACATATAATGATAATAATAATATTTTTATTTCTTAAATCTCAAGCAAGCGTAAAACGCTTTATGAAGCGCATATGAGAACCCAAGGCAAATTGGAATAGATAAAGTAAGTATATTTTTTTAATAAAAAAAATTAATAGTTTATATAATATTGTAATATAATAATATCTAAAAAATAACAAATACTGCAATTATATCAGCGATTTCATTAATACAATATTATCAACCAGATGTAAAGACAAAATAATAATATTGAATAAATTATCAAAGCATATTTCTCTCTTTATTTTAAAATTTTGTAATTAATTTTTAGGCTACTTTTTTTTATAAGAAAACAAATTAAACTTGAATTGAATTTTTCATTTATTATTTGGTCGCCCAGTTGACTGTCGATGTCGCCCAGTTAACTGTCGCCTACTTGACCAGCGCCCACTTGTCCGTGTCCCAGATGACCATCGCCCAGTCGCCGTCGCCCACTTGTCCTGTACCGATGGAAAGAGTTAGTGCAGTACCCTTTAGGTTACAAGGTGTGATTGTGTATTTATGTTTATTTAATAACTTTAGATGTACTTATTTCTTTTGATGATTTATATTTTCTATATAATTCACGAGAAAAAATTTTGCAATTTTTAAATTAAAATTCAAGAAAATCAACAATGAAAATAATCCATTCTGTATTTTCCAATTCAAGTAGAAAATTTCTGATATTTGTTTTTTACAATGACAAAATGACAAATATATATATATATATATATATATATATATATATATATATATATATATATATATATATATATATTAGAATATTTGTACGTGACTTTCTCATTTAAACTTTTCTATTTTACAAATGCAAAAATTTACATTTGAATAAACACTCTTTGTGAAAAAAATATCCTTAACATATGTCAGTGTCACTGTCACTGTCAGGGGTTGCAGAGAACGGAATAAAATATATCAACGTAATATTTAAAATACACCGAAACGTATATACTTTATTGATAACTTTGATTAAATATATCCAATAATATTATTGTAAAGTAACAATTTTTTCAAAATATATTTTACTAATATATTTTAAAACTAGTATAACTAACTATAAGCCGTACAATTATCTTTTAACTTTTTACGCTTTAATATTTTAGAGGTAAATTATATTTATGAAAAAACGTTTGCAATTGACAAAATAAATTAATTGATTTTTTAAATTGTAATTATTTTCTATAAAATAACTCCGAATATAGCAACTAAAGTATATTTCGTATTTAATATTTTAAACGGAAAAAATAGCTAATTTAAAAAAAAAAATTGTTAAACACTACATATTACCATTAAAAAAATTCGTTTAAAATTTAAAAATCATGAATAATATTTAAAAATTGCAATTAATAATTTTTAAAAATAATTTATGAAGTTTAAATTTTACACCAATTTTAAATAATAAATAGTTCAGATTAGGTTAGATTTGGTTTGGTTTTTTTATAAAGATCAAATTTTTTTTTTTAAAAGGTCACTTAATTTTTTTTTAAAAATATTAATATATTTTTAAATATTAAAATCAATTTTTAATATTAAATAACATTTCTTTTAAAATATCAATTTCTGTTTTTATAAATATCGTTCAATGCATACTAAATTTTAATTTCCAAGTAAAAAAAAAGTAAAAGTATATATAAAGGTACCCTTATTTTTGAACGTACTATCAGCTTTAGCAATTACGGTACATAATTCTGGATCACCTTATCACCTTATACATATATATATATATATATATATATATATATATATATATATATATATATATATATATATATATACAGAGCGAGTGTAAAGTTTGGAACTATCGCAATAAATCTTTTATTAAACGTTTTTGAAAAAAATCCTCGAACACGTCAATTTTTATCTTAAATTAGAGATATTTTACTGTAATCGTCACTTAAAGATCGTTTTTTGTTTTTGAGTTATGACGTAAGCGATAATTTTTTTAAATAGAAACCTCTATTTTTTATTATTGATTTTGGTAGTACTTTTTATTCCGTTTCCAACCATATAAAATTTTAAATATGTTACATTTGAAAAAAATTGAGAAAAATAATCTTAAAGTTTTAATATTAAAAACTAATTAAATTGGCAAAATGAATCTAGTTATTAGTGTATAAAACACAAAAAAATTAGCTGCAACTGTAAGAATTAGGCAATTTATAAATATCATAATAAAATAAGTGTTAATATTTTGCTTTTTCCAAATTTCAAAAACTATTTTATTAATAAAAATTGTGTAATTGAGCGAAAATCAGAGAAAAAGCAAAATAATAACACTTATTTTGCCAATTTAATTAGTTTTTAATATTAAAACTTTAAGATTATTTTTCTCAATTTTTTTCAAATGTAACGTATTTAAAATTTTATATGGTTGGAAACGGAATAAAAAGTACTACCAAAACCAATAATAAAAAATATAGTTTTCAATTTAAAAAAATTATCGCTTACGTCATAACTCAAAAACAAAAGACGATCTTTAAGTGACGATTACAGTAAAATATGTCTAATTTAAGATAAAAATTGACGTGTTCGAGGATTTTTTTCAAAAACGTTTAATAAAAGATTTATTGCGATAGTTCCAAACTTTACACTCGCTCTGTATATATATATATATATATATATATATATATATAAGGTGATAAAGTAATATATATATATATATATATATATATATATATATATATATATGAGAGTATATCAAATATAAGCATGAGATATTTATTCACTGAAAATGAAAATACTTTTATCACCTCGACCTGGAATCGAACCAGGATCTCTCCACTTGCCTGGTAGCCGCTTTGACCACTGAGCTATCATGCTTATATTTGATATACTCTCATATTTGTTCTTATCAACCATTAATTCTCACTCAAATTATATATATATATATATATATATATATATATATATATATATATATATATATCAGTGGCGCAACAAAAGGGGGGTGGCCTTGCCCCCCCCCCCCCCAAGGCTAGCTGAATTAGCACAATTTTTATTCGTTTAGTCATATATTCAGCAGTCACTTCTAACGCTACAATTATTTACCCCAAAATATTGAGCCAACATTCATTATTTTAAACTATTAATTATTCGATTCATGTAAAATAAAGTGAAAATCTGGTTAATATTTGCTTCTTTTTTTTGCTTCTTCTAGATAAAATATTTGCCCCCTTCCCAAGAAAAAATTCTGGCTGCGCCATTGATATATATATATATATATATATATATATATATATATATATATATATATATATATATATATAGTTGAATTAATGGATAATGGATGTCGGCAATTTTTTTTTTTTATAAAGATTACACTAACATTGTTATGTAATTAAATTTATTATTTTAACCAATATTTCGCTTACATTTGTAAGCTTCTTCAGGGTTAACACTAAAATTAACAATGGAAATTAATAGAGACACAAATTGGTATATGAATTTCTATCACAGATTACTTACATTATTAATATATTTAACAATGTTTACATTTATGTAATCTTTAACTGTGGCACACAAATGCAGTAAATCAAAATTTATAATATACAGGGTGATTTGTAAGTAATTGGAAATATTTTAACTGGAGTATTCTGGGCTCAGAATATGAAGATTTGACCCAAAACACTTAGATAAAATGTGGCTCCTTACTGAGCTACAGGGTGTTTTATTTAAAAATTTAAAAACGATTTTTGCCCAGTACTTAAAAACTATTTGACGTATCCTTATCATACTTGGCAAAAAGTGTAGGTACCGTACACCATACTAAATTATGTTAAACAAAAGTTTCTGGCTAGTGCCAGTGGCGTACAACAGGGGCAAGTGAGAGGTTGATCCTTCCTAAATTCTACGCCACTGGCGGAATTGTCATTTTAGCACAATTTTTCGATTCTCCAATACTTTCTGTGTAAAAAACATACTCTTTCTTTGTAACGATAAAGTCACTATTTTTCGAGATATTTAAAGTTAAACATAAAGCTGCACACTTGGGATATTTTCAAAATTTGCTCAAAAAAATCTGAAAAAATTCAGTAAAATAGAGAAAAAAATTAGCTACATAATAACTAAGTAACTTTTTTCATATTTTTAACAAATTAAAATGCAAAAAATATGAATTTTCAATAATTTTTCCTGCCAAACCAGAATGAGTTAGAGAAAAAAGTTACTTAGTTATTATGTAGCTAATTTTTTCCTCTATTTTACTGAATTTTTTCAGATTTTTTTGAGCAAATTTTGAAAATATCTCAAGTGTGCAGCTTTATGTTTAACTTTAAATATCTCGAAAAATAGTGACTTTATCGTTACGAAGAAAGAGTATGTTTTTTACACAGAAAGTATTGGAGAATCGAAAAATTGTGCTAAAATGACAATTCCGCCAGTGGCGTAGAATTTAGGAAGGATCAACCTCTCACTTGCCCCTGTTGTACGCCACTGGCACTAGCCAGAAACTTTTGTTTAACATAATTTAATATGGTGTACGGTACCTACACTTTCTGCCAAGTATGATAAGGATACGTCAAATAGTTTTTAAGTACTGGGCAAAAATCGTTTTTAAATTTTTAAATAAAACACCCTGTAGCTCAGTAAGGAGCCACATTTTATCTAAGTGTTTTTGGTCAAATCTTTATATTCTGAGCCCAGGATACTCCAGTTAAAATATTTCCAATTACTTACAAATCACCCTGTATACACATTAAAATTTAATTTAACATTTAATAATTTCTATATATATATATATATATATATATATATAGAAATATATTGAAAATGTTACAGACACCGTACCGATCACTATACACATTTTCATTGTATTCAAAGTGGTAAAAAGTTGATGGAGAACGGACTGTTGGTAAGTAAACAGATAATAATAAAAATATTATTATGTCAGCATTTTTGGGTAAGTGAAAAACAAACAAAAACAAAGAAATAGATGTATAATATACAAAAATTTAATAGATTACGCATTTATAAATAATGTAATTTATTTATGGTTAATTAATAATATTGTATTCGTATTTAATGCGTATATTGATTTCGGCATACTGGAGTTAGTTATGAATAAACGTGCATGCAGTGTTATATTATTTATATTTTATGAGACAAATGCGAACGATTCAGATGTGATACAGAACACAAAACAAAATTTTTATCGGCAACATTCTAGATAAGCAATAAAAAAGTAATATAGTTATTAAATATTTAAAGAAAAAATAAATTTTTTTCTGCAATATGTATTGCAACTTAGCAAATTGCCACATATTAAACAAATTTTAAAAGTCATTAATATTTAGGCTTATTATACTAACAAAAGCAAAAGGCTCTGTAATAATTAGAATAAATTAATGTAATTGTTGTTTGGGAATTTCTTCGTTACGGCAAGTCGTACGGGAAATTGTGAAATAACAACGTAATTTTTAAAATATTATTATTTACTAAAAATTTTACATATTCATACTTGAACAACCCCATTGTTTTAGAAAACTCGATCGAATAATAAGCGTTCTCGTACCATTATTTAACAACGCCAGCACGGTATAATTATGTGGAGATAATATATATTACATATTTAAACTGAGAGTGCAATTTACAGCAAATTTATATAGTTAAACCATAGAAATAATAGTGTTAATAAAATTATTTTTGCTAAATATAGTGGCAATTTATAGTACTATAATAGAAAAAATAAACCTATAAAATACAGAGGCTCATAATATTTGTGCAGATATAACTAGTCATGTCAAAAGTTTATCATGCAAAAATTACATTAATACTGTTTAATAGAAACATGAAAAAAATTGATGACATCAACTTTGGCATTTTTGTCAATACTCAAATCCTGCTTGTAGTATTTTGAATAAATGAAAACATAATTAATCAGTTACAAAGGATACAAGTCACTAGGTAACAAAATAAGTGACTAAATCATAAAATATAAAAATTTTTAATTAACGGAAGCCAAATTTTATTAAATCAGTACCTTCACACTGATTGATGTTATCTTTTTTAAATTTCTATTGCTTCTCTTATCAATCCGCTGTTAATATTAATTGGTCTTACAATTATTACAGTATCTTCAAATTTTACATCGTAAAGATTTGCTAACGCATGTTGTACAATAGCAGATTTATCTGGATGGTTTAGTTTAATTGATTTTTTATGTTCTGTCAATCTAGTAGAAACCTGTCTGATCAACATAAACCTTATCGCATTCTCACGGAGTTCTATATATACTCGAAGATAGAACAAGAATTATACCTTTTACACTCTTCATCATGCGTTGCAACTTCATATTTAGAAAATAGGAAACTTTAAATATTTTATTGACAATATTTTTTACAAAAGGCAAAGAAATGTAAATTATGATTTAATTATCAAGCAAATTTTCAAGGTCTTTTCGATTGTATTGCTTCCTTGATAAAATTTTTATCATAACAATTCATTAGAAATATATCTTTTAGCACTTCATGTTCACCTTGAAGTTTGTCGTTATGACAAATTTGATGTAGCTCTATTAAATAAACATTTAATACTTCCTAAATTTGTGCAGGCGAAGAAACATAAATAATATATAAGTTAGTGTGAGTAGCTTCCTATATACAGAACGAAGAAAAGTTTAGTCATTTTTTCTTTACATCAAAAACCAGAAAAGGCAACAAACCTTATTTTTCCACCTTCATATTAAGTTGAATATTTACGTGAACATTATTTAAATGATTTCAAATTTTTTTTAAATTGTCTTGTCCATGAAGCCAAATTAAAAAGATATCATCGACATAGAAACCATAGGGAAATGAATTTTGAAATTTTTTTTTACTATATATTGTGAGGTTATGTTTGTATAAACAATTCCCAAATAAAAAATAAAAATAATATAATGTTCAATATATATATATATATATATATATATATATATATATATATATATATATACAGTATGACTGTAAAAGTTGGCAACAAATGGGCAATTTTTTTATTATTGATTATACGACAAACAGATATTCTACACAAAAGTTCTGCTTTTTGAATAAATAAGTTTACCATCAGAAAATCTAAGATTAAATGTAGAGAATGTCTCTAAATTAAGATAACATGAAAAGAGAAGTACCATTTATTAATTTTCAATAATATTTCTTGAAAATCAGTATGAGTTAGAAAAAAAGTTACTTAGCTATTATATAGCTAATTTTTTTCTCTATTTTACTGAATTTTTTCAGATTTTTTTGAGCAAATTTTGAAAAATGTTTTATTATGAAAAATGTTTTATTATGAAAAAAAATTCCAAAGGTACCCCCTAACATTACTTTCAAAAATTAAAAAAGAAACAGTTTTTAATTTTTTTTTTTTTTCTACACGATGCAACCTAAAACAATGGTCTTCTAGAATAATTTTTGTTGACTTTTTCAATTGATTGAAATTTTGTATTTAAACTAAAAAAAGCAATAAATGGTACTTCTCTTTTCATGTTAGGAATTAAGTATTCCCTGTGATTCAATTTTTTTTTCTAAATTATTCTTTGTTGTGTTTCTTTATAAAACGCTTTTATACCATATATGGAGTTTTATGCTTTAAAATTTGTGTATTTATAATGATCATCGATTTATATTAATTGTTATATTTCATAAATATAAAATTGAAACTTTTTTTCATTTGATATAAATAAACTATTAAAACAACATTTCCTGGTACGTACAATTAAAAAAAGTTTTGAAATTAATTTTATTAATTATTTTGCTACTATATTATTGCATATAAACGAGTAACAATTTGAAGTGTTTATTTTTTACCATTACTTGTCGTGTCAGATTATATCAGTTCTCAATAAATTGGGTAGCAACATAGTGGTGCTGCAATGATTTTACTGTGCTAAACTGCCAGTATAACTTACAAACAATCATATCGATTTATCCATCGCCAGTTTAAATGAACTTTGGTATTCAAGTAAAACACTAAAAACTAAACGACATAATTATATTTTTTTTATCGGTAACCGTCAAGGTTTAAAACAAAAGTGAAAATGTACGATTACCTTTTTACCAGTTTTACTGCAAGGAAAAGTGGTATAGCGTTTGATAAGGTGTCTATAACATTTTCAAATTTTTTTTTGTATAGAAATCCTTCTTATATCCTCTAGATGACGAATCCGAACTTAGTTTATGTGCGTGTATTTGTTTATGTGTGTATGTGTCGTCAGCTCGCTCGGTCGTCAGACAAAACTTCTTCTAGATGGTTCAACTGATTTTAATGTAATTTTTAGGATAAATTTGTCTAGTGCCCAAGATGGTCATGTGGTTTTGTTTTTTCCAGTGATGCCAACTTTTCATGAAAAGAATTATTAAAGTTTTTAAAAATCCATTGTTTTGATTAAATTTTCATAAAAAAATGCCCTAGTGTTCACATAAAATACTTAATTTTAATAAAATACAGTATTGCCAACTTCCGAGAAAAACATTTACTAAAATTTAAAAAAATTCTTTATGGCCACATTATTTATTCGATTTTAATCAAATTTTTACGAAAGATACCCCTAGCGCCTACATTAATTATATATAACTTTAATAAAATACAGAGTTGCTAACTTTACGAGAAAAAAATACTAAAATTTTTACAAATTTATTATGATCACGTTATTTAAACGATTTTAATCAAATTTTCACAAAAAATTCTGAAGTTTTAAAAACTTAATTGTGGCTACATTATTTATTCGATTTTCATCAAATTTTCAGAAAAGTTTTTACTTTCGAAAAAAACTTAATGGATTTTTTTAAAAATTTATTATGCCCGCATTATTTATCCGATTTTAATAAAATATTTACGGAAGATACTCTTAGCGCCTACATAAATTATATACAATGTTGCCACCTTTTTGTGAAAAAAAAATAAATAAAAATTTTATTCTTAATTTTTATCATTTATGTGATAATGTCAAAGTGGTTTATATATAAGTGTAACAATATTTTTCTAGTCTTGTTTTTTTTTAAGTTATCCACTGATGGTGTTAATTTTTTCTACACTGTTTGTAAAGTTAGTTTTTTGCACCCCCGACATATATTTTACTCCACATTTAATTGATACGTATTTTTTTTTCAAAATTTTGTTTCATATTACTAACCTAATTTAAAAAAAATAGAATTTATATTCATATTATAATATGAAACTTATAACAACGCAAAGTGACCTTTTATATTGGTCCACAATTTTGAATTACCTTAGATTTTAATTTTTTTTAATCCAGTCCTGATCACAAGCTAAACGAATTTTATATATTCTTTTAACCATCTCATATAACTAACGAAGTTTGTAACAACTGTAATAAACATGGCGAGTAAAATTTGCACTTGTATTTCCGGTGAATTCTGTAGAAATTTGTCAAAGTACAAATGCAGAATTTTCTCTGAAATTAAATTTGTTTCTTAGAACAAGGGTAGTAGTCTCTGCTTTGAATATTCTTCACCATTGTTCAAAACAAAATTTTAATTAACAATATTAAAAGAATACTTATAAATCTATCACTTTGACGTAAAATACATAAATTTGTTAGCAACAATCAAATTACACTATTTATTAACAAAAGCTTTTATTTTGAAACTTTTTTTATTTTCTTGCTTTGATTGATATTACTAGATAAAAATGAAATTGTGTTATTTTTTTAAATGTGATAAAATTTGCTCGTTAATTATTTTTTTTGGAATTTTGTGTTTGAAATTTAAAGAACGTGTATAAAATTTCTAAAACTATATAAGTTTCTTAAATGTTATGTTATAATTTTTTAATATAATTATTAACTTTTAAAATACAAAAAGATTTTACGCAATGTTAAAACATGTAGGTTAAGAAAATTTAAACAAATATGCATTATTTCCATTTAATATTATAATTTTTTTTTATCTGTCATAATTTTTGCATTGTATATGATGAATTGAAGAAAATTTAACAACTTTGTATCCAATTTGTAATACTTGTTTATGAAAAATTAACACACAAATATAACAACAATTAACTGTTCCATAAATTCTAAATAATAATTTATTCAGAAGGTTGATTTTATAATAATAATAATAATAATAACGATTAATAATAATAATCTAAGGATGACCGTTTAGATCGTGAAATTGATAGAAGAGTGAATGCTGGTTGTAAGGTTTTAGGTGTTTTGGGTTCTTTTGCTAAGAATGTAAATGTTTCCAAATAAGTCCGTTTAAGTATTTGCAATGCTGTTTTGGTGCCTACTTTGATGTAAGGTAGTGAATGTTGGTTTTGGCTGCAAAAGCATAAAAGAAAAATGATTGCTGTGGAAATGAGATTTTCTCGTGGGGTATGCGGTATAAATAAGAGAAATCGGGTACGAAATAGAGTGGTTTATAATGAGTGTGAAATTGAAAAATTTGTAGCAAAAGTTGGTGTTAGTCAGTTAAGATGGTTTGGATATCTTGAGCGAATGTCTAATAAACGTTTGGTTAAGAAGATTTATATAAATGATTTTGAAAGTATACGTTTGCGTGTACGTCCGATGAGTAGTTGGAGTATTATGACTGACAGTGTTTTACGTGAGCAAAAGTTTCCAAGTAGTAGGAATAGAAGAGCACGAATGGGAGGAATTATAAATGTGGATTAAGCTAAAGTTGCTTGTTTGGATAGGAATGTTTGGAGGTGGTTGATTTCGGGATAATGGAAAGAGTGTGTGCCACACTCTTTTGGGTACATGGAGTGATTTTATATGTATGATGTATGATTAAATTATTAAGAACACGCATTTTTTATATAAATTAAAAATTACAATAAAACAAGATTTGAAGCATATAGTTTAAACTAGGCCAGGCTGATATTGGAATTTCAATTTCTATATGTGATATTTAAAAATATCGGTATATTGATATAATATCAATAATTGATATTTAATATAAATATATCGACAAAATTGATATGTCGATATTTCGATATCTACAGATAATATTTAAATATTTTTATATTCAATGAAAAATTTAGCCTATGTTATAAGTACTACGAAAACTACGATGATGAAAAAATAATTCAAATATTAAATATAACAAAAAAATAAGAAAGGAAAACATTTGGTGTTTCACACCACAGTATTCACTGGAATACAACAAAAATGTAATATATAGCAAAATTTGCTCAAAAAATTCTGATATAATTGAGTAAAATAGAGAAGAAAATTAGCTACATAATAACTAAGTAACTTTTTTCTCTAACTCATTCTGGTTTGGCAGGAAAAATTAATAAAAATTAATATTTTTTGCATTTTAATTTTTTATTTTCAATAATTTTTCCTGCCAAACCAGAATAAGTTAGAGAAAAAAGTTACTTAGTTATTATGTAGGTAATTTTCTTCTCTATTATACTGAATTTTTTCAGATTTTTTTGAGCAAAGTTTGAAAAAATCCCAAGGGTGCAGCTTATGTTTAACTTTAAATATCTCGAAAAATAGTGACTTTATCGTTACGAAGAAAGAGTATGTTTTTTACACAGAAAGTGTTGGAGAATCGAAAAATTGTGCTAAAATGATAATTCCGCCAGTGGCGTAGAATTTAGGAAGGATCAACCTCTCACTTGCCCCTGTTGTACGCCACTGGCACTAGCCAGAAACTTTTGTTTAACATAATTTAGTATGGTGTACGGTACCTACACTTTCTGCCAAGTATGATAAGGATACGTCAAATAGTTTTTAAGTACTGGGCAAAATTCGTTTTTAAATTTTTAAATAAAACACCCTGTAGCTCAGTAAGGAGCCACATTTTATCCAAGTGTTTTGGGTCAAATCTTCATATTCTGAGCCCAGGATACTCCAGTTAAAATATTTCCAATTAATTACAAATCACCCTGTATACTACTAGCTTTACCGTCGCGCGTTGCTGCGAAACTGCAGCTTTCCCGTCGCGCGTTGCTGCGCAACTGCGCAAAAATTCAGTATTCGAAAGATTATGAGGGCCCTGGGGCTACCCAGAAACCTTCGCGGGAGTGTACTCAACAACTTCCCTAAGTTTCATGGCGATCGGATGAGTGTAGTAATGCATAAAGAACAAACAAACAGACAAACAGACATACAATCGTTTTATATATATATATATATATATATCTCAAGATCTCGGATTTTGACTAATAGTATTTTAAATAATAATCAATTTTTGGGATAGTAGTCAGAAAACGGGTAGGTGTAAAATCAAAAACTCATATATGCTTAATTGTCTAGCTTTCGATGGCAGTATCCCATCTTCTTCAGGACCTGTAATTATTTATTTTATGGTAACCGATTGAAAAAAAAATACAAAATTGAATAATACATTGGTGGATAACACAATTTATAAAAATTATGTTGTTGAATATACTATTGACACAAACTAAATAAAAAATATATATATAAATTATAAATGAAGACTTACATTATCAAATAAAGTTTTGTGAAAACACACGTATGAAGTGATAGTTAGCGAAAAATTATATTCTAACATTCGTGGTTCGTATATATAATTGGAAAGTTGTATTACTTGTGCTTCATGTTTATCTCTAATTATACAACTTTCCAAATATATATATACGAACCACGAACGTTAGAACATAATTTTTTTTATTTTCATACATGAGTTTTCACAAAATTTTATTTGATAATGTAAGTCTTCATTTATAATTTATATACCTGTATATATATATATATATATATATTTTATTTAGTTTGTGTCAATAGTATGTTCAACAACATAATTTTTATAAATTGTGTTATCGACCAATGTATTATTCAATTTTGTATTTGTTTTTCAATCGGTTACCATAAAATAAATAATTACAGGTCCTGAAGAAGATGGGATACTGTCATCGAAAGCTAGGCAATTAAGAATATATGAGTTTTTGATTTTACACCTACCCGTTTTCTGACTACTTTCCCAAAAATTGATTATATATATATATATATGTATATATATATATATATATATATATATATATATATATATATATACTAGCTGGCCCGCAAACGTTGTCCTGCCTTTATTTTAATGTGTATATTAAATTTTTTTTAAATTTTTTTTGTATTACAAAAAAAAATCTACTACATTTCTCATATTATAATTATTTTCAATTTATTTGGAATCAATTTCTTTCACACTTTTCTATATTTTTCCTGGCTACGCCCCCCGGGGCCCTAGAATCCTTTGCGGGAGTGTACTCAACAACTTCCCAAAGTTACAAATTTATTTATTTATTTATTTATTTATTTATTTATTTATTTATTTTTATTTTATTGAGTTTGGCTAAAGGGAACCCCATTGATCAGCTATCGACCGGGGTTAACAAATATAAAATGCTATTAAAAAGTAGGGGTTGGTGGTAAGAGGGTAAAAATTTAGGACTAAATGTATTTTGCAATGGCACACCATAAAAAAATAACCAAAAAAAAAATTGTCCAAAAAATGAAAAAAAATTTTTTAGGGTGAGCCACCCTTAACACTTAGGGGTATAAAAATTAATTACAAACCTATTTTCGTACCTACTGAATATACATATAAAATTTAATCAACATCGGTCAAGCCGTTTCGGAGGAGTATAAACACTAAAATTGTGACACAAGAATTTTTTATATTAGATATATATATATATATATATATATATATATATATATATATATATATATAGATTATTTATATGAAAGTTACTAATTAATAAGTAAGCATTTTATTATATTTATGTAAAATACTTTTATATCAAAAATACTCAAATACATACATATTTTGCCGACTTGTTAATAATTTCAATATTTTAAATAAAAATAATATAATATCTATTTACATATAATTTTGTTTGTCATGATTAACTTATTTATTCAACATACGAAAAAATGTAATGATTATTAAAATTCAATTATGCTGTGGTTTTAGCAGTAGCAGTGCAGCTACTAATTACACCGCAGTATATATATATATATATATATATATATATATATATATATATATATATATAGCTTAATGATTATTCAATTTTGTAGTGTGTCGAAGTTGTTAGTTATATTAATAAAGAAGCAACAACGTATTCGAATTGCATATTTTACTGGTTTTTTAAAAATTTGTCAACTTTCAACATAGGATATGTTACATAAACTAAAACTATTTTTTAACGTAAAATGCATTA
Organism: Clivina fossor; assembly: GCA_963966155.1. Classification (NCBI taxonomy): domain Eukaryota; kingdom Metazoa; phylum Arthropoda; class Insecta; order Coleoptera; family Carabidae; genus Clivina; species Clivina fossor. The sequence continues at coordinate 10,084,356 of OZ014554.1, forward strand.
AAGTAGTAAAAAGTTGGATTTTTCATTTGAATTTTTTAATTTTAAGTTCACAGCAATATCCTAGGAACATTTTTAAATAGCGTTAATTAAATTGTTATAAAAAGATAACTCAAAGTTTCTTTAATAAAACCCCGTCCGCAAATTGCAAATATTTGATTTTGAGATAGAGACCTTGAAAAATGTTGCCGATTTTGAAAATAAAAATCAAAAAGTTTGGAGTATGTCAAAAACAATTGAACTAAAGTAAAATATTGTTAATGCATTGTAAAATAAAATTAAAAAAATGGGATATTACATATAAAATAAGAAAATTAAAGTTTACTTCCAGTTAACGGGAAGCGGTGTCTTATTGAAAATATTTTAGTTCAACTGTGCATATCCGAATATTCCTATATACCAAATTTTATAACCTATTATTATACGATTTTTAAAATACGGACAGAGTAAGTTCATCCTAGGACAAAATGTATGCATTGTATTATAATATTATAATAAAGATTAGTTGATTTTCAAACTATAGAAATTACTTAAAAATAAAAGTAAATTTTATAAAAATATAAAAAAATATTATTTTCATTTTTCATATTATGTCACAAAACTAATAAAAATTTTAATGAAGAAACAAGAATTATTTGAATAAAATGCTTTAGGATTAAGTTATTTATATATTTTTTTTGTATATATGTATTTTCATATGCAGAATATATCCAAACGTCGATATCTAAATAAAATATACAGAACTTAATATGAAAGTTTGTTATTTTAATAGAATAATTTTTAAAAGATTTTTAACTATATATGATGTTACTATGTAACTGAAATATATTAATTATTTTCAGCGTCTACACCAGGGCAAAATTCAATAAAAAATCTTGGTATTAATCAAAATCAAACAGTAAATTACAATGATCGGATAATATGAACACAACTAGTTTCCACAAAATAATCTTGTTTATTGCAGTCTTACACTTTCTCGGTTGCAATTTATTACTCCAAATATTGTGCAAAAAATGTAATTTTTTACATTCGTAGTGTATTGGTACTCGTCAAAACTTTTTTGGTTAACTTATCATATTTTATTTATTTTATTTATCATAATTATAATTTTACTATAAAATCCAGCAACGAATTTTAATAAATAAAAATTTTAAATCTTTCCACTACTGTTAAAATTATATATTGACTTTAAACTAATAAAAAATAGCACTGATTTACATGAAATAGTTAAGTAGATATTTCGTATTTTCCTGTGGCGTGTGCGCATATAGATGATATTAATTTTTTTTTTGTATAAATAAATAAATTTTAAATTGCATATTTGTAAATACGTTTCCGTGTGGCTTTAATACTCACTTGCTTGCATTTATCACTTTCACCATCAATGCGGGGTATTGTTAATCTAAAATATATATAAGTTTGTTTTGTTTGTTAAATCTTAAGAATTTTAAAAATGATTGTACGTACATTTAAATGTGCATAAAATTTTCTTTAATAATATACAAAAGAACTACAATATAAAATAAAAATTGCAAATACTTTAGCTGGAAATCAAAATAATTTTTTTTTAAATATTTAATAATAAATAAAAATTACAAAAATAAAATCACTAAAGAATTTCAGTATAATCTTTAAAATAATGATTTGAGCAAATATTTTCAAATGGCAACATACCTGTAAACACTTCGTAAATTATGGAAACTTTTAATATTTTTCATTGCATATATAATTTTTAATTTTATATATTGATTTTCATATACACATATATAGATAATATTAAATAATTTTTTTTTGGTATTATATATAATAATATTTCTGAATTTACTCTATTGAATAGATTTTAATCTCCAATGAGCAACAATTTAATTTTCAGTTTTTTTGATGTTATGTAATTTTTTATACATATAAAATACATAAATATATTATATACAAGGTGATTTATGAAGTCGGGGAAAAACTACACCGGATGATTCCTATGAATAATCTAAATAAAAAACTTCAAATAAACATATGTCCGAAAACGCTTTCTAACGGAAATGTAGCCGTTAAAAGTTTATTACATGTAACATCAATCGTGTTAGCTTTATTTATTATATCAGGAAAAAAAAAGCAAAAACAATAATTAAGGTACTAATTTAGAGCAAGAACGTCTGGGATTAAACTCAAAGTAAGTTATGAATAATCTTAATAAAAAACTACAAATAAACATATGTCCGAAAACGCTTTCTAACGGAAATGTAGCCGTTAAAAGTTTATTACATGTAACATAAATCGTGTTAGCTTTATTTATTATATCAGGAAAAAAAAAAGCAAAAACAATAATTAAGGTACTAATTTAGAGCAAGAACGTCTGGAATTAAACTCAAAGTAAGTATTCGAAGTGTCCTCCTTCGGCTCTAACCTCTAATACATGCATGACAACGTCGAACGAGTGAATCTCTAACTCGAGCCAGCACATCGGGATCATTTCTTATTTCATTTGCGGCGTTCTGTATTTGTTCCAGCAACTGCTCCCTGATTGCTATTGGCACCTTGTAAACAAGTTCTTTCATATGTTCACATATATAAAAGTCCAGTCAAATTTGGGTACCTTGGCGGTCAGGCAACCGGATCTCCGTAGCCAATCCATTTCCTAGGGAAATTGACCGTTTAAACAAAGTTGTCACTACCCTTGCTCTATGAGGCGGTGCACCGTCGTGCTGAAACCACATACGTTGTTTTTTCTTCTGATATAATAAATAAAGCTAACGCGATTGATGTTACATGTAATAAACTTCTAACGGCTACAGTTCCGTTAGAAAACATTTTCGGACATATGTTTATTTGAAGTTATTTATTTAGATTATTCATAGGAATCATCCGGTGTAGTTTTTCCCCGACGTCATAAATCACGCTGTATATTATATGAACAAAACATATGCTGAAATGTGAACATTTTGTTCTTTAATTGCGTTTATGTACTTAATATTTATGTTTTAGTTTAGCTATGGGCCTGAAACTTTATAAGTTTCATGAAATTGATAAATATTTAATTTAAAATAAATTTTAGTGAAGTTAACCCATTGGGTGACCGTGAAAGTAGAAAAAATAAAATAACTTGATTAGGCGATTACGTACGTATCTACAATTATTTTACATATAATTACAACGCATGTTGAAGTGTGTAAAATATATTATTCCTCTTTAATCTTCGGGTATATATAGCACTCCGTACGAATGCGATAAGGTTTATGTTAGACCTACAGGTAGAACTGTTTCTACTAGATTGACAGAACAGAAGAGGTCAATACGTCTAAACCTAAACCTAACCTAAACCAAATAATTCAGCTATTGTACAACATGCGTTAGAAAATCTTCATGATGTAAAATTCGAAGATACTGTAATAATTGAAAAACCCATCAATTGATAAGAGAAATAATAGAAATTTATAAAGAAAAAGATAACATCAATCAGTGTAAAGGCACAAATTTAAATAATATTTGACTACCTTTAAATAAAATTTATAAAAAAATAAAATAATTTAGTTACTTATTCACCTAGTAACATTTCTATATTCGGTTTATTTACTATAAATATCATTTGCATAATTTTTTTTACTTAAGGTATAAGTACGTTTATTACGTCGAAACGTCGATTATTAATAAATATTAATACAAAACTACAAGCTGAAGCCATTTTATTTTATATCTAAGGAAAAATGTTCATAATAACTCTTTTGATTCTATAATTGTAATCAAAAATATATATTCAATACCGATGTTCAAAAATATTTTTAAATATTGTATATAAAGTTTTTTTTCTTTTTCAATGTTTTACTTTCTTCACAAACTAATTAAAAATGTGAAATAAATAAAATAGTTTTGCAAGATTTTAAGTCCATTGAAAATATTTGTTAAAACGTAAATATATTGAGGAAAGCTATTTGCGTGTTTAAAATGCTACTTTAGTTCCTCAGTTGGTATGTGGTAGTGAATGTTGAGTTTGACTGCAGAAGCATAAAAGGAAAATGACTGTTGTGTTAATGAGATACTTTCGTGGAGTATGTGATGTAATTTGGATAGATTGGATGTGAAATAAATTAATGTATAAAAAAGCTTGTAATTAATAAAAATGTTATTACTAAAATTAGTGTTAGTCAGTTTGGTCATCTTAAGTGAATTAAAAACATATATTATATAATTTTTATTGAACGTATACATGAATGTTCGATGAGTAAATGGAAAGTGGTAAGATGAAAAAAAAAGAGAGGCATCATAAATATGGATAAAGCAAAATTTACTTATCCAGATAATTTTTGCATAAATTATGAAAAAGTTCTGCCACACCCTAATATAGGTATTCGGCAAAAAAATTTATGGGTATATTTAAAAAATAAGATATATTACATTTACTTATTTGAAGTTTTTCATTGCTGGTCTTACAAAATATTTTTACTTCTACATATAAAAAAAACTAGACACGTATTAAGATACATTATCCAAGAAAACAAACTTTTTCAAAGGTGGGTTATAAAACTTATTAAGTATAGAATACAACACAACTTTCTTAATAATATTTCTTCGGGAAAATTCTAAGAGGTTTTCAAAATTATTATATCTTTAATTGTTAGATAAGTTTCTTGGTTTAAATACATTTCGGTAAAGTGTGTTTTATATATTTATATTGTGCTGCCTAAAAAAATATTTACTAATTTCCAATGAAATAGAAAGAAACTTAATTTTACACTATTCTGTAAAAAAAAAGTTATTTGTTGTATATGACTTTCAAATATTCTAAATATGTTATAATAAAAAAGTTATTTTTAAAAAAAATGACTACATTTACAGTACACTGTAATAGCCATTTTGTTACATATTATTTCAGCAAAATCGATAACATAACATAATTGTTAACATTAATTTTCTGTAAAAACAATGTAATTTTTGTATTTTTAAATTAAATAATTAATTTGATATATTTTTTAAGTTTTACCGGAAAAGTAATTAATTTTGCATAAAATATACGTACCCTACATTCATATTATATAAAAAAAAAATTTGTAAATTCTGTAAATTTATACATATATTAAACCAGTTGTGGTTCACTCGAGCCACAACACTGACCAAACTCAGAAAATCTGAAGATTACTGAAAAGTCGAAACGCGTCATTGCTAAAAACAATAACGAACCTGATAGGGAAATTAATAATAATAATAGGGTTTTTAACACTATATCATGCTTCATTATTGTTAACTATGCGTCTCTGTATTTGCGTTATTAGATCGTTGATGTTATTTGAAGTTGTGCCTAGGTATTTGAGTTTGGTAACATTCGTATATTTAGTTTTTCGGTTACATTTCTCTCTATACTGTGAGTTTTGCGAAATAAATGAAGGTATAAGGTTTTCTTTAATTAATCTCTAGTGCACCTTTTTTAGTGTGTTTTTCAATTTTTCAAAAATTTCTACCACTCATTTTTTATTAGAACTAATTACTGCGATATCACCTACTTATTCTGATGCCTCATATTTATTCTTGATGATATAAACTTTCCATTTGTCAACATTTTATTTTACGAAACTATCCAATATTATGCTGAATAATATGGGTTATATAGCAACTCCTTGTCTCAAGTAAATATTCGCTACAAATAGTTCAGATATATTGTTTTCAATATCAACCTTGTATATAATTTCTTGTGATTTTTATTAATTTCTCAGGTATCTGAAATTTCCTCATCTCATTCAGATTGCCGTATGATGACAATGATGACATGCTCTTTTAAAATCGACATGTATCATATATAAATCTATATTATATTCCCAACCTTTTTTTTGTTTTTGCCAGACCCTATATATACATATATATATATATTTAACTAGAATATTAAGTATTGTTTTTTCAGCACTAAATTTTATTATTAAATAATAAAAGTTTGAATATACGCATAGAATTTTTAAACAACATTTGATTTCTACACATTTGTGAGGATTAAACTAATTTTTTAATTAGTATAAATTTTAAAAACAATACACACACACAGATTGATTTAATTTTACATAGAAATTATAATTCAAAAAAATATTAACATATTATTATAATACGTTAACAAGTTCATAATACATATTTTCAATTTACTGTAATTATAAATACTTACTTATATAGACCTATATTAAAATTTTTTTTAAATATTGCGAACATATAAAGATATTTTAAGTTAACAAAAACTGTCCCAAATAAGAGTTGCTAACTAATAATTTTGTAGCTACTTAAATATATTTTTTCAAAATGTTTTGTTTCAAAATATATGCAAAACACATAGCAGTGAAAGTAAATTATAAAAAAAGTTGATTACAATATACGAAAATTAAATATAATAATTGCAGCAAATCCTTTAAAACAAATTTGTTCAACACATTTACCGACAGGTACACAAAGATACTGATATCAAGCTGAAAACAGTTGATTTAGTTTTTGTTACAGAAAGCATAATTTATGCTTATCTGTAAATATATTAAAATGTTACGTTTCTCATTGTATTTGAAACTGATAAAAATTAACAAAAAAACGTATGCACTAAATTGAATTGTAATAGAAAACCCTACACATGTTGCAAGGTTGCGCACGTTGTTAAATAATACAGATATCATATAAAAAAATAGTGTGGTCAGATTCTTACATTTGTTGTTCAACAATTTCTAATAAAATTAAAACCTACCACTGTTATATTTTTTATTTAAAAAATATAAATTATTTGTAATTAACAACAATGCAGTATTGGTATGGCATTAATTTTCTTTTTCTTGTAATTTCCTTTTAAAAAAAGTTAATATTCTATTTTTAATGTGTACATTTTTTTGTTACATGTATCTTGCATATACCTACAATTTGCCTTAATATATTAAATCAAATATAATTTGATACCATATGGTGTCCGACAAAAAGTCAGCTTTAATGGGAAAAATATTTATAATTTTTTTGAAAATTTTATTATTACGGAATTTTTGTGCACTAGCAGGAATTACTGATATCACTTCCAATATAAGTTCAAATAAATAATAATAAAACAAATTTTAGGTAAACTTACTTTATTTTTAAAATTTTTTTTAAAAGTTATTGGCAAAAAGGGTTAAAATATTATTATTTAACAATAATATTTGATAATTATATTATTATTACGTTTGTTATTTGAAAGGTAAAGTTTTTAGCTCAGTAACTCACTTTTACTTTTACCTTTGTTTGACTAAAATTTTTGTTATTTTTACATTAATCTTTAAAAATTGCTATGGCCCATCGATATTCTAATATCGAATTAATCAATATAATATTGATTTATGAAGATGTACATCATTATACGGCTGCTGCAAGTCGGCTTTCCGCTGAACAATGTCCTGGTAGACCAATACCTAGCCTTCAAAAATTTACTCATCTAATCATACGTGCTCGAGAGACTGGTAATTTACAAACTCATTAAGGACAGGATGGGGGGACCTGGACGGCATCGACGAATTTTAGATACTGAGGAACGTCCTTTGTAGTGAACAATGCTGATTAAAGTAGTAAAGTAGTAGAGTACTAAAGTTTAAAACAAATTAATTGTTTAATATAAAAACTAAAAAAAAAATTATCTCACTTATGAGACGACTTTATTTAGGCGTTTTACGGTTTATGAAAAACTTTTCACGTGTACTATTGCCTCCTAAAAGAATACGGACAAAACCGTAAACACACACACATTGTCGCTCTCTCTCTCTCTCTCTCTCTCAAAATATGTATATATATATATATATATATATATATATATATATATAATGCAAAAAATATGCATGTGTCTAATATATTATTCTAAAACTTTTTATTTCAAAATTTTTGCAATTAAAGTAAGTTCACCAGTAATTTTCTTATATAATTTTTGGTTCTCCAAAAACAAATAATAATTTTATAGAAAAACAGTAAAATTAATGAAACACGTAAATTGATATTTAAATAAAATTGAAAGTGGCTATTTATACATACGGTATGTATACGCAATTGGCTATTTATACATATGGTATGTATACGCAATTGGCTATTTATACATACAGTGTACAAATTAGCAACGCCAAAACCACGCATTCAGCTAAACCAGTGATTCCCAAAGTGGTCCAGGTGGACCCCCAGGGGTCCACGGAAGACTCGACGGGGGTCTACGATGGCGAGAAAAAAAAATGGGGGTTCACTGGTTGTAAGTGGGGGTCCACGAAAATTTATCTGGTTTCGATCGTAAAGAACTAAAATGTTGGCTTGGCTGTACCTATCAATGTAGGGCCTACATTGTAGGCAGATAATACACTAGGTACTAAAAAAAATTCCAAATTTTTCGGTGATTTTTGACAGGCTTTATTTCGGTGCAAAATGGTCGTATTGAGACTTTAAAAAAAGCATTTTGAAGCTTTATGATTCAAATTTTCAGATTTTTGCTAAAATATTTTAGGAGTTACGGTTCTCATGCAATACTAACAGATAGCGCAAAAAAATAATATTGCAAATTTTTTGCTTGTTTTTTTTTTGTCCACGGGTGTGAAAATTTTTTTTCAGTTAGGCCGGCATATGGATCTGATAGCCTGTTTATTTAGTATTAATTTCCTTTTTTTTAAACCTCCGTTAATTTTTTTGAGTAGTGTATTTTAAGAAAGTCAGCGACTGTTAACTTGTAAAAACTTGCATATTCGATATTTTGAGTACAACGCGTATCGAGACTTGCAAAGCGCCGCCCGCTAGCCAGCCAGCAACGCTAGTTAAGACGTGCATAGGGACGAAATACGACTTGTACTGTGCTTGCAATCTTGCATGAACTTGTTTGATTCTTCACCAATATAAATACGAATGCCAAGAACAAACGTTACTCATTTGCTTTACTCATTTGCTGTGCTCATTTGTTTCGGGAATTTTGAAAAGAAACGTGTGAGTGAATCGATGTCAGTGTTTGCCAGTGCCGGAAAAAGTAAGTATACCTGCCTATTTGTTATACATACTTTTATTTTATATTGTAGTAATATTATATTATTTGTTATGTTTGCGTGTAGTAGGTACGTAATAAAAATTAAATACTGAACAGGGCCATTATTCGATACTTCTATAAAAGAACAGAAAGCCGAGAAAGATTGAACTTTTAGTACTTTTTATTATAAAATTATTTATTTACCCGACTGTGGTGATTCACTAAAAGAGAGTTATTATAATTGACCTGCATGTTTGTACATATTTCAGTGCCCTCGTAGTTGCTAATGCTAAATGACTAAAAATATTTTCATAAAATGTACCACTCGTATAGTAATGTATCAACGTAATAAATAAAACATTAAAATCGCGGTGTTTTGACGTCAAAATATTCTTTAAAAGTATTTTCTCTCGAATTTACAGAAATGTATCAAAATATAATTAATCAAAAAATGTTTTGCATTACATTAAAATAGATTCAATCTTAGCGGCTTATTGCTTTTAATAATTAAAATCAGTTTTGCCGCCGGCATTTTGGTTTTTTCATTGCAATAATTAACTAATTATTCCCATTCAATTCTGTTCAAATAGCCATATCCTGTTAAAATCACCTTATGATTACTAAAACAAACTTTTTTTTTTCTTTACACGTAGGTAACTGATACGAAACATGGCTGAATCTAAGAAGAAATGTCGACAATACAGTGTTCAATATTTGAAATTTGGTTTTGTTCCATCAACGGCCGACAAACGATTGCCCATATGCCTTTTGTGCAACAAAGTTTTGAGCAATGACTCGATGAAACCATCGAAGCTCGAAGATCATCTAAGAAGGTGTCATCCTGATAAAATAGGCAAAGATTTAAAATATTTTCAAACATTGAAGGAAAAATATGAAAGAAGACCCACCGTGCAAAGTATGTTCGCTTCAACGTCTCAAAGTAACGATGATGGCTTGCGGGCATCCTACAATATCTCATTGCTTATCGCGAAATCTGGAAAACCGCACACCATCGGTGAACAGTTAATTTTACCCGCTGTTGAAGAGGTTTTAAAAACTGTTCTGCACAAACCTCCATTTGACGTACTTAAAAAAATTTCTTTGAGTAACAACACTGTACAAAGGCGTATTGATGAAATGAGCTCTGATGTTGAAAGCTTCTTGTGCAATTATCTGCAAACAACTCATTTTTCTATTCAATTGGATGAATCAACATTACCTGGCAATGAAGCCTTATTATTGGCATATGTTCGATTTGTTATGGACGAAGAAATCCATGAAGAGCTACTATTCGCGAAAACTTTGAAGACGGACACAAAAGGAGAATCAATATTTAATGTCCTGAGCGATTTTCTTAAGGAAAAATCGATTCCATTTACAAACATTACTTCGGTGGCAGCAGATGGAGCTCCTGCCATGTTCGGGCGATATCGTGGGTTTATAAGCCATCTTCAAAGAATTATACCAGGAGTAACTGCAATTCACTGTGTCATACACCGACAACACCTGGTAGCGAAAAATTTGAGTGATAGATTGCACCAATCGCTTCAATTTGTGATTAAAGCAGTTAACAAAATAAGAAGCAACGCGTTAAATACCCGTTTATTTGCACAATTGTGCGACGAAAATGATGAAGACTTCCAACGATTACTCTTACATACTGAAGTACGCTGGTTGTCGAAAGGTGCATGTTTAACAAGATTTTACTCACTTTTTGAATCAGTTTTAGAGTTTTTGGAAAGTAAAGATCCAGATTTAAAAGAAAATCTGATCAAATTGAAAGCAGACATCGCGTATTTGACAGATTTGTACAAAAAATTTAATGACATTAACTTGCAGTTGCAAGGGGACAGCCTAAATTTAATAAAAACAAAGGGTGTAATTTCGGCTTTTCTTGGAAAATTGAAATTTATGAAGCAAAATATTAGTCGGCGCGAATTCGCACAGTTTCCAAACTTGTCACAGGCAGAATGTCTTGATGAGGATATTCAGACATACGTTCAACATTTAAATGCCTTGCATGATGACTTCAAAAATAGATTTGAAGATATTCTGACGATGGAAATACCACCATGGATCATAAATCCATTTGATGAAACGGAAGTGGCGAATGTGGTATTGCAAGAGGAGCTACTCGAGCTTACCACCAATGAGGAGCTGAAGGTGAAATTTAAAAAAGGCTATCAAACATTTTGGCTGCAAGCAGAAATTGCCGAAAAATATCCTGGACTGTGGGAAATTGCGAGAAAACTTTTGATAGCGTTTCCCTCGTCATACCTTGTCGAAAAAAGTTTTAGTGTGGTGACAAACCTATTAACAAAAAAAAGGAGCAGATTGAATATCACAGAACGGGGAGATTTGCGGTTATTCCTGACAAAACTGAAGCCAAATATTGATAACTTGCTATCAATTCATCAAGTGCATCCCTCCCATTAAAAATGACTATTTTTTTTAATTGTTGAAGTTACGTTATTAATGTTTAATTTTAAGTCTATTAAGTCTAATCATATTATTTTAATAAAAAATTTTAATGAATAATGAAAATATACTATTCTTCTTTTTATTTTTACCACTCCGAATTTAGAGTTGGAACTCAGCCGCGACGCATATATCCATCGTTAGATCTAATCTTCACATTTTTTGACGAGTTTTGGGAATATGGTAGAAATGTAGCAGCAGGGGGTCCACCGAAACCAGTAAATTTTTGAAAGTGGTCTACGGGGAAAAAAAGTTTGGGAACCTCTGAGCTAAACCTAACACCCCTGTAATCAGGGGCGCGCCGTACTATTTTGTCGCCCGTGTGCCGATGCTAACTTTGTCGCCCCCCCCCCCCTGTTTTTTAAATATACATGTATACAGGATACACATTTTATTTGTACCCGCTTAAAAAGTCATGAGTAGGCAACCCATTTTACTTTTCATAAAGGACTTGGTTTTTATTTTTTTTCTCTTGCCTACTGTGATTATTCGATTTAAAGTACTAATAATTTACACGAAGTGATTAGTGACATGTATTCTGTATTGCCTATTCTTAAAAAATAAGTAAAAATAGAGGTTCTATTATTTACTACACATTTATAAGAATGAATTTTATATATTTATTGCATACTACATACGTATACAAATATAATAATATCACAAAAAAACATTACATCTACGTAACAAAAATAAATTATAACCTAACTTATTTCAAATTTTTTAAGTCAGAAAATCTTTTTACTAGTTCATGTATTTCTAATTGTTCACATATTTCATGTTCTATAGAAATCATAGCTAAACTCACCAATCTGTCTTGGCCCATTGAACTCCTTAGATAATTTTTTATACTTAATTTTTAATTTCGAAAAAGAGCGTTCGCCAGAAGCAGCAGATACGAGTAATGTTAAAAAAATTCAAATAACAATAATTACAATGTTGGGAAAAGCAGAACATAAGTCGCCTTGTAGCACATATTCTAGAATTTCATATGCAGTCATATTTGGTTTCAGTTAATGTTTCAATATACATATTAATTTCTTCAAACAATTCAATGTCATTAATATCTGATTCATTTCTTGTATTGCTCGCTGTGTCGCCCCTAACCAAGTGTCGCCCGTGTGCGACGCACACATTGTACCCTGTGACGGCGCGCCCCTCCGCTGGGGAACAGTAACGAGCTACAAGGGAATCGTTTATTTTGAGGATATAGTTGTTTGTTTGTGTCAATTGAAAATATTGAAAAGGTATTAGTGAGTGAATTTTTATTTATATAACATAATATAATATAATTATATTTTAAATATTATAACCTTAATTTCAGATGACAGAACAAATGTCCGATAATAAAGAAAATAACATTAATGAACATAATTTAAATGTTGGCCAAAAATTCAATGATTATGAACAATATTATGAAATCGTATAAGTGAGTGATTTTTTTTATTTATATAGGTAACATAAAACAATTATATTTTAAATATTATAACCTTAAGGTCAATAGTCACACTCGATATGGGCGTGTCATCGGACGATTCAATAAATATTTTTTTATTAATTTTGTAGATCATATTCAATATAACTGATTATACGTAATCTTTAAAAAGATATGTATAATTAATAATTTAATATCAATATTCCATTATTAATAAAATTACATAATATACAAGTAAATATATTTTTAACAAGCCATATTTTCTTTAATAAGCATTATTATTGTTTCGAAAAGATATATGAGATGTGACATGTAATATAGAACAATATATATTTTTTTTGGATTTTATCTATTTGGAAAAATAGAGATATACTGACTTTTAACAAGAAAAGCTGACAGTTATCAAGCAAATGGCGGATTTTATTTTCTCTTGTACAAACTGTGTACAAATTATAGAAAGATAAAATCTGATTTTTTTATATGGGGTTTATAATTATAAAATGATATTATACTTTTTTTTTTGTTAATTAATAATGCTTAATAACGCTTTTTTAAGATTTTTTATATTTTCAATTTTTATATTTTTTTTATATCTCCAGTTGCTAGCGACACAGACAACAAATCTTCGAAATATTATGAAATTCATGGCAAGTCAATGTTACACGCTACAAAAAATTATTTGGCTTAAATTTATTCTTTTTATATAATATATGACATTATAACAAGGATAATATTGAAAATTGTTAAAATATTGCAGATTTTGGTATTTAGGAATTTATTTAAAGTATTTTATAGAATTTAAATTAATTTTTTTAACCTGAAAATCTAACCTATCTTTATTCTTCAAAACAAAACGTCAAAAGTGACATTTCAATTTATTATCAATATATAGAAGACAGTAAAAAATAATTTATAGAGCAGCTAACGCCTGGTATCAGAATATACAGGGTGTCCCCGGATGGGGTTGCGCACTCTTGTAAACTTTTTTATTTTGGAGTTTTCGGCAAAATGTTATTCTTCATAAAAAGTTTTGCTTGGCCTGAAACTTATTTTTAGACTACTTCCGATTTTTTAAAATCAAGTAGGCCTTTACAGTTGAGCAAAAACTATTTTCATTTTAGGTAAAGTACCTTTTCTGTTCACAGTATGTCAAAATCTTGTTAAGAAAAGTTGTTCGGAATGAAAAGTTATGGCCATATGCAAAGTTTCAAGATGATAGTCCTACTTTGATAAAATTCGAAAAGTTATTGAGTTATGTAAATTTTCGTCGCAGAATTAATAATAAAGATCTTTTTGCTATTGTCGACGACATAGTGATTATTATCAAAGTACGGTAGGTCAAGTACTGCTATTTGAATGATATTATAAAATTGCGTAAGCTTTGCATGATGTAATGGAAAAATAGAGCGAACTGCAGTAAACAATTGCTGTAACTGCATACATCATATCTAGCATATTTTATTCTTTAATACAACATAACAAAAAACAAATTAAATTCTAAACATTGAAATTATTCCACGTAATATCCTCCTCTTAGTACACATTCTTTTATTCGGGTTCTAAATTCTAGGTAGGTCGATGAAAGCATTTCTTCATTCACACTAGCAACAGCTTCTATGATTTTTTGTTTTAAATTTTCCAAATCGTCTTCTAAATTATTATTATTATTATTATTATTTTATTTATTTGCATATGGCCATAACTTCTCATTCCGAACAACTTTTCTTAACAAGATTTTGGCATACCGTGAACAGAAAAGGTACTTTACCTAAAATGAAAATAGTTTTTGCTCAACTGGAAAAGCCTACTTGATTTTAAAAAATCGAAAGTAGGCTAAAAATAAGTTTCAGGCCAAGCAAAACTTTTTATAAAGAATAACATTTTGCCGAAAACTCCATAATAAAAAAGTTTACAAGAGTGGGCAACCCCATCCGGGGACACCCTGTATAATATATACTACATATACTCGTTGCTGGTATCAACTGGTATGTAATTTATACTTATTAAATTTTTATTATATTACAAAAACATATTCTTCAGGTTGTACACTCAGCCCAAAAAGGAGATAAAGCACTTGAAAACTCAAACAGCTTTAGAATCGCTTACATCCGAATCAATCGGAAACGAAATAACATGATCATAGGAGCAATACGCGAATGACACAGAAATACTGACACGATCCGATTGAACTCGTCTTTGTACCGGCTGCAGCATTTTTAATATGTTGAATTAGTGCATCTCAAGCGTCCACGAAAAAGAAGATGAAGTACTTGAAAATCGGAAACGAAATAACAACAGCACAGCGGGTGTAATTTATTTTGTATGGTCAGGACTCGAAAATTGTGAAAATATTGAACAATTAATTATACCACATTATAAAAAAATACATTGAAAAATTATGTTCAAAATGGGAATGTTTGCAATAAACTACAGGCAAAAATTTTCTGTTTTTATCAACATTTTTTAATATATATTTATGAATAAATTAAATAATTTTAATTTACCTATATTTATTTCCTACAATTAAATTTTCAGCAATTATATTTAGAAATATATTGAAAAATTAATAATAGTTCAAGAAATTGGATGTGGTTTTGTATATGTTAATTTTACGTATCAACAAACTTCACTACAATCCAGAATTTGGAGTACCTGATTCAAATATGAACAGAAACTCACATACATCAATAAAAGATTTGGAAACATGTATGTTTAATATTAGCTGAAATTAAATTTTAAAAAAATCGCGAACGTTTATCGTCACAACAGGACAAGATTTTCCAAATAAAAGTACAAAATAAGACACATATTTTTTATTATATATTTTTAATAAAATATAGTAGAAAATTTGCATATATCATAACACTACAAGTTCTGATATAATTTCGGCACAAACCACATAATGAATTATTGTTTCGAATGCAAATACAAGGTGGATACATTTCAAATTTATGCATTAATGACCGAAGAAGAATATGCAAATATAATTTTTATATATATAGGGTTTTTGTGAAACAGATTGTTTTAAATTTTTAAAATCTTAAAACTTCTCTTCTTAAAGCTAATCCGATCAATCGAATCCGTCTTCTGTCAAAGTTTGTCACATTAGTTGATTATTATTTTAAAACAAATTATTACAAATTTTTCATAAATGGAGCTTGCTTCAGTAATGTCAGATTGTAATTCTATAATGGTTTTCTTTTGTTATCAGTCTAAGTTATTCTGCAGAATATTTTCATGAGGACCTTATATCTTTTCTTAAAATGTTCAATTATTTCAATTGTGATCAATTGCTTCCACATAGATGTATAACTATAAATAAATAAATTAAGTACTGTTCGTTACTATATTTAAATTTACTTACAAAATATAATTTTGATGTTGGAACTTTATCGAAATAATTTTTAATATTCTTCAAATAAAAATTTTTGTTCTTGAAATTAGTAGTAAAAAAAATATTAAATTATGTGTATAAATTTCATAACCATTATTTTTCTGTTGTTTATAAAATATGATCTTTCTCTAGCATAGCATATAATTAGACATCAAAATATAAACAGAACACTAGGAAACCCGTGACCCTTAAAGGGTCACGTTTAAAGTCGAAAATAGTAACAAACACAACACAAAGACACAGTATATAAATATAAAAAAATAGAGGGCGCGCGCACGCGCGCGCCCCGTAGAAAGTATTACGTAAATATAATAATAATATATTACAAATTTTTGATTTAAGCTCTTCTTTTTTATCCGACGAAAGATTCGAATATTCCATCTTCATTCTCTTGGCATTTTTATTGCCGTTTATATTAGATTTTGCTCATTTGGGCATCATACAAAATTTTTATAATACAACAATATCAATGAAATGTACTTTTTACTCTTATTTTAATGAAAAAAATGTAAGTAAATGCACTGATATATGTAAAAAAAATTTACTTGCAATATATTGTGACAGCTGTTTATTTTTATTTATTTTATTCATTTTTTTCATAGCTATCTAAGTTTATTTTTGACATTTGCATTATTAACATAGTTTTTCAAATTTTTGAGAACCAAGATGAAATCGTAGAAAGATGAAACTTGCCTATTCTCAAATAGGGGATGAACCAATTAAAATGACACCACTCCCATCAAAATCGGTTCAGGGGTTTAGGAGGAGATGGGGCAGAAACATATATACAAACATACATACAAACATTTGTCAATTAGAGAGATGATTTGACAACTACATTCGCCAAATATATTATAGGTCAGTTAGTAATTGATCAGATTCGAATGTTGTTACATTAAAATTATTAAATCTAACACTTTTATTATTATAATGTTCATATTATATTATATAATATTAATGAATAGTTATTTCAATAATTCATAATATTAAATACAATTTATATCAGAAAATATTCCATTGAATTTAATATATACGCATGCGCAGTTTCGCTTTTTAGAACCATTCAAACAAACTTGGTTCGTGATGACGTCAAAAGATGCACCTCTTACTTCCTTCACCCCTAGCCCACATTGATAGTACGGCAGTTCTTGTGGCGAACGTAATTTCTTGTTCTATATGCTTATTTATTTATTAGGCGCGGGGATGAGAGGGTAAATGAGTCAGGCTTGTGCCTTTGCATCATGCTAAAGTCATATCAAGAAGTTTGTTTTGATAAGCGATGCATTTTTGTTCTGCCGGTTTTGTCTGTCTCACTCTGCAACTACATTGTTTCATAATGCTCACAGTCTTTGTAATAATACCGCAAGGTGCAGAAAGGCAAAAATATGTGTTTATACTATAATATTTAGTTTTATTTTTATAACAAGTTGCACTATAGGAAATATAATTATGTACTTCGTTCTATTATCCGGACCTCGATTATCCGATTTTTCGATTATCCGGATTGCAATTTTATGAATTTTATGATTATATGTATACAATATGAAATAAAAAAAAACTCGTGTACGCAATTTTTCTTTCCTATTTTTCCTCACGGTTTTCGATTATCCGGATTTGTTGTTATCCGGACTATCTTCATCCCCGACTAGTCCGGATAATCGAGGGTTTTCTGTATGTTATAAAAATTACTGAATTTATGTCAATTACATATTATAGGTTTCAATATATTTATGAAATTTATGTTAGAATCGGATTTTGCAACTCAACTTATAATAAAATTATAATAATATTATTATTATTTTATTATATATTATATATTATTTTATATTTATTTTATATATATATTTATATATTATATATTATTTTATTATATTATTATTAATATTATTATTTTCATATAAATAAAAGTCAATAAAAGCAATGCCCCCCCCCCTTCCCTTCAGTGTAGGGCACTGTTGGTGGTCTCGATAAACTATAATATAATTTTTTGTTGTGGCCGTATTTGTGATATATGTATGTGGTATTATGTTACCGCTATAATGAAGGGAAGAAATTTTCAAGGATTTGCCGCTGAATAAATATTTTGAGTGGAACGGAGATCGTGATCGGGTTTTTGCAACATTTTGCTTATTATATCTATATTTCAAGCAATGAAATAAATCAGCCATCAATTCTCAAAAAACAAAATTTATTAAAAAAAATATACATATATATAGGTAATTTAATAATAATAATAATAAATACATAATATAATAATAATATAATATAATATAATAATAATAATATAATAATAATAATAATATAATAATAATAATAATAATAATAATAATCCGTTACCCCGATCACCTGGGTAACTCAGCCAAGTTGAGGTGGTGTGAAATAAAAACGAATAATAATATAATAATAATAATAATAATAATAAAACCATAATAAAAAAAAAGTACTATTATAGTAAAAAAATTAAAAATCGGATATATAATACCAGGCAAAACCTGTGAAAATAAAACAAACATAATAGAAAATTGCAAACAAAAAAAAAATTCAAAAACAAAAAAAATTATATATAATATAAAAAATTTCTTTTTCCTTACTTCACTCCGAATCGGATTCATAACGTAATTTTAAAAGTTCTTTCAAACTTCTTTTATGAAACTGACTGAGATAGATAGTTTTATGTTTTGACATTTGTTTAGTAATGGCCGCTATTGCGATAAACAAAATTTGGTTGCTAGGAAACAGAATGCGATTAGTGCGTGCACGTACCAAAAGAGGCGCTGGCTACCGTATTGAAGTGTCAATTTTACCACAATATGAATTTTGAAGGTTATGTTGTGAAAATATAAATAATTTGAAAAAAACTTCAAGATAAGTAGATAATAGATAGTCATGTTTGACATTTTATATATGAGAGTTAAATTTTGTCATATAAGTAACTGGATTTGAGGTGCTGTATGAGCATGGCGTAAGCGGCAGAAGTCTATAATTTTGGTCTTTGAAGAGGAAAATTTAAAGCCGATATTTTTGGCGTTATATTCAACGGTAGAAACAGCTTTTTGATGTTTAAATTTCAGGTATTTTAAATCATTCGATTTTAGATATATTATAAGATCATCCATATATAAAAGGCTGTTTACATTTTTAGGTATTCCATCAGCGATCGAGTTTATGGCGATCAAGAAAAGTGTACAAGAAATAGAGCTCCCTTGGCTGATACCGTTATGTATCTGCCGCTGTGAAGAAAGGGACAAACCTATTTTAACCTGGATGAAACGGTCCGATAAAAAGTGCTGTATTGCGTATGCAATATTGCCTCGCAATCCCCAATTGAAAAGTTTTTGTAAGATATTGAATCTCCACGTCATGTCATATGCTTTTTCAATATCAAATGATACTGCTACAAGATGTTTACGTTCAAGTATGGATTCTTGGATATCAGAAGTGAATCGAATTAGTATGTCATTTGTTGAATGTGACATTCGTGAACCACACTGGAAGTTTTTAATTACATTATTGATGTTAAGAAACCAAGTAAGACGTTGGTTAATTAACTTTTCGTATATCTTTCCTAGATGACAGGTTAATGAAATTGGGCGATATGCATTCAAGTGGAGATTTATTAGGTTTACATAGCGGGAAAATGTATGCAACTTTCCAAAGTTTTGGATACAATCTGTGTATCCATAAGTGGTTGAGAAAATTAAGTATTAGCGTGTTCATGTCGACTGGAAGATTTTGCAACATTTGATATGTTATCATGTCTGGTCCTGGGGCAGATCTCTTTTTTCGGACACTCCCCGTAACAGCCATAAACTCATCCACCGAAAATGGTATATTGCATAGGTTAGTATATTTGTTATCACTTGTTTTATTAAAATCAAGATTAAAACTAGATTCAGAGCGATTTTTAGTAGTAAGAAATTCGTTTGTGTAATTACTGTCATCTGAAACAGATGCAAAGTGATCTGCGAGTTTTTCACATATCTTTGGCTGATCTGATATGTAGTTATTACTATCCTTTAGAAGTGTTATGTGATTATATGGACGTAGAGTAAACATTGTTTTAATTTTTTTCCAGATAAGGCCCGGATTCACCGTTGTATTGTCAATGCTGTTGACGTAGTTTTGCCAGGATATTCGTTTGGCTTGAAGGACTGTTCGACGTGCTATTGCCCTAAGGCGAAGGAAATGAATCTTGTTCTCGTCAGTTGGTCTGGCTCTGTAGTTTCTATATGCACGCCTTTTATTACGTATGGCTTCAGCGATTACCGGGGACCACCACGGTACTTGTTTTTTTAATTTGTTGATTGTAGAGTTTTGAACATTGTTATTAACATTTAATGTAGGAGAGTTAGGATTAGGATTAGGTATATTAGTTGATTGCGAGAAACCAGTTAAATTTAGTAGGATTGGGAGGCTAATTGTTATTATTATTATTATTATTATTGTTTCAGAAAATTTTAACTTTTGCACAATTTTTATTTTAATATATTAAGTAAATATATACTATACTAGTGCATCCGTCATCGTTGGAAATTGGACGAATTTACCATGAAGTTTTGGAAAAACAAAAACAATTAACTGGAATCGTAAGCGGTCCTTTTTGGTACTCAGTCACAATCTACATTTAATTTCAACTATAAAATGTATTAAAAATCTTTTGTTCATGAGTTTTTATATTTATAAAATTAATTATATCTTATATTTTTGTTTATCTCATATTTTATGTAATTTACATAACATTGTTTGGTTGTTTTTGTAAATAAAAATTATCGAAAACTATTGTCATTTTACACATTTTCTTAAAATATTGCAGTGTTGGAAATTATATCTCTATTCGAATAATAATATAATAAAAGTAGTACTATTTCACTGTGCTAATGTACGCACATTGTGAATAACGAAATTTGCAAAAATATATGTTATACTATAATATTTAATTTTATTTTTATAACAAGTTGCACTATAGGAAATATAATTATGTACTTTATTCTATACTTACTGTATGTTTGTTATTGTTATACTTTTTCATGCGGGTTTTATAAATTAACATTTAGGTCATAAACACATAAGTTTTATTTATATTTCACAAAAATATAATTTGAAAGTTGTATAGGCATTTTATATATAATTTAATAAACTCAAATTATAATAATGTTATTATTTTCATATAAATAAAAGACAAATTTAAAAAAAAACATTTCTATTTAATTTTAAATAAATGATAAAATAAAAATTATATTAAAAAGTTATAATATATCAAAACAAATGTGAAAAATAATCATATCTGTTTTCTTATTTTAATTGGAAAATAAATATAAACAAATAATAGTTATTTTTTCATTAAAATAGATGTTTTATATTTTTATTTAGTATTTTCTACATAACTAACGAAAATTATTATGAAAATAAATAGATTTTTCAGATACGACAAAAATAATACTGCTTGATACGGACTTCGCTTAGCAGTGCACACATAGGCAACACAACCAACACGGTTGTGTTGCCTATGTATGCATTAGTAATTTCGGTAGAATAGTCAGCACCCTCTGGGCGGATTTGATTCACACAAATTTACCCCAACTTTTACTCTTAATTTCAGATGACAGAACAAATATCCGATAATAATGAACATTATGAACAATTATCAACTTTTGTTAATGCATTTAGCAGAGAATATTATGGTCAATTTGTCATTAGAACTCGATCTCAAAAATAAGTTTTATATAAATGTTGTCATGGTATTAAGCAAACTTCAAAATGTCAGGGAAAAATAATAAAAATAATAATAATATAAACTTTATTTAGCTTATTGCTATACAAACACAGTATAAAAGTAATATATCTGAAATTTTCTTACATCTAATATTACAATCTATTATAAACGTGCATATATCGAAAACTTAACTATATCTAACTTGCTGTAAATAGTATACCTTTAATTCTTTTTTAAATTTTGTATAATTCAAAGTTTTAATTTCGTTCGGTATACTATTATATTTTATGATTGCTTTGAAAAATATTACATTTTGCGCATGTTTCGTATTTGTGTGTGTCATACAGAATAAAAAATAAATATTTAATTTACTTTATTTTTATTTATATTTACTTTACTTTATATTGCTTTATATTACTTTATTGAACAATATTGTAAATAAATTTTAATAAATAAAACAATAATTATTTATAATTGTGTAGTTATTATCAAAATATTAATTGTAATAATAGCACATACAATCAGTATATGTAAATCTGTAAATAGCCAATTGCATATACATAAAGTATGTATAAATAGCCAATTGCAAATACATATCGTATGTATAAATAGCCGGTTGTATACACATACAGTATGTATAAATAGCCAATTGCGTATACATACTATATGTATAAATAGCCAATTTCGTATACATACTGTATGTATAAATAGCCAATTTCGTATACATACTGTATGTATAAATAGCCAATTGCGTATACATACTGTGTGTATAAATAGCCAATTGCGTATACATACCGTATGTATAAATAGCCTCATCCAATAAAATTACTGAATAAAAATACAATATGGCCAACTAAATTTGATTAATTAAATAATAATTAAAAATGTATATCTCTAAACTAAGAGAAAAGTAATATTTCTATAAATATATTAAAAAATATATCATATCATTTAAAATAAGAACATTATATTAAATAATTGGAGAACCATTCATTAAAAAAGAATCCATTTTATTATTTAGGTTTTAACATAATTTCAAGCATTTTTGTATTATTTAAGCAATAATATATTTTTTCAAAATAAAAAAAATAATAGGTAATAGTGACTCAATAAACAAGTATACACTGTTTATTACAATATCTATAAGAATATTACAAGTTTTCCAATATTAGAATGAAACATAAAACATACATAATAATAACGCATTTATAAAGATGAACGACAATCTGTATGCAGTATATAAAAAGCACTTCAATGAAATTCGGACATGCGTGCAGTAATCAAAAGTCCTGCGCAAAACATCCCAGTCAAACACCAGAGTACAAAACATTCCACCTCTTACAAGAGCTGTTAGTTTCTATCGAGCGTTTAGCGGTTACATAGCGGTTACATAGCTGTTACGTATTGCTAAATTATCTCGTACTTAAATAATAAAATATATATTCTTATATAATGCATTCATTTAATAACGATTGTACTCATACAAATAAAATAAAAATATCTATATATTAATTGTAAAATAATTTGTTTCGTTAAAGTGTTCAACGCGCTTTAAAGGTATATTTTGTTTAATTATATTATTATTAATGTTTAATTTGAAAAGAAAATAAATTTAATTTAATATGATTTATTTGAATAAGTATTTGAATAAATATGAGTTCAAATAGTTGTTATATTTTATAAAATTACATTTAATTTATAATAAAACGGCTTTAGGTTCTAGTTCTGTAATAATTTATTAATAAATCAACTTTTCGATGAACTAGGTAACAAATAAGTAACTATACCATAATATTTATAAATTTTTTATTAAAAGAAGCCAAATTTTATTCAAGTGAGGGTCTTCACACTGATTAATGCTGTATTTCTTCTCTTATGAATCTGTTGTTAAAATACTGATTGTTCTTGCAATTATTACAGTATCTTCAAATTTTACAACACAAAATTTTTTTATTGAATGTTCTAGTTACTTATTTGTTATCTACCAATTTGTTTCCATGTTCTGTTTATTTACTATAAATATAATTTTTGTCTTCTTTCCTGTTGAAGGCGCATGTTCAGTTCGTCGAAACGTTGATTTATTAATAAGTTATCACAGAACTAGAACCTAAGGCTGTTTTATTCTAATATAATTAGTTCCGATTTTTTTACTATGTTACTTTCCATTTATTCAACAAGTCATACGAATACCTAATGTTCCTTTCGCAAATACAATATAAAAATCGGATATTTTGCAACATTCTTGTAATAAATTAGTGACAATTTTAAATGAGTTTCCATTTACAATTCTAATAATTATTTTTCTTAATTCAATAGAGATTCATTGGTTTACAAAATACATTTTTATGTATACTGCTAATTTTGATAATTTTTATTTATATTATAAATCAGCAATTGTATTTCACCAATATTTTATATGTACCGTAATGTAATTAAATCTTTTATAATGAGATACATAAATAGTTTTTTTTCTGCAATGCTTGGGTAAAATTGTTTGAGATTTAATGACAAAATTATTTTTGTTTTTTATTTTTATTTTGTATTTGTATTCAAATATCGGTCTTTCTACCCTATAGTTTTCTTATTTTATATGTCATTTTTTATAACTTAAAATTGACTTGCGAATGTGAAATTTAATATAAAATAACATTAATAATACATAATAATAATTATAATTTAAATGTTCCAAAATATTTCAATTATGAATTATAATTATATTAAAATTAATTAAAATTATAATTATATTAAAACTAATATAATTTGTAGATAAATCCTGAATTTAACACCTACCATCACCCAATTAAGAATCCGAACATTTTGTGTCTACATGAATACATTGTTTAATTAATATTTTGCTCACTCACTGAGTCGTTTGTTATGTTGTGACCGCAAATCTTCAACGACAAATGAATCGTTTAGATTAAATTTTCAAAATAAATTAATTTAGTACCATACTCATCAAGTGGTTTTATTTTGTTGCATTCTTGCTATTTTCCGGGAATAGGAATGTTGAAATAAAACGTGATAACTATTTTAAATGAAAATATGAAATCATATATGCATTTATGTATTTGGGTAGTTTATTATCTAAGAATCTAAGATTTGATTGTGATATTAAAAAAAAAGTTAATGCTGATTATAAAATTTTGGGAGCTTTTGCTAGGAATGTAAATATTTTCAAAGAAACTCGTTTGAGTGTATATAATGCTTTGTTGGTGCCTATGTTGATGTATGGTAGTGTGTATGTGGTGTAACTAAGATGAATCGAGTACGAAATAGATTAGCGTATGATGAGTGTAAAATTACAAAAAATGTTGTTGCAAAAGATGGTGTAGGTCGGTTAAGATGGTTTGGTAGTCTTGAACGAAAATCTAATGAATGTTTGGTTAAAAGAATTTATATGAAAGATTTTGAAGGTATACGTTTATGTGTATTACGTGAGCAAAAGTTTCTAACTAGTAGGAATAGAAGAGAATGTATGAGAGATATTATTAATATAGATAAAGCTAAAGTTGCTTGTCTGGATAGAGATGTTCGAGAAAAACTGATTTCGGGGTAGTGGAAAGAGTTTGTGCCACACTCTTTGGGGTACATGGCTTGATTGTGTATGTATGTATGTATATGTATTTATTTGTTTTAAATAAGTTTAACGAGCTTGCAACTGTGAGCAGTTGCATGCTCGTTACTGGTTAACATTTGCATATTCACCATATGTTATGTTGATTTATAATAAATAAGGGAGGAACCCATCAATATTAGTCCGCTTTCATATTTTAGAGCAGTAAAGTTAAGGGAGCACGCAGCTACTTTTGTTGCGTAGATTTTTTACTGTGGAAGCAAAAGTTGCATATCTCGTTCATACATAGACCGAAGACAGCGTGTTGCACTCATTTTTCTGTGCTGCGCTGTATAAAAAAGTTCAAGACTAAAAAAGTTGTAGAATTATTCACAGATATTTTTCTAATTTTACTGTATGTACTTTTTTTTATAATATATTTCAACATTTGTTTTAGTATAGTAGTTCTGATAGTTTCGTGTTGTGTGTTGATTTTCATATATACGATAATGGATAATGATCTAGTGCAGTTGCTCTAGCAATTGTTTTGCATTGCGCTCTAATATGTATTGATATTAAAATTTAATGATGTTTGTTTTTAATAATATAAGTAAATTTAAGAAAAATAAAGATATAAACATAAATATGAATGCCAAGAATTATGCTATATGACAACAAAATTTTTAATAAATCACCTAAATATTTAAGAATGCTATCAAATTAATTTTAAATTTGAAATTAAGAACTTGTCTACTAGTGAAACATACTATTTCATTGCAGAATATTTGGAAGAAACATTTTGGTTTACATGTAATTTTTTTTGTAATTTTTTCAACAATCTCAAATATAACCTTTTTAATGTAGTACTAATTTAGGTATATTTTTGACATAAAACTATTTCGTCTGTCTCAAAAAAAACACAGATTTTTTTGCCACACAACTATGTAAAAATATCAGTTACACTATTCTACTTTTAAACTATATGCAGCATTAAAAATGTTGCAGGTAGCTCTACTACAGTCGCAACTTTATAGATTGCACTAGAGTTCCCAAGTCATGTAACCTAATTAGCGTAGTTTTATTATGCTTCGCTGCAAAAGTAGCTATGTGTGCCCGTACTTTAAGTCTATGTGGGGTATTTGTGTGCCTAGGTACGTAAATAAGGGCTAGTGTCTAAAAGAATTATATAATTTTAATTTTAGAGAGTGTAATATTTTATTATTAATATATTATTTATCCGATTTTATCAATTTTTTATAGCAAATTCTTTTAGTGTTCACAATAACTACATAATTTTATTTTTTCTATGGCTGCTACCTTTTAAAGCAAAATATAAAATTTTAAACATTTTATTTTGATTTCGTTATTTTCATTACAGATCTAATTACTAGTACAAATTGCATGTTTTTATTTTTTACAACGTCCAAATATTAATAAAATTATCTACAATTTACTCATTTTTATGTGAATTTTAATGACAGATTTTTTTTGTTCCCGACAAAAATTTATTAATTTTATTTTTGTGTTGTTCCCAATTTTAAAGAAATTTAAAAAAATTAATTACACATTAGATTTTTTTATTTAAAAAGAAATATATTTTTATATATTTTTTACATTGTTTTTTTTATTTTTGAAAAAAAATATAAAAAAAAATCTGCAGGTTTTATACAATTTCACTTAAATTTTCAAAGTAGATATACTTAATGTTTACAATTAAATATTAAAATTAAATAAATTTATGTGTAGTTTGGCCATCTTTCAGATTTTCCTTTCAGTTCTACTGCTTATCTGATTACAAACAAAATTTTATTGCAATTTTTTTAAATTTAATAACAATAACAAAATTTAATTTTGTGTAGAAGTTCTAACTTTCGAGGAACGTTATGAAAAATTTTAAATTAAATTTTACTTAATTGCTTATTTGATTTCAGTAAAATTTCGAATAAAATTTTTACTGAATTGCTTATTCGATTTCAGTATAATTTTAAAGATAAGCACTCAGTATGTAACAGTTTATATAAAATTTGTCTAAATATGAGTTTAATTATTTATCAAATCAATCATCAATTAATGCTTATAATTTTTTTTAATTGTTAATTATTACTACCATTTTACAAAATTATATTAATTCTAGAAATTTTCGCGATGCTGCTGACCACATAACTTATGTGTTGTATCACAATATTTAAACGTAATTTCCTAAGCTATTTGTTCAAGAAATTTGTCACACTTAATTCAGAAAATAGATAATAAAGGCCTAATTATATACAAAGCATTCAATAACCGGCTTATCCGTGATGCTGTATTCAAAGTTGAATTGAAGACAGTGTTTCTTTCCGTCACGCGAATGACGACACTTAATGACCTAGATATAAATATACCTTAATTAGTATAAAATCGTAAATTATGTTAAAAATATAATAATTTATTACAACTTTCCGGTTTCACAAACAAATAAAGTTTACAATAAAAATTTATAATTTTATCATTATTTATTATATCATGAAGAGTAAATAAAAATAAGATTATAAAAAAATCCCAAAACCACACTATAAATTAAAATAAAGCTAAATACATATTTCGGAAGCTAAGCTTCCATCTTCAGTAGCAAAATAAAGTTTACAAAAATCTTACCTGTGATCCGAAGTACATAAACACTTAAGCACTTGCAATAGATCACTCAGTGTTTTATTAAGTAATATACTTTGGTAAGTTAAATTAAACTAACGTATATAATTTGTTTATTATGATCTAAATCACAATAAATTTTTAATAAAACTGTAGTGAAAGAAACTGTTTTTTAGAAGTCCAAAGTTTACGGTAGATATAAATATTTTAACAAAGTCAATTTTTTAGAATTCTTAGTTTTTATTCTGCTATTTTTTCAAAATAATTTAACCATTTTTTATTATTATATATTATTATATATTATATATTATAATTCCATTATTCTTAAGTATATTCTTAAAGCTTGATATTAGCATAGAAAAAATCTTTCAGAACACATTATATTAAAATAGAGTGCCTTTAGGTTGTAGTTTTGTACGTTAAGTATGTCGAAACGTCGATTATTAATAAAATTAATACAAAACTGTAACCTAAAACCATTTTATTAAAGTATGCTTTGTTAATATACGATATTGGAACTTGCCTATTGATTTTGCTATTATTATGTACTTATATCAAAATTTTTTTTTATTGATAGAATTGTAGACATTCTTTTTCGTTATGTTTCAAATTATGTGGATTTTTATAGTCAAACTCTAATAAGATTTTCTTATTGCTATAATACAAAACATATATTCTCCAAAACTTTCATGTCCAAATTTAGGTCTACATATGAACATTATGTTTTCTGTTTCCGAATATTATATATATATATATATATATATATATATATATATATATATATATATACATATAATATATATACTCAAATATAATCATAAAGGAATAATCTGAAAATGAAAAATTCATATCGCCTCGACCTGGGATATATCTATCAACTAACCAGATTAATGTATATAATATATATATATATATATATATATATATATATATATATATATATAATTATATATATATATATATACAGGGTGTTCGTTCGCTTGGTTGATATAGGGCAATAACATGGGATTTTGATAATATGCAGAATACTACTTTCTGAAGTAGAATTCGGAGAAATACTTAGAATACTTTTCGATAGGGTATAAAAAGTTCTGTAATTTGGTTTTAGTTTTAATTTGCTGGCATGTGCCGTTTGGGCGCTAGAATTTTTTTTAAAATGTTTCTGAGAATTTTCAAAATTTTTTTCTGCTAAATCAGTATGAATTAGAGAAAAAAGTTACTTAGCTATTATGTAGCTAATTTTTTTCTCTATTTTACTGAATTTTTTCAGATTTTTTTGAACAAGTTTTGAAAAAAGTTATATTTTAAAAAAATTTGAAATATAATTTTTTTCAAAATTTGCTCAAAAAAATCTGAAAAAATTCAGTAAAATAGAGAAAAAAATTAGCTACATAATAGCTAAGTAACTTTTTTTTCTAATTTATACTGATTTAGCAGGAAAAAATTTTGAAAATTCTCAAAAACATTTAAAAAAAAATTCTAGTGCCCAAACGGAACATGCTAGCAAATTAAAACTAAAACCAAATTACATAACTTTTTATACCCTATCGAAAAGTATTCTAAGTATTTCTCCGAATTTTACTTCAGAAAATAGTATTCTGCATATTATCGAAATCCCATGTTATTGCCCTATATCAACCAAGCGAACGAACACCTGTATATATATATATATATATATATATATATATATATATATATATATATATATATATTTTAAAACCAACACGTTACAGGTGGTTCCGGTTGAACTTCTGCGTATCTTTTATATTTTACAATTATTTCGTTCTGATAATATGAACTTTATCATTTAGTTCTTATATACAGTGTGTCCCCGGATGGAGTTGACAAAAGGAAAAAAAAATTATTATTGATTTTACGATAAAAATGTATTCTTTATAAAAAGTTTTTCTATTTACGTAAAGTTAGCAAAACAACTTCGAGATAGCGAAAAAAAAAATGTCAAAATTTGGTGTAAATATGGTGCTATTATGGTGTGCAAATCAAAAATTTGGTGTTTTAAATTTTAAAAAAATATGGGATGTTTTGCTCACTTTACGTAAAGTTAGCAAAACAATTATTAAAATCTAACCAATAGTAAATGACTAAATATCATGTACACTAAAAAATGGTGTAAATTTGGTGCTCCAATACTTCATAAACAAAAATTTGATTAAACAAATAATTCGTCCGCTATTAACAAATATAAACTAATCTAAACATACCCTAACCTAAACCTAACCTACCCTAATCTAATGTAACCGAATTGTAGTCAAATTATTTTGGCCAAACAGTTTGACTACAATTAGATTAGGTTAGATTAGATTAGGGTAGGTTAGGTTTGGTTAGATTAGGGTAGGTTAGGTTTAGGTTAGTTTATATTTGTTAATAAAGGACGAATTATTCGTTTAATCAACTTTTTGTTTATGAAGTATTGAAGCACCAAATTTACACCATTTTATAGTGTACATAACATTTAGTTATTTGTTATTGGTCAGTTTTCAACAATTGTTTTGCTAACTTTAAGTAAAGTTAGCAAAACATCCCATATTTTTTTAAAATTCAAAACACCAAATTTTTGGTTTGCACACCATAATAGCACCATATTTACACCAAATTTTGCCATTTTTCTTTTCGATATCTCAAAGTTGTTTTGCTAACTTTACGTACATAGTTTTTCTTGTTGAATAAGTAAGTTTACCATCCAGAGAATATAAGATTAAATGTACAGAATTATCCATAAATTAAGATAACATGGAAAGAGAAGTATCATTTATTGTATTTTCAGTAGTTTTTCCTGACAAACTAGAATGCGTTAAAAAAAAAAAACTTAGCTATTATGTATCTAATTTTTTCTTTATTTTTCCGAATTTTTTCAGATTTTTTTGAAAAAAATTCCGAGAGATAACTTTTGAAAAATTAAAAAAAAAACAGTTTTTAATGGCATCCTAGAACAATGGTCTTGTAGAATAATTTTTGTTGATTTTCTTAATTGATTGAAATTTTGTATTTAAACAAAAAAATTGCAATAAATGGTGCTGCTCTTTTCTTGTTATCTTAATTTATGGACATTCTGTACATTTAATCTTGGATTTTCTGATGGTAAAATAATTTAAATATGCAATCAAATTCTTGCGGCTTAATAAAAAAAAAATAAAACCGCTTTAGGTTAAAGTTCTGTATTAATATTTAATTATAATCAACGTACTCAACGAACTCAACGTCCGTCTTCATCAGGAAAACTGATACAAATGACATTAACAGTAAATAAGCAGAACATAGGAACAAGTTACTAGACGTAACAAATTAGTAACTAGATTATAACGTTTATAGATTAATGAAAGCCAAAATTTATTTAAATCAGTGCCTTCACAGTGATAGATGTTATTTTTTTGTTATAAATTTCTAGAAATAAATAATAGAAATTTATATTAAAAAATCACTCTGAAGTGGCACTGAGTTAAATGAAATTTGACTTAAAAATCTATATCTAGTTACTTATGATCTATTACAATTTAATTCCCTATTGCTAATGTCCAGCATTCCGATTTTATCCTTTGAATAATTTTCAAATTAGCCAATTCTGAAGATATATTTGTTAGTCAATCACAAATAATTTTTCTACTTATCTTAAGAATAAATAAAATTATAAAAACTGGGCCCTAAATAGGATTTGAAATAAATAATTCAATATGTGAATAAGTCTTTATTGTTTTGCTATAACTAGTATAACAAATTGTTATATCTTTTACTAATAGTATGACGTGAGTAAATTTATATAAATTATTTATAAGTCATTTGGAATAGATGACGACAAATTATTTTTAAACAATAGATATTTTTAAAATTTTAATTGTTCATTAAACATGTACATCTCTGTATCTATCAATATTTGTTACGCTATAAATATTTAATAGTTTCAATAATTATATGATAATTATTGCTATTATTATTTTTGTTTTTTGATATAAATTTTATTAATATGATAATTAGAAATTTTATTTAATATATTTTGGCCTTGAATGACCAGATAAGTTATATTATTTTTCATAATATCAGAGTGATTTGTCATAGCTATAAATTTTATAGAATATTTTAAAATACACTGCAACTTTTTCATCATTTTTATTGTATTCATTGTTTTCTTTTATCATTTATTTGATTTGTGTGTTTGTGTATATACAGAGTGTCCCCGGATGGAGTTAACAAGATGAAAAAATTTTTTTTATTGATTTTATGACAAAAAGTCATTCTTTATAAAAAGTTCTGCTTGTTGAATAAATAAGTTTACCATCCAGAAAATCTAAGATTAAATGTACAGAATGTCCATAAGTTTAGAGTACCATTTTTTAATTTTCAATAATTTTTCCTGTTAAACCAGAATGAGTTAGAAAAAATTACTTAACACGTTCGCTGCCGGTAACGCGCTGGCGCGTGAAATGATACCTTTGTTGGGTGCCGGTTACGCGCCAGCGCGGTATTTGACTGTTTGTGTTTATATGCGTTGTATTTAGTCGGCCCCTAGCGGAAGTATATGATTTCAAACTGGCAGCGAACGTGTTAATTAATATGTACCTATTTTTTTTCTCTATTTTACTGTCTTTTTTAGATTTTTTGAGCAAATTTTAAAAAATCTTATTTTGACAAAATCCCAAGGGAATTAAAAAAAGAGTTTTCAATTTTTTTTTCTTCTAAAGGAGGCATCCTGGAACAATGATCTTGTAGAATAATTTTTGTTGACTTGCTTAATTGATTGAAATTTTGTATTTAAACTAAAAAAAATGCAATAAATGGTACTGTTCTTTTCATGTTATCTTAATTTAAGGACATTCTGTACATTTAAATTTAGATTTTCTGATTGGTAAACTTATTTATTCAACAAGCAGAACTTTTTATAAAGAATGATTTTTTGTCGTAAAATCGATAATAAAAAAATTTTTCCTTTTGTAAACTCCGTCTGGGGACACACTGTATATTTTGGAAATGTTTCACATAAGTTTAACTTGAAGTTATTAATTTTGTTTCCGTTTTTCATAGCTACTTTTACGAGTATGTCAACTCCTTTGTTGTATTTTATTTCTGCATATTTTTTTATACTGATATGAAAACAGCAACACTGAAATAGCAGCACAACACAACAAAATTGCAATAACTCCTAGAAATTTATTTATATGTATCCATTTTTTTTTTGCATACATACACAGAAATGGGACCGAACGTTTTGCCGCCGCCGTTTTGCCGCCGGACATTTTGCCACGGACGTTTTGCCGCCGCGACATTTTGCCGCCGGGACATTTTGCCGCCAGGCAAGTATTAGGCGTAGCTTTCGGTAGAAAACAAAAGAAGATTTAATTCGATGAAATATTGGTTAGGTTAGGTTAGGGTAGATTAGGTTAATAGGCTGTTTGTAGGTGTTTGCCTTCTACGCCTAATAGTTGCCTGGCGGCAAAATGTCCCGGCGGCAAAATGTACCTGCGGCAAAATGTTCCGGCGGCAAAATGTCGCGGCGGCAAAACATCCGTGGCAAAATGTCCCGTGGCAAAATTTCCGGCGGCAAAATGTCGCGGACCCCACAGAAATATATTATAAACAATTTGCAATATTCAAAAATAAGTGACAAACTTTGTGGGGGCGGCAATAAGTCATAAATCTATAAATACTTGTAAAATTCGCCAATTTGTTTACTAAAATATGTTTAAACAATAGTAAACCAAGTTGTTGGTTCCTGAATTTCGGTACATACATAAACAAATATATTATATACAAATTGTAATAAACCAAATAATGGGTATAAACTTCGTATATATATATATATATATATATATATATATATATATATATATATATATATATATATATATATATGATGTTCGTTCGTTCGCCAAGTTGATTTTTGACAATAACATGGGATATCGATAATATGCAGAATACTTCTTTCTGAAGTGAAATTCGGAGAAATACTTAAAATACTTTTTGATAGGGAATAAAAAGTTATGTAATTTGGTTTTAGTTTTAATTTGATAGCATGTACCGTTTGGGCGCTAGATTTATTGGTTTTTATTTTTTTGCTCAAAAACTATGAGATGTAGGAAAAGAAGCATGATATGGAAAAATGCAGAATAATGAGTGCTATAATTGAGTGAAGAAACCGTTGTTCTAGAATGAATCGTTTAGTAGAAAAAAATTAAAAACTTAATTTTTTTAAATTTCTGGAGAGGGCAACCCTTTTGATTTTTTCAAAATAAGACGTTTTTTCAAAATTTGTTCACAAAATCTTAAAAAATTCAGTAAAATAGAAAAAAAAAATTAGCTACATAACTACTAAGTAACTTTTTTTTCCAACTCATACTGATTTAGCAGGAAAAATTATTGAAAATTCTGAAAAACATTTAGAATGTTCAATAATTTTTCCTGCTAAACCAGATGAGTTAGAGAAAAAAGTTACTTAGCTATTATGTACCTAATTTTTTTTATGGCTTATTGCCCTACAAAGTTTGTAAACATTTATTAGTTATTACAATTTGTTTATAATACATTTGTTTATGTGTGTACGAAAATTCAGGAACTGGCAACTTGGTTTATTATTGTTTAAATATATTTTGGTAAATAAATCAGCGAAACTTACAAGTATTTATAAGTTTATGACTTATTGCTAGTTCTCCATAGTCGTTCAGTTTGTTCTTTCGAACTATATTAAAAAAATTTAATTTAAGTTTAGATTTTTTAGGCCATAATTCTGCTATTAAACAGATAACTGTAATATTTTTGGTTATTATTATTCCAATTTTTTTCTTTTTGAATTAAGGAAATAACTCTTCCATTGCTGCAACATTTTGTTTACATTTGAGTTATCAAATATAAAAAATATGGTACAATGTAGTTTAGCTAGTATTATTATCATATATGATTTCATACAGCATGTTAATTAGTTATGTTACAATTTCTAAATTATTGTTTTCTCTATGAAAACATTTGTGCTTCGTCTATTTAGAGACATACCTGTATTATTCAATTAATCTCTGAAAATATGCTTTGTGTTTTTATTGTAAATCTAAAGCTTTTTTGTGCAAAGGTTTCAGTAAAATGTTTTTGTGTTTTGTGATTTATGAATTTTATATTGTTGTGCATATTTTGTAGTTTTGTCGGTAACGTTTTCTATGTATTGGTTATAACTATATTACTTTATGATTTACCTTTAATTTTCTAAATTACTTCTCTATGGAAAATTAATTGACATTCACAATTTTTGTTTGGAAACATATTTTTCACATAATTTATTAATTGATTCATGATTATCATATTTGCAATGAATCATATTGTTCTGGATTTATAGGAATGATAAGTCTCGTTTTAAGATCACCGCTACACTTAGCACAGCAAAAAAATTCATTTTATATGGAAGTATCTTAAAGAGTTCTGGCATTGTCGCACGTTTTGTATGCATGGTTCTATTGAAGGAAGATTTAGTCCTTGAATATTTCTGTTTGACTTGACACAATTTCTTATTTTTACCTTTTTATTTATTCTTTCAATAGTTACGGCACTTTGCTTTCCTTTATTGATATTTTCTAATATTTCTATTTTCATAAAAATTGTGTCAACACTTCTTTTATTGAAAAAACGGAATACACATATTTATAAAATAGTAAAAATTTTCAGAAGTATTTAAATTAAATGAAAAGCTTTAGTTTTCAGTTCTGTTGTATTTTTCCGATCAATATATGCGTGAGTGTTAATTTGTTTATTAACTAACATTTACTGTACAATTCTGTCTGTTATTTTTATTATTATCAATTACATCTTATTTCACAACAATATTAGTAAATTTAAATGAGAAAACTAATGAATTGATAGAAGCAACTCATTCATCAACATATTAAAAAAATACATCCACACTAGAACGGTTTCTGTAAATTAAATCTGTCAATTTTTTGTGTGTACGCTATTATACTGTAAATACTTTTACACTCGCATAAATTTGTTAACGTAGGAACAAATATGTGCGGAACGAGTAAATTTTTACTGATATGGACGCAGCTTTATATAAATTATTACTATAATATAATAATTAAAATTGCTGTAAACAAAACTGTTTCAAATGGTTAATATTTCAAATATGTATTTAACCTTTAATAATGAAAAACCACATTTCTTTATATCATGTAACTAAATGTATTATTATTTTTAACGTCGCAATATATTGCTTTGCAAGTGCTCATCTTTCTGTTTTATGTAAATCGGCTCTTTTGGTTTCATATTCATTAATGGGGGCATATATTAAATATGTCAGTAAACGCCAGATAATAAAAATTATAATTCAAGATATTTGCATGTGAGGTTATGCCAATTAACGCCAGATGTAATAAATACACATTAGTAAAAGGAATTGTTAGAATAGATAACCTATTAATATTAACTTAACTTAACCTAACCTAATACTGGTACTTTGTCACACTTATCCGCACATTCTTTGTTAACTGCAGTCACAAACAACAAGTATTGAGTCAAGTTATATGCGGTAAATCTAGTATATTTATGGAAATTTTGCACGTTTTCAGAAAAAAATCACCTTGAACGCAAAAGTAAACTTTTAGACTTCTCATATTGAATTTCGTGAACTATTTTGTATTTGAAATCAAACGCAAACTTCAAAAAAGTTAGGCAGAAAAGTGTGTAACATAGTGTTATTAGATAAAAAGGTCTTAATCATTAAGCTTTGGTAACCATTGTTTAATAATAAGTTTTTTGTTATTAATAAACTTTTATATTGGAATTCAGGATCACTAATATTCAGTATTCTACTTTTTAGATTAAGAATGATCTTGATCTTACCATTCATAACATGATTGGACAAATAATGATTATACTATGAAATAATAGAAGAAAACTTATTACTGAACAATGGTTATCCAATAAAAATAATTAAGACCTTGTTATATAATAATGGATCTCCTAATTACAGTCAACGGATTAATAGCAATATAACGATAATATAAGAATTAATACCAGGAAAATATCAATTAATCATCTCCGTACATTTTTTTCCCACGAAATGAAATCAAGTTTCACACAAGTTAATATCTTTATTTAATAAAGACTCCAACTTTAAATGGCTGTACATGTAAACTAAAAATACACCTCATTATGAAAAATCAACAATAATAAAAAAAAGAAAATAATTATTTTAAACGATTACAATTAGGTGCATGCCATATTAATAAAAACAAATGTTAAATTATTAATAATAAAACAGATATTAAACACACTCACAATGTGTATGTCAACTTGATAATAATTAGTGACAACTTTATAGTAAACGTATTACCAACGGCTACATAATAATAATTAGTTTTGGTCAGTTTCTTTTCATGATTATCGCAGAGTGTCACTTGCAACTTGGTTTTTAATAAAAAAATTATATGTTGAATTGAAAGTAATAAATATTTATAACTTTTTTATTTTATTTGTTAGGATTTATTATGTAGTATATAGAATTTTATGACTGACTAATTTCGATTTACTGTTGACAAAACGTTAGAAATTAAATTTTAATTTATTAATATAATGTATAATATAAGTATGTATTCTTCGTCAATGTTGCTAGTTACACGAATATAAAATATAAAATTTAAGGGGGTATTCGAGTACACTGGAGTGAAGAAAATCTATTATTTTGTCTTTGCATAAAATTAATTAAACAAGAGTGTAAAATATGTGGCAGAAACGATTTTTCCGAATTCGAAAAAAGTTATAGTCCAAAAAACGTGAACCCGTGCACGGCCGTCAAATAGGGATCTAAAAATTTTAAAGCTCGTTTTCTTGCTACGTACTTTTTTTTACGGTGCTTCGCCTGTGAAAATCGAACAATTTTTCATATTTTTGAGTTCAAGCGTTTTTTACATTTTGATCTATAATTTTATATTACGACTTAAAAATTGGATGCTGGTCCGGCTATCTATTAATGCACAACTAATAGATGATAACATGAACCAATAGAGCCTTTAAAAGTTATCGTTTATTAAATTAACCATAGGAATTGACGTGGAAATTTTGAGGCCACGGCGTGACATGCAAACATATAATTTCATATAAATTACAAAAATGGATATTTTTTTTACCGTTGATATAATTGCTTTAGATGTGTATTAAATAATGTACCAATTTATAATAACAATTATAACATTATTATTTAACACTTTCAAATAGTTTTATCCTACCGGGACTGGCAAGGAATGAAAACTAGAGACACAACACTTATGATGGATAGCGAAGTTTTAATACAAATTTTAATCTTTTGCGTGTGAATATACTTTAGTTCGAATGTTTACCATTCGATATCCGCAACTGTTTTGCTCTATAATATCATTTATTTACTTCATAATCTCGTTCAAACGTTGAATTTTCTTAGTGGCGATAGAGACTGATACGGAAAATTTGACTATTTTAATTGAAATTATTCTACATTGCGTAATAAAATTTAATGTTTTTATTATTGCACTATCTAAAACTCGACGAAATAAAAATTTGCGTGTATTTTTTACTTTATATTATGCTATAAATCTAAGTAATTCAACGACGACATCAATGTTAAAACTATATTGTTATGACCCATTTAACATATTCTTTCTTTTTAAGATTGGGTTTTCTCTTTTTATTTTTAAAATTACGCAAATTTGATAAAGACTATATTTTCGTCTAATTTATTAATACGAAACATTAAATCTTATGATTGGCCAATATAATGATGCAATTATTTTTTGAATATGCGCAAGCTGTATATAAAATCATGAAAACTTCAGTATCTTATCCCTTACACCTACACAAAAAATATATGTAAAATCAATATTTGCTCGTCTGCTGAACTCTTACATGGTATACAATGTTTCAGATAAAATACCGAAAGATTTTTTTTTGTTCAGAATCTACCTGTTGATTTATTTCTTAATGAAAATTTTGGGAACAATTTTAAAACTTTCATTTTAACTTAAATTTATATTTTAAATATTTTACGCAAGCATTCTAGTCCAGCACAGTTTAAAAACGATCATTTTCAAATGCTCACAGCTCAATGGAAAATTAATATTTTGGAATGAAGTAAAAAACACTTTATTCCTTGTAATAAAAAGTATACAATAGCATTTTAAATCAATTTTATGATACATTGTATGGCCGGAAAATGGCGTCTCTCGGGAGTCCTAAAAAAACATGGTCTCATGGCGCCCGTGATTGTTGTTTGTAAAATAAAACAGTTCCCAATAAATTTTCTTAAAGATTAAAAGTGTGACTACAAAATGTCGATATCCGATTTTTTTAAAAACAAGATTATGGCGTTTTAAAATAAGTCATTGTTTCATCAAAAATTTCCATATAAAAATGTTGCCAATTATTTCCAATCAATAGAAGCAAAATATGAGGCTATTCGTTTTAATAGATAAATTATTGTATTTATTAGTATAAATTTAAGTAATAATAATATAATTTTAAGCAAAATGCAATAATTTTATACTAATAAATTTTGTTATTATCAAAATTGGAAGGACATATTAATGTATATTGTAATAGAAAAATAACAAAAAAATTTAAATTATTATTAGTAATATTTTTGTACTCTAATACTGAAAATATAACATATTTTAATGAAAAACAGCAATAATTTTAATTGTCAATTTTTTTTAAAATCCAAATGTTAAAACTATATTACTATGACCCAAATCTATTTACAAATTACTTCTGTGTTAGACATTCAAATAAAAATACAATTTAATTTACAGCTAAACAAAATTTGAATCATTTTAGGACTGTTGGAATATTAACTGTTTAGTAAAATTTATTTATACGGTTTAGTGAAGCGATCATTTTATTTGACTATCTTCACTTATAATCAACAATTAAATGTTACATAATAATTAAAAATATGTAAATTCATTATACAGATAGTCATTTAACTTAATACTTCTGACTATCTGAAAAATAAATTTTTTTATTAAAAAAAAATCGTACCTATACAAATTTTATTATTTCATGGGCACATAAAATGGTGTCATTGGTTTGACCTTAGATAGTCGTTTGAAGATCGTATGAAGGTCACATTTAATTTCCTATATATGAACCCCTATTTTTCATACTTATTCTTGAAGATTTCTTTTCCATTTTACAACAAAAATATTTTTACATTAAGTACTGTTTAATTTTAAACCTTGAAAATTGTAGAACCGCATTAGAAAAATGATATGAAAAACCGCAGAGATATTTAACTTTCTGGCAAACATAAAATTACATACATACACAAACACACACAAGTCAATTTGACCATAAAAATAATCTCTTTTTAAATCTTATCACTTAAAAAAATATTTAAATAAAAAAATGTGTTTCGAAAAAACTTTAAGTTAAATTACTCGTATAAGGATATGCATTAGAAAATAACGGTTAATATAAGATATTGAAGACAAACTATATGTAATCTTCAAAACATTATCCAAAATCACACGAATAACACTATCTTATGTCCCCATAAAATAATAAAACTTTCGTCTGAAACATTATTTCTTATAACTATTAGCCTGTATAATATTCAGAAGTATCAAACTAAATGACCTTTTATACTGTGATTTTAACAATACGAGAGACACATATTCTTAAAAAGATTTATGCAAATTATGCGCTGTGTAGTGTATTTAAAATTATAAAGTGTAAAATCGACCGAAATATAAAAAGATTTTATCCGATAGTTGGCAACATTGCAAAAAATTAAATTACGTGCTCATCTTGATCACATGGTCTGAAACATTTTTGTTAAAAATCACGCTTTGTTAAAATGATAATTCTTGGATGCCGTAAGAAATCCTAGGTATATTGCAACGAAATTTCTTATGGGATCCAAGAATTTTCATTTTAACCAACCGTTATTATTAACGAAAATGTTTCAGAAAACGGGATAAGACTAATATAATATTACAGAAGGAGAGAAAAGTGCAATTTTTTTATTAACGACCAAGTAAATGAGCAAACGATGCACACACATACACACACACACAGGCACAGGCATACACACACACACACACACACACACACACATTCACATACATCGTCATAAACTAACAATAAGTTAAAATTTGTCATTGAGAGGCTACATAAGGATTCCTATACGTTAGTTTAATATTTGTATACTGAAATCGCCATTAATGAACTAATTAAATAGTTAGTTATTTTTTTAAATTTAGAAAAATATTGACCTTGACGGGATTCAAACCCGGGATCTTCTATTTTCGAAACCCGGCATGGTAAATATATTTCTCTTAATTTAAAAATTAACTAATGATTTAATTCATTAATTATGATTCAATATGTAAAATATTTAACTGATATACGTTTACACACCTTTGTATAATAAATAAAAAGATTTCTATATATTTGTTAGAAAAATTACCGAAATTATACTCTAACTTTAGATTATAAATATAATTAAGATTTTATAAGCAGTACAAGTATATAAAAGGAAGCTGTACGTAGCGTCACTAAAAAAATAATTAATATTCAAATAACAAATTATAAATAATCAATATGAGGTCAAAGTTCATGTTTTCCTCATGTTATCTGCATAAAGCTGAAATTTAACGAGCGCGCATAGAAAAATTAATTGCGTTATTTACATAGCAAATTGAGAAGCATAATTCATGGGGACTACGTTCAAACGGAGTATTCGATTTATGTTGGGAATGAAAATATCGTTAGTAAAATAGATTTACGGTTAGTCACAGAAAATACTCTTACAAATTTTTGTTCTTTGTTCTTTGATCTCTGGGTACGTTGAGCATTTGTGTAACTTTTGATTACTGATTAGGACTTTAGTTTTATCTTTTTCCTACTAATGATGTAAGCTTAGCTTTAGAAATTTTTATATAATTTTTTTTTAAATTATTTTTCATTGTTTAAGAGAAATTATTTTATTTTATAAAATTACAAATTATTTTAGGTAATTTTACATTTGAGTGAGCTTGTTGAATGGTTTATTTTTATATAAAAAATAAATGATTAAAATATCGGTACACTATTAACTCAATGTTTTTAAATTGTTTTATTTTAGCGATATATGATAGAATATTGAAACCTGTTATTACAAAAAATATTAAGTATTTTTGAACTATGTAAAGTTTTTAGCAAAATTTATACAATAATATTTTAAAAACTTTCTAGATGTATTGAAAAATTTAACTGCAATTTATAATAGTACTATATCACTTGAAAATCACACGCTTTCTTGGTAGAGATTATTTATATTAAATTTTATTGTTAAAGAAAGTTTTATTTAAACTTTTTCTAAAGAATTAAATTTTTCTGGAAAAAAAGAAATAACTACATAATTTATTAGATATTTTATATAATTATTAATCTGTAATTGTATTAGTCCAATTCACAATTTCAAAAAGAAAATCTTTTAAGTAACATATAAAATTTTTTTTTCTAACATAACTACAGATACAATGTTTGAATGATTAAAGTGCTTCGGTAAATTATATG
This sequence comes from Clivina fossor, assembly GCA_963966155.1. Lineage (NCBI taxonomy): Eukaryota > Metazoa > Arthropoda > Insecta > Coleoptera > Carabidae > Clivina > Clivina fossor. Next base: position 10,127,030 of record OZ014554.1, read on the forward strand.
TATCTATTGTCAATTCCTTTTTTTAAATATTTAATATTCAATTTATTTATTAAAATTTATATCAAATAACGAGATATAACTCTCAGTTTTCCGATCTCCGATCGGACGCTTCATCCGATTAAACCACAAGTAGTATTTAGATTATTTATTTATATTTAAGTTAAACAGTTTTAATGCAAATGACATTTATTGACTATTATTAATTTGTTACTTTAGAAAAAAAATAGTAGTAATTAGTTCATTTTATTGTCTTATTGATTCAATTACAAATACTGCCTATATTTATTGACAGATAATTATTGATAATCAAGGAATTTAGTATTGACAAATTAATAAGGCCAAGTGAAATATAGAGCAATTTTCAGTTTCATTAAAAGGAACGTAAATGTATTTAAAGTGGATTATGTGATTTTCTCTTCCAAGGTTATCAGTTTACTTGGTGATATTAGAAGCTGTAGAAATTTATATAAAAAAAAAATAACATCAGTTAGTGTAAAGGAATTGATATAAATAAAATTTAGGTTTCTTTGATTAAAAATTTATAAATTTCATAATGTAGTTACTTATTTTGTTACCTAGTAACATGTTTCCATGTTCTCTTTATTTACTATAAGTGTCATTTGTATCTTTTCTTCTGATAAAGATGTACGTTGAGTTCGTCAAAACGTCGATTATTAATAAGTATTAATACAGAACTAAAACCTAAAATTGATTTATTTTAATAAAACATTTATATATATCGCTTGGTTGATATAGGGCAATAACATGGGATTTCGATAATATGCAGAATACTACTTTCTGAAGTAAAAATCGGAGAAATACTTAGAATACTTTTCGATAAAGAATAAAAAGCTATATAATTTGGTTTTAGTTTTAATTTGCTAGCATGTACCGTTTAGGCGCTAGAATTTTTTTTAAATGTTTTTTAGAATTTTCAATAATATTTCCTGCTAAATCAATATGAGTTAGAGAAAAAAGTTACATAGCTATCATGTAGTTAATTTTTTTCTCAATTTTACTGAATTTTTTCAGATTTTTTTGAGCAAATTTTGAAGAAAGTCTTTTTTTCGAAATAAGACTTTCTTCAAAATTTGCTTATATTAATTAGTATATATATATATATATATATATATATATATATATATATAAATATATATAAATATATATATATATATATATAATATATGTATAAAAATAATATTTTATATAAAATTCTAAATAATATTAATGGAATAAGTTGTTTTGATATTTATAAACTTAACAATATGCTTAATATTGCAAAAAATGTTAACAAAAGTATTATCTTAATAATACCTTGGTTTTTTTATCTATTGACATCTATTTACAAGCATTGCTACAAGCAGCTGTTAAATACCTATTTAGAAAAATATTTTTAAAACATTTCCAACGAATTCGTATATATTAATTAAATTATAAATATAGGTTTCTATAATTTAATTAAAATACACATAATATCATATTATTCTGTCTCTGTGGATTTTTACGTTAAATACTATGATTATTTAGAACCTTACGTAAGATGCATGTTTGAAAAAAATTTAAACGCTTAGAATCTTTCAGCCCCCCCCCCCCAACCCTTATACCTATTCCATGTGACTATAACTTATGTTCAATTTTGTTCAATTTAACCGAAATTCTAGCTCTTATTAATTCCGAGATCCTTATACACGTATTTAAATACATAATTTACAATGAGAATAAAAAAAATATATTAATTTTATATTATTGTGTAATCGAGTACGAAATATATTAGTACATAATGAATGTGAAATTGAAAAAAATGTTGTTGTAAAATTTGATGTTAGTCACTTAAGATGCTTCGGTCATCTTAAGTGAAAGTCCGATTAGTAAGTGAGTAGTATGATTGAAACTGTGAGCAAATGTTTCCAAGTGAGAGGAATAGAAGAACATGTATGAAAGGTATTATAAATATGGATTAAACAAATGTTACTTGTCTAGATACTAACGTTTGGAGTAAACTGATTTCGGCAGAGGGAAAATAGTTTGTGCCACACCGTTTGTGTACATGACGTATATATATATATATATATATATATAATACATTAATCTGGTTAGTTGATAGATATATCATTTAAATACAGTTAATACCCGGCAAGCGGAAGGACCCTGGTTCGATCCCAGGTCGAGGCGATATGAATTTTTCATTTTCAGATTATTCCTTTATGATTATATTTGAGTATTAACTATATATATATATATATATATATATATATATATATATATATATATACATATATATATATATATATATATATATATATACATATATATATATATATATATATATATATATATATATATATGTATATATATATATATATATATATACGTATGTATTGATTGTGTAAGATATTCAATTTACTCAACCATAACAATGTTTGAATAAAGCAGAATAATTTTTTCTTAAAATTTTTTTGTAGGAACAATAAAAAAAATCAAATCTACAAAAATCAATTACTTTATATGCCCGCTTACTTATTATTTTTTAAAAATTTCTTTTTCTTCTTTCATAGCAATTACTTTTAACGGAGCTTTGAGTTCGTGTGTGGTGTTTGTATTGTCTGTTGTAGCTGTGTGACAATCATGTTCCCTCAAATTAATTTTATTCATTTTGTCATTCCTTTTATATTTAGATAATTTTATTTAGAGAAATTTAATGTATATTATGTTTGTTTTCTGACATACTTGTTCCATCTATAATAATCAAATCCCGCTATTTTTCTAAATTTTGAAAGTTTTTACTGAATGTATTTTTCTGTTTTTGTTAACTTTTGTAATACAATATTTAATCCTGCCCATTAAATACAATATATTTTCTTAACAAATATATACAAAATTACGTTAGCTATAAAGTAATGTATTTACAAAATTCTGTATACCATATAAAATCAATGAGTTAATAAGCCAAGTTAACTTTCTTATTAGAGCAAAATTATATTCGTAACATAATTACCGTTATTTATTTTATATATACGGGGCATTAAAAATGAGAGTCAGAAATTCAGAATCATATAGTGCAATAAGAATATAATCAAAAAGTCTTAATAAATATGGGACCGCAAGCAAAACATTTCTAAGTTAACCCTGGTTTCTTGTTTACAGTAAACATTTTGTTTGCTAAAACTAGATAAATTAAATATCATGATTTGGTGTTATTATGATTTTTTTCTATTATAAAAACTGTTTTAGTTAAATAATTTGTATTAAATATTGTTTAGGTTAATTTGTAGGAAATTTAGTATTGTCAAAACCCAAGTCAAAGGATAATTTGGAAACGGCTTATTTGAAAACCCATGTTTTTACCACTTTGACTGCAAAGAAAAGTGGTATAGTGTTTGGTACGGTGTCTGTAACATTATCAAAAAAAAGTGTGTATAGAAATCCTTTATATAGCCTCTCTAGATGATGAATCTGAACTTAATTTATGTGGGTGTACGGATGTGCGTCGTCAGCTCGCTCGCTCACTCGGTCGTAGGTCAAAATTTTGTGATCGCAACTCCTCCTAGACGGTTTAACCGATTTTAATGAAATTTTCAGGATAAATTTGTCTAGTGCCCAAGATGGTCATGTGGTTTTGCTTTTTTTTTCAGTGATAACAACTTTCAGAGGAAAAAATTTCTAAAGTTTTTAAAAATTCATTGTGGCTACATTGTTTATCCGATTTTGATCAAATTTGATCAAAGATTTCCTTAATGCTCCCATTAATTATAATTTTGCTAATATCCAGTGTTGCCAACTTTCCGAGAAAAAAATTACTAAAATTTTGAAAAATTTATTATGGCCATGTTATTTAAACGATTTTACTCAAATTTTCACAAAAGATTCTCCTAGTGTTCATATAATTTATATAATTTTAACAAAATACAGTGTTTGTCAACTTTCCGAGAAAAAATTACTAAAATTTAAAAAAAATTATTATGGCCACGTTATTAAACCTATTTTAATCAAATTTTCATAAAAGATTCTCTTAGTGCCTACATAAATTATGCAATTTGAATAAAATACAGTGTCGCCAACTTTTTGAGAAAAAAATGACGAAATTTTTTCAGAATTTATTGTGGCTACATTATTTATTCGATTTTGATCAAATTTTCAGAATAAGTTTTCCTAGTGTCCAGATAAATTATAATTTTATTAAAATACAGTTTTGTCATCTTTCCGAGAAATGTCAAAATGGTTTATATATGGGTTTACCCATATACTTCTAATTTAGTTTTTTGTGTATTTAGTTTTTTTTTTGTATTTTATGCGATGCGCAGTTTATACGATTTCAAACAAATTTTAAAAACAAATTTTTGAATACCCCCGTATATTATTATATAGTTGTTTACCGAAATGCTTTTACGTAAATATATTTAAAGATACGAAATATCTACATGTATCCAGTAGGATGCAGGATAAACTCTTTCCATTGTCCTAAAACTAGTTTTCTTCAAACATTCCTACCCAGAGAAACAACTCTAGCTTAATCCTTTCAGTACGGTTGACTATTAAATTAAAATGACCTCACAGACGGCTGCTTTTACAGAAGCCTATCGTTTTTATTTTAAATATTAGGTGTTTATTAGTAAAAACGAAGTTTATAAATGCCAAATACAATTATGATTCCGGCAGCAGTCTGTAGAGCAAGACAAGTTTTTAAACGGGTCGGATATAAATGACATTCGATTAAATATTACCACATTTTTTACCACATGTACCAAGAACATAAAAATATAAAATATATATAAAATTTGTGTACGTTTAATTTATATTGAATTTATATTTTTTTTGGACTGGTATACTCTGCTCGACTCATTAAGTTCGATTGACTCTCTTGCGTTTTACTGCAAAACACTGCCATAAATGATGCAGTTGTTTGTCATTTACATAACATGTAATTAAGAAGTGAATAAAAAAATAATAATTGACGCAGCAGTAAACAGTACACGCAAGTGTGCAAATTGAACAAAGGTATTATAGCTATTAAAAAATTAAAGCTTACTACATGTACCTTTTTACCAGAAATTAAGTAAAAAAAAATTAAGAAAAGTTTAAGTTGATTTATTTGCAATTAAAAATAGAAAGCTATAAAGAAAATTTAATTGTACAATATTTGAGTATTTGGTCGTGTATAATAGCTAATACACAATCACGCCATGTACCCAAAAGAGTGTGGCATAAACTCTTTTTATCATTCCGAAATCAGTCTCCTCCAAACATTCCTATCCAAACAAGCAACTTTCGCTTCATCCACATTCATAATTCCTCTCATACATGTTCGTTTATTCCTACTACTGGGAAACTCTCGCTCATGCAAACAAAACACTCTCAAATATAGAAATAATAATAAATGATGTTTAAAATTTTATTTAATTTAAACAAATCGTATTACTTACAGCATAAATTAGATACTCGTTATAAGTAGTTTTTCTCATTTTTATGAACAACAAAGATGTAATAATACAGAGTACCTAAATATAAATAAATTTTGGTGTTTTGTAGTTAAGTTGAAAATTAACAAAACAAAAAGAAATTGAAAAAATGATGGGCGAGTAAAATATGTATATAATGGGAGAGTATGGAGTATATCGGAGGTAAATTTTGTTTATTAAATTATTTGGAAATTGAAAAAAATATTTTTGTAAAGGTTGGTATTAATCAGTTAAGTTGTTTCGATTATTTTGAGCGAATGTCTAATGATCGTTTTGTTAAAAGAATTTATATTAATGATATTGAAGGCATACGTTTGCGTGGATGTCCGATGAGTTTTTGAAGTGGTATGGTTCAGAACAGTTTGTTTTAGCAAAAGTTTTCAAGTAGTAGGAATAAAAGAATATGTATGATAGGTATTATGAATACGGATAAAGCTAGAGTTGCTTGTCTGGATAGGAATGATAGTGGAAAGATTTTGTTCTAGAGCCTTTTGGGTACATGGCGTGATTGTGTATATATGTATATTACAATGTACAATTTATATAAATAATTTTGTATTTGGTACGTTTGCGTGGACGTCCGGTGAGTAGTTGGAGTGGTATGATTGAGAGTGTTTTGATTGAGTAAAAGTTTCCAAGTAGTAGGAAAAGAAAAACATGTATGAGAAATATTATAAAAATAGATGAAACTAAAATAATTTGTCTAGATAGGGATACTGAGATGAAACTGATATCGGGAGAGTGGAAAGAGTGTGTGCCACACTTTTTATTTCATTATTTTATTAAATTTTAAGCATACTTTTAAACATCAAATGAAATAATAAATTGTTTTGTTTAATAATGCACATGGTTTACATATACCGCGTAACGATACCATATATCACACCTACATACAAAATACAATAAAGTGCCGAATCAGCATCTAATTTTATATTACAATCTTGTAAAAATTCATGTACAGAGTTAGATAGTTAGTAATTTACCTGTCAATTCGGTTCACATCTCAGAAAACTCGTAGCGTTAGAGAAATATGTTATCTTTTTCTAGTAAATAGATTTTGTTTTGATAGAAAAAGATAAACTATCTCGTTACGCTACGAGCCTTACAAAATACGAACAGATTTGACAGCTTATAGTTAGTTCAGATCTTGCTTTATATTTATAAACACATCATGTGTATATTGCAAAACTTCAATTTGTCAAAACCAGCATAATATAATAACAGTGTATCCAAGTCGACAATACCTTCATACCGAATTATTTATATTTTGTATATATATATATATATACAGAGCGAGTGTAATATCTGGAACTATCGCAATAAATCTTTTATTAAACGTTTTTGAAAAAAATCCTCGAACACGTCAATTTTTATCTTAAATGACACATATTTTACTGTAATCGTCATTTAAAAATTGTCTTTTGTTTTTGAGTTATGAAGTAAGCGATAATTTTTTTAAATGGAAACCTATATTTTTTATTATTGATTTTGGTAGTACTTTTTATTCCGTTTCCAACCATATAAAATTTTAAATATATTCTATTTGAAAAAAATTGAGAAAAATAATCTTAAAGTTTAAATATTAAAAACTAATTAAATTGACAAAATGAATCTAGTTATTAGTGTATAAAACTAAAAACATTAGCTACAACTGTCAGAATTATACAATTTATAAATGTCAAAATAAAATAAGTGTTATTATTTTGCTTTTTCTCTGTTTTTCGATCAATTATACAATTTTTATTAATAAAATAGTGTTTAAATTTGGAAAAAGCACTTATTTTATTGTAAAATTTATAAATTGCATAATTCTGACAATTGTAGCTAATGTTTTTTGTTTTATACACTAATAACTAGATTCATTTTGCCAATTTAATTAGTTTTTAATATTTAAACTTTAAGATTATTTTTCTCAATTTTTTTCAAATGTAACATATTTAAAATTTTATATGGTTGGAAACGGAATAAAAGGTACTACCAAAATCAATAATAAAAAATATAGGTTTCCATTTACAAAAATTATCGCATACTTCATAACTCAAAAACAAAAGACAATCTTTAAGTGACGATTACAGTAAAATATGTCTCATTTAAGATAAAAATTGACGTGTTCAAGGATTTTTTTCAAAAACGTTTAATAAAAGATGTATTGCGATAATTCCAGATATTACACTCGCTCTGTATATAAAATACATTATTCACAAAAGCGTGGACACCAAAAATTATAACGGCCAAAATAACCTGCCTGAAAACAGCAACCCATTTTTCGCTAAAACTAGTTTTCGTGATATTTAACAGAAACTAGTTTTCTGAAAAGTTTTTATAAGTCTAAAGCTATACGTTTTTAAAGGTAGAAATTAATTTTTCTTAATTTTTCGTTCGGTGTTCAGTTTTTCAAGAATCTAAATAACTGTATGCCACGTAGCTTTTTATTCTTTATCGAAAACTGTCCCACACATTTTTCGCTAAAACTTTTAGTTTTCGAGATATTTAACAGTAATTGTTTTTTTTTAAGTTTTTTTATGTGTTTGGTGTTATGTTTTTTAAATATTTAAACAACTATGTAAATAGTTTTTTTTAATATTTCGAATTTCAGACCTATACGTTTTTTAAGGTAGAAATTAATTTTTGTTAATTTTTCGTTCGGTGTTAAATTTTTCAAGAATCTGAACCAATTATTATCCTATGTAGCTTTTTATTCTCTATCGAAAACTATTTCTTACATAATAATAATATATTTATGTATGTACTAGATTTCAGGAATCGAAACTTGGCTTACTACTGTTTAAACTTATATTAGTAAACTAGACAGCGAATTTTATAACTCTATGTAAATTTATGGCGTTTTGCCGCTTCCACAAAATTTGTAATAATTTTTTTGATTATTACAGTTTCTTCATAATATATTTATTAATGTGTGCAACAAAATTCAAAAACCAACAACGTGGTTTACTATTGTTTCAACATATTTTAGTAAATCAGTCAGTGAATTTTATAAGTACTTTATAAGCTTATGGCTTATTGCCGCCTCCCTGAAGCTTTTATCCAATTTTGTTTATAAATTCAGGGTTGTGCAACTTGGTTTATTATTGTTTAAACATATTTTTGTAAATTAATCAGCGAATTTTACAGTAATTTATAAGTTTATGACTATAACATATTTGTTTATGTGGACAAAAATGCAGGGTGGGGCAACTTGTTTAAACGAATTTTAGTCAGTCAATCAGGGATTTTTATAAGTAATTTATAAGTTTATGACTTATTGCTTCCCCTGAAATTTGTACCCATTTTTAGTTAAAACAGTTCGTTTATTATAATATATTTGTTTATATACCTGTGTACAAAAATTCAGGGTGTTACAACTTGGTTTACTATTTTTTAAACATATTTTAGTAAATCAATCAGCAAATTTTACAAATAATTCATAAGTTTATGGCATATGTGAATATAGTAGTGAGAAAATACTTTCAAACTAAAATTACAGTGACACTAAAACTTTTGTAAAATGGCAAATGGTAATTCATTTTGTTTCAAATGTAGAATAGATTTTGATAAGGACAAAGTTATTAGATGTGATGGATCATGTAACCATTGGTACTATTTAAAGTTTTCAGGCTTAAAAGATGCTCAATACATGGTTATTAAAGATCTAACTTCCATTAAATGGTTTTGTGAAGAGTCTGTTGAAGAATCAGTTGTTTCAGTAAATGTAGTGAAATTGATAGTGGAAAAAGTCATAACAGAATATCAAAATGAAATTGATTCCTTAAAACAAAATGTTAAATCTGCAATGGAGAAAAAAAAAAACGAATTGGAAGATATAAAAAATGACATTAAAACACTAAAAGAACATGTTTATTCTGCTTCTACACGTCTTTCATATGCTAAAATAGCTAAACCAGCTATTATTATAACACTTAAATCAAATCAGGAAACAAAATTAACAAGGGTAGAAATTATGGAAAAATTAAAACTATCTGAGTTGTCTGTAGGAATTGAAAATATGATTGATGCAAAAAACAGTGCAATTGTAGCAAAATGTCATAATGAAAGGTGATGTTAGAAAATGAAAATGAAATGATGTAAAACTAAATTTGGTGATAAATATGTAGTTAAATATGGAAAACTAAAGAAACTTACAATAAAAATTGTCGGAATGAGTGAAAAATTTTCAGAACAAAAGATTACCAATTTATTGATTTTACAAAATAAAGCAATATTTCAAAATGATGCTGTTATTAATGTTAAATTTATAATTAAAAAAAAATAAATATTGGTATAATGCTATAGTGGAGGTTTACTGTGACAAATTTAAAAAAGTTATCAAACAAAGAAAAGTTAATATAGACTGGGAAGTATGTGCAGTTTATGAAGATTATAATATTTGGCAATGTTACAAATGTTGCGGATATATTGTGCGGGTAACATAAATTTTTGGATTGCAATTCGAATTTAATTAAAAATTTACTCAAATTAATAATCGGTTACAATTAAATTTGAATATAAACCATACGAAGAATACGATCGAACATTAACTATGCATAGCAATTACCAGTTACAGTGATTGAATCAAGTCTAATTTATATGAACTCTGAAGATTATCTTTCTTATATAGACAAAATTTTTAATTTGCAGTACTGATCATCCGGAAATTTTGTACTTGTCAGAAACACACCCAACTTAAGACATAAATGAAGGTCAATTAATTTATATAAAAAATAATTTAAAATTAAAAATATATGCAAATGTCAGTGTTGAATATAGCCAATGGTTGCTAGCAGTTACGGTGCAATATAGTGAAAAATATCTCATTGTTTTAATATATCGTTCAGCCAGTTCTAGCCAAACAGTGTTTATAAATTTTTTAAATAATTGGTTAGAAGATAATTGTAATTTAAATGTAAATGTAATAATATTAGTTGATTTTAATATTAATTGGATAGATAAATGTAATTATTATGTTAATAAGTTAGCAAACACAACATCTTTCTATGGTTTCAGACAATTAATTAATGATTATACAAGAATAATACAAAATTCTAAAACAAGAATTGATTTAGTATTTGCAAATTATTATGATGTAAAAAAATCGACTAGAACACGTATCAAAAATTAGTGATCACAGTGTTTGTTTATATTCATTCCATACTATAAAAAGGAATAATCAATACGTTGATTATAAAAAAGTAGATTATAATTTATTAAATGATACACTTCTTACATGTAACTGGCATTACCAATTATCTAATGTTGATGATTGTTTTCAAATAATTTATAATAATTTAAAAATTAGTATTAGTGACAGCACTATGATTAAAATAAGCTAGTAAATAAAATAATTTTTGGTTTAATAATAATGTAAAAAATGTCATTTCAATAAGAGATAGATTCTATAAAAGATTTATATATAAAAATTATGAGGTTGACTGGAATGAATATAAAATAACTAGAAATAAGGTAGTTCAACTAATACAAAAAGAAAAAGAAGAATAATATCACTGTAAGTTAGATAATTGTAAAAATAATTACAAACTTATGTAGAATACTTTAAAAGTATTATTGAAGCTGATGTTAAAAGTGAAATATCTAAAATAGAAGTACTACATATACAAATAAAAATGAAATTGTTGATTTGTTTACTAACTATTATATAGATAGCATAAATTAAATTAACAATTCCTAATGGAATTGTTGTTGTTTTAATAAACAACGACTACTGATAAAATTTATGATTTAAATATAAATAATAATTATAGTTCAATTAAAAACTTTCAATTACTTGATATCAATGAATTATAAAAAATTATTTTTGATCAGAGTAACAAAGTACTGATAAGATAACCATTAAAATTTTAAAAACCACATTTTATTTGATTGGATACCCTTTATTGAACATTATAATACGTCATTACAAGTAGGTCAGTTTCCTCAACAATTATAATTGTCTGAAATTAGGCCAATTTCAAAAATATCTGGAACTAAAATAATAGAGGAATTCAGATCATTAAATATGTTGCCATCACTTGAAAAAAATTTGGAAATTATTATATATAATCATACATACATACATACATACATACATACACAATTACGTCATGTACCCAAAAGGGTGTGGCACAAACTCTTTTTATCATTCCGAAATCAGTCGCCTCCAAACATTCCTATCCAAACAAGCAACTTTCGCTTCATCCACATTCATAATTCCTCTCATACATGCTCTTCTATTCCTACTACTTGGAAACTTTCGCTCACGCAAAATACTCTCAATCATACCACTCCAGCTACTCATCGGACGTCCACTCAAACGAATACCATCAAAATCATTCAAATATATCTTTTTAACCAAACGTTCATTAGACATTAGCTCAACATGGCCGAACCATCTTAACTGACTAACACCAACTTTTGCTACAACATTTTTTTCAATTTCACACTCATCATACACTAGTCTATTTCGTACCCGATCTCTCCTAGTTACACCACATACCCCACGTAGAAATCTCATTTCCACAGCAGTCATTTTCCGTTTATGCTTTTGCAACCAAACCCAACATTTACTACCATACATCAACGTAGGCACTAAAACTGCATTGTATATACTCAATTGTTCAAAAATATTAATAATAACAACATATTGGTAACCTAACAATCGGGTTTTAGAGAAAAGCATTCCCGTGAAACAGCACTGAATTTTTTAATTAATAAATGGAATTTAATTCTTGACCAAAATCTAACTATTTGTTGCGTATTTTTAGATTTCAAAAGAGCGTTTGAAACCATAGATAGACAAATATTATTAGATAAATTGGAAGGGTATGGCATTCAAGGCACTGTTTTGACATTGTTTAAGTCATATTATAGTAGCAGAGGTCAAACTGTAAGAATAGGATCACACAGTTCAAAAACATTATCTAATGATGTTGGGGTAACTCAATGCAGTGTATTGGGTCCCTTACTTTTTATTTTATACATAAATGATATAACATCTGTATTACGAAAATGTAAAATTAAAATGTTTGCTGATGATATCTTAATTTATTTTTCTAGTGATAATGCTACTAATATTTTCAATACGTTAAATAATGAGTTAGATATTTTATTGAATTGATTAAAATTTAATAAATTAAAGCTTAATGCTAATAAAACAAAAGCTATGATATTAACATCATCAGTGCAATATTCCACCATAAAGGAAACTTTTTGTATTAATATTGATTTTGCTATTTTGCTATTAAATTTGTTGAGTTAATTAAATATTTGGGAGTAATTCTGGATTACAAATTAAAATTTGAAGTTTATATAAATTTTATAAGTTTGCAAAAAAATTGCTTAGAAATTTAATTTCTCGCAAAGAATAAGAAGTTTTGTTTCAAGTTTGACTTTAACTCTAATAAATAATATTATAATTTTACCCCATTTCACATACTGTGCAACAATTTGATATATTGGTAATGATGGTAGTAAACATAATCTGCAGTTGCTTCAAAATAGAGTGATGAGTGTAATACTTCGTTGTAATAGATATGAATCCATTAGCAAATATGTTGATAACACTTAACACGTTCAGTGCCGGTCCATTTTTCTGCTCTTACCTCAGAGGCCGACACGGGCTATCGTCGTCTAAAATTCTTATGCCAGCGACACACACCGTGTGTCGTCGGCTCCCGGTGGAAGTAGCCGATGACACACGGTGTGTGTTACCGGCACTGAACGTGTTAATTGGTTAGATGTTAAATTTTTTTTAAAATGTCGGCAATGATTTTTTATGTTTAAAATGCAACGTGGTTTACTTCCTAAATATTTGAAATTTTAATTTCCAAGGCTACGACTAAGATAAAGACGATATTTTATAAACCCAACCTAATTTGCTGTTTTTTTTTCCAATAAATATATTATTTTTAAACCAACTAAATTAAATTTCAGGTTGCATTTGTTTTTCTAAAATAGATTTCTTGTCTAAATAGATAAAGTTGCACTTTGCTCTTGGTTCTAAAATAAAATAAAAAACAAAATAAATGTTTAGTTTATTAAAAAGTATTATACAATTATTAGATTAATAAATTAATTAATAAATTTATTGACTCAAATATATGTAAATATCAATGGCCCTGTCACCTCATTTATAAAATTGATTTTTGCCAAAAGTACTTTTAACGTTTACTTAATATTATTTATTAAGCACTTTATAATAGTTTTTTTAAATTTTATAATACCAAATATAATAAAAATGATCAAAAATAGAAAAACTATATATATTTGATAAAAAACAAAAGCAAAAAGGTATTTTGAAATTAATGATAAAAGCATTTTTCACGAAAAAGTGAGGTGGGAATGCAGGCCATTATATCTAAAAATGATTATTACTTATTTTGTTACTCAGATACTTGTTTGTTTATTTACTATAAATGTCATTTTTATCTTTTTTCTTAGTGAAAAAATACTCTAAGCTAATGACTTGATAGTACTCAACTACTTTAGTGACTATAACTAAATTTTAAGTTACATTTTGGACATCAAACTGGACTTTCAGAACTGATAAGAAAAACAAAAAATATATATTGTAAAACTTAACTTTGACAAATATTTAAAAATGTATTGAAATAATTTACACGTTAGATTATATTTCAATCCATGAAAATGTTAACGAACGCTTACGTTTTTTTTTCACGTTTTATGTAAACTGCATGTTAGTTTTATAAAATTTATTTAAAAAATATATAAATTTTATGGAAAGTTTGCTAAATTTTATAAATGTGTATCAATAATTTTACTCTTATTACATAAAATTAGATATCCAAATCAATATGTTATATTACATACTTACATACATACACAATCACGCCATGTATCCAATAAAAAGTGTGGCACAAACTTTTTTTACTATCCCGAAATCAGTTTCCTCCAAATATTCCTATTATATTAGTAAAAAGATATATTGTAATATTTTAGCTGAATTTAATATATTCGAGTGGGAATTTTAAACTAGTATACGAAAAGTGTAATATTACAGAAATGATTCCTAATTTTTTATGTTAATCTAGATCTAAATATAAAAAAGTAGGTAATAAAAAATTATGGTTTTTTATTACGCCACTTTCGCTTTTGGTCTGAAATATGGATGCAAAGTATGTAGATATTATTAATATTATACAGAATATTTCTATTTCTTCTTTCGTACAATAATATTGTACTTGAGTTTATGGTATTTTTTATAATTTGAGAAGAAATATATGTGATTCAAACATAAATATCCTTTTTTATATACCGGGTGACCCATTTTAATTAATCCAGTGAAATATCTCGACAAAAATGTGTCGTAAAAAAAAATAAGATAAGAAATAAAATATTAGAGTTAACTTCCTCCTCCACCACCAGGAGGTGGAGAAAAGAAAATTTGACAGAATCAGATGTCGCCTTTAAAACCATTAAACTTTTATTCGGAACATTGTTTTGTACGACACATATTTGTCGAAATATTCCAGTTGATTAATTAAAATGGGTCACTTGGTATTATACATTTTTAACACTTTGACTGCAAGGAAAAAGTGGTTTAGTGATCGGTACGGTGTCTGTAACATTTTAAAAAAAAAAAAAACAATTTATAGAAATCCTTCATATAACCTCTCGATGACGAATCCTAACTTAGTTTATATGGGTGTATGGATATGCGTCGTCAGCTCACTCGCCCGCTCTTTCGTGAGTTAAAATTTTGTTATCGTAACTCCTGCTAGACGGTTCAACCGATTTTAATGAAATTTTCAGGATAAATTTATCTAGTTCCGAAGATGGTCATATGATTTTGTTTTTTCCACTGATGCCAACTTTAAAAGAAATAATTACTAAAATTTTCAAAACTTCATTATGGCCACATTATTTACTGGATTCTAGTTAAATTTTTACAGAATATACCTCTAGCTTCTATATAAATTACATAATTTTAGTAAAACACAGGGTTGACAATTTTTCGAAAAAACATTATTAAATTTTTAAAATTTTATTATGGCCATGTTATTTAACTGATTTTACTCAAATTTTTACAAAAATTTCTTTTAGTATCCATATAAATTATATAATTTTAACAAATAGAGTGTTAATCAAATTTTCACAAAAGATTCTCCTAGTGCTCGCATAAATTATGCAATTTTAACGGAATAAAGTGTTGCCAATTTATCGACAAAAATTATTAAAATTTTTAAAATTGCATTGTGGCTACATTATTTATCCGATTTTGATGAAATTTTTACAGAAAATACCCCTAGCGCATATATAAATTATATAATATTAATAAAATACATTGTTGCCAATTTTTGTTAAAAAAAATAAAAAAATAATTTCTATTTCTTATCAAATATGATAATCTCAAAGTAGTCTATTTTACCCATATACTTTTAATCTTGTTTATTTATAAAGTTCGCAACTTTGTTTAATGTAAATAGTTTTATACGCCCAAAAAACGGTGTACAAAGCATAATGTATTATAAGTGCCCAACCCTGTATATATCGCGCAAACTTATTTATTTTCATGAAAGCTGTCTTCTTACACTTTAGTTACGATTATAGTTGATGTGATGTCATGCCAACCAGACCAATAGTTTGTGAAGGCTCTTGATTAGAAACCAGATATAAGAGGTTTAAAAACCAAACTGAACATGCGTTTATATTAAATTTTTTAAACACACATTCAGTATACAGTTTTTATTTAATTAATTTAATTATTATCACATAATACGAGTATAAGATAAATATGAAAATAATACAATTTTTAGATATAATAAGTTTAAAAAGCTAAAACTGTAAAACAATTTGCAGCCTATTATGTCATACAAATAAAGTCAAAAATATTGGTTACAAAAGTAAAAATTTAGAGAAAAAGCAGTAGTCCAGTACAAAAGAAATACCATGATGTTTCTAAGTAAAAATATTTAACTTGTAAAGACTGTAATGATTTTTGATAAATTAATCAAGAATAAGTTAGTCAATGAAATTTTTAACAGATAACATGATTGAAACAAAATAGTGGTATACCGTTACATTTTATGATGAAGAAGCGATTTATATTACACACTCAAATATATACAGTGTCGCCTTATAAAATAATAATTTATTTTATTAAAAATCGTACTCATGTTTGTCACATGCACGGTAGTAAGTAAGAATATAAGTATTTACTATATAGAGATTATATTTTTATAAAATTTTTGATTTATTATATGCGTATATTAATAAAACAAAATTTAATTTTAAAAATATGTATTTTATTTATAACATAATTATATTTAAAATTAAGTTGTAAATTTGTCACTGCGAAGACGACATTTAATAGGAGTACAGTTGTAAGGTTTTGGGTGCTTTGGGAACTTTTGCTAGGAATGTAAATGTTTCCAAAGAAGCCCGTTTGAGTATATACCATGCCGTTTTGGTGCCTACGTTGATGTATGGTAGTGAATGTTGGGTTTGGTTGCAAAAGCATAAATGGAAAATGACTGCTGTGGAAATGAGACTTTTACGTGGGATATGTGGTGTAAATAGGATAAATCGGGTACGAAATAGATTAGTGTATGATGAGTGTGAAATTGAAAAAAATGTTGTAGCAAAAGTTGCCCCGTGTTAGAGTCAGTTAAGATGGTTCGGACATGTTGAGCGAATGTCTAATGAACGTTTGGTTAAAAAGATTTATTTGAATGATTTTGATGATATACGTTTGCGTGGACGTCCGATGAGTAGTTGGAATGGTATGATTGAGAGTGTTTTGCGTGAGCGAAAGTTTCCAAGTAGTAGGAATAAAAGAGCATGTATGAGAGGAATTATGAATGTAGATGAAGCAAAAGTTGCTTCTTTAGATAGGAATGTTTGGAGGAGACTGATTTCGGGATGATGAAAAGAGTTTTTGCCACACCCTTTTGGATACATGGCGTGATTGTATATGTATGTACAGTATAATGATATATTATACACCTAACATAACAAAAATTGTTTTCAAAAAAATACAAATCTTTTTGTATGTTGAAGAATATATTCTTAGGAAGCTTTTTTGTTAATTATAATTATTTACTTGCACGTTCTTCGAAACACTTTTTATATGTATACAACTATAATCACAGATGCGCATTGAGTTACCAGATTGAGGCGTCCGATAAAAGTACATATTTCATAATGAGAGCACGTACTGAACTATCTGCCGAGCAGTTGATCACGAAGTTCGTAAAAAATTATGGCGTTTTGAAAGCGACTAGTTGGTACCAGCGATCATCAAATTACACATAATTGAATGCGAAATACTCGTAGCATGATGTTTAAGGGTGGAAACACACGCAAACGCTAAAAAAAGAGATGATTTTCAACAATTTTTTATATCTTAATAAAATCGTATAAAATAAAACTGTTCATTCCATAAAATTACATATATTTTCACTGAATTGGAAGCCGCAGAATAGACGCTTTTGGTTGGCGTGACGTGTAGCATGTGAAGGAAACAAAATTATCATGCAATGACAGCGGAATTACAATTTTAATGATATTATATACTCTGGACCAATCTATTTTAAATGAAGAATATTTACAAATTATATATATTGTGACGAAGTAAATTCGCACAAGTAAATCGCGAAAAACACGTGCTTTAACTTTAGCGGCTAATAACTCGGCTACGGGGTATCACATCGCGAAAAGATTTTTTTTATAAGAATAATAAATATTTTTACATCGAATTAAAATAGTATGAGCAAAACTTTCAATCGGGAAACATAATTTCCAAATTAAACCAAATTTATATATAGTTTACAATGTAAAATACTGACGCCGACCAACGAAAACCGAAATCAAACTTGCACAGTTTGGAATCTGACTATAAAAAGCCGGCCGTTTTCAAGCAAAATATCAGTTGATTTCTGACACAAATCAAACAACAACATTAGTGCGAGTTCTCCACTAAAACCGATTCACCAGGTAAGCGATTCTGCCGTTAATATACCGACCGTGAGCCCTCTGGGTCGAAAACCGTTCTCCGGGTGCAACCAGCGAGTTGTCCAGTTGCACACACTTGTGTCCGCGATACAGTAGCGAGATTTCCAGCTGTATACGTCCGTGGTGCAATCAGCGAGTTGTCCAATTGCACACCGTCCGTGTCCGCGATACAGCAGCGAGATTTCCAGCTGTATACATCCGCGGTGCAGTCAGCGAGTTGTCCAACTGCACACCGTTCGCGTCCGCGATACAGCCGCGAGTTTTCCAGCTGTATACGTCCGCGGTGCAGTCAGCGAGTTTTCCAACTGCACACCGCTCGCGTCCGCGATACAGCCAGCGAGCTTTCCAGCTGTATACGTCCGCGGTGCAGTCAGCGAGTTTTCCAACTGCACACCGCTCGCGTCCGCGATACAGCCAGCGAGCTTTCCAGCTGTATACCTCCGCGGTGCAGTCAGCGAGTTGTCCGACTGCACACACCCGCGCCTGCAATACAGCCAGCGAGTTTTCCAGCTGTGTGCGTCCGCGGTGCAGTCAGCGAGTTGTCCGACTGCGCACACCCGCGCCCGCGATACAGCCAGCGAGTTTTCCCAGCTGTATACGTCCGCGGTGCAACCAGCGAGTTTTCCAGTTGCACACACTTGAGTCCGCGATACAGCCAGCGAGTCTTTCCGGCTGTATATATCCGCGGTGCAGTCAGTGAGTTTTCCAACTGCACACATTCGCGTCCGCGATACAGCCTGCGAGTTTTCCAGCAGTATAAATCCGCGGTGCAGCCAGCGAGTATTCCAGCTGCACGGTTTCGCTTACGACCAAATTCAATCGTTCACCGTTACCGTTACACCGATTGTCGTTCTACCGTTTACCGTACTACCGATTACCGTTCTACCGTTTACCGTACTACCGATTACCGTTCTACCGTTTACCGTTTACCGTTACACCGGTTACCGTTCCACCGGTTACCGTTCCACCGTTTACCGTACTACCGATTACCGTTATACCGTTTACCGTTACACCGGTTGCCGTTTCACCGTTACACCGGTTACCGTTTCACCGTTACACCGGTTACCGTTCCACCGTTTACCGTTGCACGGATTACCGTTTCACCGTTTACCGTTACACCGATTGTCGTTCTACCGTTTGCCGTACTATCGACTACCGTTCTACCGTTTACCGTCACACCGATTACCGTTCTCCTATTTATTGAATACCGTTTACCGACTGCCGTACTACCGATTACCGTTCTACTGTGTACAATTCTTTGATAGCCGCTAAAACCGATTACCATACTACAGCTAACATATTTTCTGGATTAAATAAAAGAAATTCACCCAATAACTGTTTTTTTCTTTGAAAACCCTACGATCTCCAAACCAGCTATCCGACCGTTTGGCGCCCGAGCATTTTCACGCCAAACTTTGTGCCTTACCAGCAAAGTACGTCACAATATATATATATATATATATATATATATATATATATATACAGGGTGTTCGTTTGCCAGGTTATTATAACTTTTTTCAAAATTTGTTCAAAAAATTCTAAAAAAATTCAGTAAAAGAGAAAAAAATTAGCTACAAATAGCTAAATAATTTTTTTTCTAACTCATACTGATTTAGCAAGAAAAATTATTGAAAATTTTAAAAAACATTTAAAAAAAATTCTAGCGCCTAAACGGCACATGCCAGAAATTAAAACTAAACCCAAATTATAGAACTTTTTATTCCCTATTGAAAAGTATTCTAGATATTTCTCCGAATTTTACTTCAAAAAGAAGTATTCTGCATATTATTGGTATCCCATGTTATTGCTTTATATCAACCTGGCGTACGAACACCCTGTATATATGGTGTTCGTTCGCCAAGTTGATATAGGACAATAACATGGGATATCGATAATATACAGAATACTTCTTTCTGAAGTAAAATTCAGAAAAATATTTAAAATACTTTTCGATGGGGCATAAAAAGTTATATAATTTGGTTTTAGTTTTAATTTGCTAGCATGTGCCGTTTGGGCGCTAGAATTTTTTTTAGTTTTTTTGTTTTTATTTTTTTCTCAAAAACTGTGAGGTGGAGGAAAATAAGCATGATATAGAAAAATGCGGAATAATAATTACTATAATCGAGTGAAGAAACCATTATTCTAGAATGCATCGTTTAGTATAAAAATATGTTTATTTTTTAAATTTCTAAAGAGGGTTACCTCCTTGGGATTTTTTTCGAAATAAGACTTTTTTTCAAAATTTGCTCAAAAGATCTGAAAAAATTCACTAAAATAGAGATTAGCTACATAACTGATAAGTAA
Organism: Clivina fossor; assembly: GCA_963966155.1. Classification (NCBI taxonomy): domain Eukaryota; kingdom Metazoa; phylum Arthropoda; class Insecta; order Coleoptera; family Carabidae; genus Clivina; species Clivina fossor. The sequence continues at coordinate 10,147,753 of OZ014554.1, forward strand.
CTTTTTTCTCTAAGTCATACTGATTTAGCAGGGAAAATTATTGAAAATTCTAAAAAACATTTTAGAATTTAAAATTTATATATGAACTCAAGTTAAAAAAACAAGTTCAAAATATCGCTTGAGTTTATATATGTAATTTATGAATATTATTCATGTAAAATAGGTTGATCCAGATCGGAATTTCATTAAGAATGTGATTTCGTACTTGTCGCATGATAATTTTGTTTCCACCAGGTGCTGCAGGTCCTGCTAACCAAAGGTGTCTTTTCTGCCGCCGAATGTACAACCGCTTCCGAATCGGTGAGCGATGGACTTCAATTCTTCAAAAAAAAAATCGTATTTATAGCTGAAAATATATGTAATTACATGATACTAACAGTTTCATTTTATACTACTGAAAATCATCTTTTTTTGGATTTTACGTATATTTCCCCCTTTAAGTTATCACGGGATCAAACAGGTGCACACGAAATTGATTTCAATTTTATTATTGTATTTGTAAATTATTTTTAAAATGTTGGGTACACTGGAAAAGATGAAACCATTGTAATTTAACACAAAATTATTTATAATCTAATGCTGGCTTTACCCGATACATTTTTATATACAAAAATCTATAATTTTATATATAAAATTATTTATAGAATATATATATATAAAATTAATACGTTTTACACGATATCAAATAAAATATACAAATGCATGCAAAATTATATTTTACAATTTATTTATTTATAACTAATTTGAAAATTGAATATTCATTAAAAATAATTTATATTTATTATTATTTTGTATTTACGTTTCTAAAGAAGCCCGTTTGAGTATATACAATGGAGTTTTGGTGCCTACGTTGATGTGTGGTAAGTGAATATGGGTTTGGCTGCAAAAGCATAAAAGAAAATTCACTGCTCTGGAAATGAGATTTTTACCTGAGGTATGTGGTGTAAATAAGAGAGATAGGGTACGAAACAGATTAGTGTATGATGAGTGTGAAATTGAAAAAAATTTTGTAGCAAAAGATGTTAGTTGATGTTAGTCAGTTAAGATGGTTTGGACATCTTGAGCAAATGTCTAATGAACGTTTGATTAAAAAGATTTATATGAATGATTTTAAAGGTATACGTTTGCGTGGACGTCCGATGAGTAGTTAGAGTGGTAGAATTGAGAGTGTTTTGTGTGAGCGGAAAATAAATTATTAGGTAAAAATTGGTTATATAATTGCTGTGACGTAAATATATTATATAATAACTTTGTAAATAATGCTTTAAATTCATTGCATTCTGCAGTTACTGTAAAGCTTAAAGATAGAAAAAATATGAATAAATCTTGGTTTTATGTAAATTCTATAAAAGAAGCAAGAAAAAATAGAGACAATTCTTATAAAAAGTATTTGATCACTAAAAGTAACAAAGATTGGAATGAACATAAAATATTTAGAAACAAATACATATCATTAGTAAGAATAGAAAAAAATAATTATTTACATAATAAATTAGATAAATGTAGAGGTAATTCAATAGTAATGTGGAAAACAATGAAAGAAATTATATCAACAAAAGTAAAGTGTTTAGAAAAAGAAATTATTTTTGAAAATAAAATATTAAATAGTAATTCCACCATAGCAGAAAATTTTAACAATTATTTTATATCAAGTGTACAAGATATTATAAGTTCAATACCCTTTACCAATGCACAATTTGATATGCAAAGGTATACAACAGAAAATTTTGATGAATTTACTAAAATAAATTTAATGCAATTAAAAAATGTTATTTTTAGTCAAGCGCAGCATAAAAGTAATGTCGATGAACTAAACTGGATATTTTTGCGAAATTCATTTGACGTCATTGGTTATCCGCTGTTAAATTTTATTAATTTGTCGTTGGAAAAGGGTATTGTACCTGATAACTTAAAAATTTCGACAGTTTGTCCGATACCAAAAATTACTGGTACCAAAAAAGCAAATGAGTTTAGGCCAATAAATATGTTACCTGCGATTGATAAAATTTTAGAAATAGTAGTAAAAAATCAATTATTAGAATATTTTAATAAATATAGCTTATTTTCAACGGAACAATCTGGATTTAGAACTAAACACAACTGTGAAACTGTTATTCAATTTATAATAACAGAATGGAAAGAAGCAGTGGATAATGGAGAAACAGTTGTAGGTGTTTTTCTAGATTTAAAAAGAGCATTTGAGACAATTGATCGCGATATTTTGTTAAAAAAATTAAATAATTATGGAATAACAGGTACAGTTTACAAATGGTTTCAAAATTACTTAACTAACAGAAAACAGGTAACAAGATATGGCGATTACGTATCAAATGTACTGGATTGTAACGTTGGTGTGCCTCAAGGTAGTGTTTTAGGACCAATATTGTTCATAATATATATCAATGAAATGCCAAAAATATTAAAAAACTGTAATATTCAATTATTTGCTGACGATACATTAATTTATTTTAATCACAAATATCACAATAAGATAATAGAAATAATTAATTTAGAATTAAAAATAATTTACAACTGGCTTGCAGTAAATAAATTAAAATTAAACGAACTAAAAACAAAAAGTATTATTATAGGCAAGCAAGGAATTTCAAATAAAATTTTAAATGAAGGATTAGTTATAAAAATAGGTAATTCTACTATTGAATACGTAAATGAAATTAAATATCTTGGTATAATTATGGACAATAAATTGAAATTTAAAGAGCACGTAAATTATTTATGTAAAAAAATTGCAAAAAAAATTAGTTTTCTTGCGAGAATAACCAAAAACATGAGTGTAGCTTCAAAATTACTAGTATATAACACAATTGTTTTACCACATTTTAACTATTGTTGTAGTATATTACTTTTAGTGAGCAAAGAATGTTTAGAAAAATTGCAGAAACTACAGAATAGAGCAATGAGAATCATTTTAAGATGTAACAGATACACAAAAGTAAGTACAATGTTACAAACTTTAAATTGGTTCAACATTGAAGATTTTATTTATATAAATGCAATGACATTTATTTACAAAATTTTAAATAATTTAATGCCGGAGTATTTATGCAACAAAATTTGTCTCAGTGACATATGATACTCATATGATACCAGAAATTGTAACAATATATGCAAAAAAAGAAAATATACAACTTTTGGCCAAAATGTTATTTTTGATAAAGGCATAACCATGTTCAATAAATTAAATTCTGAAATAAAAAATTCTAAAAATGTCATTGCATTTAAAAAGAAATTAAAGTCATCCATGCGATCCAATGTTTTGTAATACGATATATTATGTCATATAAGTATAGTACATATGTATAATATTATCTGTGTAATTGTAAACTAATTAGAAAAAATGTAATAGCAATAGCTAAATAAAGACTTATTTTATTTTTTTTATTTTATAAGTTTCCAAGTAGTAGGAATAGAAGAGCATGTATGAGAGGAATTATGAATGTAGATGAAGCGAAAGTTGCTTGTTTGGATATAAATGCTTAGAGGCGACGGATTTAGGGATGATAAAAAAAGTTTGTGCCACACTTTTTTGGGTACATGGCGTAATTTTTATATGTATGTGTGTATGTATAATTTGTATTACTTTAATTGAATAAAACATTTGAAAAAAGATTGTATTCATAAATACGAATTGACGATAATTCCATAGCTTAAATGAGAAAAACTAGGCAGTTTAATGTTTAATTTAGTTGTCAAACAGAAAGCAGAGAGTTAGTTGTGAAAATACACTGTCAAATGAGATTATTGTTAATAATGGTATAAAACAGGGTAGCATATTAGGAATAATTTTATTTCTGATATATAGGTATTAATGATATTCAACATATATTATTAGAGTGTAAATTTCATCTGTTTGCCAATAATACAATTATTTACTATGCGGGTATCATTCGTTATTAGAAATTATAATTTGTACACATAAATATAGTTATGATAAATATGATGATATATATGTTGTAACAAAATTTATAAATTATGTTCAAGACATAATGGCTAGTACTCCAAACTCTGTTTTTAATTGTTCCAGTTCATTAGTTTTGTTCAACTTTTATGATAGTTGCATTATCTTAAAATTAGTATTTGTTAAAACCAAGTTTGTAACACCAGCAAATTTTTTTGATGTGAGTAATATATATAATTTTTATTTTTCAGATTACTATATCGAATGATACTTTTTTTGGAATGGGTTATGAATCTAAATTTGATGAATATAATTTGCAAGTGGAACAAGTATCATCACTAGTATCTACAATTACATCTACTGCAGAGGATGATAAATATGAAATGTACTTTTGGGCTCAATTCGCTTGGATTACTATTTTCTCCATTATGCTTGTTGTTGCTATTGGCGGCAATATAATTGTTATTTGGATTGTCACCGGTAAGACATTTTTATAAATAATAATAATTATTACCTTTATAAATTTATCTTTTATAATTTAAGTAAGTATATATTTGAAAAATAGTTTTAGGATGTCACATTTTTGTTATCGTTACTGTGCAAATTTTATACATTGAACTTTTATCGAGTTATTATATCCAGAATTTTTTATTGTATTAATATAAAATTTTTAGTAAATACTAATGATATTATAGTTACACATAAATAATATTGTCTCAAATGGCAACTATTGTTAAATTTATCATACTTAAATTTTTTATATTTTTTGAATATAATAATAAGTTTTGGATCAAATTAAAAAATAATTACACATAATACAAAAAAAAAAACATGAAATTAATGAAAATTACTTTAAAATTAGTGAGCATTGAAACAAATATTTAATGTTGCATTTTATTACTGTTTCTATTAGTCCTGTTCGATTGGCACCTTTACGTCGTCAATGTTTATTTTATTCGTCGAACAGAACTATTATATTATAGTTAACCAACTGACTATAAAAGCAATAGTAAGAACAGAAAACAACAGCTCGTGCAAATGAAACAATACAAGAAATTTAATCCACTTTAGTGTTGCACATTCTGAAAGTATTATCTCGTGCTGTCCGCACCCTCCATAGTGACGTTAATGTTAAGCATTACAAATTTTAACATTTTGTTAGTTTGATATTGTAATAGTTAGAATATATATATATATATATATATATATATATATATATATATATATATATATATTAGAGTGTCCGTAAAAACAAACATTTTTTCAGTAAGGCTAAAATCGACAATTTTAAATCAAAACAACATCAGAAATAATATTTTTGTGCTTGTTTTTACGAAAGTAACAGGTTCCTCTACACCAGAAGTGTCCAAACTATTTACCGCAAGGGCCAGATTGGAATTTAAATCCATTTGCGGCGGGCTACGTGCATATGCCAATTAAAAAATCTCATTATGACTAAGAGAGCATTAAATTTTAATTTTTATTGTTACTTAATTACAGATACACCAATACTAAACAGTCCACAAAATTCGAAAACACTCGCAGGCCGGATAAATTGAAAATTGAAATTTTCGGAAAACGCGTGTAAGTACATAAATCGTTTATATCGCATAGGTATTATCACGCGTTTTTCGAAAATTTCAGTTGTGTAGAGGAACCTATTACATTCGTGAAAAAAGCAAAAAATATTATTTCTGTTGTTTATTCGATGAAAAATTATCGATTTTAGCCTTACTGGAAATTTTTTTTTTTGCGGACACTAATATATATTGGAAACATTAGTTTGTTGTATTGTATTAATAAATATAATTTATGTTATATTTATATATAAGTAGTTATCCTTGATGAGTATATGAAAGATTTTTACACCTATTTCTTAAATAAGTAAAAGAGTTTTATCAATTAAATTATTGTTGTTTTAATAATATTTAAAATTAATTTAACGGTTTTAAAATTGTTTTGTGAAAATATCAAATAATTATATTACTAGATTTTGAAAAAACATTTTACGGCAATACTTATGCGTCTACAGGAAACACTATGTGCATCTTTCTTTTATTTTTCAGCACATCGTAGAATGAGGAGTGTAACAAATTACTTCTTAGTTAACTTAAGTATTGCCGATTTACTTATGTCGATTCTCAACTGTCTCTTCAATTTTATCTACATGGTTCGCAGGTAAGAAAATATTGTAATTAATTATATTATATGTAAATTGTATGAATTAAGTTTTTAGCAATTAATTACCTCGTATTATATTTTATATATCAAAGTTAAATTGCATAACAAATAAACATTGAAAATTATATATATATATATATATATATATATATATATATATATATATATATATATATATATATATTGTAACGCGGCAATTTGCTACGCACTAAATTAAATTTAATAAGATATCCAAATGTGGCCTGATCATAGTGTACATTTAAAAACTCATAACTTATTATTCAACAATAATTGGAATCCCCAAATTCAAAAGAGTGGCAAATGGCATGTAGCATGCTTACATAGCTTTTTCATTTATTTAAAAAATTTAGGAAAACTTCGACTCTTAATCAATAATATAGGTATATTTGATTTCGTATTACATTTGAGTTAATATTGATATTTACATATTACGTATTACTTATTGTATTACAGTTTGTTATTTATATTTTATTTATTAAATTAGTTTTATTCAGAAAGTATATAGTAGTAGTATTTTTTTGTGAGTCTTTCTTTTTGAGATCATCTTTAAGGTTGTTTACGATGTACTTTGTATGTCTCTGTGAGTTTTATTTTTGACAGTTTATGAACACATGTTTCACTGTTATTGGCATGTTATACTTTTTAAAATAGACGGTTCGTTTTTATTCTGGAGATATTGATATGTCAGCAGAGTGTGTTCAATTCTAAGTTTTTTGTGATTTTTATTTTCTAATGTTGGCCAAGATTGGATTTAGTAATCTCTAGGCTTTCACGGCAGGTACTTTTCAGGTTGGTACGTACAGTCCGTGATCGATCTATCCTCGTCGCAGACGTTTCACCACGCATCGTAGATGGCATCATCAGTGCGCTGAGGATGCCATCTACTATATAAGGCAAAGAATCTGCAATGAGGATAGATCGACCATGGCATATCAGCACAGAAAATTCTATAATTTTAAGATTAGATGTTTTTTTTTATTTTTATTAATTTATTGTTTGTTGTTTGTATCAATTTGATTCTTCATTCTTCTCTGATTTTCCTTTTTACAAGTTACTCAGTAGCCTAACAAGCCGATTCAATGACTGATGTGAGTAACGTGAAATTTTGGGAAAAATATAAAATCTCAATATTTTTGAGTATTATTATATTAAATTTTACAATAATAATATGAACATTTATTTGTTCAAGGTTCATTACTATAATTGCTTATTGCATTATTGTATAGATGGCGTTGGTGGTATTTATTACCTTTCTTTGCTATCGTTTCAAAATACTTGGTATAAAATCCAGCCAGAACTAACATCTGCATCAGTGTTTTCCAGACACTGATCAAAGCACCGTACTGATGAGACCCTATAGGTCGAAACATGTGTCTACGACTGAGTAACTTGTAAAATTTTGGGAAAAATATAAAATTTCAATATTTTTGAGTATTATTAGGTTATGATTTCTTGATGCTGTATGTTTCCTCGGTATATGTACTGCTTTCCAAAGTAAGGTAATATTTGTATGTAGTTTGTTTTGTTACAATACTGATACCTGTTTGATTGGTTTGGATTAGTTTGGATTTATCTGTGTATATAGTATATAGTTGGCAGGAAGTGTTTTCCTTTAATTAATTTAAATTCATTTCGCTAGAACTCAGGAGAAATAAAGTTTTATTTTATTTTGTTAGGGTTAGATGGAGGAATCTTGTGATGAGTTAGGTTTTCAATAGAGGGAGTTTTGATATTAAGTGTCTTGAGTTTAGTTTCTTCGCATGCTACTGGGTTCTCTTACGGACATTGAAAATTTATAAAAGAAATAGATATAAAAACAATATGCAACCATAAATTCAGCACTGTGGAAAAATATGCTGTCACACGAAATCATATACATTTTTTATTTAGATATAAGCACAATCAATGTATCTTTTAATCATAATCAATAAAATTTTAAATTTACGTATAAACTTATGTCAGGTAATTATTTCGAAATGATATTCAAAGTGCAAAGGGAAATTTCTAATTTACAATTCTAAAAATAGATATCAAATGTAGATGCTAAATGTAGACAATTAAATAATAAGATAATATTATTGGAGAAAAATTTTCTGCAATATATTTTGATAAATATAAATATATATCAGAAAGTAATTTTAGATTTTAATATAATTTTGTAAATAATTTAATTGATAAAAAAAATTCCGCAACAAACGTTGGAACTTTTACGTATAGGACATAAATTTGTTGTTCCTCATGAAAGTAATGAGGTTTTGTGATACAATTAATTAGTGATGTTAAATACATTAAAACACCGATAAAAAAAATAGGAATCAGACTTAACAAGATGTAACAGAATCACTTATATTACAGGATGCAACATAGAAAATAAAAATTTAATAATAGAGACACTACTATTAATTACCTAGAAAACAAAAAGTTTTTTTAAAGAAAATGAAAATGTTCCAGTAACAAAATCTGGCAAGACTAGAAAAATATTATATCATGTAACGACGGTTATGGTACAAAAATGTTAGTCATGCTAGATATAGGGATTATGTTTTGCCTGAATCTAAAGAGCAACAGAGAAGGATAATTCATAGAATTAATGTTTTGTTGTTGTATTAAGTGAAAAATATTAGTTTTTGAGAAGGATGACTTGACCACTAAATGTAATATATTTCTGTTGATAGTGCATGTATAGAGCAACATTAAATAAAATAAAAAAGATATAACAAAAAATTTACTGCAAAAATTTAGCAAACAAATAAATATTAAGGCATTGTTGAAAAAGAGATCATGATTTTGATCTATAGAATATTAAAAAAGAAAGATATATGATATATATATGGAGAGAGAGAGAGAGATAAAGAAAGAAACCAATAAAAAACATCACTGACCGAACTGATGATAAAGATTTAAGTGTGACATATATTAGATAATATATATTAAAATAAAATATATACTTATTAAATTATATATATTATTATATATATTAAAAATCAAAAATCATATTTTTATCAGTGACAACTTTTACGCAATGTCAGTGCCGTATTTGTTTTTTTTTTTTTTAATGTGTTGTGTTTTGTTTTAAACTATAAACTTCTGTCGCATATTTAATGTACAGTAATACATGCTGTTATTATTTTATTGATGACTAACTAAAGTTTTGATGTACTTATTATTTTAATTAAATGTTTTTATCAATGAACATTTTCTTTTATTGACTACATATATCTATTGGGAATGAGAATTTTTTTTTATTATTTTGTAATTATAAATTCTGCTTGATGAAGATGCGAACAAATTAGAGTTTTTTAAATTTTATTGACTCATATTTTTGATAATTTTTTAGGAGATATTTTTAAGTTAGATATATAACCTCCAAAATATTCAATCGTATAATTTGTATAACAACAATATTAGAAGTATATGGGTAAACCCATGGCCACTTTGACATTAACACATAAATGCTAAGAAATAGCAATAAAATTTTATATTTATTTACCAAAAGTTCACAACACTGTATTTTACTAAAATTATAATAATATAGTTTATGTAGGTGCTAAGAGAATCTTTTATTATTAGGTTGTCAAAGTGGTAAAAAAAAACTAATAGATCTAAATGCAAATATTAGTCTTTGTTTGAAATTTTAAAAGGGAAACTTGGAAAATAGATAAATGAAACTGTCATTTGAATTGATATTAAAAGAAGAAAATTAATTAACGAACACATCTGTAATAGATATGTAATTATTAATTAAAATGCTTTTGTGAATCATAATATATTAAATGGAAGATGAATTTAGAGTTAATAAAAATATAAATTTTTTGTTTTTCTTTATTTTGGTTATCATTCTGATGCAAGAATTTTTATAAAAATGCATCATTTTTAATATCCATTTTTTCTAAGTTTGTGCATTTTGTTCAGTTTTTCTTTTTTAAATAAGCAAATTTAACAAACACATTATTAATTAAATTTTTTTAGCGTCATTAACATTGTTAAATTAGTATACAAAAAATAAATCCTCTAACGCCGAACATACGTTAGGAAATTTTCTTGACGTAAAATTTGAAGATACTAAAATTATTGCAAGAGTCAACAATATTAACAATATTAACAGATTGATAAGAGAAGCAATATCAATTTACAGAGACAAAAATAATATCAATCAATATGAAGACATTGATGTAAATCAAATCTTGCTTTTTCTAATTAATAAATTATAAAATTTTGTAAATTAATTATTTGTATTTGCTTATCTAATAACTTGCTTTTACGTTTTGTGTGTTTATTATTTATTAATACCACATATAACAAAAAATCAATCAAAATTTATATCTAATGCTTTTTTATATTTTATTATAATGAGTTCTGAAAGATTCTTTAGTAGGTTTTCTTTAAACTATGGAGAATACGATTTCAATAAATTCAAATAAATTAATCTACATTCTGAAATATCACAAATTTAAATGAACATAGTACAAATATAAACATTAATTCTATTTTACTAAATGAAAATACTCTGTAAAAAATTAACGAAGGAATGTATTTTTATTAAAATTTGTTTAAATAATATATTCGGGTGTAATAAAACGTCATGTTCCACATATTTTTAAAGTATATTTATTTATTGTTTTAAACAACAATATATCTAATAACAATTTTATGTATTGCTAACTTTTTAGGAATATAAATTAAAATAAAAAATCTAAATATATGTTTAGGAAATTAACTCTATTTTTAACATGGCAGCAATAAATCTAATAAAATATTCACATCCTTTTTTATTACTTATTTAATTTTTTATTTCTAATTTAAATCTTTTTCCAAACAGCCGCTAAAAATGGCAAATATATTATTTTTTTAACTATACAGCATACGTTGCTACATGATATTACTTTTTCTTTATTTCTTCATGAAAAACTCTTTTTATTATCAAGTTCTATGAAAAATGCGCCCATGTCTTTGTTTGCCAACTTTTTGATACAAATTGAATGGCGCATAACTGAAATTATAAAAATTGGCAATATAAATAATAAATTGGGTGTAAATTATTTTATTAACGCATTTCAACAACTACTTTCAAATTTCTTTGTTTTTAAGTGTACTGTAAGAATACAGTTTAACAGTATTTAAATGTCTTCTGAAGTGCAATAAACTAATTTATAAATAGATAATTTAATAAATTTGGAAAAATATATCGGTCTCGTCGGAATTTAAGTCCGGAAACTTCTTCTACTAGGGAAGATGCTCTAAATTCCCACTAAGCTATGGGACCACGGCAAAGCCAACACATTTTTTCAATTATTGACTAATTATACCTAAATTATGTGTTAACCTAATGCTTTTTGGCATAAAACTAAAATTTTTACAAATAATTAAATGCATATCTGATTTAATAAATTTAAAGGCCAATAAATTTTTCCAAACTTATTAAATTAACTAATTGTTAATTTTACTGAGATTATGTATACATTTAAATATTTGTAAAATTCTTAGTTTTATTGCAGAAAACATTGCTTAAACCAGATTACAATAGAATATGACACGACTTTTTACAAAATGTAAATTTTATATACGACAAAATCATATGATACAATTTTTAAGTTATGTGTACATACTATGTAAAAAATCGTAAGATGGAAGTCATTTAAAGTGAAATATTTAAAAATGTGAATAAATAATACAATATATTTAAAAAAAATAGGTTTAGTTTTTAGAAAATAAAATAAATTTCTATAATTAAACTATTGTAGATATACATTAATCTTTAGGTTTTTACGAACCGTATCCATTGAATTTAGAATATTCTGAGATTGTTTTCCGTGGTCTATCTCTCCGCGTTGTAACGGGGATAGATCGACTATGGTACACCAGCCTAAAAAATTCTATTAATTCTATTATAAAGTTAGTAATAGTATTATTAATTATAATGTTATTAAATTCCCTATCAGGTTCGTTATTGTTTTTAACAATTTAACAATGACGCGTTTCGTCGAAACGCGTCATTGTTAAAAACAATAACGAGCCTGATAGGGAATTTAATAACATTATAATTAATCATAACGCAGGTTCAGGACCAAAGAACAAAAGTTTATCTTTTGAAATTAATATTAGTAATTGTATTCTTAAGTCACTAAATTTATAATAAATTTAATAAAAACAAATTCAAAAATCATATTTATGACCCAAAAAAATTTTGCACGTCCATGAAAAAAAAATGGTGTCTTGTCTTCTTTGGATATTTTGTTGGAAAGCAAAATGACTTAACGTTTCTTTATTTTACATATAGAAATCTTATTCACACTAACCACTATATTTATGCTCCTTTGCATCATCACCCTGCACAAAAATTAGGTACAATTAAATGTTTATTTAATAGAGTTGCATTAATTTGTCATGTAGATAAACTTCAAGATGAATATAAAATGCTAGAAAATGTATTTCTAATGAATGGTTATAATAAAAAATTTTGTCAAGAAAGCAATGCAACCGAGAAGATTTAGATTTGTTAAAAATTTTCTTGATAATAGAAACATAATTTACGTTTCTTTGCCTTTTGTGAAAAGTGTTACCAGTAAAATAGGCCGAATTTTATCAAGAAACGAATTAAAGTTTTCTATTTTCTACAAATAAATTTACTATTGCTCAACATGCGTTAGAGTATTTTCATTATGTAAAATTCGAAGATATTGCAATAATTGCATGACCAATCAATATTAATAGCAGATTGATAAAAGAAGCAATAGGAATTTATAAAAAGAGTGATAACAAAAATCACTGTGAAGCCACTGATTTAAATAAAATTTAGCTTTCGTTAATTAAAAATTTATAAAAAATTATATTTTATGATCTAGTTACTTATTTGTTACCTAGTAACTTGTTTCTATGTTCCGTTTTGTTACTATAAATGTTTTTTGTATCATTTTTCCTGATAAAAAGTCCAAACGTCAAATATTAATAAATATTAATACAGAACTTAAACCTAAATTCTTTTTTTTATATTATTTTTTTACATTGTTGAAAATACAAATTAATTGCAAGGCACAACAATGGCAACCATATTAAGAATAGATTGATAAATTAAGCAACAAAAATTTACAAAGAAAATGATTACATCAATCAGTGTGAAAACACTGATGTAATTATACTTATATTTTATTACCTACTAACAAGTTATTTCTCTGTTTTGTTTATTTATTATTTATGTGATATTTATATATTTTTTCGAAAAGTCAAATTTTAATATTAAATTAAATAGGACTTAAAGTTTTATATTTCAGTATGTTAAATTATATTTTTTTTTAATTTTATTATAAATTTCGCTAGTATTAACGACGTTATTTCGTAAATAATTAGATTTTAGTATATTTATGTACGTATATCTGAAATTGTTTATATATAAATAACTAATTGAAACTATTGAAATTGTATATGATTTTGAAGTAATATTTTGTATATGTTTAGCTTCTGTTATGAAGGTGTCTTTTTATAGACTAAATAATATTTTGTATGAGTTTTCATATCTACTGTCCACATTAATGTAGAAACCGTACAATATGTACAACATGATGGACAATTATTGTATAATTTTATATACAAATACGAGGGTTGCCTCTTAAATGATTTGATTGGGCAACCCTAGTGCTGCCATCTGGCAACTTAAATCTCTATCGAAAAGTTTGACATTTTTGACGGTATACGTACTAAGAACGTTTTGTCGTACGAGCGCTATTTGTGTTGTTTACAGTAAATTGAAAAATTAATCTTGACCAAAAAATTGAATTAAATCGTGATCTTTTTTGTGCGATTATTTCAACAACTTTCGACGTGGATTAACTCAACAGTAGTGCTTCGATGAACTTAATTTAACTTTTGGTGATAAATCGCCATCAAGGACTAGTGTTTATGGATAGTTTACCTAATTCATTCATAGCCGTAGTTCTCTCCACGTCTAATTCAATTCTGAATGGTAAACAACAAATTGTTTGCCAGAAGTCTTCGGAAAAATAAGAAAAAACCTACCTCCAAAAACGAAGTATTTTCAACCACAACAATGCGAATTTTCACCCATCGGCTCAAACAAGTGACTTTTTGAAAACTCAAAACGTCGATTTGACTTTTTTACTTCCGCACATCAAATATAAATTGCAAGGTCAACGTTTTTCGATATCTAATGAAGCAATTAATCGGTTCAAAATGCATATTTTGGCGGTATCTCAATTGGAGTAAAAATAGTGCTTTGATATTTGGTTCAAACACATGTAGCACCATATTGATCATCATGGAGATCATTTTGAAAAACAATAAAGCCATTTTCAATTATAATTTTTTTTTCTAAACACGAGATATAAAAGGCAACCATTGTAGTAATGTCTAAAAAATTAATCCCGTTACGGATTTCTATTTCTTTAGTGAATTCAAGTATTCCTAGAGCATTCAAAAGGTTATTAAAACATTTGAATTAAACATTATTTCCTTCCCAAATGCAGGGAAAGTTATCGCTATATTTTATATTTGTCTGATGCATTTACAATAATTTGAGAAAAGAATATTTTGAAAATAATTAATATAAATTTTTGACAAAATACGAAAAATAGTACTACCAACACCCAATCTTTGTGCCATTCTATAAAATTTATTATTAAATGGGATATAATTTTATTGCAAAACTAAATTAATTTATTAATTTATTTAAAAAAAATCTATAATAATAACCTAGTAAGTAATCTTCTGGTTTTCACGGCCGGTATCCATTGAACGGCTGCTCTGCCGTGGTCGATCTATTCTCGTCGCAGACGTTTCATCATCTATCGTTTCGGAATCCTCAGTGCTTGGTCATGAAGCATTGAAAATGCCATCTACAATGTATAACGAAACGTCTGCGACGGGGATAGATCGATCACGGCATACCAACCCAGAAAATTCTATAAATTCATATAATCTTGTTACTGTACTACCTAGCAACTTGTTTCTATATTTTGTTTGTTTATTATTCACGTCAGGTGTATATTTTTTCTGATGATGATATACGTTGAGTATATCGGAACTTAGATTTTCAAATAGAATATATCATCAATTCCCGTAATTACTAGGCGGAGTATGAGGCTACATGTTCGAGAAGTTAAAAATATAGTTATTAATCAATTTTTACTTGCATTGAAAATTTTGCGGGTCTTTAGACCACAACCAAGCAAGGAACCTACAGCTTGTAGTGGGTTCCGAATCACTCAGACCCAGCCGATATCAAGGTACTAGCTTTTAATACTGGAAATAATATGGAATTTAATTTCTGATATGAGCGCGGCGCGAACCCTATACACAACATAATCGGAAAGTTTTTTATTTTAATGCTGTTAAATTTAAAAATAAGATTTTAAATAATTTTTTTAATAATATTTTAACTATTGAAATAGTTTTCGCAATTGATATACTAATATACAAATTTTGAATATTGAATGAAATTATGATAGTATTATTATTATTTTTTTTTGTTATTAATTTCAAGAAAAAATATTATTGGTTTTTTATATTTTATATTTCTATAGACAAAATGTCGGTGCCAATATATTTATCAGAGTTAATTACTATAAAATTTTAATCTCTGATTCTTTGTTTAACATAATCGAGAATGATATTTTTTGTTTTTTGTTTATTATAAAAATTACCAAAATTTAGAGTTTTGTTATTTTTCTACACAATGACATAACTCTCTGGTGTTAAAGTTGTGCTTTTGTCTAGACTGCAGTGGTTATGTTCTCGTATTTGGTATTTTCATTGTGGTATTTTGGGTCTTTGTCAGAAGTTTCTGCTTTTCTCTTGTATTGCTGAGATTTGAGGTGCGTGGGTAGAACACGTATCTTTTTTCGTAATCAAGTCGTTGCTCAGATGAGATATTTTTATTTTGTTATTTATGCTTCTTGTTGTTATTTTTGGCTATAGGTAAAATTCGATTCTTCCTGCGATCCTCTTCTTAATTATTGTAAAGTTGTTTTGATTTTATTTGAATAATAAATAGTTAAAAGAGATATTTATGTAAATATTTAAATAAAAGTGTAAATTTTTAATATATAAATGATTTTAAAAATTGTAATAAATGATAGTATTTTTGCATTTTTTAAAGATTATTAAGAACAAAGTTTAGAAAAAAATATTTTTTTATTATTCTAATTGGACTATATATTTTAGGTATTTCATAAAAAAATTTGTTCATAGCCTCCTTTATGTAAAACAATATAAATTTTGTAATAAATAAAAACGAAAAGTTTTTCTATTGTAGAATTTTCATACATAAAATTTATAGAATTTTCAGAACTGGCACGCCATGGTTGATTTATCCTTGTCGCGGACGTTTATTCATGCACCGTAGATGGCATCCTCAGATGGCATAAATAAAACCACATGCATATCTCGGACAAAAATAGAATCTATCCTGAAAATTTGGTGCAAATTGCACATTAGATTTAGGACATAGATTCTCAATTTTAATATTAAAGTCAAAAGATAAACTTTTGTTCTTTGGTCCTGAACCTGCGTTATGATTAATTATAATGTTATTAAATTCCCTATCAGGTTCGTTATTGTTTTTAACAATAAATAAATATTTTAGAAAATTTAGAAATTTACAAAGCTAAATTAAAAAATAAAATTATAAATGTCCAAATCAATAGTCAATCCGACACAATATTCAAACCAATAGCCAATAAGAAAGAACATGCAAACTAATACAGTAACAGCCAATCAAAAGCTACCACGTTCCTTTGGAACAATATAAAAACCGCAACACAATTTACACAAACCGTTCACTTGAACCACAACCCGGACCAAGATCAGAATAATCTGAAGATGATTGAAAAGTCGAAACGCGTCATTGTTAAAAACAATAACGAACCTGATAGGGAATTTAATAACATTATAATTTCTCAATTTTATTTGAGCTATTGCCCAATTATGAATAAAATAAATCTCTGATGCCCTCCCCCCCTACTATATAGAAATAATGTTCATAGAAATCTTCATAGCCCTCTATTATCCATTAGTTGCCCACTACAGATTTTAAATTGCCCGCAAAGAGGCGATATTGCCCACTTTGAAAATCATGGATGTAGGAAATTAAAAAATTTATACAGCAGAATAAGCTAGCAAATAAATCGATAGAGTAAAAAAAAATAAGAGCACATCCGAAATACCACCAAACACATCTACGACGTATGGCGAAACATCTGCAACGAGGCTAGATCTACCACGGCATACCAGTCCAGAAAATTTTATAAATTCAGTAGATACCGGTAGTGAAAGCTTGAAGATTACTATTACATACATACATTTAAAAAATACATAAGCTTGTGTTGTAAGTTAAAAACTATGAACAACATTTTCTGTAACGTAAATAATAGATTAAAATAAAAAAACTTTAAGTTTCAGTTCTGTTATATTTGAAAACAGTTGAAACAAATAAAAATTATTTTACACCAATTAATATAGTTAATAATAAAAGAATATATTATAAAGCAAATGAGTAACAAGGAAGGTTTTTACACAAAAATTGAATTTGCCTTTTATGAAACAGCTTTACGTATGTATTGCATATCAAATAAGAAAAATGTATGTATCCTATATGATAAAAATAATAAGCGTCGTTCATATGTTTATAATAACTTTTAATATTTTTTTTGTTTTACATATTTAAATAAACTTACTTTACCGATATCTACTAGTATTTTAAATAAAGTTACCAATTTTATTTTATTTATATGAAATTACTCAGTAATAAATTAAGATAATTGAGTAACAAGTAAAGTTAATATTCTATACTTTTTCCTACAAAAATTATTACCTATTTTTAATTGAACAATGTTTACTCTGAGCCCCGCTGCACTTTAAAATTTAAAAATTTAGCTCCTTCGCTGACTGGTGTTTTTGCATTATCATTTAGATAAATTTACGACTCTTCAGTTAATTAGTTCTTGTTTGTGTTTAGTCAAACTTTAAAAAGCAATAAAAAATGGCCAATTAAAGTTTTGATTTATGGATATTCATGTTTCATAATTTATTTATGAAATAATACTTAATGATAATCATAATTGTACTAAGTGTACATCATTTTGTTATGCGTGTACATAAAATTACTTTTGTATTTTAAAGTATAGAAAAATAACTGTAATTTATTCTTTTAATGTTAATTTACTGCAATTTTTAATTAATTATTAACCTACAATAATTAATTAATTTTTGCATATATCATTGAAAGAAATTAACAATTTTTGAGCAAATTGAACTATTTTGTGATTCAGCTATGTTTTTTTTTTATTTTAATGACATTATCTTTGTGATATAATGTCTATAATTAATTCTGAAATTTTAAAAGTTTTTGTGCGTTTGTGTATTTTATATGCAATTTCTATTGACAATCCAAATGCGGATGTCAGCATTAATTGTAGTAATTAATTCATCCACAAATTTTATTTTAAAATAATAATTTTGAATCTTGAAAACCGTCTATACAAAATATACAAACAGAGTAATTATTTCAAAATAACACTTAAAGAATTTACAAATAGATACAAACTCTTCTAGGGATTTTAAAGTTGAACGATCTTTCAAATGGGATGAGTGAAAATGTTAATAGAAAATTAAATCAATAATCAATTTTTTCGTTATCCCGAAATTAGTTTTCTCCAAACATTCTTATCCAAATTAGCAACATTAGCTTCATCCACAATTCATAACACTTCTCATACATGCATTTCTATTCCTACTAAACTTGAAGACATTCGCTAACACAAATCATTCTCAATCATACCAGTTCATCTACCTCATCCACACAAATGTAATTTTAAAAATCATTCACATATATTCATTTAACCAAACCTTCATTAGATATTCACTGCAGGTAATCGAAACATTTTAACTGACTAATACTAATTTTTGCTCCATTTTTTTCAATATCATACTCAGCATACACTCATTTATTTCCCAATTACTTTTAATTACACCACATACTTAACGTAAAATTTCATTTCTACAGCAGTCGTTTTCCTTTTATGCTTATGCAGCGTCACCCAACATTCACTAACATACATCAACGTAGACAGCAAAACAGCATTGTCTATTCTTAAACCTGGGGTTTCTTTGGAAACATTTACGTTTCTAGCAAAAGTACCAAAAACACCCAAAACCTTACAACTAGTATTAACACTCCTTTCAATTTTACAATCAAAGCGATCATCTTTTTTCAATATACTATCCAAATAAATTTTTAATTGGTTTTATATTACGATTTAGCTTTGAGTATATTAAATAATATTGAAATAATTATATGTTATCGAAATAAATATATATAATGTTTTAAAATATTAACAATTTTTTATGTAACTTATTTTAGATACGCTTAAAGAAAGTATAACAAATTGTACCCAAAAGTATGCTTATAAACTAGTTTTATTTATTAACCTAATATCTTGTCAAAATTTTCATGAAAATATTAAAAACTTTTGGTTATTCATGATTAATCAAAATCAAAATATTATTATTTATTATTATATTATTAAACCTTCAAAAAAAAATAGATTTTAATATTAAATATAAAATATTTGAAAAAATATGTATTATACTTTAAATATCTAATTTATGTGGCGGATATTACATTGCATAATTTCTACAAAATACATAAACAACAAAAACAAATGCTTTTTTGAAATATATTTATAATTTCAATTTCTTGAATTCTTTTATTTTAGAGACTGGCAATTTGGAGAAACCTACTGCAAAATAAGCAACTTCATTGCAACTGTGACTGTAGCTGCAAGTGTTTTTACACTTACTGGAATCTCTTGCGACAGGTTAGTATGTAATAATTACTGTAATAATTAATTTATATATGTATATATATATATATATACCATATTCGGTATTTCAGACTATGCGTCGCACTCTTTTTTAATAAAAAATGATATTAGCTATGAAATTAAAAAATAATGAAAATGCTAAGCAACTTTGAAATTTGAATGGAAATAAAGGTCTTGTTTAGAAATATTGGTTAAGCTTTTTAAAAAGAATTTTTTCATTAAATTTTTTTGATATGTTTTACGGTTGAGAAAATAATTAAAAAATCTGCCATAGAATCGACAGTTATCATATTAAATAAATTTTAATTTTTAAAATAATTTTAGATTAATAATTAGATGGTATATTCTATAGCAAGTCTATGAGAGTACCTATCCCATAGAAAGTGTATTTAAAAATGTACAGACGCTTTAATATTGTTTGACAATAAATTCTATGTAATCAACCTTCTCTATCATATTTTGGACTGTTTTGTTATCGTTGTCATTGTCTAATAAAGTTTTTTAACATCTATAATAATTACTTTTAGATAGAACATTTAGACTTAAATCTAATCTAGTTTTTTGACATATGATAGATTATGTTCAGAATTCGGCTTTTCTTAATTCCGTTAACTCTGTGCAACTCAGTGATTACGGCACAACAAAATTACTCCAACTCCGCTTTAATTCCGAATTATAGGCGAATCCACCAATAATGTAAAAATCAATCCTTTTTGAAAACAAATACTGCTAAATATCAACTACACACATATAAATACTGGTAGTGAATTTTCAGTGCATGTTGGTTTTCCGTGATTAAATTTCTTTACATAGTTGACATTTTCGTCGAAATTAAATAGAAAGATACAATTCGACGAGCAATAATAAATTATGCTAATTTTCTATTCTATTTTGTTTAGCACCGAGATTTGATATTTTACTTTAAGTTTGTTTGGATAAAGGCCATCTTTATATGATAAAATAATTTCGTGCCTTTCAACTACCTATACAATATAAGTATCATGAATACGCACATAGAGTTTGACTGGGCTGTCAATTGTAAATGGTAGATACAATATGGACCATTGAAAAATTTCTATTTCCTAAAAAATATTTTGGCCCGTATTCCCACCTCTTTTGTTTGTGAAAAGTTGCTGTTATATTTTATTTTAAAATAAAGTTTTACTTCTACCTTTTAACAAATATGAATAGTATTTGATATATTTTTTATATCTAATATTATAAAATTTAAATAAACTATTTAAAATTGTTTAATAAGTAATTTTAAGTAAACATCAAAGATAGGTTTGCCAAAAAACACTTCTAAAAGTGAAATAAGAAAGCGGGCCTTTGCTTCTGGTAGTGATTATCCAGACCGTAATTAACTACAATATGCAATTTAGTTAATAAAAAATGTTATTACAATAAAGTGTAGTATAGTACTATATTATTACATTAAAACATAAAATTTTTGTTGTTTTCACACAACAAAGCATTTCAATTTGATTTTAATAGCAACATCAAAATAGTAAATTTTTTTGTAGTATAACATAAAATTCAATTGTTTTTTAAATTTGTAGTTTCAGTTTAAATTTCATATTCACGAAATTTAGTAAAATAGTGAAATGTGTGTGATAATACAAGCGCATAAAATGCATTTCTACTCGAGTTGTACCCATATTATTATAAACATTTTTTTAGTAAATGTAAAGTGTGTAATCGGGGACACTGCGATGACACCTTTAAAAAACCGATTTGTTGCATTTACTGAAAGTTTATAGTATAAAGAATAAACAGTGAAAATAGTTTTCCGAAATTATAACTTATAATTTCGTTAAATTACAGCGACCAGTATAAAGTTGTGTCAGAGCATGTAAAATGTACAAATAGGCAAGTTTAAACTTGGAATTTTCAAAGTTAAACAAAACTATATTTTTCAACTTTGTCCTGTTGAAATCCCGGAAACTATCCATCCGATTTACTTCCCTTTAAAACGTAATTAAAGAGAATTGAATTTTCTAAAATAATACGGGATATCTTTTTTTTTTAATTATTACACGTATTAAGAGTTGATTTTTTACAATTAAAAATAAAGAACAATTTTTTGAATAGCTGCCATTTTCGTAATGATTCAAAATTCAAATATTACGGTAGATTTTTTATTTTAGTTTTATGATATTCTAAAAAAAACTTGTATATTATGATATAATATTTTAAAGAAATATTTATATCGTTATTATGATAGACCGAATCCGTGTGTTCAGTTGCCTTTGCATTCAGTATCGTAAATTCGCAGTCTCAATTTAAAATAGTGGATACAATATGCACCATTTCAATATTTCCATTTTCCAAAATAATTGCATTAAATACGTTTTCTGTATTTCCAATTTGTTTATTTACATTTATTTTGAACCATTAAGATGTTAAATTTTCTAATAATTTCTAAATATTTCATTTAAATTTTGTTCATACGAATTGATTTTAAGTTAAATACAGTTTCGTTGGTTGACATGTTATTAAAACAAAAAAAATTATTATTAGAATCTAGGTTTCTAGTTACTATTCAAATTATTATAAAACAGTTTTTGGGTTATAGTTCTGTATTAATGTTTATTAATAATCGACGTTTCGACGAAAGGAACGTCTGTCTTCAATAGGACAAAATTATAAATGACATTTACAGTATATAAACCGAATATTCAAGCAAGTTACTAGGTAACAAATAAGTAACTAGATAATAAAGTTTATGAATTTTTAATTAAAGCAAGCCAAATTTTATTTAAATGTTATGTTATTTAAAATATACCGGGTGGTACAGACAACCCGTCCACTCTTTTTATAATGCAGGGGCTTGATACTTTTTGACAAAACAAAGGGAATTCTAACTGATGTTGACGTTCTTTATCGAATGACTCAAAAAGTAAATGTCGGGGGAGTCACTTTTTGCGTCATTCGATAGAGGACAACAACATCAGTTAGAATGCCCTTCGCTTTGTTTAAAAATATCAAGCCCCTGCATTATAAAATGGGTGGACGGGTGGTCTGGACCACCCGGTATATTGACTATAATTAATGCTGAGAAAACAGGTACTATTGTTATTTAGTGGACATTGCTACCTTCTTTAAATTGAAAATATGTAGTAATAATTAAACAGGGAAGCTATTAGCGTGTTTATTGAGGAACATATTTATCTTATATTAATAAACCAATTAAACTTTTACTTAATAAATAACATTTATATACAGGCAATGCTTGCAATTAAAATTATAATTAGGCATTTCATTCGGTAGAAAGTAGCAAATATTATGTTGGCGCACACTAAACTGTAGCTAAGAGTACCCTCTCACTAGATAAATAGATTTTACTTCAGAAATGATGTATGAGAGGTATATTCATCATTATCATATAATTTTGACATTTTTTAGAAGACAAAATTCAATATTTCGGCAAAAAAAATATGATTATTTTATTTTTTAAATCTACCTACTCTTTTCTCATTTTTTAATTCGATATTTTAGTATATAGATAATAAGAATTTTCTTAACTTCTCTCTACATAAACTGTATTATTTCAGGGACATGCAGTGTACGAGGCAATTATGTATGATGTGCCTAAGAAAATTATATATATAATGTTTTTTTTAAAAACTTGTATGCAATGTGTTTTTTAAGAATTTTATATGCAATGTATCTAAAGGTTTGTATTATATACAATATGTTTTTATATATGAATATGCAATGTATTCAGCTATATGCAGTGTGTCTCAAAATCATATATACATGGTGTCTAAAAAATGTATATACAAAATATCTGAAAAATATTTAATACATTACTTATATTTATTATTAACGTACGCGCGCCATTTATCATTTCAAATTTGCTTACAGTTTGTTCATTATATAAGACAAAATTTGGTGTTCCCACGTTTCTGGGTCCGAAAAAGCGATATAATTAGATTTCGACTTCGGAATAACTTATTTGCAATAAAAAATTTTTTAGTGGAATTTGTTTTTATTTTTATGGCAATATGATTAAATAATAATTTTTATAAAGAGAGATTTAATTTTTCTCTATTTCTTTGAATAAAAATAACAGATTTATTTAAACTGGAGTTTAAAAATAGCAAACATAAATTGTATCAATCATAATATTTTTTCTATATTATTCAATGATCAATTCTTATCAATTGGAATATAGAAAATAAATTATACCAGGAATATCCAAGTTTTTATAATAATAAAAATAATAATGGCTTTATTGTCCAACAGTTATACAACAATTGCAGAATAAAATATATATAAAAAAATTTAAAAAGTCCTCGTGCTTTTGATCGAGGGGCTTAAGCGCATTTTTGGCGGGCGGATCAGTAAATTTTGGACAAATTCAACTGGCGAAATTGTAGAGGTAGTCGTTTTCGATAGGTTGCACTGTTTTGTTTACAAAATTTAAAATA
This sequence comes from Clivina fossor, assembly GCA_963966155.1. Taxonomy (NCBI): domain Eukaryota; kingdom Metazoa; phylum Arthropoda; class Insecta; order Coleoptera; family Carabidae; genus Clivina; species Clivina fossor. Next base: position 10,172,139 of record OZ014554.1, read on the forward strand.
TCATTAATTAACTTATTTAGCATTGGCTGAGCGCTTTTAAACTATTCGATGCGCCAATAACTTGACAGCACCGAACTAATGCAAAAAACTAGAACTCTCTACGATGTTTAGTTTAAAAGTTTTTCTGGAGCCGAACGAACGACCGACGACCGAACGGACAAAGCGTATTATTGAGCTTTCTTTTTGAAAACAAAAATGCGCTAAAAATGAAAAATCAGTTAATATATAACAATTGTAATAGTAATACATATACAAATATATTATTTTGACTAACTTAATTATTTAAGAAATTAATTAGTGAATGTAAATTTTTATGGAAAATTACAAGATTAGATAAACAATAAAATATTTGGTCTAGAAAAATCACAATAAAACTTTAAAGTAGAAAGAGACTAAAGTCTTTGGATTGAAAAATTAAAATTTTCAAGTAAGCTAGGGCAGCCAACCATATTATGCAGTAATTTGTGCAATATAACTATACTAGTTTAAATTCGTCTCCGATCCAAAAATTCAAAGCCAAATCTATTAGCAATATATCATGAACTGCTTTCTGCTCTGGATATACTTTATCTGTTCTAAAAGTAATTTATTTTCAGAAATTTTGTTTGCACTGATTCTAATTCATGCATAAAATAATTATAGACAACAAACCAAATCAAAAATCCATATTCCAATTTAGATCGTATACATAGCTATAATACAACATTTTTACCACGTCAACATCATTGAAATCTTTGGAATTTCTAATTATGATACCTAACGCGATTGTGATAGATTTTATTATATTATTTATATGAGTCGAAAATATAATTTTTTTTATCGAAACTAATACTTAAATCTTTCACGATATTGACGCGGTTTAACGAAGTTTAAGTTATTTAATAATTAAAAGTTAGCTCTGTTTTTTTAGGGTGTAGGATAAAATTTGGCATTTCTTAATATTTAATTTATTAATATTTTTGCGGTTGACTCGCTTGTTGTGCATATTTTAAAAAAAAATCGGTGAGTGAGGTTTAATAAACACAAATATGGCTGAATTATTTTTAATTTTTTAAATTAAATATACATAATATAATAAATATAATAAGCAGATTGAATTAATATTTCTTTTATGAACATTTCAATATTTAACGCGACCCAACGAATATCAGATTTCAACTCACCAGTGAATTACTACCTACACTTTAGGAACTGCTGAATTATACGATATGCAATTAATTTCACCAAGTTTTTTAGATCGATATATCCAACGGTGAACTCGGCATGTATTTAATTATATTGAAAATACAACTCAACGGCTGGTCCATATTTATGTAAATAATTAATGTTAATAACTGTTTCCGAGATTTGTATGTATGTGTTGCAAAATTTGTGAGTTGATTATGTATAAACATTTTTGTTAAATTTACTGGTTCGTTAAAATGAAAATTCTTGGATCTAGTAAGAAATTTCGTTGCAATATACTATATATATGAGGCGTATAGATGCAAAACTCATTACCTATTCGAAAAAAAGTGAAAAATGAGATTTTGCGCGATTTGGACGTAGAATTTTACAAGGAATACAATATTTAGGTTAGTTAGAAAAAAAACTCAGTATTTAATATGAGAAACACTCTTTAAAGTTTAGTGTTGGATGAAAAACTCACTATTTGCGTTGATAGTTTAGATGCAAAAGTAACTGTTTGCTTTCCACCAATAAAATGACAGGCATCTAATCATGCGATACGTTGACCAGCCTACGCCAAAAAATCTACAGCGTTTAAATTTTCCTACTTGTCGCTCGGTGCATCTTTATACTTTTTATACTTATTCAAAGTTAACAATTATGTTATTTTATTTTGTTTATTGTGCTCTGTCTAGTTAATAAAGTACTCTCTGATAACAGCAATACTATCTTGTTTTTCCTAGTGTAAATAATTACGCAGTCGTATGCAAAAGCAACTAGTAAGTTGCAAAAGTCTCTGTATGCAAATTTTAGATCTTCATAAAACGGTTTGTATGAATTAATGATGTATAAAACCAATGATTCACGATTTTAAATAAGTATTGCCATCTAGTAACAAGATTTTATCATCAAAATACAATTACACTTAGCTATAACAGTTTTTTTGCAAATATCTCAGAACTTAAAATTTGCAAATAGCGAGTTTTGCATCTATACGACTCATATATAGGTGTCCCAAAAGTCTGGAAACGGTTGAATAGCTCGAGAACGACACATCGGATTATAAAGTTAGAAAATACATGTTTTTTTTATTTTATTTTTAAAGATCTAATTAAACATGCTATGTAAAAACAACCCTCACACCCCTGGGAAGTGTGAGGTGACGTGGTGTGAGTGGTAGTTTTGAAAATTTTAATGGAAACGCTCACTTTTTGTTACACTATTTCATTAGCCATAAAAAACTGTTTATGGATTTGCAAATCGACCCCATCCTCCATCCCTTTTGTAGTGGAGGGAAAAGATCGGTAGTTTTGGTTTCTTTAGCGAAAAAATTTATTCTTAAATACCTCTGTTTGTAGAAAAATACAACATTTTGAAATGTTAAGTTGTTGGAAATTGTACTTTCTGGAGTAACTTCTCTGTAATGCACTTTACGTAACCAACCGTAAGAAAATGTAACATTTCAATTCCGCATCTAATTTTGAATGATGAATCCAAGAATTAAACGAAAAGTGATTGTTTTATCTATCATCTTTTTCCGTTCTTAAAAGGAAACGGAGGAGGTGCTTTCATTATTTCCGAAATAAACTTAGAATGCTAAATCTAAAAATACGATATAACGACAAAAACTATCTCCCCCAAAAGAAATAAGGCGGGTGTGGAGGTGACGGTGCAGTTATTAATTCAGTTTCTAACATTGAATGATGAATCAACAAATGCTATAAAACATGATAGTTTGAAAACAATTTTCGAAACTACTACTCTCCCCACCACCGCTTGGGGTGGTGGTGGGGATGCAATTATGGCTATCTTATTCACTTTTGAATGATAAATTTGAAAATAAGATAAAACGTGATCGTTTGAAAACAATTTTTGAAACTGTCCCCATTTTTGTCCCCAATAACAGAGGGGTGTGGGTGCTGTGCAATTTTAATTTTCATAAACAAGTTTGAATGGCGAATCCAAAAATAAGATAAAAAATAATTTTGTTGCTAAAGGAACCAAAACTACCGCTCTTTCCCATCCTCTCCAAGAAGTGTGGAGGATCAGGGTGAATTGCAAATCCATAACAATTTTTTATGGAGAATACAACATTACAATTAAAAAAGGGGGGTGTCCATTTAATTTGTCAAAACTATCCCTCACACCAACCCTCCTACCCCCAGGGAGGGGGGTGGTTTTTACATAGCATGTTTAAATGGATTTTTAAAAATAACAAACATGTATTTGTAACTTTTTAATCTTATGTGTTGTTCTCAAGATATTTAACCGTTTCTAGACTTTTGGAACAATCTGTACATATATATATATATATATATATATATATATATATATATATATATATATATATATATATATATATATATATAAATTCTTTACAAAATTCGACAATTTTCATTTTAACGAAACATTCTACTTGACGAAAATGTTGGTACAGGGCCATTTCGGGCTGGTCACTTCGGTCCGGCCACTTCGGTGCGGCCATCTCGGTCCCGGCCATCTCGGTCCCGGGTCAACTCGGTCCCGAGCCAACTCGGTCCCATCGCATAGAGAACTCAGCCACAAATGCATTTAAATGATTATTTTGCGTTTCTTTATATATTTACGTTTTTTCGGTCTAGTGTAAGATATATTAAATTATATTTAATTTTTACAATACTTACCTTTTGCTGATAGTATGCTTCTATTTGATTGCCGCCTGATAGTATGCTTCTATTTGATTGCCGGCTGACTATATCCATGAAACAATATAATTGTACATAGAAAAACACTAATGATGTGTATTTCTTCTTATTGATGTCACTTACTTGTTGTTACTGCAAACGAGCATAAAAATGTAATATATTTTTCAAATATTATTTATGACATTTTTAATTGAAATAACAATATAGTAAGTGATAATTTATATATATATATATATATATATATATATATATATATATATACTAGCGTTCCCGGCGCGCGTTCCTGCGAAACTGCGCAAAAATTCAGTATTTGGAAGATAACTTTCTTGTCGCGCATTGCTGCGCAACTGCAGCTTTCCCGTTGTGCGTTGCTGCGCAACTACGCTGTCATTTGACATTTGCAGGTTAGCATTAAACATAATTTTTCAAATTTTTGAGAACCAAGATGAAATCGTAGAAAGATGAAACTTGCCTATTCTTAAATAGGGAATGAACCAATTAAAATGACATCACTCCCATCAAAATCGGTTCTGGGGTTTATAAGGAGATGCTGCAGAAACATACAGACATACATACATACATACATAATACATACAAACATTTGTCAATTAGAGAGATGAATAAATTAATATGTATTAACACGCGTTTTTCAAAAATTTCAATTGTGAGGAACCTGTTACTTTCGTAAGAAAAAGAAAAAAATATTACGAAAACTGTGTAAGAAGTGAGATACAGCTTACTGCAAGAGACACAGGAGAACGCTCCCATCCCTACTCCGTGCTGTTTACGGGGTGAGAAGTGACACCGGTAGACACCTGGCGGGGATAGTTGATCAAGTGTTAATGGGGTTCCGTTTTGCCAAACTCCTTCGCTTGGGAGCAGCATAATAGCAATTTTCGTCGAGCGCAATTTTTCAAATACATTTTAAAAGTAAACATTAAAAAGATATTATAAATTTGTTTGAAAGTTATTTAGGAAAAAAAAAATAAAATACAGTAATACTGTACATTTATAATATTTAAAATACTTACATTTATAATACAGTAATACTGTACCTTTGTTATGATCCAACATTTATAATATTTATGAAAAATTAATTATATATTTAAAAATTTTTTTTTTTTTCGTAAATAACTTTTAAGCCAATTTATTATAACTTTTTAATCTTTACTTTTAAAATGTATTTGAAAAATTGCGCTCGACGAAACTTGCTATTATGCTGCTCCCAAGCGGAGGAGTTTGGCAAAACGGAACCCCATTGATCAGCTATCGACCGGGGTTAAAAAATATAAAATGCTATTAAAAAGTAGGGGTTGGTGGTAGGAGAGTAAAAATTTAGGACTAAATGTATTTTTTAATGGCACACCACAAAAAATACCCAAAAAAAAATTTGTCCAAAAAATGAAAATTTTTTTTTAGGGTGAGCCACCCTTAACACTTAGGGGTATAAAAATTAGTTATGAACCTATTATTATACCTACTAAATATACATATAAAATTTTATCAAAATCGGTCAAGCCGTTTCGGAGGAGTATAAATACTAAAACTGTGACACAGGAATTTTATATATTAAATATTAAAAAGTAGGGGTTGGTAGTAGGAAAGTAAAAATTTAGGACTAAATGTATTTTTTAATGGCACACCACAAAAAAATTACCAAAAAAAAATTTGTACGTTACGTGTTTTACGACACAAAGAAGCCCCTCTACGACGTTTTGGCATTGTACTTTATTTTTAAAATGTATTGAAAAATCTTGAATTATTTAGGTCAACTGCATGCATATGTGTAACTGACGTGTGATTGTCATAAAGACATGTATAAAGTAAGTTAAATAAATCATATAGTTAATAAGATTCAATTTAAAAAAACCTTTTTTTAAAAACCACGTTTATCTGTCATTTACATTATTCAATTGTTAATTGAACAAAAAAATAGTTCATGTGACAGATGTGATTAGTTGTATTAAAAAAATAAATATAAGGGTTTTATATATTAGATATTAAAAAGTAGGGGTTAGTGTTAGGAGGGTAAAAATTTACGACTAAATGTATTTTTTAATGGCACACTATAAAAAAATAACCAAAAAAAAATTTGTCCAAAAAATGAAAAAATTTTTTTTAGGGTGAGCCACCCGTAACACTTAGGGGTATAAAAATTAGTTAAGAACCTATTTTCGTACCTACTGAATATACATATAAAATTTTATCAAAATCGGTCAAGCCGTTTCGGAGGAGTATTAATACGAAAACTGTGACACTGGAATTTTATATATTAGATATATATATATATATATATATATATATATATATATATATATATATATATATACCGAGTGACTCATTTTAATTAATCCACTGGAATATTTCGACAAATATGTGTCGTACAAAAAATGTTTCTAATAAAATTTTAATGGTTTTGAGTGGACCATCTGATCCTGTCAAATTTTCTTTACCCACATCCTTCCAGGGGTTAGGGGAGGGGGTCAATTTTAATATTTTAAATGGAAACACTTATTTTTTATTACAGATTTGGATTTTACATATAAAAACTATGAAGATTTTGAATTCGTGATAGATGGCACTGTAGTCGCAAAAATAAAATTAATCAAGCTGAAAAAAACGGGATCCAAAGCAATATTTTGATTGTTGTCAGACTGTTTGTTTTGGTTTTTGCCAAACGGTTTATTTCGATTTCCGCCACACTGATTCAAAAGTTTTGTTTTGTTTTGCTATACAAAGACTCACGGTACCCCGTGGATGATCTAAAATCCGAATCTGTAATAAAAAATAAGGGTTCCCAATTAAGATATTAAATTTGCTCCCCTCCCCCAACCCTGAGGATGTAGATAAAGAAAATTGAACAGGATCAGATGACCCCTCAAAACTTTTAAAATTTTATTCGAACATTTTTTTGTACGACACATATTTGTCGAGATATTCCAGTGGATTAATTAGAATGGGTCATCCGATGTATATATATATATATATATAATATTATTCATTAATTGAAATTCCAGATTTTTTTTAAAGTTTTATGTTAATTTTTTATACATTTTAAACTTTAATATGTATACGTGATGCTTACTCAGATAGCTTTTGTAGATTATTAACAAAGTATTTTATGCGCATATACAGAATGTCCCAAAAATCTGGACACGATCAAATATCTCGAGAAATACACATCAAATCAAAAAACAAAAACAAGTGTTTAATATTTTTAAAAAATCTATCTAATGATATTATACTCGACCCCTACCCTCATCTCTAGGTGGTGCGATGCGAAGGGGTCAATTTTAAAATCTTAAATAGAAATTCCTATTTTTTATTGCAAATTCGGATTCCATGATTAAAAATACGTAGAATTTGTCTGTAACAATTTTTTTCTATTCATGATAGATAGCGCTGTAATCGATGGATAAACAAACAGATATGCGCGCATACATACACAAACCGGCTACCTACACACAGAGAGCGGTAGCCTGTGAAGGTAGCCGCTATTCTTTCTATTGCACTGTTGCATTCTCTATAAAAAACTGTTTATGGATTTGCAAATTACCCCCACCCGCCAAACCCTCTTGGGGATGTAAAAAGGGGTAGTTTCAGTTTCTTTTTAGCAAAAATTATTTTGCATGCACTGTTGCATTCTTTATAAAGAAATGTTATGAAAATTAAATAAAATTAGATAAAAATTAGATGATATTATTTTCATTTGCATAATATGAGAATCTGCACTTTATTTTTATTTTTTAATAATAATATTTAATTTTTTATGTTGTTGTTTGTAAGGCTTCTTTAAATTCAATATTTTTTGTACTGATATTTGTAACTATATTAACTAGTAATATTAGCAGAAATTTAATATAATAATAGCATATTTTTTACGAGCAGTAGAAATCTATGATTATTGTTTTGTTTCTAGATATTTCTAACCGAGGCAAAGCCGGTGTCAAGCAATCTGGGCAGAATACCCAAATTTCTGCTAATATAATAAATTACGCATTCTAAATGAAACGAAACTAATAATAAATAAAATAGTAATAGTAGAATTTGGCGGTATATTTGAACTTCTTTACACATTTTCAATAATTAAATTCAAATTCAACTTGACTAAATATGTTTTCAATATAGCACCCGAAAATATCTAATTAAATGCACTTGTTGTAGCTATGTTTAATTATGATAATATCATTATTGTACTAGTAACATAAAAATCTCCTTTTACATAGATAATGTAACGTAATATTAATATTATGATACTCTTGAAGAACAAAATATTCTATATTGATAATCTATTGTTTGAAATTGACTACATGCGTACCTCACGAAATGCAACACTAAAATATAAAATGTAATTTACCTCGCTATAGGTTAACCAACAGCCAGATCATATACTAAATTTATTTAAAAATATATTTTGTTTATGGAAGTATTTGTCCGTAACGTAATTGTATACATTATTTAAAAAAATATATTTGCAATTAAAATGAATGAAAACGTTATTAGAATATAAATGTAGTATAGTATTATTAAATTGAAAAATATAAAATTTTTGTTGATTTATCTAAATTTTTTATTTAAATTGCAAATTTAAACAAATAGAAAATTTTGTTGTAAATCATAATTCTTTTTTAAAATCTGTGTAAATATAAATTTAAAAATACCTAAGTTTAGTTTGTAAGTGAAAAATGTTTGCTGAATAAAATTACAGCGGTTTGTTCCGGTAGATCATTAAAAATTATAAGGAAAATAGTACACGGTTTTATAAAAACAGACAAGAAGTGAAATTTTGTAATCATACAATAGCTTGCGATAGTGAATGTACGGTCCACCGTAACATTTTTTGATATCTAACCAAAACTGATGAAAAAAGGCCGACAAATCTAAGATATAAATGTTCCTTTATGTTGAAGATTTTAGTCAGATTTATAGCTGAATCGATAAAGTTAAAAGATTAATTTTTAATATATTTAGAGAAAGTCTATACTCTCGAATATTTTTGTCACACTCATTGTTAGATAGGTTAAATGAAAAGTTTATTTGTTATTTGTTCATAATATATATATATATATATATATGGCAACAATTCAAACTAAATTAGCATCATTTCGTAACAGAAGGATATTTTTACTTCAGTGTAAAAAACACAACATTTTTCCGAATCACATCACAAACGGCATTAAGGGAATTATGACTTTATTGAGAATAGAGGATAAGAAAACTATTAAAAAAATTCTAAAATTTAACAATAACATTAAACAACAGATACTCAATTTGGAAATCAGAATTACTAACACTGTAATACAAGAATTGGAAACAAAATTAACAACAACAACTAATGCAATAAATATGTTTAACAATCCGGAACAACTTAACACTTTCAAGGAATTTATTAAAAGACAAAAAGCAACATATAATAACACATTTCGCAATATAAAAAATTCAAATATTAAAAAATTCAATAAACTTAAACTTGAACAAAAACAAAACTTCATGACAATTCCTAAACAATGGTTCAAAAATATTTCGCACGTTCAAATCCCGGATGAAATAGCACAATTTTTGGCTTTAGGTGGCAAATTTGGCATCGACATCAACAAATCCGAAATTAATGTTAAACACTTGCTGGCTGAGACAGAATTGGCCATATCAAAAACCTCTTTGGATTCAGATGTAATTCGCGCAAAAACTACCAATTTAATTACTAATTATCTTAACAATAATAAATATACTTATAATTATTTAAATGAATTATATTACAAAACAAAAAAATTTCTAAACGAACATCCCGAATTATTAATTACGACATCGGATAAAGGTAATGTTACAGTAGCTATGAACAGAGATACTTACAACGAAATGAGCATAGCATTATTAAATGATCATAAATATTATAAAAAAGTCAGAACAGATATGACCAACTCCACCCAAATCAAAGCCAACAAAATTGTCAAAGATCTAAAAGACAAGAAATATATTACAGATACAGAAGCCAAGACATTAACAACATATAATAGCACTGTTGCAAAATTTTATGCCCTACCAAAAGTTCACAAACAGGATTTGGCTCTAAGACCGATCATAGCAAATATAAACACTCCTTCAGAACCGCTTTGTAACATGGTTTCAAGAATCTTAGCACAATCATATAATCACAACAATGATTATTTCGTCAAAGATTCGTTTCAATTCGCTGATCTTGTACAAAACAAAAAGATACCGGAGAATTATGTACTAATCAGTCTGGATGTTATTAGCTTATTTACCAACATTGACTTGCAAATCACAATAACGGCTATAAGAAATAAATGGGATGTTATCACGCTTCACACGAACATACCATTGGAAAAATTTATTGACATTTTAACTTTCATCTATCAATCTAATGTATTCATGTTCAACGGAGAATATTTTCATCAGATTTTAGGGTGTGCTATGGGTTCTAAAATTAGTCCTATTATTGCACAATACGTGATGGATATGGTTTTAGATGCTTGTGTCTCAAATCTATCCTTTACTTTGCCGTTCATCTACAAATTTGTGGACGATATTGTAACAGCTATACCTAAAACAGGACTAGATGAAATTCTACAAGTATTCAACAATTATAATACTAACATACAATTTACTATAGAACAAGAGATTGAAAGATCAATACCGTTTCTGGATACGAAGTTGATTAGATCTACCGAACAAGTTATTACTTTAGATTGGTATAGAAAATCTTTGCATTCAGGGCGCTACATCCATTATGCATCCAATCACAGTTTTAACACAAAAAAGAATGTAATTTTGAACATGAAAACTAGAATCACTAAAATTAGCCACACGTCGTTATTGGATAAAAATTTAAAAATAGCCAAAACACTCTTTATTGAAAATGGTTACCCTGCAAGCTTGATAAATACCTTGCTATACAATAACAATACTCAACCAACTACAATCAGTAACAATAACGAAAATAGCAACAACAAAATAACATATATTTCGTTGACAAACATCAATCAATTATCGAGCAAAATCATATCAGTGTTTCAAGATGATGATAATATCAGATTTGTTAATAAAAACAGTAAAACTATAAGCAACTTGTACACAAAAGTGAAGGATAAAACGTCCAAATTAGCCACCATTAACACTATCTATGCTATTAAATGTTCGTGTGAAAAATTTTACATTGGCACATCATTACAGAACCTAAAAAACAGACTGACATAGCACAAAAGCGATCAAAATAAAACTAACAAGTTATGTGCTTTGGCAGTACATGTAAGAAGTTCATCACACCACCCTGATTATGACAATCCTTACATTCTGGATGTGGAGAACAATTATTTCAAGCGTTTATGGCTTGAATCATACCATATCACTCAAAACAGACAGAATGTAATTAATAACAAATCTGATATCAGAAACTCTATCTCCGTATATGCCAACATAATGAACATTGATCAATCGTCAATACGGTCGATAAAAACTTTTTCTTCTTAGTAACCTGTTCAACTTCATAGCAGCGCCAAAATTTTAAATTTTTTTAATTGTTTTTATCAACTTAATTTTTAAAAAAATTTTTTTTTGTTTTGACATGCGCACACTTTTAATTTCAATTATGAATCAATTTTTTTTTCTTGTTTTTTAGGATTCGACTTGTTTGTTAATTTTGAATTTTAATTGGTTTTTGAAAAACCAGTAAAATTTATTTATATTTTTCAGTTTTTTTGTTTGTATAACGTATAAAATTACATTTGTTTTAATTTATAACTATTATATTGTTTTTTAACTATTTATTATATTTATTCTATTTATTATTTTAATAATTGACTTGTATAAGTGTTAATTATCTGTGTATAATTTTAAAAAAAATTTTTAATTTGTTCGTTTTGTGTTAACTTGGATTACAAAAAAGAGTTTTACATTGAATGAGAATGAAAACAGAAAAAGCATACCATTTTTAAAAATATTCATTTACTACAACAGCAATTAAATATCTGGTCATACTTGTAAGTTTTTACATACTATGTTAATTTAACTGTATTGTTTTGGTTTTAACGATTGTAATAATTTTTTTGTTTTTCTAAAAAATTATTTCAGTGCTTCCCTGAAGAAGCCACAAATGTGTGGCGAAATATAGGATTTGTAATAAATTGATAGATATTAAATGCTAGCATTTTAATAACCTAGTCAATCATATACCGTATCCCGTTATATAAATTTTCTCAATATATATATATATATATATATATATATATATATATATATATATACAATTTTGATATTTGATATTTGATATATGATATATGATATTTGATATTTGATATATATGATTTTGATATTTTTTCAATATTTTAACGAAAAAAACAATTATTCATTTTTTTCAAAGCAATCTATGTTTTATATATACATATTTTTTTAAATTTTTAAGTGTGTTATTTTCTCAAAAAACTAGTTATCTAAGGTACCAATTTTTTTACACCATCATTTAAGTAGTTGGACCATTTATGAAAACCGGCCAAAAAAATTGGGGTTGCCATTTATAAAAACCAATAATGACGTTATTGTGCAAAAATACATGACGTCATAAGTAAAATTTTTATGCAATAAGGTGGCTAATTAAAAAATAAAATTGACCTGTCCGAACGTTTTTCATTAAAACATTATATAACGAAATTATGAATTTGTTCCTTACTCTATTACCACGCTCTGTATATATTTATGTATATATATATATATATATATATATATATATATATATATATATATATATTTATAAAATTTAGTATTAAAGAAGCACAGTTTTACAATAATAATTTTTATTTAACTTCGACTCTACCATGCGTCCAAAAAATCTGGACTGGGTCAAAAATCTCGAAAATCAAACGGCGTACGAAAAGTTGGTCACGGCATGATATTTGTTAAAAAAAAATCTGCTTAACCATGACATAGCAAAACCACATTTTTTTATTTTTTTCAACTTCCGTGTAGGAAAAGTAAAAAAAAAATGTTTAAACGAAAATGAAACATTTTGATCATATACCGGTAATCTGCTGCTTGGGGTTCGAATTCAATTAAATAAAACTACCCCCAACCCAATGAGGTTGAGGCGGTGGATTATGTGGAAATTTAAATAGGAACCAATTTCAACTTTGATCTAAACGTCTACATATATATGCATTTATTTAATATTTTATTTTGCATTCAAAATGTTATATTTGTCTTAAAAATTAATAAAATTAAACGTGGTTTGTATTATAATATTATTGACACAATTTAATAATTTTCAATATCAGGTATTTAGCAATCGTTTATCCACTGCAGCCACATCTTTCGAAAAAGAAGGCCTTTTCAGCAATCATATGCATATGGTTCTTCAGTATAACATTAGGATCACCATGTATAATCTATTCTGCTATTGTTGAATATAGGTAAGTAAATAGAATTATATTTTATTCAATGTTGATTTTTACAGTTTGTATTTAGTTTTTTTTTACCTAAATTTGTTGTCTAAATATTTTAAGATTATCAGTAATATAAATATATATATTATATTGCATCATTTTTACCACTTTTGACAACAAGCAAAAAGTAGTATAGTTCTCGTTACAGTGTGTGTGTGTGTGTGTGTGTGTGTGTGTGTGTGTGTGTTTGTGTGTGGAACATTTTCAAAAATTTATGTATATTTGCACAAAATTTTTGGGGTACCTAGTTTTAATTAGTGCTAAAAATTAGCATGTGGGTCTATTTTGGCTATATTATTTATAAGATTTTATAAAATTTTTACAAATGATTCTACTAGGGCCTACATAAATTATATACTTACTTTTAGTAAATTACAGTGTTGCCAACTTTTCGAGAAAAAAAATACAAATTAAAAAAATTCCTTCTGCCCACAATATTTATCCAATTTTAATCAAATTTTAGCAACAAATTCTCTTAGAGCACACATAAATTATATAATTTTAATAAAATACAATGTTGTCAACTGTACAAAAAAAATACAATTTTTTGTTGTCTATATAAATTTCATAATTTTACTAAAGTTCAGTGTTGCCAATTTTTCAAAAAAATTACTAAAATTATAAATCCAATTATGGTTACACTATTTATTCAAAATGAGTAAAAATTTTGTAAAATATTCTTTTAGTACTTACAAGAATTATATAATTTTATTGTTATGCAACTTTGCCAATCGATGATGTAAAAGTATAACATATGGGTTCATTCATATTCTTCTAATCTTGATAAAATTTATTTCCGACATTATTTATTGTGGTTAATTTCCAACAACAATGATTCCATTTAAATTATTAGTATATTGTGTGTGTGTGTGTGTGTGTGTGTGTGTGTGTGTGTGTGTCTGTGTGTGTGTGTGTGTGTAAAAAAAGGGAGGTCAAACAACAAGATTCCCGCAAGTGGAAATATAGTATACTTGTAAACAAATGAGTTTGGTGTTATTTCTTAATCAAAAAAGAATTGTAAGCAAATGTTAGGGATCATTGCAAACCATTATTTAAAATACTTGGAATTCTAACTTTTTCTTCATTATATATTTTAAACTGTGTTCTGTATGCTAAAACTCACATCGATTCGTTTACCAAAAATAATAATATACATTCATATAATACTAAAGAAAAAAACAAATTAGCAGTTCCTAAGCATAATTCAACCAAATTTAAAACGGGACCTAAGTACAACTGTATTACATTATATAACAAAATACCTGAACGTATTAAAAAAATAGAAAATAAAAAATTTAAATTAGAAATTAAACAAATTTTTTTGCAACATAGCTTCTATAAAATAGATGAATTTTTAAATATTGACTTGTACTAAATTTTTATTATATTGTCATTACAATAAGTTTTAGTTTTATCATTTTGATTGTTCTTTGATATTTGATATTTATTTGTCATATTATTTATGTATTGTTCCTCTGTATTTCGTTAAAAGAATAATCACATTGGACATAAGTTTAACAAAATTAAGATTAATTGGCTTATGTCGTTTTATATATATATATATATATATATATATATATATATATATATATATATATATTATATATATATATATATATATGTATATATATATATATATATATATATATATATATATATATATATAGGTATATTAAATTTATTATAATTATTGCAAACATGTATATTGTGTATGACGAAGCAAAACTGTATTTATGGTATTATGCAAAAATAAATATGATAAATGTTTTAGGGCATACTTTTCCGCATGTAAATCAATTACTAAAATATTTTTTGAAACTTTTCTAACGTCAAGAATTAGGTCTAAAGTTGTTAAGAAATTGTTGACAAATTTAGGGCCAATTCCTGACGTTGGGATGGTTCCAAAAAAAATTTTGTTGATTGATTTACATGTAAAAAAGTATTTCCTAAAACATTTATCCCAAAGTTTATTTTGTAAACTAATTTGGGAAGCAGGAAATCGCACATGTCTGATTTTACATGCTAAATCCTTATGTACGACGGTCCAAGTCAACACACGGTATATATATATATATATATATATATATATATATATATATATATATATATATATATATATATATATATAGTTAATATAGTTAATATAGTTAAAAATTATTCTATGCTTATATTTGATATATTCTCATTACATTTCAATATATAATATTATAATTGCTCACGGCGGCATAAACTTTCAAATATTCTTTCAACTTTCATAAAAATCATAACGTATGTATCGAAAATACAAGAATTGTACCTTTACGTACGGCCTATGTAAAAATTATGAAAAAAGCATTGTACTGATTAAATTTGATTAAACTTCTGTCACTGGAGCTGGCGTCAACTAGATAGCTCAATGGTAGAGTCTCCGCCCGGCAAGTGGGAGGACCCTGGTTCGATTCTAGGTCTAGGTGATATAAGTTTTTTCATTTTCAGTTAATAATTATTCTATGCTTATATTTGATATACTCTCATATATATATATATATATATATATATATATATATATATATATATATATATATAAGAACATCGAGAGTATATACATATATATATATATAAATGAAGGTTGTCCTTTATATTTTGGGATTGGGCAACCGTAGTGCTGCAACCTGGTAACTGAAATCTCTATCTTAAAATTTGATATTTAAAAATTTTGTATTCACAACAAAACGACATTACATAAATTCAGGATTATATATATATATATATATATATATATATATATATATATATATATATATATGTTTTTATTTTGTCTTTAAATAATTTATAACACAATATTATTTTCATTTTTTAGAACAAAAACCAGAGTAAGAACATCGTGTATTCTTATGTGGCCCGATGGTTTACCTTCTACTTCTCAATATGATTATGGGTGAGTTTACTAGGTTATTAATTTTTGTTTTTACATAATAATTATTTTGAACAGACAAATATACTTTGGTTTTACATTTTAATTTCAACATATACATTTGTATTTTATTATAATTCGTTGCATAAAATATACATAAAGTTAATAGTATATTATGTTATAAAGAGGCAGAGAGCGATCTTTATTGTGCTGAGTCCAAATACTCACGGCTAAAACATTGCCGAGGTCAAACGCTCTGGGCAAAACATAAAAAGGGCATTTTAGGTAACTTGCTATAATTTTGTTTCATGCTTTTCAAACAAAACTACACTAAAATAATTTAAAATACATACTAATTCACTTTAATCTTATTTTAACATTTGTATTTGTTATGTGATTTGCGAGAATTAATGTTTCTTCGTCAAATATGCAATTTGTGATATATTTTGCGGTATATATTGCATTTATTCACACATTCTCAGTAACTAAAAATGAACAATGTAATTAATTAAAATTGAATGAACAATGTCTATAATACAATTAATACATTTAAATACATTTGACGGCGTAGTCTTGTGTGATGCTGCTAACAGCGGTGTATATAATAAATAATTATTCTATAATAGTATCCACATTACGGGTAACATAATAACTTACTTCTATATCAGTATATTAATACGCTTGAAAAAAAAATAGTATCGTCCAATTATAAATGTACGAATATGAAAAATAATATTACAAAAATCGAATTATTACTTTTTTATATTAAATAAAAATAAATGTCGTCGATAAACATGTCAAAGGCGTTATTTAGTCATTAAATTTCATTTTTGTTATGCCAAATTTATATAAAATTGTTCGTATTAGTACTAATTATTATTAGTGGATATTATTTTAGAATATAAGCAAATATTTAAATCACAATAAATAAAATTTTATAAAAGGTCGATTTAAATTTTTCATATTGAAAAGTTGAAAAAGTACATCAATATATAATTTTGCTGAATTTATTAATATCAATAACGTATATATAATATATGCAAAATAATGCTATGTATCCGTAAGAATGTGGCAAAAACTCTTCTAATTTTAGTAGAAATTATTTTCTATTAAACATTTCTACCCAAACAAACAACTTTTGTTTTAACCACATTCATGATACCTTCTGTATATGCTCTTTTATTATTATTTATTTTATTGGCAACATTTGCTCACGTGAAATATACTCAATCATAATAATTTTTTTATTTACTCACAAATATACTTAACTAAGCATTTTTAAACATTCGCGCAACATAGCCAAACCATTTTAAATTAATGACAATAACTTTTAAAATAAATTTTACTAATTTTACACACTTTGTACATCAAATTATTTTGCACTAGATCCCTTCGATTTACCCCAAAATCTTCTACTATAAATCTCATTTCCAAAGCGTTTTTTTATCCTTCTGCATGTACTAAAATGTTATTATGCTTATTTAAATATAATAAAAAAAAGTTTAACATTTAAAAAATATATTTTTTTATGAACGATGGGAAACTAAAATATATTTAAAATAATAATTGTAATCATATTTGCACTCTTCTAAACACCGAGTGAGATGGCGGAAAATGCAAAAAATAAATGCGATTACAGCGCCACCTGTCACGAGGACAAAAAGATATTTGAAATAAATATTTTATTTTTTTATTAGTAGAATCTAAATATGCAATAAAATATAGGGGTCCCATTTGAAATTTTAAAGTTGCCCCTCTATCCCCACAAGGGTAGGTTGAGGGTTTCCACTTATTGCGTCATTTGATAGAGGACATCAACATCAGTTAGATTGCCGTTTGTTTTGTTAAAAAATATCAAGCCCCTACATTAAAAAAGTGGTGGACGGGTGGTTTGGATCACCATATATACAGGGTGTTCGTTCGCCAGGTTGATAAATGGCAATAGCATGGGATATCGTTAATATGCAAAATACTTCTTTCTGAAATAAAATTCATAGAAATACTTGGAATACTGTTCGATAGGTAATAAAAAGTTATATAATTTGGTTTAAGTTTTAATTTGCTAGCAAGTGTCATTTGGGCGCTAGAATTTTTTTTAAAATGTTTTTTAGAATTTTCAATAATTTTTCTGCTAAATCAGTATGAGTTAGAAAAATAAAATTACTTATCTATTATGTAGTTAATTTTTTTCTCTATTTTACTGAATTTTTTCAGATTTTTTTGAGCAAATTTAAAAAAAAAATATATTTTCAATTTTTAAAATGAGATTTATTATAAATGCTTTAAATGCTTTATTATAGTTTAATATATATATATATATATATATATACAGTGTCCAAGTTAACTCTGTATCCATGGGGATCTCCGGAACTGTTAGAGATAGGATTGCTATTTTAAATAAAAATTTAAGAATAATTTCACTATTTGCCGTGCAATTTGTTTATGTAATATAATTCAGTAATGAATTCAGTCAGAATTAAAAAATACATTTTTCGAACTCTTTCATATAAAAATTATTAAAAATCTTTGGTAAAAAATAAACATTGTGTCTTTCCGAAAAAATCTGGCTCCAGCTGCCCTTTCACTCAAATATCAATATTTAGTTCCGCCACATATTTAAATTTTTGTTTGTTTAAACTTGTTTTTGCATAAGTTCCAGATATACATTGTTTTTAATTTATTTTTACATTATTATCTTTTTTTGTAAGTACATTTATTTGAAGATCAATTACGTATTAACTTTAAAAATAGTTACAAAATAACAAACATATACAATCACGCCATATACCGAAAAGAGTGTGGCAAAAACTCTTACTACTCTTAATAAACCAGCTTACATATTACATTAATATAAAATTTTAGGTGTATATTGACCATATTTTCTAGGATATTCATAACTACGTAGTAAAAATCACTTTCTTCAAATGGAAACTGTTGTCAAATTTAGCATAATTAAATCGTCTTTTCTGAACATAATAGTATCACCTGTATAGTATTTAATAAAAATTACTTGTTACCAATTTAAAATAATGTAGTAAATATTTATTTCAATGTGAACTTACTTTCGAGCAATTTTTATTGTTAACATCTTTTTGGTAATTTTTTTTTCAAAAAGTCTTAGTAAAAACTAAACAAATAATACAAATTTAGATAAAAGTAAGTACAAATTATACCCATATCCCAACATTGCTTAATGGATTATTACCTGGATGATCATATAGTAACAGCAGAAATTTAAAGAAATAACTTTGTTGAAATTAATGGCACTATTAGCTGGATATATTTCGAGAAATCTACAAACAAAATAGTCAAATATAAATGAACAAAATAAATATGATAAATGTAACAGAAATCTTTAATAACTATAGAGCAGAATGAAAAGGTTCTCTTAAATAAAGAGGAAAATGCCATAACAAATTATATACTATAAATCAACTGGAAAAACTAGGATAACCAATAATTATTTTTATCGAGTAAAAAAATCATAAACCGTAAAAATTATGATAATAATTATGATGGTAAAAATATATAAAGTTTATTCAATGTTTCTAAATAAAGAAAAATTTTCTTAAATTAAATATTATAAAACAAAAATAAAGTATTAAAGAAAATACCGAAAATAATATATTATTATTCTATATCAAGTTGATCCTGACCTTACAAAGTACATGTATGTAACAAAAGATTAAAAATAATAAAATTTAAATGTCAATATTTTTAATAAATTCCAGAAAAAAACATATTTTTTTGAAAAATTGACAAATATAATATTTATTTTTTGAAGTACTTTTTCTAATGATTAAAATCATACTTTACCATCTAAAAATCAAGAATTCTAAAATAACGCATCTTAGTTTTTGACATAACAATGTATCTGACTATACAACCTGTTTTATTGACGTGAATTCATATTTCTATATTTTTGTTTTTAGATATCAAATTATTATCATCTTTACCACGTATTGCATGCCAATGTTTTTAATGATATGCAGTTACGCATCTATGAGTCGAGTCTTATGGGGTACTCATTCTATTGGAGAAATGACCCAAAGACAAATGGATTCCATTAAGTCAAAACGAAAAGTAAGTTCAAATTTTAGTTTAGGTTTTTATATATATATATATATATATATATATATATATATATATGTTAAAATATTATTTTAAAATCATGAATTTTGACCAAAAATATTTTGTGCATGAGGGCTATTAAAGTATCTTGTTTATTAAAGGTGAAAGTTACAAAACAGTACAGATAAATTACATAGGTAGAGAATTATAGTTAACAATTTAACGTTTCTAAACGATTTAGTCATCACAATGAACTAATTTAAATTAGTTACAAATTGAAAAAATGTAGATACATAGATAGATTTTTGCGCTCTGCATGGCATAAATTCTTATCTGGGCATGTAACTTTTGCTGAACTCATATTTATGGTACCTTCCATACTTACTCTTCTATCTTTTATTTCTATCACTTGAAAATGTTCATTCCCGCAAAACACTGTAAGTCATACAAAACAATCTATTCATCCGACGTTTATTCAAATATACACCTTCTATATTATTCTCATATAACGGCATTAGTGTAGCCATTTGTTCGGTTTTAACCAAGCAGTAGGGGGGTACGTTGCATATTCGGGTGTTCAAACGAGGCTAAATTATATCCGGGTTTTATGAAAATTTAGTAAAACGTCAAATTTATAATTTTTTTTTTAAATAAAATATAGTTTTACATGAAACGATAAACCGAGAAATATTATTCTATTTGCTAAAAAAAATTTTAAACAGTGTTTTTTTTTCACTTAAATTGTTTTATATCTTTTATTTTGCGCGCTAACTTTTTGTTATGTGTCCGGATGAGCAACATTGAAAAAGTGGTAATACTGTTTGCATTTGTTAAAGGTAGTCAAACCACCTTACTAGACATATACCTATTTTTGAAATAACATTTTCTTTGCTTTTATTATTCACTAATTTGTTTCGCATTCGCAATAATATTAAAATCATATGCTCTGACCAAATATCTAAACGCAACAGTTTGTTTCGTTTAAGCTTTTGCAGTCAAAATCAACATTCAATAGCGTACATTAATATAGGTAGTAACACTACATTATAAACACTCAAACGGCTTTTACTGGATACATTTATATTTTTAGGAAACTTACCTAAAATACTTAAATATTGTAATTTTATTAACATGACTGTTAATATTCCTGAAACAATAAACTACTCAAATGGATAAACTTGTCTATCTGCTCTAACAGTACATTATTAACAGATTATTCGTAAAATATAAAATTAGGTAGATAAAATACTATGATAAAGTTTCAAATACTGTAATATTACTGCTTAATGTACATTCGGTTTCTTAGGCAATCTTCGGGAGTGCTAGTTTTCATTTAAATATTCTACTATTGTACAATATTTATTTTACAATATTAGTATATAATATTACGAGGAATAGAAAGAAATAATTATTTTGTTGAGCCCAAACATTTGTGGCAAAGGAAAAGCTGAGATCAACTAATTTGGGCGAAATACGAAACGAGCTTTCTAGTCCGTGTCAATCATATTTGATTTTTTCTTCAAGCTTTTTATCATTATTAAAAATAAAAATACATGCCAAGTAACCTTAACTGTAACCTTAAGGGTGAGTAATTTTGACAAGTGAGGTGTCGATTTCTACTAAATTCGCCTCACAGATTACGTATGGGGAGGTTATATTGACTTAGGTTGTGTTCTCAATTTCTTGTAATATCTGTATTATTTTAGATATTATTCTATAAATATCTGCATCGTCTAGTTGTGCATAATGGCAATCTGAAGGAACTATTAAATAATAAATATTAATTATCGTATTTTTTTTTCAGATTGTTCGCATGTTTATAATAATAGTAATTATATTTGGCGTATGTTGGTTACCATATCATGTGTATTTTATTTATACACATTATAATAAGGAAATCTTGTACTCAACGTACGTGCAACATTTGTATCTCGGATTTTATTGGTTGGCAATGTCTAATGCAATGGTAAATCCGCTTATTTATTACTGGATGAATGTCAGGTAATGAAGCATTATTCTCATAAACGTATATGTAGTAATTTTTTTATTATTTCAATAATTTATAGTCATATACCCTCATGGATACATGGTGCGATTTTATATATATATGAATACATTATTTGAAAATAGGAGATTTGTTAAAATTTCATAACTTTACATTGTTTTCAGAATTTTTTTCTGTGCCTATCGAACATTAAAAAATTGCAATATGAATGAAGTGCAATTGAAAATCTAATTAGTATTATCTGTGATATTATTTCTAATTTCATTAATCAATTTAACTTGTATTTCATAAATATTTCTTTGCATTTTTGATTTATTTTAATATTAACTAACGAGATAAATTTTTCCTATAAAAATTTGTAATATTTTACTATTATATTTGTACAACATTCAGCTTTTGTATTGAAATACGACCATATTATATTTTAATCATATTTTATGTAAATAGGAACGCCGTTATTTTGATAAAACTGTTGTATAAAACGTTTGTATTTATCATTCAGTAATATCCAAAGGATTTGTTACTCATTTTGTAGTAATAGAAAAATATAAAAACATGTGCTATATATATATATATATATATATATATATATATATATATATATATATATATATATATATATATATATATATATATATGTAACAACAAAGTTTTATCAAACAAAGTTGTGTAGTGCGACGTCAGAATTAAAGTTTTTAAATAATATAAGAGCTATATAAAAAAAATCCTATTGCCTTTAGTTTTTTATTACCAAGAAAGTATTTTATGTATATAGGTGTCCTTTGCCGGGTATACGACATCTGTATTCTAACAATAAGAACAAAATTATTGTTACCAAGCACTAAATTTAAAAAAATTTTTATAATATTTTAAAAATTGTTTTGTATATATTAAAAATAAACTTAGTTGAATAAAACATAATTATTTTGTATTATATTAATAGTAAAACGTTTTATTCTTATTTGAAAATATAATAAAAATATAAAGATAGTTACAGTAGCATTCTATATATTAACAATATAAAATTAAGTATTTTAAAAACGGTTTTTGTAATTTAGATTTCTGTGCATTTCAGATTCCGAAAATATTTCAATATGTGTTTATGCGGTTGGACAAAATTTTTATTAAGATCAGCAACACAACGAACAGAATCGGTCCAAACCACTAGTCCGCATAAAAACACAAACTTACAAGGTTCATTTTACTTTAAATATTCTGACAGGTGCTTATTAAACTTAGCTATTTTGTTTTTATTTTATTTATTTATTAAATTATTTTGCAATAAAATTCTAAGAAATGATTAGAAAAATTAACAAAAATATTTTGATATTTTATATGAATTTTTATACTATTCTAGAACATTTTTAAATTAATGTTACTTAAAAGAATTATTATATAAATTTTAAAATTATTTTATTTATATTGTGATATACAGGGTGTTTGCAATCAAGGTATTTTATTTTTAAGGGGTGATACTACAGGTCAAAACAAGGCGATTAACGCCAAAACACCTTAGTAAAAGTTTTCTAATAAACGAGATATTCATTTTTTTTTAAGTAAAATGGTAGCATATGGTATAATTTTTATTATCCAGCTCACAAAAAAAATTATTCTTCATAATAGTTTTGGATTTGCTTGAAACGAATAAAAATGTAAAAATATTCCAGGTTTTAAATACAGGGTGACTCGGATTTGCTGATTTGTGTTTCAACTTTTAGGTAAAATACCCTTATTTGATTAATAGGATTATATTATGTTTAAAATTACAATTTAAGCTTACATACAAAAGTAAAAGTTGTAAAGCTTACATACAAAAATTTGTGCCGATTGTCGATTGTTAAAACACCCTAGTAAAAGTTGTCTAATGAACGAGATATTACTTTATTTGAATTTATGATTGAGGGGGCGAAAACTTTCATTTGATCTTGATTTGTGTCATTAATAAAAATATTTAAATAAAGTATCTAATATCTCGTTTATTTGAAAACTTTTGCTAAGGTGTTTTAACAATCGACGATCGGCACAAATTTTTGTATGTAAACTTAAATTGTAATTCTAAACATAATATTCAAATAAAATTATTCAAATTTTTTAAATAAGGGTATTTTACCTAAAAGTTGAAACACAAATCAGCAAATCCGAGTCACCCTGTATTTAAAACCTGGAATATTTTTACATTTTTATTCGTTTCAAGCAAATCCAAAACTATTATGAAGAATAATTTTTTTTGTGAGCTGGATAATAAAAATTATACCATATGCTACCATTTTACTTAAAAAAAAATGAATATCTCGTTTATTAGAAAACTTTTACTAAGGTGTTTTGGCGTTAATCGCCTTGTTTTGACCTGTAGTATCACCCCTTAAAAATAAAATACCTTGATTGCAAACACCCTGTATAATTTATTTTAATCTCTATAGGGAATCCCACAAAAATAAACGATTATATAAAACGGACACACGATTGCAAGAATTTCCGAAGAAATTCAGGAAATCCGATGAACAAATTGAAAACGTCATCAACGACGAGTGATTCCATAAATAGATCAATAACTGATTATGAAATAATATATCACTGTAAAACATTGATTTCTATGAAACATAGTAATTCGATGTGAATGTATTTTGTTTTGTCATATTAATATTACAAATAACATTATAATAAATATTTATTTTTTATATTGCCAATCTTAAATTATTTAACCCTGTTCTTTTTTTATTTAAAAAAAAAATAAAATTGTGGTAACCGTTAATTTGAGCAATTATTATAAAATATTATTGCTATGCCTTAATAGCAACGGCAATCGTTAATTATAAACTCTTACTAAATGTTATTTTTAACTTCTCGACTGAATACTCTAAATAAATATACTTTATAATTATATAAAATATTCAAGCAATATTAATAATAATGGCCCATTTTTTGTGCCGGCGATTATACATAATTTTGGTATGTGCAATTTTTTAAACTTTTCAAATCAGGGGCGTAGCAAGACCTTTGTGGGCCGGTGTGCCACTGGGATTAAGGGGCCCCTCCTTACTCCTTGTATTGTTTAAAATTTTAATGTTTTCTTGGCTCATTTTAAGTACTAAATGTTATTTTAATTTTATGTCAGTCTGCGCCTTATTCGAAAAAAATTTTCAAATAAAAGTTGTTTTATTTTTATGATAATCAAAATTAATTAAAATTACTTTTTGTTTAAATGCAATCTGTATTTTCAAAATTAATAAATTAAAGTGAAATTCCTAAAAAAACAACTTGCCAAGAAATATATATGTATGTACCTAATAAAGTTGGCTTAACCATAGACAAGAAAGATGTGAACATTTTCGATTTAACAGTTCAGAAGATAATTTTAGGATAAAAGTTTTTAACCTACGTTAGATATTATAATTGCACAATTACAAGATAGATTTTCAAGTTTAACGGAAATAAATAAATTATTTGGAGTAATTTTCCCAGAAAATTTAAAACAATTATATGATTTTGAAATAATTGATTTATGCCAACCTTTACTAGACAAATATACTGATGATTTAACCGCAGATTTTAAGGCACAGATATTATCTTTTAGGAAAACTTTTAAAAAACAGTTAGAAAATATTAATTCGGTATTTAAATTAGGAGAATTAATATTTACAGAAGATTCTATTCTTAGTTCGACATTTCCGTAATTTTTTTCCGCTCTTATTTTGTTCTTAACATTCCCAGTATTAACTTCTAGCGACGAAAGAACATTTTCAAAACTAAAACTTATTAAAACATATATAAGAATGTGGCGATTTTGAGCATTGAAAATGAAAGAGCATGTAAATTAAATTTAAGTGAAATAATTAGCATTTTCGCTTCAATGAAAGCGAGAAAAGTTAAGTTTAGTTAAAGTTAATGAACTATGTTTGTAAACCTAAACTTTAAATTTGATTTGTACTGTATGTTTTTGTGTTTGTAAACTTAAAAGAATCTATGAAAATGTATTTAAGTTACTATAATAAATTAATTTATATAATAAATGCATTTAATCCTATAAATGGTATTTTTTTCCTTTTTTTGTCTTTTATTTATTACAAAAAAATTAAAATAAACAAAAAAATGGTAAGTATTAATAAAAATAAAGCCCCATTGGGCACTTTAGCTCGTGGGCCCCTCTCGCTCATGGGCCCGTGTGCATCGCACTCCTTGCACCCCCGGTTGCTACGCCTCTGTTTCAAATGTATTTCCATTAACCTACTTCATCTCAAAAGTAAGAACATTTCTTGAAATCTAAATTAAATGTATTATATAGAGTAGCTATTTGTTTATTTAATTAACAATTTTTTAATTTAAAATATATTGGTAAAATTTTTGTGTTTAGATAACGTTTTTAAATTCAAATAACCATACATATTTTGTGGTAATCTGCATGTATCTACATATTAGTTAGACTGATGACACATTTTTATTAAGTTTGTATTCATTTCGTTCGCAAGATATTCCTTATTTTTAATTTTAATGTTACATTTTTTTAAATTTACTTAACAATTATGTAATACAAAATCAAATTCAGTGTATTTATATTTTTTACTACTTTGACTGCAAGGAAAAGTAGTAAAGCGTTTGGTACGGTGTCTGTAACATTTTCAAAAAAAAAAAAAAATTGTATAGAAATCCTTCATATAGCCTGTAGATGACGAATCTGAACTTAGTTTATGTGGGTGTATGTGTGTGCGTCGTCAGCTCGCTCGGTCGTAAGTCAAAATTTTGTGGCCGCAACTCCTCCTAGACGGTTTAACCGATTTTAATGAAATTTTCAGGATAAATTTGTCTAGTACCCAAGATGGTCATGTGGTTTTGTTTTTTTCCAGTGATGACAACTTTCCGAGAAAAAAATTACTAAAGTTTTTAAAAATTCATATTGGCTACGTTATTTATCCGATTTTGATCAAATTTTCAGAAAAGATTTCCCTAATGCTCCCATTAATTACATAATTTTATTAATATTTAGTGTTGCCAACTTTGCGAGAAAAAAATTACTAAAGTTTTAAAATTTTTATTATGGCTATGTTATTCAACCGATTTTACTCAAATTTTCACAAAATATTCTCCTAGTATTCATATAATTTATGTAATTTTAACAAAATACAGTGTTGCCAACTTTCCGAGAAAAAAATTAGTAAAATTTAAAAAAATTTATTTTGACCATTTTATTTAACCGATTTTAATCAAATATTTATAAAAGTTTTTTCTAGTGCCTAAATAAATTATGCAATTTTAACAAAATACAGTGTTGCCAACTTATCGAGAAAAAAAATCACAAAATTTTTAAAAAATTCATTGTGGCTACATTATTTATTCGATTTTGATCAAATTTTCAGAAAAGTATCTCCTATTGCCCACATAAATTATAATATTATTAAAATACAGTGTTGCCAACTTTCCGAGAAATGTCAAAGTAGTCTATATATGGGTTTACCCATATACTTCTAATCTTGTTAATAATATGTTTGAAATGCCGATCTACCATGTCTATAAGGCGAAAAATTTGAGGAGAGCAGTTTCAATTCGATGTTACAGCTTTTTAGAATTATATATGTCGCATACACAAAATTTTAGCAATTATAGCAATCTCAGTTAAAATACCTGTGGACTGAGATTTTTTAGTTGGTTATCTACATGGTTTCTATTTGGGTTATATTTTTTACCACTTTGACTGCAAGGAAAAGTGGTATAGCGTTTGGTACGGTGTCTGTAACATTTTCAAAAAAAAATTTGTGTATAGAAATTCTTTATATAGTCCCTAGATGGCGAATCTGAACTTAGTTTATGTGGGTGTATGTGTGTGAGCTGTCAGCTCGCTCGCTCGCTCGGTCGTAAGTCAAAATTTTGTGGCCGCAACTCCTCCTAGACGATTTAACCGATTTTAATGAAATTTTCAGGATAAATTTGTCCATTACCCAAGATGGTCATGTGGTTTCATTTTTTTCCAGTGATGCCAACTTTCCGAGAAAAATATTACTAAAGTTTATAAAAATTCATATTGGCTACATTATTTATTCAATTTTGATCAGATTTTGAGAAGAGATTTACCTAATGCTTCGATTAATTATATAATTTTATTAACATCCAGTGTTGCCAACTTTCCGAGAAAAAAATTACTAAAGTTTTTAAAAATTCATATTGACTACATTATTTATCCGATTTTGATCAAATTTTCAGAAAAGATTTCCCTAATACTCCCATTAATTATATAATTTTATTAATATCCAGTGTTGCCAACTTTCCGAGAAAAAAATTTCTAAAGTTTTAGAAAATTCATTATGACTACTATTTAACCGATTTTAATCAAATTTTCATAAAAAAAATTCTCCTAGTGCCTAAATAAATTATGCAATTTTAACAAAATACAGTGTTGACAACTTATCGAGAAAAAAATCACATTTTTTTTAAATTCATTGTGGCTACATTATTTATTCGATTTCATCAAATTTTCAGGAAAGTTTCTTCTAGTGCCCACATAAATTATAATTTTATTTAAAGATATTGTGTTGCCAACTTTCCGAGAAATGTCAAAGTAGTCTATATATGGGTTTACCCATATACTTCTAATCTTGTTTTTAAGACAGGATTGGTATTACTCACGACAAAATTTATATAATTTACGAGAGGAGAATAAAATGTACGACACAATATTTTTATTTTTATGTATATAATAGTAGTTTATTAATTTGTCGTACTATAGTTGTCGTTCAATATAAGTATTTTATATTAAAATTTCCCAGTTTTATCGTAATAAATTTTACCATATTTATTGTACCACACACATCGTTTGAAATTTCAATCTTATCGTGCAATTATATATTCCTCATTATAGTTCATATGAGTAAATTATTTGTTAAAAATTTTTGTATTTACTTTACACAATATTTAAAAAATTCGCTGTGCACTATGTTACACAACAAAAATGTGTAATTTTGGCGAAAAGAGAATACCAAGGAAAAAACAATGCGCTGAATAATTTACAAGAAAAATTATTGCATTCACAATTTTGTTAAAAGAATATATCGTAACGTTAGCTTTAACATAATTATGTTTCTATATATTTTATGTTATTAGTGCACCATTTTCTTATTTATGTTATACTAGCATAATATCCTTACTTCGCTACGGGATTTACTTCTATAAATCTATTTTAACTTTAGTGCAATGTTTGGTCAATATTTATCGTTTGAAAATCGACTCAACTAATATAAAACTTCGATCAAAATTTGTTTTGTAAATGTCAAGTTATAAGCAAATAGAGTTTCTGAAGAATTTTCATCATTTACTGCGTTTTCCTGCGGCTCACGCTGCATTGTTTCGTAGTAAAATATCTTGGAAACAACTCAACTGTCATCAAAATTAGTTTCGTGGATCTTATGTTATAAGCGAACAGAGTTATTAGTCAATTTTTATCGTTTTCAGCTCACGCTGCAATGTACCATAGTAAAACTTGTTTCTAGTAACGTCTCCACTATTAGTAAAACTTCCATCAAAATTTGTTAAGTGGATTTTAAATTATAAGCAAACAGAATATTTTATTAATATTATCGCGGAAACTGAAGGTACAATCTGATTGGAAAGGGTAAGCTATGCAGGCCAGCCAGAATCGACCAATGGCTTAACAGCACCTATAAAGGATTGTGGAAGTACAGGTATGTATACCAGATTGCGGAGCAGAATCTATCATTTAGTCACCAAACGCTATGATGTACGCTGTACCGCAAAAGGTTTTCGACGATAATAAAATAACCACGGCATACCAACCCAGAAAGTTTTATAAATTTAACGAATATCGGTCTTGACATCCTCGAGATTACTAGTTTTATATTTTACAGCATTTACTTGTGGCTCACGAAACGTCGTTAGAAAAAAAAGTTACTTAGCTATTATGTATAATTTTTTTTCTCTATTCTACTGAATTTTTTCAGATTTTTTTGCGCAAATTTTGAAAAATCTCAAGGGTAGTACCCCCTTGACAAATTTTCAAAAATTCAGTTTGTATTTTTTTTCTACTAAACGATGCATCCTAGAATAATGGTTTCTTTACACAATTATAGTACTCATTGTTACGCATTTTTCCATACCATGCTTATTTAATTAATTTTGGATAAATAGTAAAGTCAAAATTTATATTTTACATTTTTTTTTAATTTTTGTGGGTGCTATGAAAATATTTTGTGAATATTTGATTAATTTCGAATAAATAGTAAAATAAATTTAAAATTTCAGTAAGTTTTTCTCGAAAAATTGATTGTTTTTCACGATAGTAAAATTACATAATTTTTGAGGCATTGGGAAAAACTTTTGTGAAAATTTGATCAATTCGGATACAAAATAAAGCCAAAATTAAATTTTTCAAACATTAGTAATTTTTTCTCTAAAAATTAGCAACACTGTACGGTAGTAAAATTGCAAAATTTTTGTGGGTACCAGCGTTTTTGTGTGTGTCAAATTTTTACAAATATAAAATTATCATGTTTTATTAATTACCACATTAAATCAAACAGATACATAAATATGCACAAATTTAAAATTAGTCTTAAATATGGAGGTGTCCAATTTAATTACATTGCTATTGTTTATTACAAGGTTGGTTAAATTAGTTAAAAGCACTATTTTACAGGAGTATTTTAATGAATAAAACAAGATTTTTTTAAAAGCAATAATTCTCAAAATACAAATTAAAATTTTCGAATTTCAAACAAAAACATATATTTTTGCGCATTATAATAAGCATTTTATTCCAAATGCAACGATATAACAATATTATACTTTTACATAAAAATCACTAAGAAAGGCGCAAGAAAAATTCATTTAAAACATTTATCGTATTTACTCTGCCAGAAATGAAATAACTGAATGTTGAAAATATATTTTAATAGTACGTAATATAAATAAAAACCTATTATAATTAAAGAGCAATTCTTAAATATATCTTCCTATTTTAAATAAGTAAGTTTGGTCACTGTTAAAAAAAAACTGTTTTATTTTTTAAAATACTCATATAAAATTGTACTTCTTTGTTATTTTATCCAACCTCTTAGCAAAAATATATTAATTTAACATAATTTGAATTCCCATAGAATATTTGTAAAACAAAACAAACGACAAAATACCTATACCCTAGATTAAATCATTAAAAAATTATCAACAGACATATACAACCCTTAATATTAATAGTATTATTAAACTTAAATAAAACTAATAAATCAATATTGTAGTGAATTACAAATAAAAACATTCAATCTAAAGACTGACGTAAACATTGTAGCAATTCTAACTTTTTTGTTTTACGGTAACCTAGACAACGATATGCCAGCAGCTTACGATATCAGAAAATAGAATGATAAAGAACTTTCTTTTTTCAATTATCTGAGAAATATTGGTTGGTATTAAAAGTACCGTTTTAATTTCGGATTTAACTAATACCAGTTTTAAAACAATAAAACTGTTATAAAAATAAACAGTTTATTAAAACATCCAAAAACCAAGTTTGAAATAGAAGCTTTTATGTTTTTGTAGCGTATGGAGCTGGTGCCTAAAATTTGTGATTTGATTCACATATTATATATAATAAAGATATATGTAATAGTTGTATCAAAAATAGTGATGATACTTCTACGCATCATCACTCTTAGTTATGCATGCGAGACGAGGCGATAAATGTATAATATCGATCTCGTCTTGTTCTCGCATACATTTTTGTGTCTTGTCTCATTCTCGCGCGAGAGTTTTGCTATAAAACTAATAGCTTGCACACTACATATTTGCGTCACAGTTAACCTATAAGAGTCAAGAAGTTCGTACCAGTGCGTACTGTCGTGTTATCCGTGTGTTTATATTTATTATTCTAAGACACTTGTCTGTATACTTAACGCTGATGCTTGCCCTAAGAATTTAACATCTGACCGTAACGAATCCATATCCTGTGCCTTGTTATACAAAAAGAGAAAAAATAAACTTTTAGCAAAATACTTGTAACATTATATTTGAAAGTTTTATTTATTAAAATCGAAATTAATTAACTGGTTTGTGCCTGTTACAACCATCCCCTAGTTGTAACAACTATTGCAAATTTTGATTACGAGACCCTCTGGACACAACAACGCTGACCTGTAATAAAAGTAAATTTCTATTGGTACATTGTTTGATTTAGGGCCGCTATTATCTGGTATTGGCGACGAAACCTTCTTGGGGTTATGACTGAATATCTTTACTTGCACCTTATCCTGAAATATGCATAAATTGATAACTATAATAAGTATATAAGTTTAGTAATAATATTTTTTATTTCTATACAATAAAACGGCTTTAGGTTAGGTTAGGTTAGGTCAGGTTAGGTTAGGTTAGGTTAGGTTAGGTTAGGTTAGGTTAGGTTAGTATAAACTGCATGCAAAAAAAGTCAATTAAAAATATATAAATATTATACAACAAAAATTACAATTGAAAATTAGCTGTTGTCACTAAGATAATCATCAAACTAATAATAAATTTTTGTCAATGAAAAATTTCTTTAAATAAAATTTAGAAATATTTTCAGATTTTATGGTACCAATATGCTTTGATAAATGATTGGTAAAAAATTAGACCCACGTGATTTAGGTTACATTTTACTCTGTAAATATTAAAATTAAATATTCATTGAACAATTGTTCGTTAAAATTTGCTTTTTATTGTAACTTTTAATGGATAGTAATCATTTAACAAATATAAAAAAAATAGGAATAAAATAATATTTAACAAAAAAAAAAACAAAAAAAAAAAAATTTAATTTTGAATAATCTGTTGCTTCTAGTATTCAAATTAAAATATATGAATAATATGAAAAGAAATTATGTATAAATTTTAGATTCGTATCCATCTCCAAGTTATTAAATAATTTAAATTTGTATTATGTATATAAAAAATTTTGTACACGAAAATAGATTTAGATTTTGCTTTCCCAATAATAATAATTTCAAATAATATTTTCTCGCACAAAAACATTTTATGGATAATCTTTGGTTTGATTTGGTGACTAGGATTTTTTTTTTATGGATTTTAGATTTTATAACTATTTATTTATGTAATATTTCTTTATTTATTTAGACTATATGAAATAATTTTACTTAAAATTTACTTATAACAATTACATATTCAACAACTTAAATCTAAAATCTCCTGAATTTATAAACTAATACTATGCTATAACCATTGGAATACTGACACTTTTCACTCGCACTTTTGATGTACACGCACACATGTTCTTTCCTGGGTCGTCCTTTGCTGAGCAGCGGTCCGTTTTTTTCCGCCTCATTGCCCGCGACGCTTTCTTTTTCCTGGTGCTGGTAGTACGTCGGGCACGATTACTTCCCAATCGACGCTGTGGCCAGGCGTCGGCGGTGGTCGTCGATTTTCTTTCCCCGGTTTTTTGTTTACCACCACGGGCACGGTTTTCTTTATCACCTTCGCCTCATCTTTCGGTTTCGGGGATTTCGGCGCTTCTTTGATTAACTTCACATAAGGTGAAACTACTTGTCTCATTTTTGTTGGTGGTTTTTTCGCCACTTTGCGATTGAATTTCGGCACTAACTCGCGAACGTGCAAAGATTTTTGTAGTGCATTCATTTTTTTTCTAACAGTTTGTTGACGTTTTGACAAATACAGAACAACTGAAGCTGGACGGAGTGTTAGTATATCTGTAGGTAATTTTCCCTCAGGGGAGAAAGGAAATCGGTAGTCATTCGGACTTAAAAAATCCTTAAAAAAAAGAAAGAAAGTTTGTAAGCATTTTTTGGTTATTACAAATGTTTTTGTTGTTTACGTTTATAATTACATAAGATCTTTCGATTAAAGTGATAAAAAAAAAAATGTAATAACCCTATTATAAAATAGACAAAAAAGGTGTTTTATTCAAATAATTTACGTTGTTTCTTTGCTAATTTAATAGTTCATAACATCATACCTTTCACTGCACGGACAGTTTGATAACTTTCTGATGATTGTATATACAACTGGTATTACTTCCAAAGTATAATCTGTAATAGCCCCAGTAATTGTCGAGCCGCAATTACATGACCCACTGAAATTCACAGAACCATTTTGGTAAATTGTACTTCATTTGTATCCATAGCCACATCCCACTCGGCACTGCTCCCATAATCGCTCAGTCAAAAGATGTTGCCATTTTCTTGGAGAAAATATCCTTTTGGAACGCCCTTTTGAAATCAGCCGCACTTCCGTAATATTTTCAAAATCCGCTTTGTTTAAATACATTGTGCAGACCGAGTCACGCAGTCTTTCGTTCCGCGATTCGTTTACCTCAGTAAAAGCAGTTTCATTCAGTGTTTCCTTCAAGAAAAATTGATGTAATAATTAATTTAATTAATAATTAATTTAGTTAATAATTAATTTAAAGGTAATAATAATGTGACAAATGTTATTTTATATTTACATTTTTTAAAACTTTAATTCGTAAGAATAAATGATCACAATATTATTAAAAAAAAAAACTGTTTCACTAACTACTTACATTTGCGTCGAAAGTACCAATTAATTTTTCTTTTATTCCATTTCTGTTACACGAGACGCACGTGTACAAAGCCGCAGGCTGTTTGTCGCACAACATGCTTAAATCCTGCCATATTTCGTGCTTCTTTGATACGACTTTGTTATCAAAAACAATTGTTTGTTTATTTTGCATTATCAATGCTTCACTTTGGACAGGATGCCCTCTTTTAAAACTCATTTTGTCACAATAAAAAAGCACGACACCATAGATACGATACTATAGATGGATGTAATACGACTGAGTTTTAAGAGGGTTTATTTGCATGCTCGACGCGGTAGTCCAGGGAAGGATAAATTCGAATTATCCCACTACCACTAAATTGTTTTTAAAATAGGAGTGTCTATAACAGTTACTATTTAACTGTTGTTAGCGACCAATCACATTACGCGATAGAGATTTCTGGACGGTTCCTTTAAAACGTATTTTTGGAAAAGGTATTTTCCTAACAAAATTGTTTTATTGCATACGGCGCCGAGAAACTAGCGAATTCGGCTGGCTAAATCTCGAGACTATTCGTATTGTCACGTTTGGGCAAAAATGGCAATAAAGTTTATTTGAGCTTGCCGCTTGTAATATCTAAATATTTTAATATTAAAATCATTGAGCCACATTTTAAACGAAAAACTGGTAAACAGTTTAAATAGTGAAATAAACATAAATGTACGTGCTTATTTTCAGAATATCTTAAACGTCAATAACAACTGTTGTAGCAATGATATCGTGTTTTTTATTTAGATGTAGATGCATTTACACTTTACAGAAACATTGAGTATTTAAAAATATAAAATTCAGTGCTACATATACAAAAATTTATTCATGTAACACATAGTCACATATTCATGTACATTGGTTACAGAAGAATATGACTGAATATTGAAATTTCCTCTCAAATTAGTTCCTCAAATATTTGAACAAATAAGCATTTAAAAATTTATAGTATTTCAATTAATAATTTTTTTAAGGGATTACCGCATTAAAATAAATTGCCCATATACATTAAAAAATCAAAAAATTTAAAAACGTTTAAATTTCAAATTTCAAATTTTTACCATGACAAATAAAGTTGATGCAAATTAATAATTATGTTAGTATGTTGATAATTAAGTAAATAGTATGCTATAGTAGTAAATTTCCTGTAATTATTAAATGTTAAAATATATTACAATGTTATTAACTAGTCTAAAGCTAAATAAAATTTGATTTGATGGATTTAATTTAAAATAATCATTTTATTGCAACTGTGTCCGTTTATTTTAAAACTTATATTTTGCGATTATCAAACTTTGTTATGAATTTTTCGGTAATGGATTATGTAATTTAACACATTCACTGCCCACACCGCGCTAAGCGCGTTCTTGTTCCATTTGAAAAAACACGAGTGGCGCCTGAGGCATTGCACGCTTTTGGAGCGGGCAGTGAATGTGTTAATTAAACTATTTATGTTTTTTTTTTTAAATATTCAAAATAAATGTTTAAAATAATTTATTAAACAAATTCAAAATAACCAATTCATTAGCCTCAAACCGGAAGTTATTTTAATTGTTTTGAGCACAAAAATTTTGAGTTTGGCACATAAATAGCACATAAAAGGCACATAATTTTGGCATATTTTGCTTTTATTTCTGCAATACTTGAGGGGCTAGCTTCCACTTCATAATAATGGCTTATCTACTTATTAGCAAAGTACTACTTCCGGTTACGGAACCGTGTTTTTGGATGTGCATAACATAATGAGCACTTAATTTCAAACTAATAAAAAAATTTGGGTAAATTCAATTTGAGTAAATTTGTTGGAAGTTTTCGTAATGCGTTACTATTAAAATTGACCCTTCGCATAAGGGAAGTTTACTTAGGAGAAGGGTTAATAAAAAGCACATAATCAGCACTTAATTCACATGACAATTGAAAACATTTTTTTCAAAAAATTTCTATTCGGAAATTCTAGGATACGAACAAATATGCCCAAGTACTATTTCCGGTATGGTTAATTAATATTTGGCTATATACTGGGTGTCCCAGACCACCCGTCCCACCCTTTTATAATCCAGGGGCTAAACTTTTTTAAACGAAAGGTTATGAAATCTTAGTAACTTTAACGTGCTCTATCGAATGGTGAAAAAATTGAGCCCCCCTGCCCGCCTTATGGGGGGCAGAAGGGGCAACTTTGAAATTTCAAATAGAAACCCATATTTTTTATGGCAGATTCGGATAGACTATTAAAAAGTATGTAAATTTTATTTTGTGACTTTTTTTTTATCTTTGATAGATAGCGCTGCAAACAGCATTTTTTTCTCAGTTTATCAGTTTTCAATTTGACAAAAAAGTTGTAACTAAGTACGATATTCAAGTTTTTTTCAGTTCTTTGGGAAGAGGGGGGGGGGGCAAAGGTCACTAAATCAAATATCCCGTCAAAACCATTAACTTAAAGTTAATGATTTCGAGGGGGATATCTGATGCAGTGACCCTTGCCACCCCTCCACCCTCAGAACTGAAAAAATTTGAATATCGTACTTAGTTACACCTTTTTTTCAAATTGAAAACTGATAAACTGAGAAAAAAATGCTGTTTGCAGCGCCATTTATCAAAGAAAAAAAAAAGTCTCAAAATAAAATTTACATACTTTTTAATGATCTATCCGAACCTGCAATTAAAAATATAGGTTTCTATTTGAAATTTCAAAGTTGCCCTCTCTGCCCCCCATAAGGCGGGCAGGGGGTGGCTCAATTTTTTTACCATTCGATAGAGCACGTTAAAGTTACTAAGATTTCATAACCTTTCGTTTAAAAAAGTTTAGCCCCTGGATTATAAAAAGGTGGGACGGGTGGTCTGGGACACCCAGTATATCAAAAGCACATAATTAGCACATAATTATTATATAGTGCTATACGAAATTTATTATTCAATTTATGGTATTTTTGGGTTAATTTGTGTTTCGGAAGATAGTCCCAAACCGGAAGTTCTATTTCCTTTTGAGCACAAAAATTTTGAGTTTGGCACATAAATATCACATAAAAGGCACATAATTTTGGTATATTTTGTTTTTACTTTTTTCATACTTGAGAGGTTAGCTTCGCGGACCTGCCCATACATAATATGTTTTTAATTTTGTTATTTACCTAGTTGGTAATACAATATATTTATTAATAAAAAAATTATTTTAAGATTAAATTCTGTTAATTATTTATATAAAAACGACCTTTTAACGAAACTGAACGCTCGTTTTTATCAGGTCAAAATAAAGACAAACGTTTAATTTCGTCGAGACGTCATTTTAAATGGATAATTTACAGAATATTATCCTAAAGCAGTTTTTATATTAATATAATAAGTTCTGAAAAATATTTTACTATGTTAATAAATTTATTGTTCATATAATATGTTTTATCAATATATTATTTCAATAAAGAGAGATAGACATATTGTTTTCACAAAAAAAAACCATTATCTATTAGTATTTATTTTCTCAGTAATATTTTATGCATATTCTGTTATTATTTATCTTTGGAAAATAACAAAAACAGTATACAAATATTAACATATTTATATACATTTAATTATTTATTTAGGTATATGATTCTGATTTAATTACTCTTACTGTAAAATATCAAAATTTTAATATATTTGGAAACGATGTTCTAATAATAATTTCAAAAAATATAAACTACATAAGTTACAAAACTTAAAGAAAACATTCTATTGTAAACGACTTAACTTGTTTTGAATTTACATTATAAACCATATTTCTAACTTAAATCTGTCGCGCATATAAACCGCCAAGAATTTAAGAACAATGTCTGGTACGAATTTCTATTATTGCCAAAAACAGTTCTCTTAGTTTACGTAAAAACAAAGCTTGTAGTACCAAACAATACATTCATTATTATGTTTTCTTTGTATCTATGTATTTATTAAATGATTAAAAAATTCAAAAGGTTTGAAGTAAAATAACTTTGTAAATTTTCACTAGATTTATTTGTACCTTGTTGACATGTTTCGGCTCGCGCCATTTTCAAAACATTGAAATTATATTACAAACAATTCCTTATATATTCTTATTTTGTGAGTATTGGGGTAGTGGGGGTATTTTTACTTTTAAACCAATCAATGGGGAATTCGATAAATCTACTATTTCATTTATAATATTTTTAGATTTCTTTATTTCATGAGCTTCTAATAAATTTAATCTTTTTCCTTTGTTTGAAATTTGTAAAATTGTTGGTGTGAAAGACGAACTATGGTTTTCTTCGATCAGGTGTGTCGCAAATGTTGAATCTGTCTTCTGTTTTTCGAAAGATTTGTTGTGTTCTTTTGTTCTTATTTTGAAGGTCCTGCCTGTCTGTCCAACGTAAGAAGCTCATGAAATAAAGAAATCTAAAAATATTATAAATGAAATAGTAGATTTATCGAATTCCCCATTGATTGGTTTAAAAGTAAAAATACCCCCACTACCCCAATACTCACAAAATAAGAATATATAAAAAATTGTTTGTAATATAATTTCAATGTTTTGAAAATGGCGCGAGCCGAAACATGTCAACAAGGTACAAATAAATCTAGTGAAAATTTACAAAGTTATTTTACTTCAAACCTTTTGAATATTAAACATTTTCACAAAGTTAGTATGTCGACAATACAATAGATTAAAAAATTACTTAGAAAACATTTTATCAAAATAGTTTTTTCGTATATCCTCTATATATGGTGAAACTTTCGCGAGATTTCTCGTTATTCTAAGTTGTTATATCGATTTCGTCATGCATTTAAAAATTATAATTTTGCTCTGGCTTTTCTTTTCAAATAATGATGTGAGACGAGACGAGATGCGAGACTACTCTTGTCTCACAGTGCAACACTAATCTCTCTGCACAAAAATGAGATATTATATGTCTATTTAATACAGCATCGACTTTAAATAAATACAAACGTTAAGATAAACACAAAATGCTTAAAGATATATTTTTAATGAATGTTTATGATAAAAGTTTTATCAAGAAAGCAGTACAACCGAATAGACCTAGAGTTGTTGAAGATTTGCTTGATAATGAAAAGATAATTTACGCTTCTTTGCCTGTTATGAAAAATGTTATTGATGAAATGGGCAGAATTTTATCAAGAAAGAATATTAAATTTTTTGTTTTCTACATATAAATTTGCAAAGCATGTTGATGGGTGTAAATGATATTATTTCTCTTCTGTCTTTGAGTACATATAGACTCCATACGAATGCGGCAAGCTTTATATTGGAGAGGCAGGCAGAACAGTTTCTACTAGAACACGAGAACATTATGAAGAAAAACATAACATGAATCAGTGTAAGGCACCAATTTAAATAAAAGTTGGCTTTCTTTTTTTAATAATTTATAAATCTTATAATCAAGTTATTTATTATGTGACCTATAAACTTGTTTACATGTTCTATTTATTTATTGTATATGTCATTTGTATAATTTTTCCTAATGATGGCGTACGTAGCGAGACATCGATTTTCATATAAAATTAATATAGAACTAAACCCTTGAAGCCTTTCTATTTTAAACAAAAATAATTATTAATAAGTTATCTTCTACATTCATAATGACAAAATTAAAATAGTAATACGAATAATAGTAAAAATTAAATTATTGTTTGTAATGAATTTAATATATTTCTCATGCATAATTATTATAATTAAGAAAAAGAAATATAAATAAATAAAAATAAAAATGCAGTTGGTCGGAATCGAACCCGGGTTGCCGAAATGGTAAGCCATTATTCCATTAATTGAAACACAACATTACGTTAAGGTTAACCCCGGTTCTTTTAAATTGTATTAAATATTAATAATGCTAAAAATATGACTTTAAACATAATTTTTTAAATATCTATAAATAATTGAATGCTTTATTGCATTGAGAGCTTTTATTTATTATTAGTTAAATATTATGTGTCAGTTTATACAATTTACAGTCGAGAATCTTCTTCTGGTCTAGAAATTTTAAAAAATCGATTTGTTTATTGCATATTTCGTCACCTTATACTATGGAGCATATATGGGCGAAACAGATTTGCCCAGAAA
This sequence comes from Clivina fossor, assembly GCA_963966155.1. Classification (NCBI taxonomy): domain Eukaryota; kingdom Metazoa; phylum Arthropoda; class Insecta; order Coleoptera; family Carabidae; genus Clivina; species Clivina fossor. Next base: position 10,213,031 of record OZ014554.1, read on the forward strand.
ATATTTGATATAGTCGAAATATGCGATTATTTGACCGGCCGTTCCATTCCGTTCTTCTCTGTTATGAAAACTTTAACCGCGATTTCCCAAAAATCATTTTTTTTTGTGTGGGGGGGGGCATGGATTGTAGAAAAGCTTTGGGATTTTGTAGAACATTAAAGTGGCTATGGTTATAACCAGTAAAAATAAAACATTTTCCAAAATGTCGATTTTTTATATAGGTTTAAATGCCAAAAAAAATAGATTTTTTTATTTCAAATGACCGGAATTTTGTGAAAAAAATGACATTTTTTTAAATGTTGTAAGTTATAACCATAGCTACACTCATACATAATCGTTAATTTTTGGTTTCCTCTGTTTAGGATTACCCAGTTTGCCAGTCCAGATGCCAGATGGCTCATCAGTGCTCGGCGTACACTGTCTGCTTCTCACCCATTTACATTTTTTAATATTTCACTTCACTGACAGGTTTTCCAGTAATTGGAAATCCATATAGATTTGAATTAATAATATATCAAAAAAAAATAACTAGCAAAAATAATAGACTATTTATTCAGAAGATATCTTGATCATATTATCGTAAGTTATTACAGATATCTGTTTTATATAGCAAAATCGCAAATCGATTTTGGATTTTCACGAAGTTTCTGGCTAGTATTTTTACAAAAATTGGTATATGCAATTTATGATATCAATTTTTAATTACGTATACAGGGTTTTGAAATTTTATAAATTTGATAAATTAATACATTCTTTAAATCGATGCCAAATTTCATATTTCGATTTAATTTTTCTATTTTTTAATATGTTTTTGTCGTGCAATGTATTTTTGTTGTTCAATATTCTTTTTCGTAAGAAATATTTTTTAGGCGTATTTGTTATTTATTTATCGTGTAGATAATAAATTTTGTAATTATTTTACCATATTTTTTCGGGCTGATAATTCACAACTGTAGAATACTACTTTGTGATTGTAAGGCGTAAAAATACATATGGGGTTTGTTTATGGTTTTCAATGTTACGTTCATACTATTTTATTTTTAATTTCAGCATACCGTTGCTATAGAATGGTAAGTTTTCACAAAATAAAATAAATAAGCAAGTGCCTCGTTTATAAAATAATAGAACAAAAATAAATTATATAACATTTATTAGCAAAAATAATTTTTAAGTACACGTAGTCTATGATATACAACGACACGACTTAAGACAAAAACTATTAATATTTTTACTAATTAAATATTTTTTGTTAATTCATACATTTTTTGAAATTCAGATTATATTTTTATTATACGTGTAATCGCACATATTTCTTTTTTTATTTTTTTTTCATTATATTTACATATTAATTAATAAAACATTTAAATAATTTTAAATATTTTAACCATTTTAAGTTTAATAGAAATTAATTTTATTAAAACATAAATAACAATATATTTATCCAGACTCGATTTACGACAGATACGTTGATATTCTTTTTATTTTTCTTGTTCCAATAACACTGTAGTTATGTCTGTTATAAACGTTACTTACAACATTTACTTGGAAGAGCTTTTTATGATAAATAACCAGTGATACTAAAAAAACTTAAGTTTTTCAGTTGACTCCATAAATGCAATACAAATTTTTTCTTCAACAAGAATGGAAAGGGCATTGTAAATCTTAACAATTTGAAATCTACAATCGCATACTAACCTATCGCCCGAATGCCAGGCCTCGCTGCACTAATGGGCTTTGAACTTTAATTAGCAAATTATACAATATTATTTACTATAACTTGTACTAGACATTAAATTTTCAAATTTAGCAAGTCGGATTGGATTACAAGTCGGCATAAATAATTTTTATGTTTGTTCTGAGACTTGCCGCTTTTTATATGAAAAATCTTTAAAATTTGTAGATCTTTATTTGACGGTCTTGGGTATAACTTAAATTTTTTTACAAATTCGGAAATATCGTTTCGTCCACACATTCTACATACTAGCATTAATTTTATGAAAGAAAAAATCGATTTTGTTTCCAATCCAGTGCACTGCAATACCCCTTTAAAATGTACTAACTGGAAGTACTGATATATATATATATATATATATATATATATATATATATATATATATATATATCACTTCCGTATAGGTCAGAATGACGTAGTCTCAATACAAATTTTAAGTTAAATATACAAAACGTTTTTGTTTTTCAAAGGTTTGTCAATCGAAATTGCTCATTTATTCAAAAAATGCGATTTTTAATGATTTATTCACTATTACACAATCATATCACTCGTCAAAATGTATTACAGAGATAAATCTTATTGAAAATTTTATTAATTTTTTTATATAAAAGTGTTGCCAATTTAATGTAAAATTGTTATATTTTCTCAAATTACCTGAAGCAAAATTTAAATTTAATTTTAGCTTTAATATTTATCAATAATTAATCAATTTTTTGCTAATAAATTTCCAAAAATTATGTAATATATCTATCTCACTCAAATTTTCAGAAAAGATTTTTTGTTGCCAAAAATATTATATAAGTTTACTACCGTTCAGGATTGCCAGATTTCTGAAAAAAAAAAAATTAATTTTTTTTTTTTAGTTTAACTATTTATTTCATATTAAGCAAGTTTTTGAAAAAGACTCACCTAATGTACAGAAAAATTATATAATTTATGTATTATAAGTGTGTTATCAACTTTCAGAAAAAAAAGTCTGCAATTATTCAAAAAAAATTATTCAGGCTATATTTTTTATCAGAATTCAATAGAATTTTTTTAAAAATATTCACCTAGTATTTATAAATATTCTAAGTATATATTATTAATTTATGAAAATTTTAATATTTTATTCTGACTATACTGCTTATTCGATTTTAATTAAATTTTCAGGATAAATTCTTCTGACACATCCATAATAAAAGTGTACTTCTATTTAGTGGTGTTGCTAATTTTTTAATTAAAAATGTATTTAATTTTTGATATTTTATTTTGGATATAAATTAGTGACTTTCAGGGTTACTTTTTGTCAGAGAGAAGATATGTGGATCAATTGTTTGTTTTTCATATGATTGTCGATAAATCACTTGATAAAAATAAAAAAGTCTTTTGTGGTTTTCTCGATTTAAGGAGAACTTATGACAGTGTTCTTCGGAAAATCTTGTGGGATGTGCTTTGCGAGTACGGTGTTAATGGTGATTTTTTGGGAGCAATTCATGCTCTGTATTATTGAAGTCAGACTGTTGTATGAGTTGATGGTTGTTTAAGTGATTGGTTTCGCATTGATGTTGGTGTGAAATATGGCTGTGTAGTGTCACCTTGGCTATTTAATTTACAAATGGATTTTTTCTTCGGAGAGCCTTGTGTAATGATGATGGTATACATATAAATGATTGTGTTGTATCTGCTTTAGCGTATGCTGATAACGTGCTTGTTTTGGCTGAATCTAGCAACTGAGAAGGATGATTGATAGAATTAATGTTGTAGATAAAAATATGAATCTTGTTTTGAATGTTGAAAAATATAAAATTTAGTTTTTGAGAAGGGTGATTTGACTACTGAATGTAATGTACTGAATTGAGTGTACGACGCAGATATATACGATGTATCTAAAAAAATTATGTACAACGTGTATTTTAATATACAGGGTGTTCGTTTGCCAGGTTGATATAGGGCAATAACATGGGATATCGATAATATGCAGAATACTTCTTTCTGAAGCAAAATTCGTTGAAATACTTTAAATACTTTTCGATAGGGAATAAAAAGTTCTATAATTTAGCTTTAGTTTTAATTTGTTAGCATTTGCCGTTTGGGCGCTAGAATTTTTTTTAAAATGTTTTTTAGAATTTTCAATAATTTTTCCTGCTAAACCAGTATAAGTTAGAGAAAAAAGTTACTTAGCTATTATGTAGCTAATTTTTTTCTCTATTTTACTGAATTTTTTAAGATTTTTTTGAGCAAATTTTAAAAAAAGTTATATTTAGAATTTTTTTAAAATAAGATTTTTTTCAAAATTTGCTTAAAAAAAATCAGAAAAAATTCAGTAAAAAAGAAAAAAAATTAGCTAGATAATAGCTAAGTAACTTTTTTCTCTAACTCATACTAATTTAGCAGGAAAAATTATTGAAAATTCTAAAAAACATTTAAAAAAAATTCTAGCTCCCAAACGGCACATGCTAGCAAATTAAAATTATAACCCAATTATATAGCTTTTTGATCCCTATCGAAAAGTATTTTTAGTATTTCTTCGAATTTTACTTCAGAAAGTAGTATTCAGCATATTATCGAAATCCCATGTTATTGTCCTATATCAACCAAGCGAACGAACACCCTGTATATGATTATGCAATAAAAATCATAAATAAACGTACTCAAGATTAGCTATAATTTTCTATTTATTCAATATATTTTTATTTATGCAATATATTATTTTTGTATATTAATTTTATATATAATGTGTTTCTTTTTATCTAAGAATTTGCAATGTGGTCAGCTAAATGTAATACTTCTCAAAATAATATAAACAATGTGTCTAAAAATGTTATATACAATGCACTAAAAAATTATATATACATACTTATGTACCGGTATTGTTTTGTAATAATATTTTATAATCATGTAAATTATTTTATTTTTTATTTATTATTTATGTAAATATTACATATTGTTGTACGCATATTTGTAATAATTAGATATTTATATTAAAAGTTACTCATATTAATTAAGAGTCATAAACACATAATTTAATCATTTTTCTTAAAATATAAAAAAAATATTGTTTCATTTATTGATTTAATAGTTATTGCTTTTTTCACATTATAGAATACTCTAAGGCACATTAAGGAAATCTGTGTAAGCTACAGCTTCCTTATAGCACATTTTTCAGACTTCTAGGGTTACAGTTAGACAGAGACAAATTACAAGCAATAAATCTTACGTAAAGTAAATCTTTTATTATGTCACATTGCCAGACTTGCCAGTAAAATTTCGTTTTATTTTGTACATTTATTAATGTGTTATGAGGAGATATGTAGGCATTTATTTTCAATTCAATTTAGCAAAATACGGTAGTCAGCAAATAGCAATATATATATATATATATATATATATATATATATATATATATATATATATATATATATATATAGTAAAATCTGAGTTGCTACCGTGATAATATGTTGTATAAATTTATTAACGGGAATTACGGTATGTCAAGAAATTTAAGAATTAGCGAACATTACAATTAATTCTATTTATTATTAGACCAATATTTCGCCAGTAGATTGTTGGCTTCATCAGGGTGAACACTGTAATTCAGCATATAAATACAATATAATTAGAATACATATTATATAGGAAGTTTTACAAAGAAAAAGTTATATTATATACAATGAGACTTACATGTAAGAATTAAAAGTATGTTGTTGTTAGAATATACAGTTGTTGTTGTCAAAAAATAATAAAATTGTGAGTTTGTATTTATTGAATAACATAATAAATAAATGTTAAAAATTGTTTGTAAACTTATAATCTTTAAATTAAAAAATTGGAAAAACTCCGTACACCAATGTTTAGTTTGTTGCATAAAAACCACACAGATAATAATTATTTTGTTATCTATTTTGAACTAGCTATTTTATTAACGTCTCAGTATCTTTAAAAATCAAATTGATTGGTTATTTTATAAAAAATTGTTATTCTCAATTAGAATCACGAAAAACCAACTGATACACCAACGATAAAATTCAGACAAATTTCAGATACTCAATCACAAAATGGTGGTAATTATTTAATTTTATATTCGCCAACACTAATACGTCGAAATTTCTAGAAAATTATTTTTGCTAATTAACTTGTATTAATTGGTTTAAATTAACAATTAATTTTTATTGTACTGAAAATATTTGAACAAATTCTTATTATTATTTTAAATACATAATTTAGTGTTAAAACTGAATTATAAATAGTTATTAGAATTTAAATTAAGCATTTAAAAATTTTTGTTATTTTTCCTAACCCAATATAAAGCAAGAAAACTTTGTTTTTAAATACAAAACAAAAATATTTTAATTTTACAATGTTTCTTTCTGATCCAACGTTGTTAAGTTGGCATATATCATCAATGAGTTTCTGATGTCACTTTTGTTATTAATAACCTTACTTTTGTTTCTGTATATATGATATGACTCTAAAATGAGACGTTTGTGGTAATTGTTTTCTCTTTCTAATATTAATGGATTATCATAATCTGCTCGATGTTTTGATTTACGTATATGTGTGGAATTTTATCGTTGGTGTATCAGTTGATTTTTCGTGATTCTAATTGAGAATAACAATTTTTTATATAATAACCAATCAATTTAATTTTTAAAGATATTTAGACGTTAATAAAATAGCTAGTTCAAAATAGATAACAAAATAATAATTATCTGTGTGGTTTTTATGCAACAAACTAAACATTGGTGTACGAAGTTTTTCCAATTTTTTAATATAAAGATTACAAGTTTACGAACAATATTTAACATTTATTTATTTTGTTATTCAATGAACACAAACTCACAATTTTATTATTTTTTGACAACAACAACTGTATATTCTAACAACAACATACTTTTAATTCTTACATGTAAGTCTCATTGTATATAATATAACTTTTTCTTTTAAAACTTCCTATATAATATGTATTCTAATTATATTGTATTTATATGCTGAATTACAGTGTTCACCCTGATGAAGCCAACAATCTAGTGGCGAAATATTGGTCTAATAATAAATAGAATTAATTGTAATGTTCGCTAATTCTTAAATTTCCTGACATACCGTAATTCCCGTTAATAAATTTGTACTACTATATATATATATATATATATATATATATATATATAAATTTATTAAAATAACTATAAAATTTATTTGGTCCAAATTATTTCTAGATGAGTTGTAGTAAATAGGTTATATTTAGTTATTTATATTGTAAATAATTAAAATTTATCTTTTTACTGTAATCTATTTAACAATAAGATATGTCAAAATATATTTTTACATTTGTCATAATAACCTGTTATTATGCATAGTAACCAATTTACTATATTAATCGTAAAATAATATACTCGATATACCATAATAATTCGTTGTGATATACCATAACATTATTTAACATTATATTATGTTACGAGGAGTAGAAAGTTATGATTAATATGTTGAAGCAAGATATTTATGGCCTCGACTTTGCCTCGATCAAGCAATTTGGGCGAATTTTGATTTAATTATCCCATTTCTATATTATATTATTTTTAATATTCACTAAATTTGCGTATATCTCTACTCAACCACGAAAGTATATTTTTTATACATACATAATCATTATATAAATATTTTGTTTATTTTGTCTTGATTACTCTAATTCTTTCTTTTTCTAGATATATAATAATATTATATTTATAAATTAATACACATAAAAAGTAGTACCATAGTTACTTATTGAATCATGTTGTGTATACTTATTTTCGAAAAAAAATTGTTATACAATAATGTGAATCTGTGAAAGAGAAATAAATTCACATAATAATAATATTGCCAATGTACGGAAAAGTACAGAAATAAAAGGAATAATAATAAAACATAGAACACCCGATATGAGTTGGGGCCTTTTCTCTAATAAATATGATACACACAAAACAGATAAATTTGTAAAAATTTTGAAAAGATTTATTTAAAAAAACGGTAGAATAACATTTTAGGCCCCTATACAAAATTTTTATTTTCAAATAAACATTTATTTCAAATGAATGTTTCAAATTGGTAGCACTTTACTAATAAAATTTGGATAAATATGTATTATTTCTAATTAAATAAGTATTTTCTTCTTATTTGACTGTAATGAATTTGAGATAATAATAATTTTGCTTCAAAAGTAATAACATATTTATATAAGAATAAATATTTTCAATAACAATTAATTGTTTTATAAATTTTAAATAATAATACATTTAGGCGAGTATTATTATTGTGAAAAATTAACTAAATTATTAAAAACACCCATTTGTTAAACAAATTTGGAATTACAATTAAAAGTTATTAAAAAAAATTGTTTTGTATTTTTAATTCAAAATTTTATAGAGTTTTTAAATGTCAGTCTAAAACTTTTTTAAATAACTACAATTTTTTTATAAATAAAGTAACTTTCCTTTTCTTTATTGTACAATTTTACTTATACGAGCACCGAAAGCGGTATCAGAACTTATGAAAGTGCATTTTTAGTTTCTTACCAACGCTTACAATTAAAATTATTATTAGGCATTTCGTTCGGTAGAAGGTAGGAAATATTTTATTGGCGCACATTAAACTGTAGCTAAGTGTTGTACCCCTTAACTGCTAAATTAATAGATTTTACTGCTGCAATATTGTGTGTGAGATATTTTCATCATTTTCATATCATTTTTACATTTTTCAGAAGACGAAATTTGTCGAAATTTATATATTTTTTAATGAGACTTTTTTGCGACATTGTAGAATCATATTCTAACAATTTCGTTAGCGGCCAACAAAATGCTGGGATTTGTCATACGTAACACTAAACCGTTTGAGAATCTGCATACTATAAAATTATTATATTGTTCTTTAGTACGTTCTAAACTTGAATATTGCTCACTTGTTTGGAATCCTCACTTTAATCGGTACATTGATATATTAGAAAGCATTCAAAGAAGATTTGCAAAGTATTTATGGCTCAAAACTTACGGAAATTACCCTGAAAGAGGAGCTGAGAACGATGTGTTATTTGACGCGTTTGAAATTTTATCTTTAAGTGACAGACGAAAAATTAACGCATTGCAATTTCTGTATAAACTTGTACATGGCCTAATTGATTCTGATTATCTGTTATTTAAATAAAATTTTTATATTCCACGCTTACCTTACGCTTCGCTACCGAATCCATTTGTGTAAAAAAAAATATTGTAACAATACGTATTGCTTGAGCTTGTTATAATTATTTAGTATTAAAATTGCTCGTCATGCTTATATAACCAATTAGTTTTACTGCTGTAAACATTTGTTATATATTTTAATAACAATCTTTTTGTGTATTTGCTTAATTGAATAATTAATTAATTCATATTAAATATATTTGTAAATTTATGATGTAATTACACAGTTAATAAAAACTTCTTATTAATATTTTAAAAATAATTTTATTTACATATATACGAGGGTTGCATTTTCTATTTCGGGATTGGAGCACCAAAACAAATGTTCATTATCGAAAATGGCTTTATTGTTTGTTAAAATATTCTTCATGAAAATCAATACACTGTTGCATGCGTATAAACCAATTTCCGAACCACTTTTTCCACTCCGATTGAGGTAACTCCAAAGCATGCATTTTCAACGCATCAACCGCTTCATCAGGTGTCGAAAAACGTTGACCACAGATTTTTGTTTCTTTATGTTGTGAGAGAATAAAAAGTAGTCATCGGTTGCAAAATCAAGACTATACGGCATGAAATCGGCGTTTGGAGTGCTCAAAAACTCAATTGTTCGAGCCGATGTGTGAGAGCTTGCATTGTTGTGGTGGAGAATGATCTGTTTTCCGCGGTTGTTTTTCTTTATTTTTCCGAAAACCTGTGTTAAACAAATGGTTGTGCACCATCTATAGTTGACAGTTCTATGTTACGTTTGCGACATGTTCAAAATTTAATTTCATTTTCTGTCCGAAATAAATTTTTCAAGTTACTGTAAACAACACAAATAGCGCTCGTACAGTAGAACATTCTGAGTACATATACCGCCAAAAATGTCAAACTTTTCGATAGATACGTCAGTTGCCAGATGGAAACACTAGGGTCACTAAATCCCGAAATATAAAAGGTAACCTTCTTAAGATACTTATTGATTTATGAACATATTATCTAAATTTATTTTTTATATAGAATTAAATAAAATTATATGATAATTATTAATAATTTTATGAAAATATTTACAATAATAGTATATTATGTTACGAGGACGTAAAGCCGCGGCCAAGCAATCCAGGCGAAACGCAAAAAGGGTTATCTGTTCCGAGTGACATGTACGATTTTTTATTCAAGAGTTCTAAAAGGAACTAAACTGAAAATAAACAAAAATACAAGCCGTCACTTTTTCAGTTAATAACAGTTGTAGAATGGTATGTATATTACGGTGTTTCTTATTTTGGTAAAGTCGGAAATTTGTTGCTCCCACTCACTAAAATTATTCCAAATAAATTAAAAAAAATGTCCATACACTTCCCAGACCTGTCAGATGATATTAACCCGTGCCTGTTTAAAATTTGCATTTAGCTTAAATGGGAAAATCGTCTTTTAAATATTTTGGGATATAACTTTTATTGCGTTTACTTTAAATATATTTCAAAATAATCAACAAAAAGCTAATGAAATATGCTTTTTAGTAGTCTAAAATTTATGCCATTCCGATGATTATTAACGGAGTGGTGTGAATTTGAAAAATATGATTTCTGACTCAGAAAAAAGGTATAATAATATATATATAAAACGAAAATATAATGACTGATAATAATTTTAGATGTCTGTGGATAATGGGTTTTGCAGTCAGAAAATTTGGGATAGACGTTAAATAAAACTTATTCAAGTTTAAAAGGCAAGCTATCGATTGTATTCAAATCTTCTTCAAGGCCTCTGAAACATTATGGAAAAATGCAAAATACATCGTAGTTTCTTTATATTCTTAACAAATAAAAACATAATGCGAAATTTAATGCAATAACAATATGTAATGTCAAAATTTATAAAAATTGTACAACATAAGTTAGAAATGAAATAAAAATAAAAAAATAAAAATAACTTACGAAACTAACAGAGTCTTTTTTACAACATGGAAACCATGTAATAGAATATAATAATGTAAAATATAAACCATAAAATAAACAACTTAATTAAAACAAAAGTCAGAATTATAAAAAACATTAGTAATTGATCATGGATATTCAATACATCTGTCAACAATTAATTTGTCAAAATAACAAGCGTTTAGTTAATAACGAAATGAACATGTTAATTAATTAATAAACTGAGTCAATTTAAGTGCGTTTTATAAAAATATTTTAAACTGATAAACGTAATTAATTTGTTTACTGGAATAACTTAGTTTAGGTGCGTTTTATAACTATGAAATTGCTACAAACTTCAAATATTTAAACAAAAACCAACAAAATTTGAGAAAATAAGTAAAAGTTTAGTTTAATTGAAATTATTAATTAAATTTAAAAATTAGTGATGTAAATATTCTAATAAGGCAACAAATTATTTGAACCGGTTTTTCTGTGTAATAGTTTTAAGAAAAGAAAATACGTGATACCAAAATTTAAGACGTATCGTGAGTGTCGATCAAACGGTCAGGTGTCATGTAAGTATGTAATAAGTTATCGTAGATCAAACTTAATCGTAGATCAAGTTGTTGTTTGTCTTGATGAAAACCATTTCTAGGAATGTACGTTTAAAATAATTTGCCTCAGTGCATAAAACCTGGGAATTATCAAAATCTATGTTATGCTTAGTTTGATCTTTATGTGTAGACAGGGCAGTTGAATTTGGTTTTAGTCTACAATCCGATTTATGTTGAGTAACTCTATCACATAGTTTTCGTTTGCTGTTTCCGATGTACGACATTTTGACGTTACATATTGTTATTGCATTAAATTTCGCATATTGTTTTCATTTGTTAAAAATATAAAGAAACTACGATGTATTTTGCATTTTTCCATAATGTTTCAGAGGCCTTGAAGAAGATTTGAATACAATCGAAAGCTTGCCTTCTAAACTTGAATGAGTTTTATTTAACATCTATCCCAAATTTTCTGACTGCAAAACCCATTATCCACAGACATCTATATATATATATATATATATATATATATATATATATATATATATATATATATATATATATATACCGAATGTTTGTTCGTTAAGTTCGTATGGGCGTTTAACATGTAGTTTCGATAATTTGCGATATATATCTTTCTCGACTTAAATTCGGAGAAATACTTAGAAAACTTTTCGATAGGGCATAAAAAGTTCTATAATTTGGTTTTAGTTTTAATTTGCTATCATGTGTCGTTTGGGCGCTAAAATTTTTTTTTTTATTATTATTTCTTTTTTTTTCAAAAACTGTAAGGTGTAGGAAAATAAGCATGGTACGGAAAAATTGAGTGAAAAACCCATTATTCTAGGTTGCATCGTTTAGTAGAAAAAAATTAAAAACTGAATTTTTGAAAATTTGTCAAGGGGTTGTTTTCAAAATAAGACTTTTCAAAATTTGCTGAAAAAAATCTGAAATATTTAAATAAAAAAATATTTTTAATGTACCACGTTTTTAAAACGAACTAAAAAGTAAAAGAATAATTTCTCTCAAAAAAAAAACGTGGGGCGCAATCTTTACTATTATCCATTGCACGCGCCCCACGTTTTTCTAGGAGAGAAATTATTTTTTTTTACTTTTTAGTTCATCTTAAAAACATGGTATATTAAAAATATTTTTTTAAATAATTATTATTAATATTAAGATAGCAAGTGGCGATTATATTGCACTGATCTCACTAATGTCACTATTAGGTTGGCGCCCACTAAACTATAGCTAAGCGTATCCTATCCACTAATGGTTGAATAAATAGATTTTATTGCCGGAATACTGTGCGAGAAGTTTTTATATTACTTTTTTCATTTAATTTTAACATTTTCTAAAAGACAAAATTCCATATTTCGGCCAAAAGAAAAACGTTCATTTTTTTTCAAAGCTACCTACTAAGTTATATTTGTTTTAATGTGATATTTTTAGGCATTTTTTTATATACATATTTGTATAAATAAATAAATTATTTAATATTGTATTATCATCCAGTTCTCAGCTATGTTTAAAGTTTCAAGTCTCTATCTCACAGGACAGAAAGCGAGTTAATAAAAACGTGTTAAAAAATATAGTAAAATAGAGCAAAAAATCAGCTACATAATAGCTAAGTAACTTTTTCTCTAACTCATCTGGTTTGGCATATATATATATATATATATATATATATATATATATATATATATATATATATATATATATATATATATAACAGGGTGATTTGTAAGTAATTGGAAATATTTTAACTGGAGTATCCTGGGCTCAGAATATGAAGATTTGACCCAAAACACTTAGATAAAATGTGGCTCCTTACTGAGCTACAGGGTGTTTTATTTAAAAATTTAAAAACGATTTTTGCCCAGTACTTAAAAACTATTTGACGTATCCTTATCATACTTGGCAGAAAGTGTAGGTACCGTACACCATACTAAATTATGTTAAACAAAAGTTTCTGGCTAGTGCCAGTGGCGTACAACAGGGGCAAGTGAGAGGTTGATCCTTCCTAAATTCTACGCCACTGGCGGAATTGTCATTTTAGCACAATTTTTCGATTTTCCAATACTTTCTGTGTACAAAATATACTCTTCCTTCGTAACGATAAAGTCAGTATTTTTCGAGATATTTAAAGTTAAACATAAAGCTGCACCCTTGGGATTTTTTGAAAATTTGCTCAAAAAAATCTAAAAAAATTTAGTAAAATAGAGGAAAAAATTAGCTACATAATAACTAAGTAACTTTTTTCTCTAACTCATTCTGGTTTGGCAGGAAAAATTATTGAAAATAAAAAATTAAAATGCAAAAAATATTAATTTTCAATAATTTTTCCTACCAAATTAGAATGAGTTAGAGAAAAAAGTTATTTAGTTATTATGTAGCTAATTTTTTTCTCTATTTTACTGAATTTTTTCAGATTTTTTGAGCAAATTTTCAAAAAATCCCAAGGGTGCAGCTTTATGTTTAACTTTAAATATCTCGAAAAATACTAACTTTATCGTTGCGAAGGAAGAGTATATTTTTTACATAGAAAGTATTGGAGAATCGAAAGGTTGTGCTAAAATGACAATTCCGCCAGTGGCGTAGAATTTAGGAAGGATCAACCTCTCACTTGCCCCTGTTGTACGCCACTGGCACTAGCCAGAAACTTTTGTTTAACATAATTTAGTATGGTGTACGGTACCTACACTTTCTGCCAAGTATGATAAGGATACGTCAAATAGTTTTTAAGTACTGGGCAAAAATCGTTTTTAAATTTTTAAATAAAACACCCTGTAGCTCAGTAAGGAGCCACATTTTATCTAAGTGTTTTGGGTCAAATCTTCATATTCTGAGCCCAGGATACTCCAGTTAAAATATTTCCAATTACTTACAAATCACCCTGTATATATATATATATATATATATATATATATATATATATATATATAATGTTTTTAATTTTGAATTGCTTCTTCGATTAGGCACCTTTTCTTTAATTTACGCTGGAATCCTGAACTTATATGTAACGTTGTAAAATGTTTTGTTTAACTAGAAAATGACAAAACATTCTGCAACGCCACAAGTTTGTACAGAATTTCAATATTAACAAAATCGCAAATATTATAGTTTTGTAATTAAAAATTTATTTTAAAAGTAGATTTAAATTAATTAAAACAAATATTCTAAAATTGAATTTAATAAACTTGAATACTATTTGTCGTCCGTTGATATTTAAAATTTGCTTAATCTAATAATTAAGTAAATTTGAGAAATACTGTATTTTAACAAGTGTGAATAAAACGTAACTAAATTTCATAAATAATTTTATTTCTCAATTTGTTTCAAGAATTTTCCTTTTACTTGACGTCAACTTTATTATTCAGTTTACGAGTACATAATTTTTTCAAATTTCATGCACTTCGTAAATTACATTTATTTCGACAAAAAAGTAAATTTAGATTTTAAAAAATATACATTTATATTTACATGATACTCGTACTATAAAAATTAATTAGTATAGGGTGGTTTAAGTTTGATAAATTATGCTTTAACATTATTGTATTTTACAGAGCGTTAGTTAAGTAAATGCAAAAATAATAAAAAATGAAATTTGAAACCTATTACACACTTACCTTTATACATAATTTTACGGTTTTAAAGATATTGGCGGTTTTTACCACTTTGACTGCAAGGAAAAGTAGTATAGCGTTTGGTACGGTGTCTGTAACATTTTCAAAGAAAAAAAAAATTGCATAGAAATCCTTCATATAGCCTCTAGATGACGAATCCAAACTTAGTTTATGTGGGTGTATGGATGTGCGTCGTCAGCTCGCTCGCTCACTCGCTCGGTCGTCAGACAAAATTTTGTGGCTGCAACTCCTTCTAGACGGTTCAACCGATTTTAATGAAATTTTCAGGATAAATTTGTCTAGTACCCAAGATTGTCATGTGGTTTTATTTTTTCCAGTGAGGCCAACTTTCCGAGAAAAATATTTTTAAAAATTCATATTGGCTACATTATTTATCCGATTTTAATCAAATTTTCAGAAAAAATTTCCCTAATGCTCCCATTATTTAAATAATTTTATTAATATCCAGTGTGGCTAATTTTTCGAGAAAAAAAATACTAAAATTTTAAAAAATTTATTATGGCCAGGTTATTTAACCGATTTTACTCAAATTTTCACAAAAGATTCTTCTAGTATATATATAATTTATGTAATTTTAACAAAATACAGTGTTGCCAACTTTCCGAAAAAAAATTACTAAAATTTTTAAAAATTCATATGACCACTTTACTTAACCGATTTTAATAAAATTTTCACAAAAGATTCTCCTAGTGTCTGAATAAATTAAACAATTTTAAAAAAATACAGTGTTGCCTACTTATCGAGAGAAAAAAATAACAATTTTTAAAAAAAATTTATTGTGACTACATTATTTATTCGATTTTGATCAAATTTTCAGAAGAGTTTCTCCTAGTGCCCACATAAATTATAATTTTAATAAAAATATTGTATTACCAATGTCAAAGTGGTGTATATATGGGTTTACGCATATACTTCTAATCTTATTAACCTTAAAGTTTTTTAAAAATTAAAATTTTTAAGTTAATAATAAAGTAATAAATGCTCTACTAACTTTATTTGTTTTTTTTTTTAATTTTGATATGTATTTATTTCGTATGATATAGTAAAAAATATTTAATATGTTAAAAATTTAAAATAACAAACTAATAAACATTGCTAGTTTTTTGATCTAGTTACAAAGAATACGTACACAGGGTGTTTACGGTCTTCTCCGTATCCTTTTAGGAGGCGATAGCACACCTCAAAAAGAGTCGATAAACCTTAAAAGGCTTTAGCAAAAGACATCTCATAAGCGAGATTATAATTCTTGTAGTTTTACATTAAACAAGTAATTTGTTTTAAACTTTAGTAATCTACTATTTAATCAGCATTTTCCACCACAAAATATGTTCGAAGTTATCACTACGATATTCCATACAAAGTCTCGCTGGGCGTACTCACGACTCTTTATACTCTAGAAGGCCATTGCGATTTTCAAATAACAAGGTAAAAATAATAAAAATTTTACTCAAACAAAAGTAATAATAAATGTGTTTTACTGACAACAACTTTACCTGTCAAATAATAGTTTACTAGTAGTAATCGTGCAATGTAGAAACTAAAAGAATTATTATCTGGCTTATGAGACGACTTATACTAAGGCGTTTTAATAATTATCGACTCCCTTTGAGGAGTCGATAATCCTAAAAGGATAACCCTAAAAAGATATAGAAAACACCGTAAACATCCTGTTATATAGGTGTAATCTCTACTTTTGAACATAGGACTCGAACACACACAAATTATAATTTTGTAAATTCTAACTTTTCTAATTATTTTAAGCAAAAATAGCTTCAAATACATATTTGAAAACATAAAATTTTGCAGTTAATTTAACAGCATTAATTTTAAATATTTTGTAATCGTAGAAATTAGATATAAAAATATCGCAAATTACCTTAAATTACCATTGCTATGGAATTATAATTTTAGCATTATTCATATCGGTTATGGTTTATATTAGGTGTACAAATAAGTCTCCGCCGTTTGTCAAAATATGGCCCCACCAGTAAATTATGTTGAAATTGTCAGATGTAAAACGTAATATGGTAAGTTTGGACATCTGGTAACAATATTATGTTAAAGTATTAGTGACTCTGTATCAGCATCACATAATTTTTTGTGTGCAAACATATCAAGTTTTGTTCCAAATAAGCGTGATTTGCGGGAACTTTTGATTTACTTCTTTAATTTGAAGAAATCTGCAGCTGAGTCGCATAGATTGCTTATGGTGAGACTTCTTTAAGTGAAAGAAGTTATCATGACTGGTTTTAAAAATTTAAAAACGGTGAGTTTGACGTGGAAGACAAAGAACGTAGTGGAAGGCCGAAAGAGGCCGAAGACACGGAATTGGAGGAAGATTCATGCCAAACGCAAGAAGAACTTGCACTTACATTAGGAGTGACTAGACAAGCAATTTTGCATCGTTTAAAATTGTTAAAAAAAAAAAAATAAAAAAAAAATATTTTTCAACATGATAATGCTCGTCCGCATTTTGCGGCGCCGGTCAAAACCTAATTGGAAACACTTAATTTGGAAGTCCTACCCCACCCGCTGTATTCACCAGACATTGCTTCTTAAGATTATCACTTGTTTCGGTCGATGGCACATGGCCTGTCTAAGCAGCGCTTTACATCATATGAAGATACTAAAAATTGGGTCGATTCGTGGATAGCCTCAAAAGATAAATAATTTTTTCGATGTGGTATTCGAATGCTGCCAGAAAGATGTGAAAAAGTAGTGGCTAGTGATGGACAATACTTTGAATAAAAAGTAATGTACGGTTCCTGCACAATAAATTAATAATTTTTGATAGAAAACGGCGGAGACTTATTTGTATACCTAATAATTTTTTTCATTTATTTATACACTCGACAAAAAAAACGCGCCACTTAAAACATCAGAAAAATTACCGATTTTCAAATAGGTATAACTCGGCCAATTTTGAACGAAATTGAATAAAAAATTTTGTATAAAAAACTTAAGGTCTCGTCTAAGATCAAGTAAGATATGTCTCATTTGAACTATTTTGCTCCCATCCACACCCCGCAGAAAAAAACATGTTTTGATTTTAAAATCAAACTTTGACAACATGGATAGTATACAAAAAATTTTTTGACTTAAATTACCAAGTGGACGTAAAACCCAAACATTTCTACGCAAATTCTCCTTAATTTCAAGGACTTGCGATGTTTTGGCGCGAAATTATAATTTTTTAAAAATTACCCTGCATTTTCGAGTTTTTGGGGCATAACTTAGTTAAGTTTGGATAAAAATGGATGAATTTTTGAAAAAAAAAAATTTGAAGCATCCTGTTTAAAGCTTTACAAAATAATGCAATATTTAAGCTATTCCGCTCCCCACCACACTCCGCAGAAAAAAATATTTTCAACTTAAAAAATTGTGAAATTTTGACAACATGTGTTGTCAAACTTTGACAACATCTCTAGTATACAAAAACTTTTGTCGACTCAATTTACCAAGCGGGCCTAAAAAGTCAAACATTTCTACTTAAATTTCGCTTAATTTCAAGGACTTTCGATGCTATAGTGGGAAGTTGTGACTTTTTTAAAATTTACTATGCATTTTGCAATTATTTTTTTTGCAGTTTGATTCTGCAAAATGCTTCAAATTTTCAAACTTTTTTCTTAACCGAAGAATGTTTTACTATTGAACACATTTGTTTGGTCATTAAAATGGTCTAAATGTTCAAAATTTGTCAGAACTTTGAACTCGCAAAATGCAGGGAAAATTAAAAAAAAAACCAAAAAAAAACTTTGCGCCAAAGTATCGCAAGTTCTTAAAATTAAAGAGAATTCACGTAGAAATGTTTGAATTTTTACACCCGCTTGGTAATTTAAGTCGAAAATATTTTGTTGTATACTATCCATGTTGTCAAAGTTTGACAATTTTTAAAGTCAAAACATGTTTTTTTCTGCGAGGGTGTTGGGGAGCGGAATAGTTCAAATGGGACATGTTTTGCATGATCTTAAAGATGAGACCTCAAACTTTTTTGTACAAATTTGTTTATTCAATTTTGTTAAAAATTGGCCGAGTTATACTTATTTGAAAATCGATAATTTTTCTGATTTTTTAAGTGGCGCGTTTTTTTTTTGTCGAGTGTATTTGTAATCCTTTTTCGTAATTACAATAATTGTGCTACTATATTCCCAACAAATATATTAAATTTATGTTTTAAATTTTAGCATTATGATTGTAGAATATATAATATGTTTGTGGTAAATGTTTAGTAACATAATTATTATAGATAAAAACAGGAATAAAAATTTTATAAATATAAGAAATTGAAAAATGCAGCTGCTGAAAATTGAACTCTTTTTCCTGAGCTATGGTGTCACACAGGTTTGTGTAAACTGTAATAAATATTAATATTTAATAATAAATAATTATATTATATAAATATATTTTTTTTAATAATTACAGATAAGTGAATAATTTAATTGCATGAAAAGCATATTATTTTTTAATAGTTATATATCGGCTACCTATATTAGTTTGGCCAAATATTAAGTCATGAAATTATTTAAGCAATTTTGTTATTTTATTACATGTAAACTGTCTACGAAACGAACTGCCAATCTATATATATATATATATATATATATATATATATATATATATATATATTGTAACAATTTTTTATTGTTACAATTGCACAATTTTTTGGTTAATTATTGCAAACTTAAATTTCGCGCAAAACTACTTTTTGGCTGTGACGTCAGGTCACGAGTCTAGCTTGCTTGACGGATACGGTGCGTGCAAGAGGCATTCTGGTACGGACTGCGGTGGTGTTGACATCGGTATGTAAGTTTTAATGTTATATCTTGTTTTATATTCGTCATCCGTTATTAATTTCGTTTTATTTTGATGAAATATGATTTAATAATGTTCGTGTTAATGATTGAGATTAATATTTTCGTTTTATTTGAATTAATTTTGTAATTTTGAGTGTGTTAATTTTGATGATGAAAAACGTGCTTTTCTGCTATCGTTTTTAGCACTGCCGAGGTCCGGTCTAGAATCATGTAGTGTTTGTGATCCTATTTTTGCGACTGGAGTCCTTTCCTTCCGTCTTTACTTCCTGTTAAAATTCCTATTTTCTGTATAATTTTTTGTTGTTTGGAAATTCTGTGCTGTGTGTGACGTCATTCCTTTTTGTGTGAAAAATTCTTGTT